>JANAVB010034417.1:32615446-32817946 GCA_029216955.1 Iris pallida
ACCTCCTTTACGAAGCTGCTGCCCCCATGCGACGGTTACCTTCATACGGCTAGGACTTGGGAGTCACCCGTATGCGGTTCACTTAGACCACACTCATGCGGCTCTGCCAGACGCCCCGCTCATGACGGTTGAGACACGTGGTGATCCTCATGACAAGTTGAGACACGTGGCTATCTTATTCCTTCGGAGTTATGGCTGATCGCAAATCCTGACAACCAGATTTAGAGCAATCACCATTATTACTCAAATCAAATCAGATTGGTTGTGATTAAGTAAATGGGACACGTGGCGGGAGATCCGAGCTTGTCATAACAGATTATGAGGATTCATTACAATCAGTATTAATTACCCATACAGATTTGGCACAATCAAGAATCAATTACCCAGATGTAATACAATCAAGATTAGTGGCCCAGATGATTGGCCGCCGACTTTTCAAGGAGGGAATCATTACAAACCCTAATGATCACACCCCACTCCTATAAATAGCAAGGTGCCATACTCTTGTATAAGGATCGGATCCAGAGAAACAAAGAAAAAGAATATAGCAAGGTGCCATTCCCTTGCAAAAGAGATCCTCTCCACCCGGCTGGACACACAGAGAAACAAAAAGGCGCACACAGAAGAGTCTTCCCATCCAGAGAGCATTTCTTCATCAGAGCCAAGGCTACGTCTGATCGTCCAAGGAGTAAGGTAGAGCGGTCGTCGCTTTCCCGAGCCTCTACCGTTACCCCCAGAATTAAAACTAAACAATCGTACTTAGACTGCTGTACCTAGGTTTTTGTCCCTAGGTTTTCTTTGTACGAGCGAGTTTGTGTTGTGAAGTAAAAGTCCAATCCTCCCATATAAATTGTTCTGTTCTTTTATAATCAATGGCAAACACGATGGCGACTCTGCTGGGGACTATCTTCTCTACGGCTGAGGAGTTGGTGATGCAATCAGACGCAGCCAAACTTGGCTCCACTCAACAAATGCTGGTCGCCCGGTTCGATCAGCAGGTGTTTGAAGAAATGCTCTCCGATGGGAGCGCTGGCCCGGTCCAGCAGCGAGCCCGCACGAAGAAGGCCCGCAGGGAGTGGAGACCCAAATCATTTGCTCCTCCCCAAGCTCTCGAAGAAGTACTCTCTGTTGCTCGAGACAGCGGAGAAGTCTCGCGTGCGGCCCCACTACAGACCACAGTGGACTCTGCTGTCCCCAAGTCCGACAGAAGAAAACACTATGATGCTGGAATTGCAGGGGCAAAAAGGAACTCTATGCAATCCAAGCCGCATAAGGGCGCCAACCGCATGGGGAAAGCTCATGAGGCCGCAACTGTCAACCGCATGGAGAAAACTCATACGGCCAGAACTGCCAGCCGCATGCAGACAGCCTGCAAGGCCATGACTTCTAGCCGCATACAGAAAGTTCATACGGCCACAAAGGATAGCCGCATGCAGACAGCCTGTACGGCTACACATACCAGCCGCATGCAGACAGCCTGCACGGCCACCGATCCTAGCCGTATGCCATCTACTCCATGCGGCTCACGGTCAGTCTTTGACCGCCTCTCATACGGTCCTGACCATGGAGACTCTCTGAAGCATATGCCAGACTCTGTTGTGACCAGCTTGGACTCTTTCTACTACGCACTCTCAGGAGCTAGAAGGAAGAAGTCTCGGGCAGCGCGGGCTCGGCGAGCTCGGCGAGCTCAGTCGACTGTCCCAACTTCCGACCACCAGGGCGTTCCGCTGACTATTACTCGGGCCCCTGATGGAAAGTTGTACAGAACTACCCGTATCCAGCCCCCGGCGGCCAACGAACGTGATAGTTATCAAGAATCTCCTAACAAGGATCAGTGGCAAGTACTCGCGCTACCCCCACATCAGGGAGCAGGCAGGAGGCCAACAGACTCATGTGCTCAGGACTCCCCAGCCCACAAAGCAGGTGACTTGCGCAACGTGATTCTTCACAAGCGTAAGAAAAGAGACGAAGATTTGACGTGCAAAGAGTCCTGTCAAGGACATCAATGCACCCAAGTCATTGTCAACTGCTGCTGCAACAAGGCAGCAGTACAAAAGGACCGGCAGTCCGTCTTCCATAGGTCGCAACACTCAAGCTCAGAAGACGGGGTGCTTCTCATCGCCTCTTGCAATTCTGCTCTGAAGATTCCTGGCAGCGGTAGAGAAAAGAAAACAAATGTCTCCAGTCCAAAAATTTCAACCGGCGTAACCAAGAAACTTTCTTCTAAACGATTGTCTACCACCGTTACAAGAGGAGTTTACCAAGGTACCCGCTCAAAGACAAAATCTGCCACACTTGGAGGCATCAGAGCCGGGGGTAGCACTCCTCCAAACATCCATGACAATCCGGTGTTCCAAGAAGACAATCCAGGAGAAACGGTTCACCCAACAGATGCAGCATACCCCGACGTCCCCGAGGACGTCCCCAACTCCCAAGATGAGGCAAGCTCTGAAGCTGGGGGTACCACTCTTTCTGAGTCCGAACCAGAGGAAAATATTCCCACATACCCGGACGACTTCTCTGTACAAGGGTATGGCTCAGAGGGCACGTCCTCTACCGTTCCTTCCATCTCTCCTCATATGAGGACGGTGTTCATGACAAATAGCAACCAAGAGGGCCCCAGTGTTCGCCAACGCATCGACACTCTGGAGGCCATACTGCATGCTTTGGTCAAGTTTGTGGACGAGATCAAAGCGGCCATTCCAACTCTGCAAGGAAGAACGTCTGGCCAAACAAGCTTGGGTCCCGCGGTCAATGCGGACTCGAACTCAGCTGCACCAAACCCGGGCGATAATCCTCCTGAAATATCGGCTTCTACCACTGCAGACGAGGCCAGGGAGGCAAGAAGAGAGGTCCAGGAACTCCGGGCCATGTTCCATGCCCGAGAAAACTGCCATGACCTCAGGATACGACAACCGTATCCCGCTGCGTGGAGCGATGTTCCCTTTCCACCAAAATATGAACCATTCCACATCAATCCATACGATGGAAAGACATCTGCAAGCTGGTACTGTGAGCACCCTGAATTTCGGGTTGATTTTTTTCATTTTATTTTATTTTCTGATTGATTGGTTTTGATAAATAATTTATTCTGTATTTTTCCTTAAGTGTATCTTTCCCGTGCCATTGATATTTGAAGTGTCAGGGATGTTCAACTCTGAAAATCTTCTTCACGAGTTTTGGAGTGGACAGGATTACCTTCATGACGGTATA
The DNA here is from genome assembly GCA_029216955.1 of Iris pallida. Lineage (NCBI taxonomy): Eukaryota > Viridiplantae > Streptophyta > Magnoliopsida > Asparagales > Iridaceae > Iris > Iris pallida. The sequence goes on from JANAVB010034417.1 coordinate 32,618,660, forward strand.
TAGTGTCCTACTCAAACTTGTTCCCTTGTGCTCTTTTTGCTTTACTGAACTTCTGGTCGATTTAGACCATTTGATTATTAATTAATTTTCCCACTCTTTTCCTTGATCATTATTAGCACGTTACCGTGACTTTTAATCTGGGAGCGCAAGACCAGTCAGTTTCTTGAAACTAACTTCTCATTGATGATCTACTCGAGACACTCGTCACCCATGACCTTCGTGTCCCACTCAGACACGTCATTTTGTGCTCCATTTGCTTCGTACAACTTTTTCGACACGTGATCCAATTTTATTTTACCCCACGGTGTCACATTCATTTTCCAACTTGATTTGTGGGTCCTCTGTCGACCAAAACCTGTCAGCCCCAACTATGGACATGGCCCACTTTGAGCCAACTATCCGCCTGCCACTTGTGTCCCATTTATTGGAATCCCTATGTGCTACTTATTCACTCATGATCATCAACGCCTAATTTTAATTCGATTTTTGCACAATGTCCGATTTTGATCCAATCCGGCTCCATCGAGTCCAGTCCAGCTCCATGTTGCCCTCCATCATGACACCCTCATAATTCTTGCCCAAAAATATCAAGTACCCTTCTAGATATTTTTCTATATTTATTAGAATTTTCCGTTGAATTAAATCTCTATAGGATTAACAAATTTTCCTTTAATTAATCCCTAGCCATAGGATTCCCTCCCATTTAATCCTACCCATCCAATCCCAACATGTAAACTCCCCAAACACCCTTGGCCATGTGGCCGGCCCTAAAATTTATGGGATCAACTTTTGTATTCTCTCTCCTCCCTCTCAATTATTACTCTCCTTCTCTATCTCATTTTTTTTAATGCAACAAAACCAACAACATCAAGAACAACAACAGCTGCTACAAAACCAACTCCTCACAGCAGCTTTTCCCGACCACCTCATCTCCTTCCGACCACCGACGGCCGTCCACCACCCTCCTCCAGGTCGTCGGCCACCGCAGCAACCCTCCTTCTTCTTCTTCACAACCTCACCACCACCACTACATCATCATTCCGCCTCCACCATCAACCTCCAACACTTCGCCACCTACCAGCCATCACCACCAGCCCCGTGGCCGTACGCCGCTGGTCGACGGCCACCCCTATCTCACCGTGGCCGCTGCCCCATGGCCGCACAGTCCCTACCGCCGCTTCGCCGGCCACCAGTGCGCGGCAACAGCAGTCAAGCGCGCGCGCGTGCGGGCATGGACGCCGCCGCCGGCGGCGACGTGGTCGCCGTGGCCGTGCCCCCATGGGCTGGACGAACTCCGAAGACCCCCCTGGGTCAGCCTCTCCTCCTCCATCGCGACGTATAGGCGATTCGTGCATTTTACACGACGTCCCGTCGTGACGCGCGCGGAATCAAGCCCGTTTTGTCGCCCCGTCGCAGCAACTTCGCACGCATTTTCTCGAGAATCCGACCGTTGGATCGGTGATTTCCTCACTCCGTCACAATATCGGTATATCCACCTTCGCTCATGTCAATTTTTGTCAGTTGATTTTATCGTTTGATATATCAAAACCGGCCACCAAGTTGACCGTTTAAATTATATTAAATTTGGACAGTTTCGCGGGGCCAACTTCGTCAGCTTGTATCTCCTCCACCGCAGCTCCTTTTGGCATGCTACCAGTTCCTGTGTGAAGCTGGTATAACCCTCTTACTACCCCTCCAGTTTCGTTTTATTGTGAGCTTGTTTGATTGGTTGAATTCGAGGCCAAAGTTGGCCATCCGAATTTATAATTTTCAACTTATAAAATTTCATTTTTGAACACGGGACTCCAGATTTCATTTCTGACACCACCAGTAGACTTGTGGCATCGTTCTGGCATATTTTTATATAAAATTTGTTAGATTTCGAGAACTTGGGTCCTGGCATGTTTTTCGGTGCAAAGTGGGTCCCACATTCTGGGTCAACGGGACTTTTTGATGCCGGCTCATCGGAATCCAATTCCGGAGATACCGTTGAGTTCGTATAGTCATTCTGGACTCGTTGACATATAATTTGCTAGGTTTTGGTGGACATTGGATCCGGCACGCATTTCGGTGCAAGTCGGATACCAATATCCGGGTCAACGGGTCATTTTGAGATCGGCTCATCGGAATCCAATTCTGGAGATACCGTTGAGTTTGTATCATCATTCTGGACTCGTTGACAGGTAGTTTGCTAAGTTTTGAGAACATTGGCTCCGGTACGCATTTTCGTGCAAACCGGAATTCCAAGTTCTGGTCAACGAACCAAATTGAGATCGGGTCAACGGAATCCAATTCTGGAGATACCGTTGGGTTCGTATCGTCATTCTAGTTTCGTGGACATATAATTTGTTATATTTTATAGACTTGTTTTCTTGCACGATTTTTGGTGCAAAACGGCTCCGATACGGACACCGTTTTGACCCGAAATTACCTTTTTGCCCTAGTGTCCAAATTGGACCGTTAGGTAGGCTATCCTAGCTAATTTGACCATTTTAGACACGTTGGCGATGTTTATTTCATCGTCCGACAATGTTTGTTGATAATTTCTCTGAGTTTAACCTTTTTATAATTAATTAATAATTAATTCTTATAATGTTCGTATTTCGGGATTAGTACAACGAAACTGAGCTCAGTCGATTCCAGTGATCTCATATCGCTGAAATTGACAAGATGGACAAGTGGATCACTATAATAAGATTATCAATTTTATCGATAATCTTCTTATCTCGATTTGCGTGACGTAAGTTTCGACGTACAAATAACGAAGTACACTTTATATTAGACTAGAATTGACCATATTTGACCAGAGTTGACCAGTTGACCCAAAGTCAACTGTAAGTCAATACTTGATCTAGTTTGACTAGATTATTGACCGGAGTCGACCTAGAGTTGTTTTGACTCAGAAGAACCTAGAATAATGTAGATTGATTATAGAGATTCATTTATTACAACTTGAACACCTTGTAACCTGTGTTGCTTTAAATAGGACTCTGTGGCTTCAGTTGGACCCCCTATACTTATCAGCTGTTCAGGTTATCAGGCGAGTACATTCTCTGATCATTTCATATTCTGCTTAAAATTATTTCCTGCATTAAATTACTTTACTTGTACTGTCACGTTGGTCACACGGATTGGTACTATACGGATCCCCACTTGAGATGTTATCCTTAGGGAGCATCGGGTACTACATGTTCTGTGCATTTCACTTACATGTCGTATCACTATGCTTCACAGGTTCTTCGATCACTTGTGACATATACTCTTATGATCATAGAGTCTCCTAGAATCCCTATTTTTGGGACTACTATGTACCACCCTTCGGGGGCTTATCACCTTTCGGAGGCTTACCACCCTTCGGGGGCTTATCACCCTTCGGGGGCTGTACATAGTATCATAACATAACCTGTTTGGATCCTTGTGTACTGATTGGGGGTATGGGGGAGTAGAAGTAGACATATGAATAATGCCCAAGTAGTATCTTATCAGAATCTCTTCCATAGTGTCTTATCAGAATCTTCTATGCCATTTACATGTCTATATTGTACTCTGACTCACTAGCCACATGTTAGTTCTCTATTTATAGTAGATATTTCTATTACAGCTCTCTCTCTCTGTTTATATACTGTATTTCTTTCAGTACTTGTATCTTACTTTACTGCATGATTATATCTTCTAACCTGCTATGAACTGTTGAGATGTACTGTACTCGCTCCTGTCCTGACTGGACCTGTTGATAAATTTTACAGATGGCCTGGGATTGCCTGCTAGCCTAGAGGAGACACAGTAGAGGTTATTTAGATAGTTATTTCATTTTGTCTGGAGTTGTATTTACTTTGTGGATTACTGTATTTGAGTTTTGAGATGTATTTCTGGGTTTATGTATCTTAGACACTTAGACTTCTATCTCCTGTATTTATTTTGGATTTCATGTTTTATCTATCTTTATCATGCTCTACCTTAGATGTGATTGAAACTGTATCTGCTATGTCACCCCCATTCGGGGATTATAAACTATTTAGTCTTATACTGTTAGATGCATTGAGACCTAGGACAGCATTCTACCGCCGACACTGCGACGTAGGCTGGGCGTTGTTACGTTCTCGTGCCCTAACTCTAGGGTGCGGGTCGTGACACATTTTTAGTAGTGGCCCATACAGGTCTAGACTAGAAGTGTAGTGGTATTCGAATTAGAGTATCACTACAGCCTGTAGTAGGATTAGGATATTTTGAAGGTACTCAATCACAGTTAGGAACCCTTGAGAGATTCCAGTTAGGAACCCTTGTTTAACTCCGATTTGAAAACTCTTTTTCCTTGATTTGCTTTGTCTTTACTTTCTGTTGTTGAATTTGATTTTGATGGATTATTATTGAATTTGAGTTTATATTTATTGATTTTGATGAAGATCGTAGAATTTTGAATCTTGATGTTAGCTGTAGCATCCGAGTTTGTAGTTATATAATTTGAAGGATTTTGTTCATTTTTGAATTTTAATGTTCGTTAATAAATTTGATTTTTTTTTCGGTATTCATTGTTGATTTAATTTAATTTTTGGCAAGATGAAATTATATGGGCTAGTGTTTGCCATGAAATATAAAAGAGCAGAACAGTTTTATGAAAGGACTGGACTTTTACTTCACGTTACAAACTCGCTTGTACAAAGAAAGCCTAGGGACGAAAACCTAGGTACAACAATCTAAGTACAATTGTTTATTTTTGATTCTGGGGGGTGACGATAGAGGCTCGGGAAAGCGACGTCAGCTCTGTCTTACTCCTTGGACGATCGGACGTAGCCTTGGCTCCTGTGACGAGATGGTTGGCGTTGATGAAGAAATGCTCTTCTTGCTCTCCTCGTATTGCTCTTCTGGCTTCTCTCTCTCTGGATTGACCTCTGTGGATTTTTCTCTCTGATTATTGGGGAGAGTGTCTCTATGTATGTGCGTATCTCTCTCTGCCAGTCTATTTTGTAAGGGAATGGCACCCTGCTATTTATAATAGTGGGAGAATCATTAGGTTTTACAATGATTGCCCATTCTCAAAGTGGCGGCGGCCTGGTAAATGATCAATCTGGACCATTAATCTTGAGCGTGAAGGATCTGGGCCATTAATGAGGATTATGCCAAATCATGTCAGTCATTAATATTGATTGCAATAAATCCACATCATGATGATTTGCTGATATCCGCAAATCTGAATGAATCAATTTAATTCATTCTCTTGTCACGTGTCCCAAATCATTGGGATCTGACACAAAATTTGATTATCTTTAGGACACGTGTTCTGTCATCATTGTTGAGCCGCATGAGGAGCGTTCATATTTGGGCCGCATGAAGGTCGTCATGACCGAGCCGCATAAAAGGTTTCATGGCCGAGCCGCATGAATGGTCTCTATACTCGAACCGCATGAAGGTCATCATGACCGAGCCGCATGAATATGTTCATGACCGAGCCGCATAGGGGTCTTCATGGCCGAGCTGTATGAGAGTCTTCATGGCCGAGCCGCATGGGTTTCTTTCACGACCGAGCCGCATGGGGGACCTTCATGATCGAACCGCATAGGTTTCTCTGCACAGGCCGCATGAACTCATCTAGACTGGCCGCATAAACTAGCCTCGAAGTTGTGAAGATCTTCTTCAGTTCTCTAGGAAGATGTTGCTCTTGTGTCAGTCATCATGACTACTTTTCGTCAGGGCTGTCAGCTGTCAGCTGTCAGCCGTCAGAGCATTAATTGTTAGCCGTCAGGGCATTAATTGCGTTTGAATGATGCTGGTTACAGCCGTTCTAAAAATGACACGTGGCTTCCCTCTGCTGGCCGTATGGAGTCCACTCTGTGTTTGAGCCGTATGGGACTCTTGAGCCGCATGTGGCCCCTTGGCCGTATGGATCATATTTCTCTTCTTTTTCATGCTTCTACAAGACCCCCTTCAAAGTTTTCAATTTAAAAAATTGAAATACTTTGAATAAGAAGCATGATTATGCCAGAGCCGCATGAATGTATTCCGTCTTAGCCACATGGATTTGACCAGCCGCATGATTATCTCAACCGTATAACTCTCTGAGCCGCATGGGCTATTTTGGCTGCATGAGCTTCTTGCCACGTGTGCAAATCTTCTGTGAATCTCCTGTATTTAATGCTTTTGATTTGCTGCAGATTTTAAGAACCGCTTTCTTGGGCCAGGATCCCAAGAGTCAGGCTATTATTCAGCCGTTTTGCCTCGATGACCGAAGAGTCGGTTATCAATTTGTACGTGGATCGAGGCGTTCTTTCTTTGTCTATTAATAGGAACGCTCTCGTTCTAGGAAATCTTCCTTCTCTCTTCGATCTTTCCCTGTTCTAACTCCTTTCTCTCCCAAGCACCCATGGCTTCCAAGAAGACTGCTGCGTCGAAGGCTGCGAAGGGCAAGGCGGTCGCTTCTGCGGCGGCTGCGGCGACGAACGTGGCCACTCCTCCGCCGGCCGCTGTTCACTCTGTTCATCCCGACGTTCATCCACCCATCGCTGGTAAGGGCATTGCTTTAGAACCCTAACTGCCATGGCTCTGCTGCATAATTTATGCACAAGCCGCAAATATAAGGTTCGTCGATATGACCGCCTAAGCACTTCGCCCAGGAGGCCGCATGGGCTTGTCATACTCGATCTGAACCTCATATATATTTTTGGTTTGAGCCGCATGAGCGTAGTTCACTTTTGAACCACGTAAGCTCATCTGTTTGTGGCCGCATGAGTCTGTCTGTTCAGGGCCGCATGAGTCTGCGTGGACTTTGAACCGTATAGCCTCACCCGAATTCGAGCCACATCAGCGCCTAGGTTTGTCTGTTGAGCCGATGTGAAACTTGAACCGCATAGGCCCTTCCGAACCCAAACCGTAGAAGTTCATACGCTCATCTGAACTTGGTTTGTATGGACTTGTCTGACTCGGAGCCGCACAAGGCCATGATGAACAGAACCGTATGGACTCATCTGGTTCTGGGCCGCATAGGGCTGTGATGAATCGAACCGCATGGACTCATCTGGTTCTGAGCCGTATGATGCTGTGATGACGCCAGCCGCATAGACTCAAAAATGATCTTTCCAATGCTTCTTATTTTGACTATCTTCTAATCTTATTTCCTTCGTCTCTTTCATCAGTGAATCTGCCAGTAAATCCTGCGGGAAAACTTTTGGTTGGCTCGAATCAACTTGCTTCGGATGTGCGACGGGACGATTTAGTTCGTCAAGTGTTAGAGCAGCTCTTTGTTAATGAGCCCTTGGAGCGACTGAATGTTATCAGGGTTCAATCATTCCAATTCCTTAGAGACATGATGAGCTCTGGGGAGCCAAATGGGAAGTATCTGAGGCTGGTCTTCCTCTTTGGGGATGCATTGATCATAAAAAAACTCTCGTGTGCTGGATATCTCTGAGAGTTGGGATTTTAATCTAGACGGGATGCCGATTCATATCCCCATTATGAAGCGTCATTTCCCTCTTGCGTGGTTCAACATGATCATATTGGACAGGCAGATGACAGACTCCCTCACTCCAACCAGACCGAGGATGTTTGTTGGTAACATCCGTTACAACAAAACTACTGGGTCAGTACGCGCAATCAAGGATCCGGCCAGTCGATCCGTGATGGGGTTAGCTCCGGGTACCTTTATCAACACACCCGGTCCTAACTTCTCATTCTCTCAGGCTGATACCTTTCTGAGCCAGCTTGCTCACAAAGGGTCCTATCCTGTTGGCAGATTGGTACTGCCGAGCTGGTTATACCCCATTCCCCCGTGGGCTAACCTGACCTCGTGGATTCTACGGAACTACGAGGCATTTTTGCGAGAAGTCAATCTTTATGATGCTAACCGGGGTACCAGCCACGGATTGCCCGTTAATAAGCCGTTATTTATGGCCCTTCTGGAGATGTATAATCATCAGACAGGAACTTTCTTCACACCTATAGGGGAGTTGGGGCTCGCTCTTCATGAGATATATGCTGTCTCCAAGCTCCCCTGGGGAAACGAGCCCTTCGAAGCATACACTCCAACGAACGAGGAGTTCCAGGATCTAGATCGATGATTCCCAGGCTTCGTCACTATGTATCAAGAACTGTTATGTCACCATAGTACCGGTCACCAAACGGCTATCAAGAAAAATGATAGCTCGGAAGGGGACACTCCCCATACTAACTCCTGGGTCTCCTATCTTTTTAAATTCAGTGATGCTGGCCGAGTTACTTCCCGAGGTCGTCAAACTCCTGGAGAAGTAGAAGGCTTGGTGTCGACCGCTAGGAGGTCGAAGTCTAAGAGTGACAAGTTTGGGAGTCAGATTGACTCCTTCAGCTACTTTTATTGTGGTACTCGACGACTGTCAGAGAAGGCACTCTTGGCAGGCTTTTTAATGGTGTGGCTGCACAATTATGTGGTCTCAGGAGGGGCAGGTTCCATCGAGAGGATTGGCCGTCACTTTATTCTTCCTGCCGTGAAGATGGCCTTTGGGGTCAGGCTGGCTCTTCTTTCCGCAATGGTGTGCAGCATTCATCATGGTCTCCGCGCCTTCTCGTCCAAGGTCGTCGCTCGTGACGTGGTGACAGACTTTGAACGTATAGAGCTGCCTTATCATTACCTACTGGGGTAGCTATTGTTGCATTATCGGTCTTTGATGAGGCCTGGGACGGGAGATGGCGTTATGAACGACGACGCTTTTCTTTTCAGACACCGTCATCAGCCTTGGGAATATAGTACCATGCCGGTGTGTCGGAGGATTGTGTCCGTTCTCCGTTTTACCGACCAGGAAGTGAGGAGTGTCCATGTTGATGGCGTTGGATCTCCTCATTTCTTACCTGAGAAGATGCATTTCTGGTTGCGTAACATTCGCCCGGCGCATTTAGTTTATCGCAACCGCAACACCGTGTACCTGGAGCCCTACTTGCCCAGTAGGTTTGCCCGTCAATTTGGGTACAGTCAACTATTCCTCGGGCGTTCCAGTTCCAGCCTAGGATTCGAGGGTAGCATCCTTGATGGGATTAGGGCATGGAGCTACTATGACACTTGTCATACTCGAACTAGTTTCTCCGTTCCTGCAGCCAACGCACTGGGGGATTATTTATGGACCTGTTACCCTAGGCGTACCTTGGTTTTAGGTACGGATAACAAGTTTGGTCAGGATATCCGAAACAGCCATGGCAAAGTGGTCATGGGTGCTCTCGGTATTGGAAAAAGGGAATGCCGTAGAGCGGCTGGGCTCCTGGGGCATGATGAGATGGTGGATTTATGCTAAGAAACTTTACAGAGGATATTTGTGGGCCTATTATCCTTGGCGTACCCTGGTTTAGGATACGAATAATAGGATGAAAGGAAACCAACATACTTACTCAGAGGTAATGAGGACATGGTAAGTATGGAGGTTTTACTGTGGAGTCTTCCTGCTCAGAGGTGATGAGGACATGGCAGGAGTGGATTCAACGGAGGATATTTGTGGTCAACAGAGGACACTTGTGGTCAACAGAGGACATTTGTGGTCAACAGAGGACGTTTGTGGGCCTATTATCCTTGTCGTACTCCGGTTATGGGTACGGATAATAGGTTGAAAAGGGAACCAACATACTTACTCAGAGGTGATGGGGACATGGCAAGTATGAAGGTTTCTTCTACGGAGCCTTCCTACTCAGAGGTAATGAGGACATGGTTGGAGTGGGCTCAATGAAGAGGGGGTACATAAAACGACTCAGAGGTAATGAGGACATGGAAGTTCTATGTAGGGGGTGATTTGTTTTTGGCGGAAGTAAAACGACTCAGAGGTAATAAGGACATGGCCGTTTTGGAAATTTGTGGATCGCTTACCCTTTTTTGTGTACTAGAAGTGCGGGTAGTGGATCATGATGGGGGAACTCTTACAGGAAGAAAGTTCAGAGGTATGATCATACATGACTTACTATCTGAAAGAGTGACCGAGATGTAAGTTCAGAGGCACCAGCGGGTACATGACTCGATATTGTGAAAGTGTGAGTTCAGTGGTACCAGCGGGCACATGACTCGATAATTTGGGAAATGTGAGTATGAGTTCAACGGTACCAGCGGGTACATGACTCTGGAATATAGAGAATGGTGAGTGTGAGTTCAGCGGTACCAGCGGGTACGTGACTCGATAATTTGGAAAATTGTGAGGGTGAGTTTAGAGGTACCAGCAGGTACATGACTTGATGTATGGAACCAGAATGTAAGTTCAGAGGTACGGGGAGGTACATAACTCGACACTCTGAGATGTCTCGAGGATTTCATTTCAGACATAATACTTCTTTAGGAACTTGCCGTTGACGTGCAACATGAGCAAGTCTCCATTTTGCTTTGCGAGGCGGTATACGCCGTTGGAGAATACGGCTTCAATGATGAACGGGCCTTCCCATTTTGGTTGGAATTTACCGGCGGTTTTATGCGTCATAACCATCGACCATCGAATCGCCAGAACGAGATCGCCTACTTGGAATGTTCTGACCTTGACCTTCTTGTTAAAAGCTCCGAAGATTCTGGCCTGATATAGTTCGATTCGTTGTTGAGCTAACAGGCGTTTCTCGTCTAGGGCCTCCAATTCCTGTAGTCGACGATGGTGGTTTTCGTCTGTCGTCAACTGATGTGTGAGGGCGATGCGGAGTGAGGGGATCTGAGTTTCTAATGGGAGAACTGCCTCACTCCCGTACACCAGGGAAAATAGTGTATTCCCGGTGGCTGTTCGAACTTTGGTGCGATACGCCCATAAGCATTCGCCGAGCTTCTTGTTTCAGTCGCACTTGTTAGAAGACACGAATTTTTTGAGCAGCTTGATTATGGTTTTGTTGAATGCTTCTGCTAACCCGTTGGCTGCTGGGTTGTAGGGTGTTGAAGCAATGTTCTGAATTCGGTGCTTGTCGTAGAACCGATAGAATGTGTGGCTTGCGAACTGTGGCCCATTGTCGTGAATGATCCTTCGGGGCAGTCCAAAGCGGTAGATGACATAATGCTTAAGGAAGCTGATCACGTTTGAAGTTTTCACCTCTGCCAATGGGATGGCTTCCGACCATTTGGAGAAGTAATCGGTGATTGCGAGTATGAATCGGTATCCTCTGGACAAAGGCGGGGTAATTGGGCCGACGATGTCCATACCCCATGCTTCGAATGGCCAAGACGCCACAGTCGGATGTAGGAATTCAGATGGCTGGTGGATGAAGTCGGCGTAGATTTGGCAGGCTTTGCACTTTCGTGCATAATCTATTGCGTCTGCAACCATCGTGGGCCAGTAATAGCCCATTCGGCGAAGGCGGTCTTGCAGTTTCGGGCCAGGTTGATGGGCTCCATAGACACCATCATGGGCTTCGCGTACGGCTTCTTTGGCTTCTGTATTTGATAGACGCCGAAGCAGCAACCCATCATAGGATCGACGATACAGCATTTTCGTCTTCGTATCAAAAAAAAATCTGAGAGAACGTCTTCTAATAGAAGTAGCTTCCTTCGGATTCTCTGGTAGGATGTCATATACTACGAAGTCGATGAACGGCTGTCTCCAGTCTGGTGCTTCGTCGACTGAAAGAGCGGAGTAGCTTTCCATGCATTGAACGTTATCCTTAGGACAGACCAGTTCACGGCCTATTATGTCGACCTGATGACGAGCGTAATTTGGCACAGTTAGGGAAGTGGCCAAACCAGCTAGGGCATCGGCCTCGATGTTCTGGAGTCTGGGAACATGTTCTATGAAGATTCCTTCCAGAGACGAGATGATGTTGATTGCTATTCGATGATACGGGATCATGTCTTCGTGGTGGACCTCGTACGACCCCCGAATCTGATTGACGATTAACTGCGAGTCGCCGTATGCTTCAAGATACTCTGCCCCCAACTCTTTTGCAAGTCGGAGGCCAATGACCAAGGCATTGTACTCGGCCACATTATTTGAACAGGGCTCTGTGAGTGAGTAGGCCCGGTTGATCACTAAGCCGGAGGAAGAAATCAGCACCACTCCAACCCCAGAGACGATGTTGCCTTTGGGTCCAGTTCTTGAAGCGCCGTCGAAGAACATTCGCCAGATGGCATCATGGGAGACTGCATTTGAAATGGTGACCTCGTCCGGTATCTCTTTATATACCCTAGTCGTCTCCGAACCTGGATGGGCTGCTAGAAAGTCTGCCAGAGCCTGACCTTTAACAGCCTTTTGCGGGACGAAGATCATGTGGTATGGTGATAGTAATATCGTCCAGGTAGCAAGGCGAGAGCTGAGTGCCCCCGATTTGGTCATGAGGACCCTGAGGGGGTTGATCCGCGATATCACGTGGATGGTTTATCCCGTAACGTACTGTCGCGTCTTCTGGATTGCTAACACGAGAGCAAGGCATTCCTTCTCTATGGCCGTGTATCGGTATTCTGGCCCAATCATCTTCCGACTGAGGTAGTATATAGCTTGTTCGTGGCCCGCATCGTTGTTCTGTGCCAATAGGGCACCAAGAGAATGTTCCATAGCTAGCACATAGAGCAGGAATGGCTTCCTAGCAACAGGGGCTACCAGGACTGGAGGATTCGACAAATATTCTTTGATGCTGTCGAAAGCGCGCTGGCATTCCTCGTCCCATACGAAAGAGACTCCCTTTTTCATGAGATGGGTGAATGGTTGACATCGTCCAGAGAGATTAGAGATGAATCTCCTGATGTAAGCTAGCCTGCCTTAGAGGCCTTGGAGTTCGCGGAGATTTCTCGGGGGACTCATCTCCATGATTGCCTTTGTTTTCTCGGGGTCGATGTAAATGCCCTGAGAAGTGATGACGAAGCCCAAGAATTTCCCGCTGGAGACACCAAGGAATGATTTCGTTGGGTTCATCTTTAAATTGTGGGCTCGCATTAGGTCGAACACTGTCCTGAGATCTTGCAAATGATCTTTCTTTGAACGACTTTTGACGACGATGTCGTCGACGTAGCATTCCACTGTTTTGTGCAAGTGGTCTCTAAAGATGAGCTCATAGCTCTCTGGTAAGTGGCACCGGCATTCCTTAAACCAAAAGGCATAACGGTGTAGCAATATGTACCAATTGGTGTTTGGAATGATGTGTGCTTCTCGTTGTCAAGGAACATCTTGATCAGGTTGTATCTCGAGAAGCCATCCATGAAGGACATACGTTCGAAACCGCAGGTGTTGTCGATCATGATATCTGTGATAGGGAGAGGGAATTCGTCTTTAGGGCATGCCTCATTCAGATTCCGGAAGTCAATGCATATTCGGATCTTCCCGTTCTTCTTGAAAACTGGTACTATGTTGGCTACCCAATCTGGATGCTGCTCTTCGCGAATGAAGCCGCTGGCTATCAATTTGTTGACCTCGGCTTCGATAGCATTCATGATATCGGGACGAAATGGTCTTTGCTGTTGCTTGACAGGTTTTGCCTCCGGACGAATATTGAGTTTGTGGAGTGCGATCTCGGGGTCCAATCCTGGTATATCTTCATAGCTCCAGGCGAACACATCGATATACTCCTTGACGAGTTGGATCAGCGACTCTCGCTTTTCATCTGTCAGCCTCTGGCTAATGAAGATTGGTTTCGGGGAGGCTTCACCACCAAGATTAACTTGTATGACCTCATCCTCAGTGGGAGGTTCTCTTTGCTCGAAACGCCTTTCCTATTGTTCATCTAGCTGTTAGGCCCACGGCTCTAGCTCAAGAATTTCCGGAATGTCTTCATCTTCTTCATAAGCGTCGGCGAATGCCATGTTGACTGACAGGACTTGTCTGAATACGTCTCCGATGCTGGTATCTGAGTCAGAAGTTGGTGACCCGGTCGAATGTGAATGCCAATCGCATTCTTCATCTGAACTTTCAGGGGTCGTCGTGGGTGTCACATACCCTAATCCACATCGAGTCTTGCTATAGTAGTCTCGTGGTTTGCCAGCCGGGACTGGGGGCTTCAAAGGTAATCGTCGTCCCGTACCGTAGTTCAAACCCGGTGTCGTTTCCAGATCATACCCCTATTTCTGCATGAGATATTTAGATTGGGGGTTATAAAGATACAGAGGTAGTCTTCCGGCATCTGATCCAAGGTCGACTTCTTCTATGGTAAAGGGATGCGGGTCGTCCTTCCGGCCGAAAAATGATTGGATGGTCCCCTCCTTCGATTATTCGGTAAGCGTCTTCTGCTAGAGTAAGCTGGATTGTGGTGTAGACATTTGTCACATGTGTGTGTAGGTGAGTGCCTATACCGTGTTCTATAGCGTACATTGTACAAAGCTTATTAAGCTCGAGGTAGTTCAAAGATAGCCCTTTATTGATGAAGTAAGGTATCTTTTCTAAGGGGATTACATCATCTGCGGAGGGAACGTTAGTGTGGGCAGCTACATACTTGGCTAGCTCCGGTTCCTCTTCGGCTACCCCTGTGTGCACGAAGACTGAGAGGACGACCTGGGGAGCCTGATCGTCAGTGGTTCAGTTGATGGAACTGAGCGTGGGGTTGTTGGCAGACTAGCAACCCCCAGTTTGGTACTCGATGTGGGGCGAGGAGTGGCTGGTTCTCTAGTAGTGTCAGACCTCGAATCGGGGTGACGACCCTTCTTGGGAAGGCGTATCGTCAGCGGCTTGTCGGAGGGATTGAGCTTCTCCGTTTGGGGCTGACCGACTTTCGGCAGCCTGATTGTTAGTGGCCCCGTTGTAGATCTTGGCACTAGGCCAGACCTTGGTAGCCGGATTATCATCTGCTCTTCTTGTGCTGAGAGGCTGATCGCGTCCATACGCAAAGTGGCGGTAAGGGGTGCTGACTTGCCCGGTTTACGAGCTTGGAGGTGGATCATCAAAGGCTCTTTTGATCCTGTGGCTATCTCGATACTAGCTTGTACATCTTCTTTACCAAGGTGCTTCTTCAACTTTTCGTACAGGCAGGAGTCTGAGTAGTAAGATTTGACCCCTTTGAAGGGATCGATATCAGCAAATTCCGTCCTCACGAAGTCGTGTTTATCGACATATTTGAAGCACTGGTGCAGCGTGGAAGGCACGATCATATAATCATGTATCATAGGCGCCCCAAGAGGATGTTGTAAGAAGTGTCTGCATCTATGACGTAGCAGGTGACTTCGGATTAGAGGTCGCCAATTTGACACTTCGGACGAATCTTCTCAATAGGGTAGCTCCTGCCCGAATTGAAACCGCTGAGGGCGGTGCTTGTAGGTGTCAGGCGATGCATTGGGATGCGGGGATGATGTAGCAGACCCTTCGGGATGATGCTTATGGAAGAGTCGGGATCAATGTGCATCCGATCCACCTTTACGTCGCCGATGTATCTAGTATAGTATAGTGGGCGATCGTGCAGATTAGTTTTGATGAGCATATCTTGCGGAGTGAAGACGATGTTTGGCATCGCGCCAGTGCAGGCACTATCCTGGAGATCCATAGGTGAGTCCTCCCCGTTGAGGTTGGATTAAGCCAGATAGACATCGGCGTTTTGGAGTGCTTCGCTCAATGCAATACGAATATCCTTGGAGAGCCTTAGGAGTTCGTACAGTGACAACTTGGCTGGTGTGTTAGCCAATTGTGCTAAGATGTCAAAGTTGTAGGGCCTTTCTAGCCCTTCGGCTGCCTCTTTTCGGAGGGATTTGTCGAAGCGAGTCTTCCTCGGCCTAGGCTTGTCGGTCGTCGAAGGCTGAGCCGGTCCCGGAGCATCAGTTGTAGTGGGTTGATGATTTTCAGCTGGATTGTCAACCACAGGTTGGGATTGCGCTCCAGACCGTGTGACGATGGTTGTAGCTTCCTCGATGTCTGCCGAGATTGTGTGACTGGTCTAGACTTTTCCACTTTTCTTTTTGTAGGTGGAAGATGGTGTGGGCCGAGTCACTTCTGACACCAAGTCTGGATGGATCCACATGACCTTCTCTCGTGCTGTGGTGAGGGGTACTAGACCAGCAGCCTGGTCTCGGGAAGGTGGAAGATTGGTAATCTCCATCGTTGCCAGAGGGATGGGGACCACCCCGTCTTGAGTTTCCGTCGGAAGGAAGTTGCCGAATTGTACGGATACCATATTGGCTGCCACGGTTACCTCTTTGAAATCGATGGCCAGAGCGTTCGAATCGATAAGGTTTTGGATATACCGTTTCAGCTGGTAGCAGTCGTGTGTAGTATGATGGTCATAGCGATGATAATGGCAGCACTTTGGGTTCTCCATCTCTGCCGGCCGCGGTTCTCGTCTTGGTGGAGGAAGCTAAATTCTGTTCCCTTGTATTAGCATGTCCAAGATGGGCTTAACGTGACCGTCTTCGAAGGAGTAAGTGATTTACGGCCATTGTTTGTCTACTGGCTTTGGCTAAGGTTTCTGTGCCGTGTCGGCCACCATAGCCTGCTTTCCTCTGTCGTCCCGATTGTTGGAGGGACTACCCCCATTGTCATTATTGGTGTTAGGACGCTTGCCCTTGTTCTCTCCGTCTGAGATGTGCAATCCCAGTTGGCGAGCCTTCTTCAGTCATTCTTTGGTGCTTGTGGCACTGATGATGAACGTCTTCCAATCCTTGAATTGACTTTCGCCCATCCAGAGACTGATGGTTGGGAGGAGTCTCTTTTGGCAAATTTTAATCAAGGAGGAATCTGGATTTCCAGAAGGCAGCTTCATGGCGGTTTGGCGGAACCTTTCTATGTAGTTCCTTGTGAGCTCTTTCTCTCCTTGGACGACGTCCATGAGGGTAGACATGGTGATGTCCTGCCCAACTTCGTAGAATCTCTCCAAGAACATGCGCTTGAAATCGGCAAAGGAGTGGATACAGTTGTCCGACAGGTTGCGATACCAGTCGAAGGCGACTCCTTCCAATGCCCCGATGAATAATCGTGTGAGAATGGCATCGTCATGGGGCAAATGGTCGGTGGTGACCTCAAAGTAAGTGATGTACCGACTTGTCGAGGTCTTGCCATCATAAGGATTGATATTGAACGGCTTATATCTTGGTGGAAATGGAACGTCCCTCCATGCAGCAGGGTATGGATGCCGTATTCTGAGGTCTTGAAAGTTTTCTCGAGCGTGGAACATGGCTCGGAGCTCCTGGACCTCTCTTCTCGCTTCGCGTGCTTCGTCCATGGCGGTAGGGGCCGTTGCTTCCGGGGGGTTGTTGCCCGGGTTTGGTGCCACTGAATTCGAGTCTGCATTGACCGCGAGACCCGCGCTTGTTTGTCCATGCGTCCCTCCTTGCAGAGTTGGAAGGGCCGCTTTGATCTTGTCTACAGACTTGACCAAAGCAAGCAATATGGCTTCGAGACTGTCGATGCGCTGGCGATCACTGGAACCACCTTGGTTGCTATCTGTCATGAATACCGTCTTCTCATGAGGAGAAATCGACGGAGCGGTAGAGGAAGCGCCCTCCGAATCGTACCCTTGTAATGAGAAGTCATCGGGGTATGTAGGTATGTTTCCTTCTGATTCAGTCTCGGAAGGAACAGTACCCCCAGCCTCCGAGTTCATCTCGTCTTGGGAGTTGTGGATGTCGTCAGGGACGTCGAGGTTTGCTGTATCCGATGGGAGAGTTGTCTCCCCTGGCTCATCTTCTTGGAACATCGGATTGCTGTGGAGGCTCGGAGGGGTGCTACCCCCGGTCCCAGCAACCCCCTGCGTTATGGACGACGAATCTCCTACTGTAGCAGATTTCGTCTTAGAACGAGTACCTTAGAAAACTCCGGTGGTGGGCACCCGTTTAGATGACAGTCTTTTAGTCACAATGGTTGAGATCTTCGGGCTGGGAACATTCGTCTTCTTCCCTCTTCCATCAGCGGGGACTTTCCGAGCAGAGTTGCAGGAGACGACGGGTAATGCCTCGTCTTCTGAAGATGGCTGTTGCAGTCTTTGAAAGACAGACTGCCGGTCTTCTTGCATCGTCTTGCTTTTGCAGCAGCAGTTGACGATGACTTGGGTGCAATGACGTTCGTGGGAGGATTCTTTGCATCCCGATGCATCTTCTCTTTCCTTGCGTTTATGGAGGATGGTCTCACGCAGGTCACTTGCTTTGCTGGCTCGGGAATTCCGAGCACGCGAGTGTGTAGGCCTCCTGCCTGCTCCCTGATTCAAAGGTAGCTTGTATACTTGCCTTCGCTCGTTACTGGAAGATGCTTGATGGCTATCGCGCCCATTGGCCGCAGGGAGCATGGTAAGAGTAGCCTTATACAACTTTCCATTAGAGGCCCGTGTGACAATCAACGAGACGCTCTGATAGCCAGAGGTTGGGGCAGCTGACTGGGCTTGGTGGGCCCGTGCTGCCCTAGACTTCGTCCTTTTAGTACTTACGGGTGCGTAATAGGAAGAGTCCAAGTTGGATACCACAGAGTCTTTATCATCCAGAGAATCATCAGGGTCAGGACCGAATGAGAGATGGTCGAAGACTGATCGAGAGAAGCGTGGAACAGACGCTATATGGCTAGGATTGGAAACCGTGCTGGCTGTCTGCATACGGCTGTCTTTAGTTGACGGATGAGTTGTTCTGGTGCGACTAGGAGTCATGACCGTGCAGGCTGGCCGCATGCGGTTGGCAACTGTGGCAGCATGGGTTTTCTGCAAGCGATTGACTTCAGTAGCCACATAAGTTTCATCCATACGGTTGGCAACTGTAGCCGCATAAGCTATGCGGCTAACAGATGTGGCCGCGTGAGTTTTCCTCCTGAGGCTGGCGGATGTGACCGCATGGGCTTTCTCCATGCGGATAGAACCTTTATACGGCTCATATCGCATAGAGTTCCTCTTTGCCCCTGCAAGTCCAGCATCATAATGTTTTCTTCTGCCGGACTTGGGGACAGCAGAGTCGTCCATGATCTGAAGTGCAGCCGCGGGAGAGTCTTCTCCGCCGTCTTGAGCAACAGAGTGTATTTCAGCAAGAGCTTCAGTAGGAACGAAGGACCGGGGTCTCCACTCCTTGCGGGCCTTCTTTGTGCGGGCTCGCTTCTGGACCGGGCCAGCACTCTTGTCGGATAGCATTTCTTCGAACGCCTGTTGGTCGAACCGGGTGACCATCTTCTGTTGCGTGGAGCCAAGCTTGGCTGCATCCGATTGCGTCACCAACTCCTCTGCCGTGGAGAAATTTGTCCCCAGCAGAGTCGCCATCGTATTTGCCATGAAATATAAAAGAGCAGAACAGTTTTATGGGAGGACTGGACTTTTACTTCACGTTACAAACTCGCTTGTACAAAGAAAGTCTAGGGACGAAAACCTAGGTACAGCAATCTAAGTACAATTATTTATTTTTGATTCTGGGGGGTGACGATAGAGGCTCGGAAAAGCGACGGCAGCTCTGCCTTACTCCTTGGACGATCGAACGTAGCCTTGGCTCCTGTGACGAGATGGTTGGCGTTGATGAAGAAATGCTCTTCTTGCTCTCCTCGTATTGCTCTTCTGGCTTCTCTCTCTCTGGATTGACCTCTGTGGATTTTTCTCTCTGATTATTGGGGAGAGTGTCTCTCTGTATGTGCGTATCTCTCTTTGCCAGTCTATTTTACAAGGGAATGGCACCCTGCTATTTATAATAGTGGGAGCATCATTAGGGTTTACAATGATTGCCCATTCTCAAAGTGGCGGCGGCCTGGTAAATGATCAATCTGGACCATTAATCTTGAGCATGAAGGATCTGGGCCATTAATAAGGATTATTCCAAATCATGTCAGTCATTAATGTTGATTGCAATAAATCCCTATTATGATGATTTGCTAATATCCGCAAATCTGAATGAATCAATTTAATTCATTCTCTTGCCACGTGTCCCAAATCATTGGGATCTGACCCAAAATTTGATTATCTTTAGGACACGTGTTCTGTCATCATTGTTGAGCCGCATGAGGAGCGTTCATATTTGGGCCGCATGAAGGTCGTCATGACCAAGCCGCATGAAAGGTTTTATGGCCGAGCCGCATGAATGGTCTCTATACTCGAACCGCATGAAGGTCATCATGACCGAGCCGCATGAATATGTTTATGACCGAGCCGCATGGGGGTCTTCATGGCCGAGCTGTATGAGAGTCTTCATGGCTGAGCCGCATGGGTTTCTTTCACGACCGAGCCGCATGGGGGACCTTCATGATCGAATCGCATAGGTTTCTCTGCACAGGCCGCATGAACTCGTCTAGACTGGCCGCATAAACTAGCCTCGACGTTGTGAAGATCTTCTTCAGTTCCCTAGGAAGATGTTGCTCTTGTGTCAGTCATCATGACTACTTTTTGTCAGGGCTGTCAGCTGTCAGCCGTCAGAGCATTAATTGTCAGCCGTCAGGGCATTAATTGCGTTTGAATGATGCTGGTTACATCCGTTCTAAAAAGGACACGTGGCTTCCCTCTGCTAGTCACATGGAGTCCACTCTGTGTTTGAGCCGCATGGGACTCTTAAGCCGCATGTGGCCCCTTGGCCGCATGGATCATATTTCTCTTCTTTTTCATGCTTCTACAGCTAGGTCATCTAAGTTATGGAAATCTTGTCTTCTATAGTCACATTAGCCAGCATGGTGCAGACATATAGTCTGACTTTGGATATATTTCTCGGGTGTGGAAATTTAAGGTTTTCGCAGCCAAGCTAGCGGCATCGCGAAAATGTTAAATACCATGATTCTAGAGGTATGTGCATAAGTCAAGGACTCTGTGATTATCGTAACCTTGCTTACTAGTATGACGAGGATTTAGAGTACCATGATTTTGGATAGACGCATATGATTATCAGATTGTACCTTAAATGTTTTCGAACATGTTTTTGCGACTTTTGTTTCAGTCATAAAAAAAGAATTATTGTTTTTTGTTTTGTTTTGTTTCTACATGTTTACTTAGGATGTAGCTTTAGCTATTTTTATAAACCTTGTGTAACTTCTTACAAATTTATTTCTTCTTAATATAATAAATCAGTGATTTTGCTACGCCTTATTTTGGATTTGATATTATAGCTCTGATTTCGAAATGGGTTCCTCTTTTAAATAGATAAGCAGAACAGATTCTATTATCATTCTTTTCCTGCCAATATTTATTACCATCATTCCTTGTCTTATATAACCCGATTATATCAATTCCGTCTCGTATCATATTCTGTCAGCTGTACTTTGAAACTCTTGAATCTTCATATCAATTTTGCCTGAGAAATGTTGAGGAAGTGACGTAAATCATCTAGTTCGGAAATGACGTAATTGGTTATCATAGGATGATTTTGTAGGAATCAGAATGTTGGATGTCAAATATAAAATTTTTTTTGAAATGGAGATGTGGTAAAGGTTTAAAATGAAATCGAGGGATAAATGTTATCAATTTAGAAACAATCACAGAAAGTTGGTTATGAATAATTCATCGATGTATTTCAAAACTAATGAGGATGTTCAAGGTCAACCTAGTTTTGAGAACTTAGAAAATTTTGGTTATTTATTCTGGAAAAACTTTTACTCTGAGGCTATGTAGAATTTTTAAAAAAGAAAAAGAAGAAGTGAGAATTTTTATTGTATTAAATGATTATACGAAATTGAACTAGATATTGTAAGAGGGTAACTAGAGACAGAGAGAACACAAGGATTTTACGTTATAGAAATTATTTTAGATGATTGGCAGCTAAAAACGTGTCACAACCCGCACCCACTGTTTGGGTACGAGAACGTAACAACGCCCAGCCTACGCCGCAGTGTCGGCGGTAGAACGCTGTCCTAGGTCACAACATCTAACAATATAATGCTAAGCAGTATATACTCCCCGAATGGGGTGACATAGAAGATACAGACTCAATCACATCTAAGGTAGAGCATGATAAGGATAGATAAAACATGAAATCCAAAAGAGATACAGGAGATAGAAGTCTAAGTATTTAAGATACATAAACCCAGAAATACATCTTAAAACTCAAATACAGATACAGTAATCCACAAAGTAAATACAACTCCAGACAAAATGAAATAACTACCTAAACAACCTCTACTGTGTCTCCTCTAGGCTAGCAGGCAATCCAGGCCATCTGTAAAATTTATCAACAGGTCCTGTCAGGACAGGAGCGAGCACATTACATCTCAACAGTTCATAGCAGGTTAGAAATATAATCATGCAGTAAAGTAAGATACAAGTACTGAAGAAATACAGTATGTAAACAGAGAGAGAGAGAGCTGTAATAGAAATATCTACTATAAATAGAGAACTAACATGTGGCTAGTGAGTCAGAGTACAATATAGACATGTAAATGGCATAGGAGATTCTGATAAGACACTATGGAAGAGATTCTGATAAGATACTACTTGGGTATTATTCACATGTCTACTTCTACTCCCCCGTACCCCCAATCAGTACACAAGGATCCAAACAGGTTATGTTATGATACTATGTACAGCCCCCGAAGGGTGATAAGCCCCCGAAGGGTGGTAAGCCTCCGAAAGGTGATAAGCCCCCGAAGGATGGTACATAGTAGTCCCAAAAATGGGGATTCTAGGAGACTCTGTGATCATAAGAGTATATGTCACAAGTGATCGAAGAACCTGTGAAGCATAGTGATACGACATGTAAGTGAAACGTACAGAACATGTAGCACCTGATGCTCCCTAAGGATAATATCTCAAGTGGGGATCCGTATAGTACCAATCCGTGTGACCAACGTGACAGTACAAGTAAAGTAATTTAATGCAGAAAATAATTCTAAGCAGGATATGAAATGATCAGAGAATGTACTCGCCTGATAACCTGAACAGCTGATAAGTATAGGGGGTCGAACTGAAGCCACAGAGTCCTATTTAAAGCAACTCAGGTTACAAGGTGTTCAAGTTGTAATAAATGAATCTCTATAATCAATCTACATTATTCTAGGTTCTTCTAAGTCAAAACAACTCTAGGTCGACTCCGGTCAATAATCTAGTCAAACTAGGTCAAGTGTTGACTTACAATTGACTTTGGGTCAACGGGTCAACTCTGGTCAAACACGGTCAATTCTAGTCTAATATAAAGTGTACTTCGTTATTTGTACGTCGAAACTTACGTCACGCAAATCGAGATAAGAAGATTATCGGTAAAATTGATTATCTTATTATAGTGATCCACGTGTCCATCTTATCAATTTCAGCGATGTGAGATCACTGGAATCGACTGAGCTCAGTTTCGTTGTACTAATCCCGAAATACGAACAATATAAGAATTAATTATTAATTAATTATAAAAAGGTTAAACTCAGAGAAATTATCAACAAATATTGTCGGACGATGAAATAAACATCGCCAACGTGTCCAGGATGGTCAAATTAGCTAGGATAGCCTACCCAACGGTCCAATTTGGACACAAGGGCAAAAAGGTAATTTCGGGTCAAAATGGTGTCCGTGTCGGAGCCGTTTTGCACCAAAAAATGTGCAAGAAAACAAGTCTATAAAATATAACAAATTATATGTCCACGAAACCAGAATGACGATACGAACCCAACGGTATCTCCAGAATTGGATTCCGTTGACCCGATCTCAATTTGGCCCGTTGACCAGAACTTGGAACTCCGATTTACACGAAAATACGTGCCGGAGCCAATGTTCTCAAAACTCAGCAAACTACCTGTCAACGAGTCCAAAATGATGATACGAACTCAATGGTATCTCCGGAACTGGATTCCGATGAGCCGATCTCAAAAAGTCCCATTGACCCGGATATTGGTATCCGACTTGCACTGAAATGCGTGCCGAATCCAATGTCCACCAAAACCTAGCAAATTATATGTCAACGAGTCCAGAATGACGATACGAACTCAACGGTATCTCCGAAATTGGATTTCGATGAGCCGACGTCAAAAAGTCCCGTTGACCCAGATTGTGGGACCCACTTTGTACCGAAAAATGTGCCAAGGTCCACGTTCTCCAAATCTAACAAATTTTATATAAAAACATGCCAGAACGATGCCACAAGTCTACTGGTGGTGTCAGAAATGAAATCTGGAGTCCCGTGTTCAAAAATAGAATTTTACAAGTTGAAAATTACGAATTCGGACGGCCAACTTTGGACCGTTGGGTTCGTATCATCAAGTTGAAAATTCTTGCCCAAAAATATCCTAGCTAATTTGACCATTCTGTCCAAATTGGATCGTTGGGTTCGTATCATCAATTTTAACGATAATCTTCTTATCTCGATTTGCGTGACGTAAGTTTCGACGTACAAATAACAAAGTACACTTTTTATTAGACTAGAAATGACCACGTTTGACCAGAGTTGGCCAGTTGACCCAAAGTCAACTGTAAGTCAACACTTGACCTAGTTTGACTAGATTATTGACCGGAGTCGACCTAGAGTTGTTTTGACTTAGAAGAACCTAGAATAATGTAGATTGATTATAGAGATTCATTTATTGTAACTTGAACACCTTGTAACCTGTGTTGCTTTAAATAGGACTATGTGGCTTCAGTTGGACTCCCTATACTTATCAGCTGTTTAGGTTATAAGGCGAGTACATTCTCTGATCATTTCATATCCTGCTTAGAATTATTTTCTGTATTAAATTACTTTACTTGTACTGTCACGTTGGTCACACGGATTGGTACTATATGGATCCCAACTTGAGATGTTATCCTTAGGGAGCATCGGGTACTACATGTTTTGTGCGTTTCACTTACATATCGTATCACTATGCTTCACAGGTTCTTCGATCACTTGTGATATATACTCTTATGATCACAGAGTCTCCTAGAATCCCTATTTTTGGGACTACTATGTACCACCCTTCTGGGGCTTATCACCTTTCAGAGGCTTACCACCCTTCGGGGGCTTATCACCCTTCGGGGGCTTATCACCCTTCGGGGGCTTATCACCCTTCGGGGGCTGTACATAGTATCATAACATAACCTGTTTGGATCTTTGTGTACTGATTGGGGGTACAGGGGAATAGAAGTAGACATGTGAATAATACCCAAGTAGTATCTTATCAGAATCTCTTCCATAGTGTCTTATCAGAATCTTCTATGCCATTTATGTCTATATTGTACTCTGACTCACTAGCCACATGTTAGTTCTCTATTTATAGTAGATATTTCTATTACAGCTCTCTCTCTCTGTTTACATACTGCATTTCTTTCAATACTTGTATCTTACTTTACTGCATAATTATATCTTCTAACCTGCTATGAACTATTGAGATGTACTGTACTCGCTCCTGTCCTGACTGGACCTGTTGATAAATTTTACAGATGGCATGGAATTGCCTGCTAGCCTAGAGGAGACACAGTAGAGGTTGTTTATATAGTTATTTCATTTTGTCTGGAGTTGTATTTACTTTGTGGATTGCTGTATTTGAGTTTTGAGATGTATTTTTGGGTTTATGTATCTTAGACACTTAGACTTCTATCTCCTGTATTTATTTTAGATTTCATGTTTTATCTATCTTTATCATGCTCTACCTTAGATGTGATTGAGACTGTATCTGCTATGTCACCCCCATTCGGAGAGTATAAACTGTTTAGTCTTATACTGTTAGATGCATTGAGACCTAGGACAGCGTTCTACCGCCGACACTGCGGCGTAAGCTGGGCGTTGTTACGTTCTCGTGCCCTAACTCTAGGGTGCGGGTCGTGACACGTACATCACCTACTTTGAAGTCACAACCGACCATCTGCCTCATGACGATGCCATCCTTACGTGGCTGTTCATCGAAGCATTGGAGGGGGTCACCTTCGACTGGTATCGCAACTTGCCGGACAATTGCATCCACTCCTTCACCGGCTTCAAACGTATGTTCCTGGAGAGGTTCTACGAAGTAGGACAAGACGTGATAATGTCCACCCTCATGGATGTCGTTGAGGGAGAAAAGGAGCTGATAAGGAACTATATTGAGCAGTTTCGCCAAACTGCGATAAAGTTGCCTTCCGGTAACCCGGATTCCTCCTTAATTGAAATTTGCCAAAAGAGGTTGCTTTCCACAATCAGCCTCTAGATAGGCGAAAGTCAATTCAAGGATTGAAAGACGTTCATCATCAGTGCCACTAGCACTGAAGACAAAGTAAAGAAAGCCCGCCAACTGGGATTGCCAAAAGAGGTTGCTTGAAGTGCCAAATCGGCAACCTTCAGTCAGAAGTGACCTGTTATATTATAGATGCGGACACTTCCTACAACATTCTTCTGGGGCGTCCTTGGATACACGATTACATTATCGTGCCCTCCACACTGCACCAGTGCTTCAAGTACGTCGACAAGCACGGCTTCGTGAGGATAGAATTTGCAGACATCGATCCCTTTAAAGGGGTCGAATCCTACTACTCCGACTCATGTTTGTACGAGAAGTCGAAAAGACACCTTGTCGAAGGAGATATTCAAGCTCCGATTGAGGCGGCAACTGGATCAGAAGAACCTCTGACGATCCACCTTCGTCCCGAGGACACCGTCAATCACAGATTACTTCTCCGAATGGGCGAAGGCTATTCCGCTGGCAGAAGTCAAGACTTCAAACGTGAACAGCTTTCTCATGCATCACGTCATTTACCGCTTTGGACTGCCCTGAAGAATCATCCATGATAATGGTCCGCAGTTCGCAAGCCATGCTTTCTATCGGTTTTACGACAAACACAGAATCCAGAATATTGCTTCAACACCATACAACCTGGCGGCTGTAGTGCCTGTGGTTCGTATCACGTATTCTTGGAATACGTGTACATATTTTATTGTATAATTTCTTGGCTTGGCATTTCCTTCTTTGCTTGGTCTATTCCTGGTTCGGGTTGGTTGGTTCGGCTTAGCTTGGTTTTGATTGGGTTCATGATGAACCCAAAGTGAACCCATACCTTCCACCACCATTTTGTATTTATTAGCCCTCTTTATTCTCTCTCTTCATTTATCATCTTCTTCTTCCTCATTTACTTCCCTACCTACCAGAGAGAGAAGAGAGAGGTCTAGACAAGTGCAACTTGCTTCATGGAGGAACTCCAATTTTATTACTTCATTCTCTTCCTTACTACATTCTAAAGCACTTTAGTACTTGGCATTTTCACTTTCCATGGCTAGATTCTTGTAGATCTATATTTATTTTATTTTCGGATTTTTTGGGTTTTGATCTACTTAATCTTGTTATTTCTATGTTTTGATGGTTCCATGTTGTAGAGAATTTTGTTATACCCCATTTTGACCTATGGAAGTTCGGATTTGGGCTCCGGATGAAACTTTTATGAAGCTTGGAAGGCATGGGTTCCTAGTGTTCTTCTTTTCGGAATTTTGGAGAAGAAGAACAGTTCCCTGGCGCATGGCTGTACTTGACCGCATGAGTGTTCATGCGACAAGTCGCCATCAGCCGTATGAGACCCTTGTACTTCTAAACCGTATGGAACTTAGTCCCAGCCGCATGAGGCTGAGTCTCATACTCAGCCGCATGGGCTCATTTCCCATCAGCCGCATGAGTCTACATGGACTTAGTCGCAGGGCTGGGAACGAACTCTTCTCGAACCGCATATGCAACTGTTTCCCCCCCAGCCGCATAAGCCATCGCATTGACCCAGCCTCATGTGCCCTCACTTCTTCCGGGCCGCATGGGTTTTGCTATGTAAGCCGCATGGACTTGAGTTTGCCATCAGTCGCATGAAGACCCCTTTCTAATTCGAGCCGCCTATGCGCTCACCTCCCTGAACTGCATAAACTCAAGCACTTGCCAGCCGTATTGGCCCTGATCCCCGAGCCGCATGAGAACCCTAGACCCTGGCCGCGTGGACTTCTGAGTCCGGGCCGCATGTGCACCTGTTCCTCGCCAGTCGCATATGGTTTCCTTTTCCCGCAGCCGCATGGGTCGCTTCTTCTCGAGCCGCATGAACGCCACACTTTCGCTGGCCGTATGAGGCCCAACGTCTTGGAGCCGCATGCGCCCTTGCACTTCCAGTCGCATGCGCCCTTGCACTTCCAGCCGCATGCGCCCTTGCACTTCCAACCGCATGCGCCCTTGCACTTCCAGCCGCATGCGCCCTTGCACTTTCAACCGCATGCACCCCCTTGGCTTGGCCGCATGGGACCCAGTGACCCTGGCCGCATACGCTCTCCTAATCGGGCCGCATGAGTCTACCCTTTCCTGACCGCATATGCTTTAGCCGCATGGCTCTTCTATAGCCCTGAATATTGATATTTTATTAGATATTTTACGTCCTTTTGTCCTGAACTTGAAATCATGAATTCATTTGATATGTTTGGAATTGATAATTGAGCATGACCTGATAGTGACCCGTAGTGGTGCACTCCTGACATAATTACCTGACATAACATGATGGTGGCCCGTCGTGGCGCACTCCTGACTAGTACACTTGATATGATAAACCTGACATGATTATCTCGAACAGCTGTTGTGACGGCTACCTGACATGACATAACCTGTATAATTAATCTGGACACCGTGGACGATTGTGCTTGTACAAATAAACCAGTCTTGTCTTGCATCATGTCTAGGAGGGGACTCCTGAGTACCACGGTCAGGAGTACCTACTAAAATGGACTAAGGCTAATATAACTAGATTAATACATTAGTCATGAAGAGATCTTCCAGCTACTGGCAATCCCGTTACCTGGGCACGCCTTGGGATCTGTAGCCTGTCGTCGAGTAGGGCACATTTTCAGCACACTGTCATGTGTTGCACCCTTCAAGCTACCTAAGGGTACATTCGTTTCCTGGACGATGTACCCACCTGAATTCAACTCTAATCTTTTAACCCGGGGAACCTGGATGGTCTGCAGGGCTTGTGGCTGTAGAATAATCTCGCTGCATCTTGTTAGTAATTAGGCTTGTGACAATCCTAGTTAGTTAAAGTATCAAGCCGTTGTTCTTGCTTGGCCGTGAAGTGATTGGATGGAGTCTAACCAATCTAGTCTTGCCCTGATCCTGTTCCAGATTATTGAATGACCAGAATGCCTGAATTTATTTTATCGATAAATGGTGAGAAACCAAGCTCCGTTCAGACGAAGGGTTACAA
This sequence comes from Iris pallida, assembly GCA_029216955.1. Lineage (NCBI taxonomy): Eukaryota > Viridiplantae > Streptophyta > Magnoliopsida > Asparagales > Iridaceae > Iris > Iris pallida. The sequence goes on from JANAVB010034417.1 coordinate 32,647,487, forward strand.
CCCCGGTCCTTGTTTGGTTTACGGGTTGTAACCTGGTTATCTGAATAGTTCCATGGTTATCTCATCGTATATCATCCTGATGTATTTCCTTAATTCCAGTTCTTACTTTTATTTATAACTTGTGCTGATTGCTGGTTTTAGTTCCTAAATGAAGCTTCCTTTGTGGCACTTGCTCTTTCTGGGATCTGACCCAGCTGGTTTTGTATGGCCAGATTTCGGAGCAGCTCCAGAGGATCTACCGACTTTTCAGCCAGATGGTGGCCACTAGACGGAACCCTGGCAACAACTGGGTTTATTTTTGATCTTTCACTTTATTGTAAAATATTCTTTTGAGGCGTTTAGCCGACGAGCACCTGTTTAGCTCGATTGCACTTTACTTACTGTCTGCCTACGGGCTGTAACATGATTGACAGATCCTAGGGTTGATCATGTATGACTAAACTCTTGCTAGTCCTCATATTTTGTAACGACTAGCTTCATGATTAGCTGAATATATAATATTTGGGATGCCTTATTATTGTATATTTAATGATCATACATCTTGTAACATTTACTTACTTGCTTGTGAATGAGACACTAGGCTTGTTCATGACCATAGGAGACTGTTGACTTGTAGTAAACCCTCATGTATCTAGACAGCCGTGACCGTATAGCGAGATAGAATTCATTTCAATATACGTAGCTGGCTATGTCTGCCCCCGCTCTCCAGTATTCTGGTTCTGGGGCGTGACATGGTTTAAGTGGTGGCCCATGCAGGTCTTGTAAATCAAGATATGTGAGGGTTTACCGAATAGATGTCTCAATCAGTATTCGTCCTTGATCTCTGCTCGTATCTTCTGAATCCCTGGATTCTTGTCCTGATCATGTGCTTGTATCGTTGATCTGTCCTGGTCCTTCTTTATTGTTCCCTATGTCGTCTTCTTCAACGGTATTGTTCCTGGACCTGCCGGCCAGCAAGGCGGAGCACCTTCCGCGGACCAGCGGCAACCCGGAGATCAAGTCCAGCACTCCGGAGTAGCCTCCAGAGTCGAGCCTATTGGAGAAGAGCCCCCAGTTCAGCCAGTTCAGCCTGCCGAACCTGATGATGGCATATTAGTAGGACTCGTCGGGACCTTGATAGCTTCTCAAGATCGTCGTGGAGATGTCTTGCAACAGGCAGTGACGGATGCTTTGACCAAAGGAGGTCATCAGGGTAACAGCGCGGCCAACAGCTTCTAGCGCTTGAACCCTCCATTCTTCGACGGTAGTGAAGATGCTATCGCGGCAGATGTATGGCTTCAGGACACAGAGGTGGTTCTAGAAGCAGCCAGGACTCCAAAGAACGAGAAGGTGGCAGTTGTGCGCCTGCAGTTGTTAGATCTTGCCCGCAGCTGTTGGGCAGCTCAGGCCGTTGGATTAGCAGCACCTATTGCTTGGGCGGTATTCAGAAAGAGATTCCAGACTAAGTATTTCGATGTCGTGGCTCGGTATGATCTACAGACGAGGTTTACCAATCTGAAGCAAGGAGGCAGGACGGTCGATGGATATGCGACCGAATTTTTGAGACTCAGTCGGTTTACTCCCACCTTGGTGGCAACCGAGTATGATAGAGCCCAGCAATTCCAGCAGGGACTTTACCTAGAGATCTTGTTGGCAGTTGAGCAGTTTGAGCATCAGACTTTTGATACAGTCTTGAGAGCAGCCCGGAGGCATGAGTATACCTCCCAGAGGATTGTGGATAGGACCGGAGGTCGGAAGAGATCTCACGGCCAGATCAATCAGTCTTCAGCACCAGCCCCGGCAGCCAGGGCTTTAACTATTGGAGCTCCGAGGCGGGCGGCCTCAGTAACGTCGGTTCAGTATTCCACTCCGACGTACCCTCAGCAGCAGAAGCAGAAGCAATCTTCCGCAGTGGGTTGTTCTCATTGTGGGAAGCCAGGCCATGTAGTGGCAGAGTGTCGCAGGGCACAGGGATTGTGTCTGGCCTTTGGAGCACCAAACCATAAGGTTGGATCCTGCCCGAATAGGGGTGGTTCATCATCGTCCAACCTTTCCAGCTCTTCGGTGAGAGGACCAGCACCGGTCCAGCAGCAGCAGCAGCAGCAGCAGCAGCAGCAGCAGTACCCATTGTCGAGGCCCTTGCCGCCTCAGTCCCAGATGTTCCAGCAGCAGAACCCCCAGCAGCATACACAAGCCCAAGCCTTGAGTCAGAGCAGGCAGCGAGGATTTCAGCAGAGGGGACCAGCGCCCCGAGGGCATGGTCATGCTATGGTGATGACCGTGGAGGAAGGATTGGCACCAGGAGAGGTAGTGGCAGGTACTATTCTCGTCAACTCCTTTCCAGCTTCAGCTTTATTTGATTCTGGTGCATCGTATTCTTTTATGTCTGCACGATTCGCGACACGGGTAGGATTGGAGCCCGAGTTATTATCAGTAAGGCTTAATATACTTACTGGTAACGGACTTATGGGAGTAGATAGAGTGTTTTCCTCGTGTCGGATCGTAGTTAGCGGTAGAGAATTCCTCGCTAGATTGATAGAGTTCCCGATGGCCGATTATGATGTGGTCCTAGGGATGGATTGGTTGAGGAACCAGTATGCTAGAATAGACTGCCATATGGGTAGGGTTGTTTTTAGCATTCCAAGGGAGCCAGAGTTTTCCTTTTCCAGAGGCGTAGTTGAGCCTTCTCCTCCAGTATTGCGGATGGCAGTAGCAGCTGTTCAGTTGCCCAGGATAGTCGAAGAATTTCCAGATGTTTTCCCAGAAGAGCTACCAGGTATGCCTCCAGAGCGAAAGATCGAGTTCACTATAGACTTGATTTCCGGGACAGCCCCAGTGTCAGAGAGAGTCTACAGGATGGCGCCGTCAGAGTTGGAGATATTGTACAAGATGATTGAAGAACTTCGAACCAAGGGATTCATTCGTGCTAGTGGATCGCCTTGGGGAGCCCCGATGCTCCTTGTGAAAAAGAAGGATGGTACGTCCAGGTTATGTGTTGATTATCGTACCTTGAACTCCGTGACAATCAAGAACAGATACCCTCTTCCGAGGATAGATGACTTGTTTGATCAACTCAAGGGGGCTTCAGTATTCTCGAAGATTGGTTTGTGCTCAGGTTATCATCAGATCAGAGTCAGAGAGCAGGACATCCCGAAGACAGCTTTTAGATCGAGATATGGACATTGGGAGTTCCTTGTTATGCCTTTTGGAGCAACCAATGCGCCGGCAGTATTCATGGACCTCATGAATCGCATCTTCATGCCTTATTTGGATTAGTTCGTGATTGTATTCCTAGACGACATCCTGGTCTACAGCAAGAGTGAGGCGGAGCATGAGCAGCATCTCCGTGTGGTTCTTCAGATTCTTAGGGAGCACCAGTTATATGCCAAGTTCAGTAAATACGAGTTCTGGCTCGATCGCATTTCGTACTTGGGTCATATCATCACTCAAGGAGGATTAGAAGTGGATCCCCAAAAGATTGTGGCTATTGAGTCATGGCCAGTACCCAGCACAGTTGCAAAGGTTCATAGTTTTCTTGGATTGGCCGGCTACTACCCACGGTTTGTTTCGGATTTTGCTCGAATTTCAGCGCCATTAACGCAGTTGACCCGCAAGGATGCGCAGTTTGCTTGGACGGTAGAGTGTCAGAGTTCTTTTGAGCAGTTGAAGCGAGGCCTGATAACAGCTCCTATTCTCACGCTTCCAGATGGAACCGGAGGATTTTCAGTATATTATGATGCTTCAGACAGAGGCCTAGGATGTGTTCTGATGCAGCATGGGAAGGTAATAGCTTATGCATCATGACAACTTCGTGACCATGAGAGGAATTACCCAACCCATGACTTGGAGCTTGCAGCAGTAGTGTTTGCACTTAAGTTGTGGAGACACTATTTGTATGGAGATAGGGTAAAGATTTTCACCGACCACAAGAGTCTGAAGTATGTTTTCACTCAGAAGGATCTTAACATGCGTCAGAGGAGATGGCTGGAGCTTCTTGTGGATTATGATGTCAACTTGCAGTATCATCCTGGGAAGGCCAATGTTGTTGCAGATGCTTTGAGCAGGAGAGCCGAAGTTTATTTCCTAACAGCGCAACCAGAGCTGTTAGCAGATCTTCAGAAGATGGGTATAGAAGTTGTTCTCCCTTCCAGTGTAGCCTTGATGGCCAGCATGCAAGTTCAGTCTACTATAGTCGAGAGGATCCGGATGGCGCAGTCAGCAGATTCCAAGCTTCAGCGACTCAGAGCAGAGTGCGAGGCAGGTCAAAGACCAGAGTTATGCATTCATGAGGACGGTACACTTCGACATGGAAAGCGTCTTTGTGTACCCAGTGGAGATATCAGGCAGGAGATCATGTCAGAGGCACACAGTTCTCAGTATTCCATACATCCTGGCAGTACGAAGATGTACCGAGATATCCGTCAGCACTTCTGGTGGAATGGCATGAAGCGGGAGATAGCTCGGTTTGTCTCTCGGTGTTTGGTTTGCCAACAAGTTAAGGCTGAACATCAGAGACCGGCTGGACTTCTTCAGCACTTGCCGATTCCAGAATGGAAGTGGGAGCATGTGACCATAGATTTTGTGACTGGACTACCTAGATCACCAGCTGGGAGAGATGCTATCTGGGTTATAGTTGATCGGCTCACGAAAGTGGCTCACTTTCTTCCATTCAGATTTGGTCAGTCGACGGCTCAGCTAGCAGAGATGTACCTCAGGCAGATTGTCAGGTTGTACGGAGTGCCAGTCAGTATCACCTCGGACCGAGATTCCAGATTTATGTCACACTTTTGGCATAGCTTGTAAGAGAGTTTGGGGACTCGTCTCCAGTTCAGTTCAGCTTATCACCCGCAGACAGATGGTCAGTCGGAGCGCACGATCCAGACTCTTGAAGATATGTTAAGATCATGCACACTTGACTTCGGTGGTTCATGGGAAGATCACTTACACCTGGTAGAATTCTCGTACAACAACAGTTTCCAGGACAGTATCCAGATGGCACCGTTCGAGGCACTGTATGGTAGGAAGTACAGATCCTCGCTAGCCTGGGATGATGTTGGAGAGAGACAAATGCTTGGTCCAGAAATGATCGCTCAGACAGTTGAGGTGGTCAGGAGAGTCCGAGATCATCTTAGAGTTGCCCAAGATCGCCAGCGCCATTGGGCCGATTCTTATCCGCGTCCTCTCGAGTTTTCGGTCGGCGATCATGTATTCCTGAGGATTTTGCCTAACCGTGGCGTCATTCGTTTCGGCATCCGAAAAAAGCTTAGTCCTAGGTATATAGGACCGTTCGACATTCTGGAGCGAGTAGGAGATGTATCCTATCGTCTCGCTCTTCCGCCGTCGCTAAGCGAGGTGCATGACGTGTTTCATGTATCCCAATTACGACGGTATATCCCGGACCCGAGCCATATCCTGGATCATTCGGAATTGGTTGTTGGTACCAACCTTTCGTATGAGGAGAGGCCCGTGTCTATATTGGACCGGAGAGAGAAGATCCTCAAGAACAAGACTATCAAGTTAGTCCGAGTTGTTTGGGGTCATCACTCTTTGGGTGAGTCAACGTGGGAGCGTGAGGATGATATCCGATCACGATATCCGGATTTGTTTGACTCGTGAGGTATAATGTCTTTCTTATGCCTCATGCCTTCAATTTCTTGCTTGAATGAGTGATTGTCTGCATAGTTATAGCTTGCATGTGATTAATATAGCTTGACATTGCTCCTCTAGCCTCTTGATTAAATTTCGAAGACGGAATTCTTTTAAGGTGGGTAGAGTTGTAATGCCTGTGGTTCGTATCACGTATTCTTGGAATACGTGTACATATTTTATTGCATGATTTCCTGGCTTGGCATTTCCTTCTTGGCTTGGTCTATTCCTGGTTCGGGTTGGTTGGTTCGGCTTGGCTTGGTTTTGATTGGGTTCATGATGAACCCAAAGTGAACCCCTACCTTCCACCACCATTTTGTATTTATTAGCCCTCTTTATTCTCTCTCTTCATTTATCATCTTCTTCTTCCTCATTTACTTCCCTACTTACCAGAGAGAGAAGAGAGAGGTCTAGGCAAGTGCAACTTGCTTCATGGAGGAACTCCAATTTTATTACTTCATTCTCTTCCTTACTACATTCTAAAGCACTTTAGTACTTGGCATTTTCACTTTCCATGGCTAGATTCTTGTAGATCTATGTTTATTTTATTTTTGGATTTCTTGGATTTTGATCTACTTTATATTGTTATTTTTATGTTTTGATGGTTCCATGTTGTAGAGAATTTTGTTCTACCCCATTTTGACCTATGGAAGTTCGGATTTGGGCTCCGGATGAAAGTTTTATGAAGCTTGGAAGGCATGGGTTCCTAGTGTGCTTCTCCTCGGAATTTTGGAGAAGAAGAACAGTTCCCTGGCGCATGGCTGTACTTGACCGCATGAGTATTCATGCGGCAAGTCTCCATCAGCCGCATGAGACCCTTGTACTTCTAAACAGCATGGAACTTAGTCCCAGCCGCATGAGACTGAGTCTCATACTCAGCCGCATGGGCTCATTTCCCATCAGACGAATAATTCTACATAGACTTAGTCGCAGGGCTGGGAACGAACTCTTCTCGAACCGTATATGCAACTGTTCCCCCCCAGCCGCATAAGCCATCGCATTGACCCAGCCTCATGCGCCCTCACTTCTTCCGGGCCGCATGGGTTTTGCTATGTAAGCCGCATGGACTTGAGTTTGCCATCAGCCGCATGAAGACCCCTTTCTAATTTGAGCCGCCTATGCGCTCACCTCCCTGAACCGCATAAACTCAAGCACTTGCCAGCCGCATTGGCCCTGATCCCCGAGCCGTATGAGAACCCTAGACCCTGGCCGCGTGGACTTCTGAGTCCGGGCCGCATGTGCACCTGTTCCTCGCCAGCCGCATATGGTTCCCTTTCCCCGCAGCCGCATGGGTCGCTTCTTCTCGAGCCGCATGAACTCCACACTTCCGCTGGCCGTATGAGGCCCAACGTCTTGGAGCCGCATGCGCCCTTGCACTTCCAGTCGCATGCGCCCTTGCACTTCCAGCCGCATGCGCCCTTGCACTTCCAGCCGCATGCGCCCTTGTACTTCCAGCCGCATGCGCCCTTGCACATTCAGCCGCATGCACCCCCTTGTCTTGGCCGCATGGGACCCAGTGACCCTGGCTGCATACGCTCTCCTAATTGGGCCGCATGAGTCTACCCTTTCCTGACCGCATATGCTTTAGCCGTATGGCTCTTCTATAGCCCTGAATATTGATATTTTATTAGATATTTTACGTCCATTTTATATCCTTACGCCTTTTGTCCTGAACTTGAAATCATGAATTCATGTGATATGTTTGGAATTGATAATTGAGCATGACCTGATAGTGACCCGTAGTGGTGCACTCCTGACATAATAACCTGACATGACATAATGGTGGCCCGTCGTGGCGCACTCCTAACTAGTACACTTGATATGATAAACCTGACATGATTATCTCGAACAGCTGTTGCGACGGCTACCTGACATGACATAACCTGTATAATTAATCTGGACACCGTGGACGATTGTGCTTGTACAAATAAACTAGTCTTGTCTTGCATCATGTCTAGGAGGGGACTCCTGAGTACCACGGTCAGGAGTACCTACTAAAATGGACTAAGGCTAATATAACTAGATTAATACATTAGTCATGAAGAGATCTCCCAGCTACTGACAATCCCGTTACCTGGGCACGCCTTAGGATCTGTAGCCTGCCATCGAGTAGGGCACATTTCTAGCACACTGTCATGTGTTGCACCCTTCAAGCTACCTAAGGGTACATTCGTTTCCTGAACGATGTACCCACCTGAATTCAACTCTAATCTTTTAACCCGGGTAACCTGGATGGTCTGCAGGGCTTGTGGCTGTGGAATAATCACACTGCATCTTGTTAGTAATTAGGCTTGTGACAACCCTAGTTAGTTAAAGTATCAAGCCGTAATTCTTGCTTGGCCGTGAAGTGATTGGATGGAGTCTAACCAGTCTAGTCTTGCCCTGATCCTGTTCCAGATTATTGAATGACCAGAATGCTTGTAATTATTTTACCGATAAATGGTGAGAATTCCAAGTTCTGTTCAGACGAAGGGTTACAACCCCGGTCCTCGTTTGGTTTACTGGTTGTAACCTGGTTCTCTGAATAGTCCCATGGTTATCTCGTCGTATATCATCCTGATGTATTTCCTTAATTCCAGTTCTTACTTTTATTTATAACTTGTGCTGATTGCTGGTTTTAGTTCCTAAGTGAAGCTTCCTTTGTGGCACTTGCTCTTTCTGGGATCTGACCCAGCTGGTTTTGTATGGCCAGTTTTCGGAGCAGCTCCAGAGGATCTATCGACTTTCCAGCCAGATGGTAGCCACTAGACGGAACCCTGGCAACGAGTGGGTTTATTTTTGATCTCCCACTTTATTGTAAAATATTCTTTTGAGGCGTTTAGCCGACGAGCACCTGTTTAGCTCGATTGCACTTTACTTACTGTCTGCCTACGGGCTGTAACATGATTGACAGATCCTAGGGTTGACCATGTATGACTAAACTCTTGCTAGTCCTCACATTTTGTAACGACTAGCTTCATGATCAGCTGAATATGTAATATATGGGACGCCTTATTATTGTATATTTAATGATCATACATCTTGTAACATTTACTTACTTGCTTGTGATTGAGACACAAGACTTGTTCATGACCATAGGAGACTGTTGACTTGTAGTAAACCCTCATGTATCTAGACAGCCGTGACCGTATAGCGAGATAGAATTCATTTCAATATACGTAGCTGGCTATGTCTGCCCCCGCTCTCCAGTATTCTGGTTCTGGGGCGTGACAGCGGCTAATGGTCTGGCTGAAGCATTCAACAAAACAATCATCAAGCTTCTCAAGAAATTCGTGTCATCAAACAAACGCGATCGAAATGAAAAGCTCGGCGAATACTTATGGGCGTACCGCACTTCAGTACGGACGGCCACTAGGAACACGCCATTCTCTCTAGTATGTAGAAGTAAGGTGGTTCTCCTATTAGAGACTCAAAACCCCTCACTCTGCGTCGCTCTCGCCTACCGACTGACAACAGATGATAATCACCATCGCCGACTGCAAGAGTTGAAAGCCCTAGACGAGAAGTGCATGTTAGCTCAACAACGAATCGAGCTGTACCAAGCCCGTATCTCCGGAACCTTCAACAAGAAGGTTAAAATCAGAACATTCCATGTGAACGATCTCGTTCTGGCAGTTCGGAGGCCGATGGTTATGACTCACAAAACCGCCGGCAAGTTCCAGCCAAAGTGGGAAGGCCTGTTCATCATCGATGTTGTATTCTCCAATGGAGCTTACCGCCTCGCAAAACAAAATGGAGACTTGCTCATGTTGTCCATCAACGGCAAGTTCCTAAAAAAGTATTATGTCTGAAAGGACATTCTCCAAATCTTTTAGATTGCTGAGTTACGTACCCCCTGGTACCGTTGAACTCACATTTTGACTACAAATATCCCAGAATGACGAGTTATGTACCCTGTGGTACCACTGAACTCATATTCCGACTACAAATTCTCCCAAGATTGTCTAGTTACGTACCCCATGGTACCGCTGAACTCACATTCCAAAACCAAATATTCCTGAATGTCGATTTACGTACCCCCTGGTACCGCTGAACTCACATTCCAAATCCAAATATCCCTGGTTGATGGGTTATGTACCCCCTGGTACCGCTGAACTCACATCCCGACTTCAAACTCCAGATTATCAAGTTACGTACCAGCAGGTACCACTGAACTTACATTATGATCCCAAATCTCCAGATTGTCGAGTTATGCACCCGCAAGCACCGCTAAACTCACACTCTGGACACTATAGATAAATCTATATCGCCTCTCTTAGGTAGTAAGTCATGTATGATCATACCTCTGAACTTTCCTCCTAAAAGAGCTCCCTCTTTATGATCCAATACCCGCACTTCCAGTGCACAAAAAGGGTAACAGATCCATAAATTTCCCGAAATAACCACGTCGATGTTACCTCTGAGTTGTTTCCTTTTCATCAAAAACAAACCGCCCCTCACATAGAACTTCTACGTCCTCATTACCTCTGAGTCGTTCTATGTATCCCATCATGAAGCCCCCTCCTGCCATGTCCTCATTACCTCTGAGTGGAAAGGATCCATCGAAGAAACCCTCATATTTACCATGTCCTCATTACCTCTGAGTAAGTATTCTGGTTCTCTCTCGACTTATTATCCGTACCAAAAAAACACCCCCCAGGGTACGTCAAGGATAATAGGCCCACAAATGTCCTCTGTTGACCACAAATGTCCACAGCTGACCACAAATGCTGTACTAAGTTTCCTAGTACATACCCCTCATTTCTCATCATGCCCCGGGGGCCCAGCTGCTCCATGGTATTCTTTCTCCTGATACCAGGAATGTCCATAGCCACCTTACTGTGGAATTGTTCCAAGTATCCCCATCAACTTGTTATCTGTACCTAAAACTAAGGTATATCCAGGGTAACAAGTCCACAAACAGTCCCCCAGTGGGGCCAATACCACACCACTACAAACACAATAAGCAGTATAAACGAAGGGTAGAATAAAGCATACTCTTTTATTTGAAAGGCAAAAGTACTACATGTTCTGGGGACCACGTCCTCCTCAAGAAAGGAAAGCAACAAAAACAAAAAGAAGGAAATAAGCCGACTATTGTTCGGCGATACATAATGCCCTGAGACGGTCCCTCAACAAGGCAGTCGACCGCTCAATCCTCTGTTTGGCCCGACGCTCAGCCTCCTGAGTCAGCAGCGTCGTATCTTCCAAGGGCGCGTAAGCCCGCCAGCCATCCTCCAACAATGCTCCTTGCTCTCGACGGTGCACGAAAACTGCGACATCACCGAGTGTAAAAGGCTATGGGACACCCTCTCCACAAACCCTCTTATTTATAGGCAGACAAAAGAGGGGGGCTCATGAACCGACGGACGCTTCGATCCGCGTGCTGCATAAAAACAAAACTAACCCTTCGTTCATCGAGGAAAATCCAGATATTTAAAACCGACCCTTGGGATCCTGCCCTAAAAGGCGGCTTTAAATCTGAAGCAAATCAAGAGCAATTAATGAGATGCACACGTGGCAGGGAGTCTATGCGGCCAGACAGTCTATGCGGCCAGAAATAACCCATGCGGCTAGGAAGGCCATGCAGTTAAAAAGTCCATGCGGCCAGAACATCCTATGCGGCTAGAATACTCTATGCGGCCAGAAGAGCCTATATATAGCCATGCTTCTTATTCAAAGTATTTCAATTTTTTAAATTGAAAACTTTGAAGGGGGTCTTGTAGAAGCATGGAAAATAACAAGAAAAGCCCATACGGCTCCAAACAGAAGGAGCCTCATGCGGCTCGGGAATCCTTCAGAACTTTATGCGGCTCGGAACTCCCCAACAGCTCCATACGGCTCGGGCAAAGACACGCGACCCACTTCTACTCCCAATTAATTGCTCTAACGATAGCTCTGATGCAATGAATGACAGCTCTGACACAATGAATGACAGCTCTGACATAAAAGCTGGAATGATGATGGCATGCTCCTTGGGAAAAGAAGAAAATCTTTCTGGCAGGATCCGTCAAGTCCCAAGCACCCCTATGCGGCTGCTCGCTCCATACGGCTGCCATCCCTATGCGGCTGTCAATTCTCATGCGGCTACCATCCCTATGCGGCTGTCATTTTTTATGCGGCTGCTCACTTAATGCGGCTGCCCACTTCATGCGGCTGCCCACTTTATGCGGCTGCGTCCTTCATGCGGCTGCTTCTTTCATACGGCTGCCCACTTCATGCGGCTGCGTCCTTCATGCGGCTGCTTCTTTCATGCGGCTGCCCACTTCATGCGGCCGTGCCCTTTATGCGGATGCCCCTTTCATGCGGCTGCCCGCTTCATACGGCTGCCTCCTTCATGCGGTCGCCTCCTTCATGAAGCTGCTGCCCTCATACGGCGGTTACCTTCATGCAGCTAGAACTTGGGAGTCACCCGTATGCGGTTCACTTAGACCACACTCATGCGGCTCTGCCAGATGCCCCTTTCATGACGGTTGAGACACGTGGCAATCCTCATGACAAGTTGAGACACGTGGGTGTCTTATCCCCTCGAAGTTATGGCTGCTCGCAAATCCTGACAACCAGATTTAGTGCAATCACCATTATTACTCAAATCAAATCAGATTTGTTGTGATTAAGTAAATAGGACACGTGGCGGGAGATCCGAGCTTGTCATAACAGATTATGAGGATTCATTGCAATCAGCATTAATTGCCCATACAGATTTGGCGCAATCAAGAATCAATTGCCCAGATGTAATACAATCAAGATTAGTGGCCCAGATGATTGGTCGCTGACTTTTCAAAGAGGGAATCATTGCAAACCCTAATGATCACACCCCACTCCTATAAATAGCAAGGTGCCATTCCCTTGCAGAAGGATCGGATCCAAAGAAACAAAGAAAAAGAATATAGCAAGGTGCCATTTTCTTGCAAAAGAGATCCTCTCCATCCGGCTGGACACACAGAGAAACAAAAAGGCGCGCACAGAAGAGTCTTTCCATCCAGAGAGCATTTTTTCATCAGAGCCAAGGCTACGTCTGATCGTCCAAGGAGTAAGGACAGCGGCCGTCGCTTTCCCGAGCCTCTACCGTCACCCCCCAGAATTAAAACTAAACAATCGTACTTAGACTGTTGTACCTAGGTTTTCGTCCCTAGGCTTTCTTTGTACGAGCAAGTTTGTGTTGTGAAGTAAAAGTCCAGTCCTCCCATATAAATTATTCTGTTCTTTTATAATCAATGGCAAACAAAGATACATCTAACAAACCTCACCAAATACAATCTAAAGCAAGTGAATATGACTAGTATACTAATTAGAGCCTATTTACTGTAAATCATAGCTATTATAATGCGTTGTGAGGAATATGATGTACATCACAAGTGTCAAAGGGAAACCCCCAAAATTACTCCGTATCATGGCGTATCATGATCTAATTACTCGTATCCAATTGTAGACATGTATTTAGCCACAAACAACCAATCTAATGTCAATTTAATCAAATTGACAATTGACAAGCACTTGGTGCACCAATCTTAAATTTACTCTAAATTGGGTACAAAACTCAATGTAACATTGACAGTAGCGGTCACTATAAGCTAATTCTTCTTTCTATAGGTAGTCCTAGTCCATGGGTGGGTTTCTAAAGATCAAATTTAACAATTAGAGTTTAAATAAAGGAGAAATTAAGATCTATACCAATTGGGAGATGGATTCTCAATACGAAGTCCAACGGATACACTTAGGATACAACCTCCTTGCCAAATCCTTTCTCTCCAATTCTTCTTGCAACCCAAACTTCTAGACTTCTTAAATGATGAATACGGAAGGAACTGAGAGTGATTTGATTAGAAATTGATGGAGGGATAGATCAATTTGGGGAAGAACACCAAATTAGGAAAATTAAGCACAAATAAAGAGGAGAAGGAAGCTCCTCCTGCTTCAATATGGGTGGACCACTCTTCCCCCCTCCAAGCAATGTACAATGACAAGAGTGCCCCCGTTGAGTTCTTCTGAAAGGTATTTAATTAGTGGTATGCTTCTATTCATAATGAAGGGATTAAACTAATGTCTAATTAATAAAGGGAATGACTAAATTGTCCTAAATGTTATTAGTCTAAAGTGTTGGTTCAAGGGTCATGTCAAGTCCAATTGGGTCCATTAATATTCGTCTAATAAATATTATAGTCCACTAACCAATAAAAAACTAACACCATAAATAAATATAAAAATATGCACAATATATAAATAGTGTAAAATGACAAAATATCCCTTATCTAGAAATGTGGTAGTGATACTTTAGCATTTTGTACGTAACTTGTTACGTCCCTCTGAGGACCTGATGATCTCTCCAGGTAGTCGACTGAGATGAGTCAGCTTGCTGATCATGATGATATTGCTATTTCTAATTCAGGTATCTTTTATGATTACATATTTATCTCTATTTACTTGAATTCTACTTGTTAGCCTAGTATTTGTAGACTCATATTATTTTCTTCGAGTCTATTCGGACAAGTGTAGCATCGGATGCATACCATAATATATATATATATATATATATATCCTCCGGGCTGGCCTCCTCCGCCGGAGCCTTCTTGACTCTAGTCGGCGCGCTAGTGGGGGAGGGGCCGAGGCTCCCTCGAGCCGAGCGCCCCCCTTCCTCGGGCAGAGTACCCCCCCTCCCTCTCGGGATGGGTGCACCCACTCCACCCTCTCAAGCAGTCCACCCGCTCCATCAGGCAGTGTTTCCCCACCCCTCCTCGGGCTGAGCACCCCCACCCATTTTTTCATAATTTCAATTTTTGAAATTTTGAAAAGTTTCAAAATTTTGGTTTTCGTAATTTCGAAATCTTTTAAAAATTCATAGAAATGCTTTGAGATTTCAAAATTTGGACTTTCAAAATTTTTGAAATTTTGAATTTCATCCTTTTCAATTTCTTACCTTTCTTATATATATATATATATATATATTTTATATATATATATATATATATATATATACACACACACACTTGTCTTCTATATTGTTGTGGATTGAGACTTAAAGATATTATTGAGTTATATATATAGCTGGCTGTTACTGTACACCTTATACGTATTCGAGCTAGGCTAGAGTCCACTTGATACGTAGCTGGAATCTTAACGCATTCCTCGTCCTATGTATTTTGGGACTATGGTGTTACATGTTATTGTGCTGGCCCATGGAGGTCTAAGCATATTGTCTCGATTACATTACTGTACCGAAGGAGCCTGCAATAGGAAATTGTATTAGGTTCCTAATCCATAATTGCTTTGAAAATTCTTTTTATTTCATCAATCGCCCTTGGAAGTGGGAAATTGTATTCGATTAACTTTCTTGAACTCTTTACCATTAGTTCTCTTATTTCCCTATTTTTGAAGGACAAATACTCGTGCTTGATGAACCTTTGAATTTTATATTATCATTAGATAAAAGGTAGTTCATAGAGTATTAAAAAAAATGAATTAGTTATTTTAGGTAATAAGGGTTTAGATGTACGTTTCAATTAGATAGATCGAGTAGATAAGACTAGCAAAACAAAATTCTTATAGGCGATTTAACCCTAATAAGAGACTCTAGTATCAATGGACTACAACCATTCTACTATTCACATATTGTGGATAGAGACGGATTTTGGTACCTATATAGATAGAGATGGGGTGGAGGTGTAGCACAGTTTAATTGTGAATTTGTAAGGAAGAGAAGTTATATTTCTCAATCATAATAATTGAAGTGAATGGGACAATATATAGTAGAATTTTTGAGTTAGATGTGGTTCCCTAATTAGAATGTGATCAACCATACGAAAGACTATAGTTGAAAGGATTCAGAAGTCTTGTTATGAATATGATAAGTCTATAAGCACTAACTTCAGATGGATATAAATCCTCATGAAAATTTATGGTTGCATTGAGGTTGAGGAATTTTTACTTGAAAGATATATAAATCATGATAGTACGTATATGTTAGGAAATGAAGTTACCTTGGACAGTTGCCTGAAGGATCTTTACTAGGAAGAATTCTATTGAAGGAATATATCGAAATGATACGTGATGATAGGTTGCACCATAGTATCGATCTAGGAATATTTGGTGTACAGTGGATACAATGGTGTTAGACTAGACAAACATCTATTAATAGTGGGGATAGACTTGAATTGACTTATTAACAACCAAGGACTAGAAGAATGACCGATAGATAAATTTGCCAAGGCATTGTATATGTAAGTACTGCTTAGCATTAACTTTCATCTTTACCTAGCAGATAGGGGTAGAATGGGTAGACATGTTTGTACGTAACATATAGCTTCCTATAGACTAGAAAGGGGGAATTTTTAATCAAACTATTAACGAGATTTGATAACATTAGAAGTATAACATAGATAATAAGGATTGATTTCGATATTCCTAATTTTTGTGGTTAGACCTAACAATGGATTTAAGAGTAGAGTTAGAAATCTTACCTTAAGTAGACTAGTAAGCCATAGATATGATAAAATCTTTTATCGATACATGTTGGGTAGGAACCCCAAAGGACTTGTATTTACGACAATTATGTTGGAATAAGATATACATGAGGGTATAAAGGGAAAGAATCATAGGGGCAGTACTTTGTATAGGTTGAATAATTAAAGATGATTAAGGATGGCCAGGACTTAGCAGACTGAATTCTTAGTGCGTAATCCCATGTTGCCAGAAAAAATGATTAGAGAAAACGTAGGCCACAAAAATAGGTAAATTGGTTGGAGGCGAGATATATGACCTTTAAGTTATCATAAGTTAGATCATGACTTTAAAGATTAGCTACTCTCATTCTTAGGGGACCTTGATAGATACTCTATACTTTAACATGAGTTGGTGTTCATCATCTACAGACTGATTAATCATTTAAAGCCCAAGATTGTTCTAGTGACTGAGGTATAGCTCGCCATCGACTTGTTCGACCAACTGATAAGAGCAAAAGTTTTTTTTTAAGATTGACTTACGCTTGGGATACCATTAGATGAAGGTGTGGAGAAAGAATATTCCAAGGACATCGTGTGGTTGACTATTTCGAGATCGTGTGGTTGACTTGCACTATTCACCTGCACTATTCCAAGGTGATGCATTTAGACTAACAAATTCACCTGCACTATTTATCACTTAGATGAACATGATATTCCACTAGTACCTGGACCAGTTGTGTCAGTTTTGGCTATATTTGTCGTAGAATGGAAGCCATATTGATAGGATATTTCATAGGAGGGTGATTATCTATGGTATGTATGAGTAGGGTAGAACATATCTACTAGAAAGACCAACTCGAACAGACTGACATTTTATTTTATAGGAGTTTAGTTGGAAGGAAATCCTTTTTGATCGATAAATGGGCATTCCTATTAGTGTAACGCCCACTTTTCAAAAATGAGGATAATTTTGAACTTTTGTAAAAGTTTGTTATTTAATAATAGGATTTATGATTTATGGAAATTTTTAATTAACTTAATAATATTTAAATTTGGTGAATCATAATTTTGATGTGTTAGCTAGTGAACCCTAGAACTGTTGAGCCTAGAGATTAACCATGACCATGGGGACCTAACCATGTGATTAGAATGACTATTTACAACTTTTTAGGCTAAGGGTATTTTGGTCATTTTGTGACTTTTGAATTATTTAGAATTTTGATTAATTGGTGAATTTTAGATTATTTTAATAATATTTAAATTAATGTATTATAATTTTGGTCATGTTTCATATTTTAATATTTTAGGAAAATTTTATATTTTTGATATTATTTTTATTGGATTTGTTTAGTCGGGTTTGAGTTTCGTATCGTTCCGACTTGTATTGTGACCCGGGTAGCTTAAACTCTAGATGGGACCCAATATTAAGTTAAGCATGGCTCACAAGACCTAACATTTAAGTTAGTTAATTAAATTAATTTTTATCATGTTAGAATGGTTAAGTTAGAGACTCAAAACTAGATCCTTTTGACCCCAAACTTGAACCTAGTCTAGACTTAACCATATGAGACTAGAGAGGGGCAATTAGGACATTTCCCATTAGCCCTAATGGACACTTTATGGCAGCCACCTTTAGGAGAGAATGACTCATTTTATTCATTACAATCTTGCCTCTTTTATTTTTCTTTTGTTCTTCCCCAATTTTAGAGAGCCTTCCCATTGATTTGATCTCCAAATCAAATCATTCCTTCACCAAACCTTCCCTCAATCATTCCCATTCTCCAAAGGAAGGGTGCTACCAAGGATTTAAAGAGAAGTGCAAGGAGGAGTGTCCACTTTGAGGGATCTTCGTATCGGAGCCGTGTCCTAAAGGATTTCATTGGGATTCCACTCCCAATAGGTAAAACCCATCCTCTAAATCGATTTTCTTTGCATATAAATTAGTTTTGAATCCATAGGATCCATCCTCATGCATGTGTCCCATTTATATTCAAATTTGAGGCCATTTGGAGCTCTCTTGAGGATTTTTGATATGTGTCTTGTGTCCTACTTGATAGATCCCAAATTAGGACACCCCATGTGTATGTATGTATGATAATAGTTTAAATAGATATTTAAATTCAGTTTTATAATGGTTAGAGAGTGGATTGATCTTATTTAGGATGGTTAGAATGAGTTTCATTTGGATACCTATGTTTGTATCCAAGTATCTTGGCCTATATGTGTTCTTTTGTCAAATTCGTCATAATTTTTATCCACGTTTTTATTAACCAAAGCAACTTAGAAATGTCATAACTTTTGGCTTAGAACTCCGATTTATCTCCCGTATTTTTAAAAGAACTGTATCGAACTTAGCTTTCCAAATATATATTTTATTAAGCCAAATTCTTTCTGTAACTTCCTGTAGAATTATTTGAGTGTCAGCTGTATGAAAGACGAACGTGTTTCGGTATTTTCACGATTTTAGGAGCTTTCGGACACGAAAATGCGATCCGTTTGAAGTTTTTGAAAGCTAACACGAAGGGATACAACATACATTAATCTTAGAATTTAGTAGAGGCCCAATTGGTACAGTATTAGTTTTAAGTAGAAGAGTGACTATACGATATATATGCATTTTGTGTTACCTATGAGCCTATGTAGTATGGGTATTAAATGAATATAGAGTATGTAATGCATGATATGTTAGATGAATAAAATGATATATATGATATATATTTTCTTTACATTAATGTATATATATTTTTGAATGCAAGCATGTTGGAATGCAATTAATATAATGTATGTAAGCAATACATAAATACATGAATGAAAGAATGATATACAATGTATGCATGAAAGTATATAATGAATGCTAGATATGAATGCAAGGTATATATGTAATGATAGATATGAATGCATAATGTATAAATATTGTAATGCAATATATAATGATAGCATGTATGGTAATGTAGAATATATGATGCAAGCATGTATATGTCCACTATTTTTCCTTTTCCTTACATTTTCCTTCCCTTCCCTTTCCATTTCAGTTTTTCTCCTTTTTTTTCCTCTTCTATTTTTACATGTTATATACAATGTATATAATGTATAGATGCATGTAAGTATGTAATATACATGAATGAATGTCATATATGAATGAATGAATCAATCAAAGGTATAAGTAAAATATAATACATTGTAATGAATGTTAACATATATAATGTATAAAAGTATGTATGTAAATGTGCATGAATGTATATATCTATGTAACTATGTAAATATACATGATTATATAAATAAATATGTATGTAATGTGGATATGCATGTACGTATGAAGGTATGTATTTATATATATTATCTATTTTATATTATACATTGTTGTGGTTCACATTGTCTTGTGATTGTGTGAGTGCTAGCCTAGGCTTGGTTAGGCCTAGTGAGACTTGTTAGACTTGTTGGGCTAGGACTTAACCTAGTTGACCTAATTTGACTAGTGTGGTTGACTAGAGTGGATAAAGTGTTGACTTTAGTCTAATTTGACCTAGACAACATGCAAATGTATTGTACATTTCATTTATCATCTCTCGTATACATCTTCACCTGTGTTGCTCTAAATAGGACTCTGTGGCTTCAGTTTGGACCTCTGTACCTATCAGCTGTTTAGGTTATCAGGCGAGTACATTCTCTGATAGTTCTCTCATTTAATTATCAATTATTGTACTTCAGTTATAGTTAGTTTTATGTGATTCTCTGTTACAACACGTATGGATATTTCTGAATTTATGTATGCGACACACATACCAAACTTATCTAGCCTCTATTACTGGAATCATTCTGGAATCTATTTCTGGAACTATCATATTTTGGTTGGACTCATCTCGATTCTCGTGTCGAATTCTGGATTCATTTGTATTACGGGGCGGGGAAATATTGAGTAAGACATGTAGACATATCCCAAATCTGGAATCTTCCAACTGAAATCTACTGGAAGCATAGCCATCTCTCGCCTGATCAGTGAGAGATGTGCCTGATTACCTACAGCCGTTTACATGTCTATCTCAGTATTTTAAAACACACTATTAGAGTATAGCTGGTCTCACCTGGATTCTTGATCACTACCTAGAATCATCTTGTACTGGATTCATCTTGTATTAGATTCATCTCGTACTGGACTTATAGTAGTTTTACACTTATTTTGTATTTATTGTCTGGACTTATTATGTTACTTCAGTTCAGCTAGATTTATTTTACAGTCTTCATTGCCATCATTCTTCTCTTGTTTTAGTTACTTTACTTTTCTTGTATCTTACTGCTTCTCTATACTATCACCTAAAAATAAACTACCATATTCATCAATAAAACTGTCTATAACTGCTTTATAGTTCTCTGTCATTTACTTAGGTTTTCTAGATGAGATTGTGCTTGTTCCTGTCCTGACTGGACCTGTTGATAAATTTTACAGATAGCTTGGAGGTTGCCTGCTATCCTAGAGGAGACATAGTAGAGGTTGTATAGATAGTTATTTTAGTTGTCTTGAGTTGTATTTACTTTATGGATTACTGTATTGAGATTTGATATGTTTTCTGGGTTTGTGTATCTTAGACACTTAGACTTCTATCTGCGGTATCTCTTTGTGGATTTCATATTTTATCTATCTTTTATTATGCTCTACCTTAGATGTGATTGAGACTGTATTTGCTATGTCACCTCCATTCGGAGTGTATATACTGTACAGGTACCGTTATATTGTTAGATGTTTGTCCTAGGACAGCGTTCTACCGCCGACACTGCGGCGTAGGCTGGGCGTTGTTACGCGCTCGTACCCTCACAGTGGGTGCGGGTTGTGACACGTTTTTAGTGGTGGCCCATGTAGGTCGAGTTTGTATAGTGGTATTCGAATTAGAGTACCACTATAGCCTGTAGTAGGATTAGAATATATTTTTGAAGGTACTCAATCACAGTTAGGATCCCTTGAGAGATTCCTGGGATGACCCTTGAGAATCTCATTATAAAATATCTCAAAATTTGATTCTAATAGTTTATACTTATCTTTCTTGGTTAGTTAATGAATTTGATTTTTGGGTATCCATTGTTGATTTAATTTAATTTTTGTCAAGATGAAATTATATGGGCTAGGTCATCTAAGTTATAGAATCTAGTCTTCTACAGTCACATTAGCCAGCATGGTGAGGACATATTGTTTGACTTTGGATATATTTCTCGGGTGTAGGAATTTAAGGTTTTCGCAGCCAAGCTAGCGGCATCGCAAAAATTTTAAATACCATGATTCTAGAGGTATGTGCCTAAGTCGAGGACTTTGTGATTATCGTAGCCTTGCTTACTAGTATGACGAGGATTTGGAGTACTATAATTTTAGATAGACGCATATGATTATTAGATTGTACCTTAAATGTTCTTGAACATGTTTTCTCTACTTTTGTTTCAGTCATTCTCAAAAAAAAAATTATTTTTTTTGTTTGTTTTGCTTCTCATTATTTAACTAAGGAGTAGCTTTAGCTGTATTATAAATCTTGTGTAACTTCTTACTATGAATTTTTTCTTAATACAATGAATCGATGATTTTCCTGGACCTTATCTTGGATTTGATATTATAGCTCTGGTTTCAAAGTGGTTCTTCTTTTAAACTGATAAGCAGAACAGATTTTATCGTTATTTTCTTCTTGCTATTATTCTTGTATTAAATAATAATAATAATAATAATAATAATAATAATAATAATAAAACTGTCTTGATTACAGCAATCACCTACTTGCAATCTTGGTAGGAATCTAAATGTTGGTCTTGATATGGAATTTGATTTTTATATTAGGACATGAGAATATATATATAGCGGACACAGACACTTTGTCTGACACGTATGCATGCTACACTTTGATTACCAACCCATCTAAATACATATTAATATGTTGTTGATGTTAAATTCTCAAAACCCCAATATCTCTGACATAATACAGTATCAGAGAATAGTTCTCTATTTTTTTTCCAGTTTAAATTCGTAAATTAAATATAAATTTTATATTATTAGTTGTTGTTTACATCACTGCACATGTATGTTATATACATGGTTTCAATTCTTAAAGAAATTGGTTAGGTTTTGTGTTTGAATTTGTCAAATCTGAGAACGTGTGCATATTAACCCTTAATATTGGATTCCAAATGTTTAGTTCAATTTGTCGTTTTTTTAATGTAATATTTTGAGGTATATACATTGTTGAATGTATGGATAGTATGTTAGGATTTTATCTCTATCGTGTTAGGATGTGTTGGGAGCATTGAGTTGGTTGTGATGTTTCAAACCCCTAAAATCTAAAACTGCATTATGTTAATATTACACTGGTTTAAATGTTAGCTTATTTCAGATTCTTGTATGTAAATGCTGAACTAAAACTGGATTTAACCTTTCAATACTAAGCTATAACCCTGTACAAGGACACACGCACCCTAACTTAGTATACACTGCCATATAAACCTAACCCTTCCACTCTATGTTATGTTCATATATCTATATATATATATAGAGTTTATGCATACATGTTATAATGTATATATATACATAACTAAATCTCTACCTCTTTACATATATATATATATTTTTTTTTTTTTTTTTTTTTTTTTTTTTTTTTTTTCTTTACATATATATATATATATATATATATATATATATATATATATATATATATATATATATATATATATATATATATATATTTTATATATATATATATATATATAAAATATATATATATATATTTTTTATATATATCCCTTCCTCTCTTTACATATATATATATATATATATATATATATATATATATATATATATATATATATTTATATATATATATATATATATATATATATATATATATATATATATATATGGTTAGCCATGCATGCTATGAGTAAATAGGTTGTGCATTGTAGATTGTTAACCAATATGCCATGAGTAGTGTAACTGGATAGCTATTGTTTTGAAACCCAAATCCTCATATACACTTTCATGTATATTTCACATACACACACGTCTACTATCTAACCCTATGAACATGTCCACATACACCCATACACACACTAACCACATAACCTTTATATAATGCTAGCTTTTCCCTCTCTAACGCTCTCTCTCTCTCTCTATATATATATATATATATATATATATTGTGATTGGATTTCAATGCAATGGACTTTCATTCTTTAACTTTTGATTTTAATTTTTCTTTGAATAGTACCCCTTTATAGATAATTGGTAGTTATCTTATTTTATTTTCTGATAAGTACCAGTTTTTATATAGGATGGTAGATTGCCTTATAGTTTTAATGATTTGTTATTTCTGTATCTTTTCCAGTTTAACACCCCCGATTGCTTGTATGTTTGATACCCTATGACCCTTTTGGTTAGCATGACTAGTATACCTAGATGAGACTTTCACTACCACCATATGCTAAGACCCTGTATGCCATCCTTTTTAATCGTATGATTTAGGTAAGTTCTGAGACCATGATTGTTGGGGATGAGACTCTAGAAAAAGTACGACCATCTTAATTTCGAGGACGAAATTTTCTAAGGAGGGTATACTTGTAACACCCACTTTTCAAAAATGAGGGTAATTTTGAACTTTTGTAAAAGTTTATTATTTAATAATAGGATTTATGATTTATGGAAATTTTTAATTAATTTAATACTATTTAAAATTGGTGAATTAAAATTTTGATGTGTTAGCTAGTGAACCCTAGAACTGTTGATCCTAGAGATTAAACATGACCATGGGGACCTAACCATGTGATTAGAATGACTATTTACAACTTTTTAGGCTAAGGGTATTTTGGTCATTTTGTGACTTTTGAATTATTTAGGATTTTGATTAATTGGTGAATTTTAGATTATTTTAATAATATTTAAATTGATGTATTATAATTTTGGTCATTTTTCATATTTTAATATTTTGGAAAAATTTAATATTTTTGATATTATTTTTATTGGATTTGTTTAGTCGAGTTTGAGTTTCGTCTCGTTCCGACTTGTATTGTGACTCGGGTAGCTTAAACTCTAGATGGGACCCAATATTAAGTTAAGCATGGCTCACAAGACCCAACATTTAAGTTAGTTAATTAAATTAATTTTTATCATGTTAGAATGGTTAAGTTAGAGACTCAAAACTAGATCATTTTGACCCCAAACTTGAACCTAGTCTAGACTTGACCATATGAGACTAGAGAGGGGCAATTAGGACATTTCCTATTAGCCCTAATGGACACTTTATGGCAGCCACCTTTAGGAGAGAATGACTCATTTCATTCATTACAATCTTGCCTCTTTTATTTTCCTTTTGTTCTTCCCCAATTTTAGAGAGCCTTCCCATTGATTTGATCTCCAAATCAAATCATTTCTTCACCAAACCTTCCCTCCATCATTCCCATTCTCCAAGGGAAGGGTGCTACCAAGGATTGGAAGAGGAGTGTAAGGAGGAGTGTCCACTTTGAGGGATCTTCGTATCGGAGCCGTGTCCTAAAGGATTACATTAGGATTCCACTCCCAATAGGTAAAACCCATCCTCTAAATTGATTTTCTTTGTATGTAAATTAGTTTTGAATCCGTAGGATCCATCCTCATGCATGTGTCCCATTTAGATTCCAATTTGAGGCCATTTGGAGCTCTCTTGAGGATTTTAGATATGTGTCTTGTGTCATACTTGATAGATCCCAAATTAGGACACCCCATGTGCATGTATGTATGATAATAGTTTAAATAGATATTTAAATTCAGTTTTATAATGGTTAGAGAGTGGATTGATCTTAGTTAGAATGGTTAGAATGAGTTTCATTTGGATACCTATGTTTGTATCCAAGTATCTTGGCCTATATGTGTTCTTTTGTGAAATTCGTCATAATTTTCTTCCACATTTTTATTAACCAAAGCAACTTAGAAATATCATAACTTTTAGCTTAGGACTCCGATTTATCGCCCGTTTTTTTAAAAGAACCGTATCGAAGTTAGCTTTCCAAATATATATTTTAATAAGCCAAATTCTTTCTGTAACTTTCTGTAGAATTATTTGAATGTCAGCTGTACGAAAGACGAACGTGTTTCGATATTTTTGCGATTTCAGGAGCTTCCAGAATCGAAAATGCGATCTGTTTGAAGTTTCGGAAAGCTAACACGAAGGGCTACAACATACATTAATCCTAGAATTTAGTAGAGGCCCAATTGGTACAGTATTAGTTTTAAGTAGAAGAGTGACTATACGATATATGTATTTTGTGTAACCTATGAGCCTATGTAGTATGGGTATTAAATGAATATAGAGTATGTAATGCATGATTTGTTAGATGAATAAAATAATATATATATGATATATATTCTCTTTATATTAATGTATATATATGGTTGAATGCAAGCATGTAGGAATGCAATTAATATAATGTATGTAAGCAATGCATAAATACATGAATGAAAGAATGATATACAATGTATGCATGAAAGTATATAATGAATGCTAGATATGAATGCAAGGTATATATGTAATGATAGATATGAATGCATAATGTATAAATATTGTAATCCAATATATAATGATAGCATGTATGGTAATGTAGAATATATGATACAAGCATGTATATGTCCACTGTTTTCCCTTTTCCTTACATTTTTCTTTCCTTCCCTTTCCATTTCAGTTTTTTTCTTTTTTTCCTCTTCTATTTTTACATGTTATATACAATGTATATAATGTATAGATGCATGTAAGTATGTAATATGCATGAATGAATGTCATATATGAATGAATGAATCAATCAAAGGTATAAGTAAAATATAATGCATTGTAATGAATGTTAACATATATAATGTATAAAAGTATGTAAATGTGCATGAATGTATATATCTATGTAACTATGTAAATATGCATGATGTAATATATGCCTATATAAATAAATATGTATGTAATATGGATATGCATGTATGTATGAAGGTATGTATTTATATATATTATCTATTTTATATTATGCATTGTTGTGGTTCACATTGTCTTGTGATTGTGTGAGTGCTAGCCTAGGCTTGGTTAGGCCTAGTGAGACTTGTTAGACTTATTGGGCTATGACTTAACCTAGTTGACCTAATTTGACTAGTGTGGTTGACTAGAGTTGACCAAGTGTTGAATTTAGTCTAGTTTGACCTAGACAGCATGCAGATGCATTATACATTTTATTTATCATCTCTCGTATACATCTTGACCTGTGTTGCTCTAAATAGGACTCTGTGGCTTCAGTTTGGACCTCTATACCTATCAGCTGTTCGGGTTATCTAGCGAGTACATTCTCTGATAGTTCTCTCATTTAATTGTCAATTACTGTACTTTAGTTATAGTTAGTTTTATGTGATTCTCTGTTACAACACGTATGGATATTTCTGGATTCATGTATGCGACACACATACCAAACTTATCTGGCCTCTATTACTGGAATCACTGGAATCATTCTGGAATCTATTTCTGGAATCATCATATTTTGGCTGGACTCATCTCGATTCTCGTATTGAATTCTGGATTCATTTGTATTACAAGGCGGGGAAATATTGAGTAAGACATGCAGACATACCCCAAATCTGGAATCTCCCAACTGGAATCTACTGGAAGCATAGCCATCTCTCGCCTGATTAGTGAGAGATGTGCCTGATTACCTACAGATGTTTACATGTCGATCTCAATATTTAAAAACACACTATTAGAGTATAGCTGGTCTCACCTGGATTCTTGATCACTACCTAGAATCATCTTGTACTGGATTCATCTTGTATTCGATTCATCTAGTACTGGACTTATAGTAGTTTTACACTTGTTTTGCATTTACTGTCTGGACTTATTATGTTACTTCAGTTCAGTTAGATTTATTTTACCGTCTTCATTGCCATCATTCTTCTCTTGTTTTAGTTACTTTACTTTCCTTGTATCTTACTGCTTCTCTATACTATCACCTAAAAATAAACTGCCATATTCATCAATAAAACTGTCTATAACTGCTTTATAGTTCTCTGTTATTTACTTGGGTTTTCTAGATGAGATTGTGCTCGTTCCTGTCCTGACTGGACCTGTTGATAAATTTTGCAGATAGCTTGGAGGTTGCCTGCTAGCCTAGAGAAGACATAGTAGAGGTTGTATAGATAGTTATTTTAGTTGTCTTGAGTTGTTTTTACTTTATGGATTACTGTATTGAGATTTGATATGTTTTCTGGGTTTGTGTATCTTAGACACTTAGACTTCTATCTGCGGTATCTCTTTGTGGATTTCATATTTTATCTATCGTTTATCATGCTCTACCTTAGATGTGATTGAGACTGTATTTGCTATGTCACCTCCATTCGGAGTGTATATACTGTACAGGTACCGTTATATTGTTAGATGTTTGTCCTAGGACAGCGTTCTACCGCCGACACTGCGGCGTAGGCTGGGCGTTGTTACGCGCTCGTACCCTCACAGTGGGTGCGGGTTGTGACAATTAGGCTGGACCTAAGTTAGTGTAGAACCTTTATCGTATAAATTTTTGTTTGAGGAATATAGGAATCCATGTTTTACAGGACCAGGTAATTAGCTAAGGTGGGTAGAATTTCATAGATACTTTCCCAACACATAATTTAGAGTATAGTACAATATTAGGCTAATCCTAAAAAGCAACCATGGAATCAGTAGACTAAATCCTGCAAGCTTTTGCCTAAGATAGGGCTTAGATTAGAGGTACGAGAGAAATTATCTAATGATAATATCAGGATGATAGGTGATGAAAGAGCGTCAGATAGAGTAGGAAAAATCTGATATAGAATATACAATCATCTATATATACGGTAAGACTAGCCTTGAATTGACCTATAGAAGGCCAGGAGTAGTTGGTTGACCAATAGGTTTATGCATCTATCTAGCTCAGCCTCAACCTTTACCAAGATGTAGGTAAAAATGGTTAGCGCACTTGTAAGAACAGTAGAGATTGCTAAAAGCTTGTTATATGACTTATAGGAGTATAATAAAGAGCCTAAAGGACTAACAAAGTTCATGTATTAATTGTAAATTTTCCTATCTCTGTGTTAGCCATAGATAAAGACTCAATAGCCAAGTTAGAAGCCTTATCTCTAGACTAGTAACCCTTCAACATTATAGAGCGTGTTGGAGAAGTGGTATATCATCTTGTATTACCCCCATCTCTAGTGGCAGTGCATAATGTATTCCGTGTCTCACAGTTGAGGGGGTATGTGACCGATCCAAATCATGTGGTTGACTATTTCGAGATCACGGTAGGAACCAGTATGTCATATGAGGAGCAACCAGTTGGGATAGTGGATACCAAACATTAACGGGACAGGCTATCAAATTTGTTCGGGTTGTATAGAAGCATCATTCCCATAAGAATCTACTCGGGAATGAGAAGATCCCATGCGACAGCATTATCCGCATTTATTCGAGGATTTCGGTAAAATTTTTAGACTATATTATGTTGCTATAAGTTTATAGATTTTAGTTGTAGTTATATTTTTTATTTTGAGGACAAAATTATCTAAGGTGGATAGATCGTGAGCTCTCTAGATTTTTGATACTTATTTTATTTATTTTAAGTTATTATAGAATTATTTATTTATATATATATATAATGGTTGCTGGAGGAGATGAATTAGGGTTAGGGCGCCTGGCGTGATCCCGGTGTCCATGAGATGGAAGAGAGAGCGACCAACGTGGTGGAGTCGGGCAGTTCGGCAGTTGATGGGGGTGGACGGCGAATAAAAGGAGAAGGAAACCAACAGTTGCCAGCCAGAAGAACCCTACGGATCGACAAGGCTTTGGGAGCGGAAGGGGTAACGAAGGACGACAGATGAGGAAGGGAGGCGGACAAAGCCGACTTGGCGGACCGATACAACAGTGGCAGGCTAGGGCAACCCCCAGGGCAGGGGCAGGGCCGTAAAATCTAAATACGAATGTAGGGAGGATGGGGACACATCTACAACGACAAGGAGAAAAGTTAGATATAACTGTAGGAGAGGTTGCAGAGTTATCGGGAACAAGGCGAGCATCGACAAAATTAAAAGGAAAGAGGATCGACACGGATCAGGTCCGAAGTAAATCCTGGGTGGACTGTGTTCGGCCTTTCCAGCGTAATATAGACGGGCAGATGAGAAATATTGCTCCTAAAAAGATCTGCACTGGGGAGAGGGCCTTATTTACAGAAGAAGAGCTCGAGGAAACCATGGAGTATTAGAGCAATACGGTGGTCTTGTACATTCTGGGTAATCGGCCATTCTTCGGCCAGATTTGAGCTTTGGCTAATAGATTGTGGAGATCCAAAGGAAGCATGGAGTTTTTCGCTCAGGATAATGGCTATTGCTATGTACGATTTTAGCTAGAGAAGGATATGGAGAGAATCATTCAAGGGGGTCCCTGGACGTTTGATGGAAGGATGATTATTATGAAAGCCTGTACGCAGGATCGTCGATGTGAGAGAGAGGTCTTGTACTCAGTGCCGATCTGGATACATTTTCCCGAACTTCCAATCAGAATTTGGAGTATCCCCATGATGATGAAGCTCGCAGTATAATTGGGATCTCAATCAATATGGATGAGGCAACCACGTACATTACTAGACTGGGATACGCACGTTTATTTATGGAAATTACTGCTAGATGCGACTTGCCCAGGGAACTGGAATATGAGGTCCCGATAGGAGAAGTGTTTAAGCAACGGGTTGAGTATAAATGGATGCCTCCAACATGTCGCCATTGCAACTGCTTTGTACACCCATCTAGGGAGTGTCTCATGGGAGGCTCGAATGCGCACAAGGAGGGTGGAGAAGGAATAAGGACAGATAGGCGGGAGGAAGACAGGAGAGAAAGAGAGAACATGCCCCAGGACAATAAGACGGAAGACACTGCAGCGGTATAAGGTGAAGGAGATATGGAGATGGACATGGTTCCTGGAATAGAGAGAGCCATTGTGGTTAATAGGAAGGAGAGGCATCCAAATACAGGGTCGTATGGGGGACAGCAGGACGAAGACCGGGGCTGAAAAAATATGGAGAGAAGCGTAGTGGTGTTCCGGGCGAAGGGGACTACAACAAATGAATCAGGGAGACTAACCATGGGAAGGGTAACAATACGGAGGGAGGGCGCACCAAATGCACAGTCATGCGAGTCATAACCCAGACACAGAGGAGGGGCGGACAAAAGGGACTATACTGAGCAGCCGTAAGAGGCGCGCAGGGATTACGAACGAGGATGCAGAGAGGCGTGAGCATACGCATCAAGGAGGAATGGAGGTGCTATGTAATGATAACCCCAGGTGGATAGAAGTCCATCAGTTGGGGTCGACGAACAGAGGAGCAGCAAATATCCCCATGAAAGAGTTTCACAACGAGTTGATTAATCCTCCAATTAATAACTCGATTGGAGTAAACGGGGAGAACACCCATATTTAATGTCAATTATGCCATGGAATGTGAGGGGGGCATATTCGTTGGGAAGATAGAAGGAGATTTGAGAGGTGATTAGTAAAGAAAAGTGTAGCATAGTTGCTCTCTTGAAGACGAAGATCAAGTCTTCCAGGATGCTAGCCAGAAGAACCCTAATCCATGGAAGTAAACTAATAATATACAAGTTTGTGATATGGCACGAATTTGGATTCGATAGGACTCCAGCTGTTGGGATGGCGATATGGTACATATGTCGGACCAATTGATATTGATGCATTTTCATAACAGAGGGGGTTTGAGTCTTGTTTTCGGAGCTGCATATGGTCACAATGATATAATCTTTAGGTAAGGATTGTGGAAGGAAATAGTTCGAGTCAGTATCTCGACTAATCAATTGCAAGGAATTCTGATGGTCATTATGGGTAATTTTAATGCAATCCTCTCCAATTCAGAGAAGATGGAAGGAAGGGTGGTACCGGAACCGACACTACAGGTATTCCAAACTTGTTTTCTCCAGTCTGGTCTCCAAAAGTTAAATCGGTCGAGACACTTATGAATATGGCACAATAGGGCCTCACATAAGTGATTGCATGTCAGCTTGATTGAGCGTTAGGCAACAGTACGTGGTTCAATGTTTTCCCTACTGTTTGTGCGAAAGGACTAACGGCTGGCACTAGCGATCATTCCCCAGTATGCTTCTGTCTGCTGGTGAAAGCTCCTCATAAAATTTGGCCATTCCGGTTCAATAATAAATGGCCAAAAATTGTAGGTTATGTAGAGGCGATCAAGAAGGGGTTGAGCAACCTGGTCGAAGGCAACCCCCAGTACCAGCTTCCATCCACAAACTAAAGGAGACTAAGGCGAGCCTCAAAGGGTGGTACAAGACGATGCCCATACGAAAGCTCGAGGAGGAGGAGAAGCGGCTGTGGATCCTTTAGGAGCAGTTACAGGCGAATATTATAGACACGGTGGTTACGATCGAGGAAAGGAAGCTGAGTCAGGAATTTGGCAAGAAGCAGCAACTAGAGAAAATCGAATTGGGCACAGCGGGCGAAGTGTACTTGGTTGAAGGAGGGAGACATGAGCACAAAATTCTTCTACAACGTCGTTCGTACGAGGGAGCACCGGAATCATATTTCTAGGCTGATAGGTCCAGACGGCAACGAAGTAGGTGGCCAAGGGGAAATCCAAACAGAAGCGATAAGGTATTACTCCGAGTTGTATAACCAAACTTATTATATGAATATTTTTCCAGAATTGGTATGCAAAAGTGTAGCTCCCCTTCCCTGAAATTTTTGAATATTTTTTTATTTGATTTAAATGGTGATTTTTAGAATTTTTTCTAAATAATTAGTTATTAATTATTACGGTAGATGACTTTAGCCATGTTTGAGTTTTGAAGTACAAGACGACTAGGAATCATGGCACGGATAGTGCAGTGGCGTGCTTTAAGTAGTATTTAGCCATGGTAGGGGAAGGCCGAGCCATAGGATTGTTCTAACTAGAAAAACCAGGCCAAGTTGCGACTTAATCTCTATAGATAATTGTTGGTGTAGTTTAATTAGTATAATTATTTTAGTGGATAAATAAGTATTTCTTATATAAAAGAGTTTTATATAATAAATAAGGTACTAAGAGTAATTTACTAGATTTTGGGTTGAGGATATATTGTAGGTATGTGTTATATAATTATCTACATGAGTACACATGTACGTGTATATACATCTATTTAGATATATAAATGGGTTTATAGAATACGAGAATTAGGCTTTATGTATAAATGCAACTGTATAAATTAATTAATTTATTTAAATTTTATATATATAGAATTATGATTTGTATATAGTGAAAATATTGATTATATTTAAAATATTTTGTTGTCTGTGTGGAATCATAAGGATATATATATAAGGGTTTATATGTGTGTATATATATATATATATATATATATATATATATATATATATATATATATATATACATATAATTATAGAGAAAAGGAGAGAAACAAATGAAATAAATAAAAACTAAACTAAAACCCAGCAGCCCAGGCCCGGCAGCTCTCAGCCGAACCCGAGCCTTTCCCCACCGCTCGGTTGCGTATAAACGAACGGGATCGAGGGGAAGGGAATAGAGAAGTGTATCAAACCCTAACCCCTAAACTAATCACCTACCTAGCCGTGACAACTAGGCGCACCTGTCTTGGGTACGCAACGCTGCCGTCGTGGACCACCGTCGGCCTGGCATACGCACGGCCGTGCGCGGACAGCGCAACGCTGTGAACAGCAGCAACGCGATTCTGGTATGTCACTTCGCCGTCAATTTTTTCTCGAATATGCAACCAATTTCAAATCCGTAAATTCCTACGTGTAACCCATATGACCCTCTAGGGATCCCAGTAAATAGTTTTGAGGATCATAGAATAACCTGTCCGAGATATCGACGCAAAGTCGACAATATACTGTTTCGAAAACAGTTTCAAATCAGTCCCAAGTAGCCCTCTTTGGAGATCGATTCCTGTCAACCCATTAGGAATTTTAAAAAAAATTGAAGACACTTAAAGACAACATATAGGGCTTTCTAACCTATTTTTTTATTTTCGAATTTTATTAATTATATACAGAGAAAACAGTTTTCAAAATCGAGAATTTATATATGCAAAAATAGTTTAGAAATTTCGAAATCCTTCGATACGACATGCGTCCCGCCAATCTGGACGACATGGTCGCAAACCGAAAGCATCGAAACGCGCGTATCGGCTTCGTGGACGTGTGGGCTTTGACGGAATTCAAATTGGTTGCGTGTGCACGACGAATTTGATGCGTATCCGTCTAAATTTACCGTATTGACTTTTTTGAAATTCTCCAATTACTTTGTGCACGTTCGTCAGATCGAGACGAAACTTGTGCCAACAGGACCGTATCATTTTTCTGGTCCTATATGCCAAGTTTGGTCCGATTCTAAGACAGTTGATCGGATCGCCGTTTTGCGGGCCCTACGATCCGATTCAATAGGCGATTTTGTGCACGGCCTGCCAGAATCTAACTTTGGACATATGGTTGGGTTCATATCAAAAAATTGAACATATTGACATATAGTTTGATGACTTTAGAGATTATAGACTTTGGTACGCTTTTTGGTACAAAGCGGGTCCAACGGCGGACATTATTTTGACCCAAAATTATCGTTTTACCCCTGTGTCCAGAATTGGACTTAAGGATAGGCAATCCTAGCTAATTTGACTATTCTAAAAATGTTGGCAATGTTTGTTTCAGCTTCTGGAGGCAGTTGTGAGACTTGGACTTTTTGACTTGTCGATTGACGATATATTGTTGGTTCTCCGTGCAACCCTCAGGCAAGTATACCTTGTCGAACATATACAGTATTTACATTATTTTTTCTTCTCTATTTTATTCCTTTTTATACTGTCACATGATTTCCCACATTGTGATTGGTTTGTCATCGACTATTTTACTTATTTCCAGATTTACGTGCACGTATAGGATATTCGACATTGCTTGATTATTGGTCTTTTCGTGTTATCTTATCTCGTGATTAAGTTGTCAGTTTCTATATCTTATTTTTGACATGACCATTCATGACTGGGAGTATCTTGCATTGTACTACAGTTGAGATATACTCTAGATTGGGAGTGTCTTACATTGTACTACGACCTATAGCCGATTCGTTTATCTTGATATTGCTTGATTGACTTGACTTGAGACATACTATAGATTAGGAGTATCTTACGTTGTACTATGACCTATAGCATATATTGATTGATTGATTGACTTGATTTGCGACACTATGAATTGGGAGTATCTTGTATTGTACTACGATTTATAGGAGTCTGCTTGACCTTGTATCCTTTAGGAGAGGAGATCGATACTAGAATTCGCTAATCTCGACTGAGAGTGTCCTGCTTTGTACGTCAATTGAAACCCTATAGATTTGGAGTATCTTGTATTGTACTACAATCTATAGGAGTTCTGATTGATAGTTAGCCAAGTCTAGTATTACATATCCACATGACTCGTCGTCCTTCGATGTTCTTCTTGCAGTGTTCTTATCCTCCATACATGTTATTTACTATCATATTAGTAGGCATGTTTTATGTATCTTGCTAGTCCTCTGAGGACCTGATGATCTCTTCTTATAGCTGATTGCACGGGGTTAGTTATCTGAGCATGTGGTAGTTGACTTCAATCGCATGATTCAGGTATTTTGTTAGTGTTATTGATTTACTATCTTTTTCGTGCTTTTATGATATATCCTGCTTATCAGCTTAGCTTTATAGACTCATATTATTCTCGGAGTCTAATCAGACATATATGCTAGTGGGCTGCAGACCACGACCCATACTTGTTCATTCTCGTCTTATATATTCTTGTGGATTGAGATACACTGTAGATTACCATATTAGCCAGGATACCATGATCTTGACAACTTATACGTACTCGAGTCGAGCTGGAGTTCGCTTGATACATAGCTGGCTTGCTCACGAGGTCGCATCCGAAAAAACGGGTACGGGTCATGACAAGTTTTTGTGGTGGCCCATGCAGGTCAGAGCATATTGTATCGGTTACGTAACTGTACTGATACGAGCCTGCGAATATGACTAAACCCATAGAAATCTCAATCCACTCTGCCTTGAAAATTCTCTTAGAAACGTCTTTGCCGCCTTTCTAACCTCGTATTCGTTCTCGATTATTCTCCCTTGTCCTCCCGTAACATTGATTCTCATCCCTTCCTATTTCGGGGTGACGAATGATCGTGCTGTCTAGAATTTATCAGAAATTCTTAAATTATAGTATAATATTACATGATTATTGAGTTTTGGTTGTTTATAGATATGAGGGATTATAGTTGCCATATGCCTAGATATCTGTCGGTAGAATTGTTAGCAACTAGTTTGAAGATTATAATATTTTAGTTATGAGGAGTAGTGTGACCAAAGGTGGGTAGAAGTCCTAGAGATTATGAAATTAAAAAATGATTAGGAGGAGGATATAAACTATTTTTGAGGAATTAAAATTTAAGGAGATTAAGGTAATAGTAGACTTCCTTTGAATTTTAAGTAATAGTTACGAATTAGAATTTCGAGGACGAAATTATTTTTAAGGTGGGTAGATTTGTAGCTCCCCTTCCCAGAATTTTTTAAATATTTTTAATTTATTTGATTTAAATGGTGATTTTTAGAATTTTTTTATAAATAATTAGTTAGTTAATTATTACGGTAGATGACTTTAGCCATGTTTGAGTTTTGAAGTACAAGACGACTCAGAATCATGGCACGGATAGTGTAGTAGCGTGCTTTGACTAGTGTTTAGCCATGGTGGGGGAAGGCCGAGCCATAGGATTGTTCTAACTAGGAAAACCAGGCCAAGTAGCGACTTAACCTCTATAGATGTCTTAATTATATGTTAATTAAGATTATGATTTTAGGAGATCCGGTTGTGCCGATTTAGCTCTGACTGGACCCGAACCAGGCCCAAACCCAGGTAGACATGTAGTACATCCAAAAGATGTCCATGTAGATAATTGTTGGTGTAGTTTAATTAGTGTAATTATTTTAGTGGATAAATAAGTATTTCTTATATAAAAGAGTTTTATATAATAAATAAGATACTAAGAGTAATTTACTAGATTTTGGGTTGAGGATATATTGTAGGTATGTGTTATATAATTATCTACATGAGTACACGTATATACGTGTATATACATCTATTTAGATATATAAATGGGTTTATAGAATACGAATTAGGCTTTATGTAAATACAACTGTATAAATTAATTAATTTATAAATTTTATATATAGAATTATGATTTGTATATAGTGAAAATATTGATTATATTTAAATTATTTGTTGTCTGTGTGGAATTTCTGGTATGTATATATGTATAAATATAAGAGTATATATTATATATAAGGGTTATATATATATAGATATATATATATATATATTATATATATATATCTTATATATATATATATATATAATTAATATATATATATATATATATTCTTTATATATTTTTTTTTCTTTATATCTATATATATATATGTATATATATTATATATATATATAGATATTATATATATATATATTATTATATTAAATTATATATTATATAAATATATATCTTTATATATAATTTTTTCTTTTTATATATATATATATATATATATATATATATATATATATATAAATATATATATATATTATAAATATATTCTATATATATATATATATATAATATATATCTATATATATATCTATATATATAGATATATATTATTATATATAATATATATATATATATATATTATTATATATATATATTTCTTTATATATATATTTTTTCTTATATATATATATATATTTTTTTTTTTTTTTTTTCTTTCTTATATATATATATCTCTATATAATAATCTATATATATATAAGAAAAAACAAAAAATATATATATATATCTATATATATATATATATATATATATATATATATATCTATATATAATATATATAATATAATAAACCCTTATATATATAACAATATATGTATATAGTATAAATATAAGAGTATATATATATATAAGGGTTTATATATATATATATATATATATATTATATATATATATATATATTATATTATATATATCTTATATATATATTTTTCTTTATATATATATATAAAAAAAAAAAAAAAAAATATATATATATATATGTATTATATATATATATATATATATATATATATATATATATAAAAAAAAAAAATATAATATATTATATATATATATATTAATATATATATATATAGATATATAAACAAATATATATAATATCTATATTATATATATATATATAGATATCTATAATATATAGATCTATAAATATATATATATATATATCTATATATCTATATATATATATATCTATATAAACCCTTATATAAATATAAAAAAATATAAAATATATATTAATATCTATATATATATATATATATATTAATATATATATATATATGTATACACATATATACATATATATAGAGAAAAGGAGAGAAACAAATGAAATAAATAAAAACTAAACTAAAACCCAGCAGCCCAGGCCCAAGCCCAGCAGTTCTCAGCCGAACCCGAGCCTTTCCCCACCGCTCGGTTGCGTATAAATGAACGGGATCGAGAGGGAGGGAACAGAGAATATATTACCCAACCCTAAACTAATCACCTTCCTAGCCACGACAACCAGGCTCACCTGTCTCGCACGTGCAATGCCACCACCGTGGACCACCGTCGGCCTGGCAGACGCGTGCACGGACAGTGCAACGCTGTGAACAGCAGCAACGCGATTCAAGTATGCCACTTCGTCGTCGATTTTCTTCTCGAATATGCAACCAATTTTGAATCCGTAAATTTCTACGCGTAACCCACATGACCCTCTAGGGAACCCAGTAAATAGTTTCGAGTATCGTAGAATAACCTGTCCGAGATATCGACGTAAAGTCGAGAATAAACTGTTTCGAAAATAGTTTCAACAAAGTCCTATGTAGCCCTCTTTGGAGATCGATTCCTGTCAACCCATTAGGAATTTTAGAAAACTAATAAAAGACACTTGAAGACAACATATAGGGCTTCCTAACCTATTTTGTATTTTCAAATTTCATTAATTATATGCAGAGAAAACAGTTTTCAAAATTGAGAATTTATCTATGTAAAAACAGTTTAGAAATTTTGAAATACTTTGACACGACGCGCGTCCCGCCAATCCGGATGACGTGGTCGCAAACTGAAAGCATCGGAAGGCACGTATCGGCTCCGTGGACGTGTGGGCTTTGACGAAATTCAAATTGGTTGCGTGTGCAACAAATTTGATGCCCATCCGTCGAAATTTACCGTATCGGCCTTTTCGAAATTCTCTAATTACTTTGTGCACGTTCGTCAGATCGAGACAAAACTTGTGCCAACAGGACCGTATCATTTTTCTGGTCCCGTATGCCAAGTTTGGTCCGATTCTGAGACAGTTGATCGGATCACCGTTTTGTGGACCCCACGATCCGATTCAACGGGCAATTTTATGCACGGCCTGCCGAAATCCATCTATGGACATACGGTTGGATTCGTATCGAAAAACCGAACCTGTTAACATATAGTTTGACGACTTTAGAGACCATAGACTTTGGCACGCTTTTCAGTGCAAAGCGGGTCCAATGGCGGACACCATTTTGACCCGAAATTGCCGTTTTGCCCCTTTGTCCAGAATTGGACTTAAGGACTGGCAATCCTAGCTAATTTGACTATTCTGAGAATATTGGGAATGTCTATTTCAGCTTCTGGAGGCAGTTGTGAACTTGGACTTTCTGACTTGTTGATTGACGATATATTGTTGGTTCTCCGTGCAACCCTCAGGCAAGTATACCTTGCCGAACATATACAATATTTACATTAATTTTCTCTTTCTCTATTGTATTCCTTTTATACTATCACATGATTTCCCACATTGTAATTGGTTTGTCATCGACTGTTTTATTTGTTTCTAAATTTACGTGCACGTATAGGATATTCGATATTGCTTGATTATTGGTCTTTTCGTGTTACCTTGTCTCGTGATTGAGTTGTCAGTTTCTATATCTTGTTTTTGACTTGACCATTCTCGACTGGGAGTATCTTGTATTGTACTACAGTTGAGATATACTATAGATTGGGAGTATCTTACATTGTCCTACGACCAATAGCCGATTCTTTTATCTTGATATTGCTTGATTGACTTGACTTGATACATACTATAGATTGGGAGTATCTTACATTGTACTACGACCTAAAGCATATATTGATTGATTGATTGACTTGATTTGTGATACTATGAATTGGGAGTATCTTGCATTGTACTACGATTTATAGGAGTCTGCTTGACCTTATATCCTTTAGGAGAGGAGATCGATACTAGAATTAGCTAATCTCGACTGAGATTATCCTGCTTTGTACGTCAATTGAAACACTATAAATTGGGAGTATCTTGCATTGTACTACAAGCTATATGAGTTCTGATTGATAGTTAGCCAAGTCTAGTATTACATATCCACATGACTCGTCGTCCTTCGATGTTCTTCTTGCATTGTTCTTATCCTCCATACATGTTATTTACTATCATATTAGTAGGCATGTTTTATGTATCTTGCTAGTCCTCTGAGGACCTGATGATCTCTTCAGGTAGCTGATTGCACGGGGTTAGTTAGCTGAGCATGTGGTAGTTGACTTCAATCGCATGATTCAGGTATTTTGTTAGTGTTATTGATTTACTATCTTTTTCGTGCTTTTATGATATATCCTACTTATCAGCTTAGCTTTATAGACTCATATTATTCTTGGAGTCTGTTACGACCCGTACCCTAGAGTAAGGGCACGAGAAGTGGGTACGTCCAGCCTACGCCGCAGTGTCGGCGGTAGAACACTGTCCTAGGTCACAACATCTAACAATATAAGGTACATGTACAGTATATACACTCCGAGTGGAGGTGACAATACAGAATACAGTCTCAATCACATCTAAGGCAGAAATAGCATGATGTCATAAATATGAAAATCTCAAAGGACGTACAAACAGAAAGGAAAATAAGTCTAAGTGTCTAAACGACACAATAACAAAACATAATACAACTCAATCCCAAATGACAACATAATAAGATAAAGCCTAACTAAACTAGTCTAGGCAGCAGGGGTGATAACATCAGCTAGAGCTGGTCCCTCCTGAGAGTCCAGATCGCAAGTATCGTCTAGGGCTGCTCCATAATAGGTAGTGCAGAAAGCCTCATCCTCATCCTCTGTAATATATCAACAGGTCCAGTCAGGACATGAGCGAGCACAACACATCTCACACAGTTCATATCATGTCAGAAGATAATAAACATGCAATAGAGTATGATATGTGAATAACTGAAGGAATGTACATGAAGTAAAAGAGATAACTGCAATAGAAATATCTACTATAAGTAGAGAACTATCAGTGACTAGTAAATCAGAGTACAAGATAGACATGTGAACAGGTGGAGGTGATTCAAGAGGGGTTGATCATGATTATACTACTTTGAAATTATTTACATGCTATTTCTACTCCCCCAGCCCCAATCAATACAGAAGGATCCAGACATGTTACGTTAACATTCAAGATTTTACTTCCTTATAGATGAGAGTACACGTGAAATTGATTCATGGGAGCTCTGTGAACATGAGAGTACATGAGACTCCAGAGTATATATGAATAGTGAAGCATGATGATACATGATGTAAGTGAAACGCATAAGACATGAAGTACCTGATGCTACTGAGGGGGATAACATCTCATGAAAAGATCCATATGGTACCAATCCGTGTTACCAACGTGACAGCATTCAAGTAAAGTAAATCTAGAGCAGGAATATAAGTTCTGGCAAGTATGAAACGGTTAGAGAATGTACTCGCCTGATATCCTAAGTATCTGGTAAGTGTAGATGTCCAGGCAGAGTAGATGAGTCCTATTTAGAGCAACACAGGTCACAATGTGTTTAACATAAGGTAAATAAAGTTTGTAATGCAATCTACATGATTTTTAGGTCAAACTAGGTCAAAGTTAAACTTGGTCAACTCTGGGTCAACCCAAGTCAACATCTAGTCAAACTGGGTCAACCTTAGGGTTTGGTCAACTGTAAGTCAACTAGGTCGTCCACTATTCTAGGTCACTCTAGTCAACTTAGGTCAACACTACCTCTAGTCCTACACACCATTACCAATACAACCCTACTTATACAATACTCATTTATAATATATATATATATATATATATATATATATATATATATATATATATATATATATATATATATATATATATATATATATATACACTATATTGCACATATAGGTATCACTCATATAATCAATATGTATATAATTATGTAGGGAATATATATATATATATATATATATATATATATATATATATATATATATTGAAGATGGAAGAAGGAATTTAGAAAGTGAAATGTGTTTGTGTGGACTATGGAATACAGGTAAGGGTTTAAGAGCACATTGCATGGGGTTAACATTTAACCTAACTCAATTATCTCATGTTCACAAATCAGTTTAACATTCTAACTAATTTCTATTTCAGTTTACAACCCTTAAATCAATGTTCAGGTTACACTTTAACAGTACACAACCCATCTCAGTTAACAGACATTGGGATTTCTCAGGTTACAGTCATCAAACTAAACTTATTTCATTTTCACATTAAACATTAGAAAATCAAAACCCAATTTCTCATAACTGAAATCTCTGTTAACCACCATTCAATTTCAGGTTAACATTTGATCTATATTTCAGGAATACACATAGGCAATGTTATTGCAATTCTCAGGTTAACACTCAGGAATTTCAGGTTACAGTTCTTTTCCTCATTCAATCCCCAATCCCATACAAACTTAACCCAGTTACAGTGGTTCAGTTTGAGGTTAAATCCAGACTAAACTAACATATATCACATCTCAGTTTAGCATTAACCATTAGAAATCTCAGCTTTAACTTTTAACAGTAAATAAAAACCCAATTTAATCCCAACTGAAATCTCAGTTCAACTTATTCCAATTTACCAACATTTCACATTCCTAAAATTCTCAGGTTTCATTCAACTTAATCTCAGGTTATTTAACCTCATTAAAACATGGATATCACTGCATTTTATTTCTCAGGAATAGGTTACATGCATTAACTGATAGTTCATATAAAAACTAAACTGGGAAGATGAACTAAAACATGAACTTTTCCATTTCGAACCCATAATTAAACCATTGAATTTAGAAATCAGGCATATAGGCTTGTTCTCCATATGTTCACATGTCTAGGGGGTATCATTCGTGTCCACTAGAGTAGACATGAAGTGTCCAATGCCAGGAAACACATGACAGGAATCCTGTGGTGCACAGTTCGTACACAGGCTCGTGCACGCGTGTCGTGACCTCGTACACCCGACACAAGTTTATTCATGACACATGCTCGTGTCCCTGAGTTCGCCCAACATAGGGCTTCGTGCCTAGGACCCTGACACGAGCCCAAGTGTCGCCCTGTCCATACGGGAAGCCCATATCAGAAAGCAAAATTCGTGTGCACAGGCTGTGTACAAAACCTGTGTGTATAGGATTTCTCTCCCGACATGACACAAGGCGACAGGAGACTCAAGGGGGTGTTGTCGGACACTGCCCCTTAGTCTATGCCATGTGGCAGGCCGCCATGTGGCATGTCATGTCCACAGTGCTGATCGGGTAGCAGGACACTGTGTGGTGTCAGCGCACATGGTGCATGTCCGATTTCGACATGAAAAGCACACTAATATCGACTCAGTCGAATTGATTTGTGATCTACAATTAATAAACTAATTTTCCAATCAATTAGATTCTGAAATTTAAACAATTTATTTCTCACAAACATTTCATCGAACACGTTGTTAAAATTACTGATACGTGTCCGATACGGACATGAAATGGACACTACCTAGCACCAAACTAACTCTACAGCTAGGGTATACCTATATGTATGCATCTATGAAAATAAAACATGATTTTCTAAGGGTTTTATGGGATTTACCTATTGAGAATGAATTTCAATGAGAAGGGTGAGGTTGAGGGTTTTCTTTTGAATTTCAAATGATCAAAGCAATTCAATCCTAGCTAGCAAGTCCCTACTAGCTTCCACTATGGTAGAGGATGATGATGCAATTGATTAGGACCAATTTGGGCTTGATTTGGATATTAGGGGAAGGAATTTGGGGAGGAACTTTTAGGGTTCTAAGCAAGAAGTAAAAAGAGGCAAGGGGCCTTGTTAATGATGCTTTATAGGAAGGGGTGTTTGATGGCTGTTATAGATCAATTATGGTTAGGTTTTAGGTCTAGATGAGTGGCTAGGAGTTGTCCACCCAATTCTAAGCTTCCCTATTGGTTCAACTAGTCATAGGGCTAACTTTTCCACAAATATCCTAAGAGTAAAATATCTTACCTAAAATATCTAGATATTAATAACCTTGTCATTACTAGGTTACCCTAATCAATACACTAAGCCCAAGGCTAATCTAGATTAGGCTAGTTTCTAGGTCAAGCCTCAACCTAACAATTAGCACACATTTAATTAATAAAAATTCAAAATCACCAAAAAGTCAAAATAACCAAAATACCCTCATGCCAAAAATGTGGTAGTAACAAGTCTACCCTCCTTAAAAGAATTTCGTCCTCAAAATTGAAAGGCGAAACTAAACTGGTGAGAAGGATAGAAAATTATACCTCAAGGTCCAAAAAGATAAGGGTATCGCTCGCGCATCTCATCCTCTCGTTCCCAGGTAGACTCTCTTGGAGAATGATGCCTCCATGCGACGCAAACCAAGGGTATCGTCTAGTTCCTCAGTACCTTCTCTCGTCGATCCAGAATCTCTACAGGCTGCTCTGGATAGCTAAGAGTAGGTCCCACCTCGATCTCTGAATGATCGAGTACATGGCTAGGGTCCGCCAGGTACCATCTCAACTGCGACACATAAAATACATTATGGACTCCCACTAATACAGGTGGCAAATCTAGCCTGTAAGCTACGTCACCAACTCTCCTGCTAATAACGAAAGGTCCGATGAAGCGCGGGCTAAGCTTCCCACCTCCACTAAAATGTATGGTACCACGTATCGGAGATATCCTCAGAAAAACCAGATCTCCGACCTAAACACAATAAATGTCTCAAATTAACTATAATAATCAAACATGATCAATAAAATCACAAAACAAACAATCCTCC
Source organism: Iris pallida (assembly GCA_029216955.1). Taxonomy (NCBI): domain Eukaryota; kingdom Viridiplantae; phylum Streptophyta; class Magnoliopsida; order Asparagales; family Iridaceae; genus Iris; species Iris pallida. Next base: position 32,691,776 of record JANAVB010034417.1, read on the forward strand.
TCCTAATCCTATCTCTAAGTTGTACCTCAAACTCCAACGGTCTACGGTGGCTATCGGTCCAATGCCGATGTCTGTCCTGTGCCACGCGAAGTCGATCTCTGATGAGCTTCACCTTCTCGGCTGCATCCACAACCATCTTAGGTTCCAATAAAGCTCGCTTCCCGATGTCATCCCAAGACAAGGGTGTACAACGTCTACGCCCTTACAGTGCCTTGAATGGTGACATCTCAATGCTGGCCTGAAAACTGTTATTGTATGCAAACTCCACTAAGTGCAGGTGATCCTCCCAGGATCCTTCGAAATCCAAGACACAAGTCTGCAGCATGTCTTCGAGTGTCTGAATAGTCCTCTCTGACTGTCCGTCCGTCTGAGGGTGGTATGCCGTACTAAATTTGAGCTGAGTACCCAAACTAGTCTGCAGACTCCTCCAGAAATAGGAAGTAAAGCGACTATCCTGATCCGAGACAATGCTTATCGGAACCTCATGAATCCTGACGATCTGCCGCAAGTACATCTCCGCCAGCCTCTCTGTAGATGTACCCACTTTAAATGGCAAAAAGTGAGCTGATTTGGTCAACCTGTCTACGATGACCCCAATCGCGTCTTTCGCTCCTGGAGTACACGGCAATCCCGAAACGAAGTCCATCGTGATGTGTTCCCACTTCCATTCCGTAATGGGCAACGGCTGCAACAACCCTCCTGGCCTCTGCCTCTCTGCCTTTACCTGCTGGAAGACTAAGCATCTAGCGACGAAGCATGCTACCTCCTGCTTCATCCCATACCACCATGCATGCTCCCTTAGATCTCTATACATCTTGTTTGCACCTGGATGCATAGAGTACAAAGAATGGTGGGCCTCCTACATGACCTGCTCCCGAAGCTCTCCACTGGGCACACACAGTCTGGAACCATGCCTCAATGCGCCATCCTCTGCAATGGTAAACTCCTCGTCCACCAACCCTGCTCGAGCCTGCTCTCGGATGCACCGCAGAGCAACATCATCAAACTGAGTCGACTTGATCCTCTCAATCAAGTTCGACTGAATCTGCAGACCCCACAGCTGTATCTCTACTCCTGGCACTAGCACCTCGATCCCCAGGCTCTCCAGATCTGCTAGTAAGTGACGATTTGCCGTCAAACACATGGCTGTCGGATATTTGCTCAAAGCATCGACAGCCACGTTGGCCTTCCCTGGATGATACTGCAGTGCAATGTCGAAGTCCTTCATCAACTCCACCCATCTGTGCTGCCTCATATTGAGCTCCTTTTGTGCAAACACATACTTCAAGCTCTTGTGGTCTGTGAAGATCTCCACAGGCTCCCCGTATAAATAGTGTTTCTACAACTTCATGGCAAAAATAACTGTCGCCAACTCTAAATCGTGTGTAGGGTAGTTCTTCTCATGCGGATGTAACTACCTGAAAGCATAAGTAATTACCTTCCCATGCTGCTGTAAGACACAACCCAAACCCTTCCCAGAGGTGTTACTGTAGATAGTGAACCCGCTTGATCCTGATGGCAAAGTCAGAATCGGAGCTTTCGTCAACCGCTTTTTCAACTCATCAAAAGTGACCTGACAGTCCTCTGACCAGATATACTCTGTGTCCTTTCGGGTCAGCCTAGTCAATGGCTCTGCAACCCGGAATAAATCCTGAACGAAACTCTTGTAGTAGCCTGCCAATCCCAAGAAGCTCCTGATCTCCCCAACTGAAGTCGGTGCTGCCCACGCCTCAACTGCCGTGATCTTCCTCGGGTCAACTGAGATCCCCTCTTAAGTCACAACATGACCCAGGAAATCAACTCGATATAGGAAGAACTTACACTTCGAGAGCTTTCCATAAAGCTCCTCCTTCCTGAGAGTCTCCAGAACCACTCTCAAATGCTCCTCATGCTCCTCCGTGGTCTTCGAGTACACCAAAATATCATCGATGAACACCACTACGAACTTGTCTAAGTACTGGTGGAACACATTATTCATCAGGTTCATGAATACCGCTGGGGCTTAGTCAACCCAAACGGCATCACCAAAAACTCGAACAGGCCATACCGCGTCCTGAAGGCTGTCTTCGGGATATCCTCCCTCTTCACCTTCACCTGATGATAACCTGACCTCAGATCAATCTTCGAAAATACCCTAGCTCCGCTCAACTGATCAAAGAGATCATCGATCCGCGACAGCGGGTACCTATTCTTGGTCGTAAGGTTGTTGAGTGCCCAGTAATCGATACACATTCGTACCGACCCATCCTTCTTCGGTACAAAAAGCACCGGTCCACCCCATGGTGAAGAACTAGATCAGATGAAGCCCTTGTCCTGTAACTCATCCACCTGTTTCTTTAACTCCACCAACTCGCTGTTGTTTACCCTATAGACGTGCTGAGAAATCGGCTCTACACCGGTTACTAAGTCTATAGAGAACTCAATGTCTCTGTCCGGTGGAAGTCCTGGCAAGTCCTCCGGAAAACATCAATGAACTCTGCTATCAATGGATGTGGCACTGTCTGCTCCTCAACTAGAACTCCGCAGAAGACTCCACTGCCCTGCTCCGTCTCCCGCCTGGCGAACTCGAACTCTGGCTCTCCTAGCAGACAGAAAAGAACTCTACCACCGCGACAATCTATACTGGCATGGTGCCTGCTCAACCAATCCATCTCGAGTACTATATCTTAGTTCGGTAGTGGCATTACGAGCAGACTCACATCTAGTTCTCGGCCTCCCAAAAATACTCTCCGATCCCTGCAAATATTACTGACGAGGATAATACCACCCCCGGTCATGATCTTGCAAGTCCTAGGTAACGATTCAGAAGCAAGATGGTGTCGAATAGCAAAAGATACTGACATAAAGCTATGGAAAGCCCCCGAATCGAACAAGACAAAAGCTGGAATGGAGTCAAGAAGAATAGAACCTGCAATAAGAATTCCAATAGCCTTAGCATCCTCCGCTGCCATGGTGAATGATCGCCCCTACTGGTCTCCCCAGGCCTGCTGCTGATGCTGGCCGAACCTCTGCTACTGCATCTGCAGGGCTGGTCCCCTCTGCTGGCCTACTGGAGCCTTGGCTGCGGCCTCCTGAGCTGCTCTGCCTGTGGGGAGGAAGCAGTCCCTCATCTGTTGCTTTGACGATCCGCAAAGAAGACACTTCCCTAGTCTCTTCCTGCACTCAGTCCACTCATGTCCTGGCTTCTTGCAGTAGGCACAATCGCTAGACTGCTGTCTCTGAGCCTGCTGCTGCTGCCTCGGCTGCTGCTGCTGCACCTGCTGAAAAGGTGTACGGCCCTGGCCCTGAGGCTGCTACTGAAATGGCCTCTGCTGAGACTGCTGCTGAAAGTGGGGCCTCTTGGCCTGGCCTCCACTGCTACTATCTCCAAGAAAGTCCCGACCTCTTTTCAGTTTCAATCCCAGATCGTCCTCTGCTGCCATAGCTCCTGCTAAGATCTCTGCGAAGGTGGCATCCCGGTCACTCTTAGTCAATGATCGGACCTCCCTGATCAAGCCCCTCCGGAACTTCCTCGCCTTCGTCTTCTCGCTCAAGTCCTCAATGAATCTGCTCAACCGGCAGAACTCTCCGGCATATTCTCCGACTATCAGGTTCCCCTGAAACAAACTCTCGAACTGCTGCTCTATGCCTCCCAGTGCTACATCCGGTAAGAACTACTCCTTGAACAGCGTCTTGAATGCTGCCCAAGTCTGCCCCTGAGTTCCAACTCGGGGGTTTGTCTGATACCAAGTGCGGGCCAGGTCCTGCATCTGGCTGGCTGCCGCCTCGATCTGAAGTCGGGTTGGTATCTCTGCCAACCGGAATATCTCCTCTATATGCTCTATCCAGTCGTCCGCATAGTGGATGCCCTCTGTAAAATAGAAATCCCTCGGACGTATCTTCTGGAACTCCTGGATGCCTGACGTCCTCGGCTGGTACTGATGCTGCTGTAGAGCTGCTCCCTGGATGGTCACCATCTCCACTGTCATCCAGACCAGCTGGTGAGCCTCGTCTATACCCTGACGGAATCGGCAGTCTGACGCTACTGTTGCTGCTGGTGGGACTCCATTATCCTCTCTACGAAGGAAAATAGATAGCCCGCATCAACAATCCCCGCTGGTGGCTGCTGCTGTGGCTGAAGAACATCCGGAATAACCGGGGTCTGCCTCTGAACTGGTGGAGGTGCTCCTCTGAAGGCTGCAGATACTCCAACCTGAGTAGGTACTAAGGGAGCTGCCATCTCAGGTCCCGGCTGAACTAGACTAGAAGTGGCAGACCTCTCTGACGTACCTCCCGTGGTGGGGCGCTGCGATCGTGTCTCAACCATCCCGGAGACAGATCAAACAAGAGATAATTTATGAGAATGAGTCGAAATAGCAAAGGAGGACAGTTTATATTCAAGGGAAGATAATAAGCTGCAAATTTAGATAAAAAGGAATCTGATTAAGAGTTTTTCCTAATGTGATTGAGTACCTTTAAAATATTCTAATCCTACTGCAGGCTGCAGTGATACTCTAGTTCGAATACCACCACAATTCTAGGACCTACATGGGCCACCACTAAAAACGTGTCACGACCCGCACACTAAAGTAAGGGCACGAGAAGTGGGTACGTCCAGCCTACGTCGCAGTATCAGCGGTAGAACGTTGTCCTAGGTCACAACATCTAAAAATATAAGGTACCTATACAGTATATACACTCCGAGTGGAGGTGACAATACAGAATACAGTCTCAATCACATCTAAGGCAGAAATTGCACGATGTCATAAATATGAAAATCTCAAAGGAAGTACAAACAGAAAGGGAAATAAGTCTAAGTGTCTAAACGACACAATAACAAAACATAATACAACTCAATCCCAAATGACAACATAAGTAAGATAAAGCCTAACTAAACTAGCCTTGGCAGTAGGGGTGATAACATCAGCTAGAGCTGGGTCCTCCTGAGAGTCCAGCTCGCAAGTATCGTCTAGGGCTGCTCCATAATAGGTAGTACAGAAAGCCTCATCCTCTGTAATATATCAACAGGTCCGTCAGGACAGGAGCGAGCATAATACATCTCACGCAGTTCATATCAGGTCAGAAGATAATAAACATGCAATAGAGTACGATATGTGAATAACTAAAGGAATGTACATGAAGTAAAAGAGATAACTGTAATGGAAATATCTACTATAAGTAGAGAACTATCAGTGACTAGTGAATCAGAGTACAAGATAGACATGTGAACAGGTGGAGGTGATTCAAGAGAGGTTGATCATGATTATACTACTTTGGAATTATTTACATGCTATTTCTACTCCCCCAGCCCCAATCAATACACAAGGATCCAGACATGTTACGCTAAGATTCAAGATTTCACTGCCTCATAGATGAGAGCACACGTAAAATTAATTCATGGGGCTCTGTGAACATGAGAGTACATGAGACTCCAGAGTATACATGAATAGTGAAGCATGACGATACATGATGTAAGTGAAATGCACAAAACATGAAGTACCTGATGCTCCTGAGGGGGATAACATCTCATGAAAAGATCTATATAGTACCAATCCGTGTTACCAACGTAACAACATACAAGTAAAGTAAATCTAGAGCAGGAATATAAGTTCTAGCAAGTATGAAACGGTCAGAGAATGTACTCGCCTGATATCCTGAGTATCTGGTAAGTGTAGATGTCCAGACAGAGTAGATGAGTCCTATTTAGAGCAACACAGGTCACAATGTGTTTAACATAAGGTAAATGAAGTTTGTAATGCAATCTACATGATTTTTAGTTCAAACTAGGTCAAAGTCAAACTTGGTCAACTCTGGGTCAACCCAAGTCAACATCTAGTCAAACTGGATCAACCTTAGGGTTTGGTCAACTGTAAGTCAACTAGGTCAAGTCCATTATTCTTGGTCACTCTAGTCAACTTAGGTCAACACAACCTCTAGGCCTATACACCATTACCAATACAACCCTACCTATACAATACTCATTTATAATATATATACACTATATTGCACATATAGGTATCACTCATGTAATCAATATGTATATAATTATGTAGGGAAGCAATATATATATATGAACATACATACATACACATATATATATATATATATATATATATATATATATATATATATATATATATATATTGAAGAAGGAAGAAGGAATTTAGAAAGTGAAAGTGTGTGTGTGGACTATGGAATACAAGTAAGGGTTTAAGAGCACATGGCATGGGGTTAACATTTAACCTAACTCAATTATCTCATGTTCATAAATCAGTTTAACATTCTAACTAATTTCTATTTCAGTTTACAACCCTTAAATCAATGTTCAGGTTACACTTTAACAGTACACAACCCATCTCAGTTAACAGACATTAGGATTTCTCATGTTACAATCATCAAACTAAACTCATTTCATTTTCACATTAAACATTAGAAAATCAAAACCCAATTTCTCATAACTGAAATCTCAATTAACAACCATTCAATTTTAGGTTAACATTTGATCTATATTTTAGGAATACACATAGGTAATGTTATTGCAATTCTCAGGTTAACACTCAGGAATTTCAGGTTACAGTTCTTTTCCTCATTCAATCCCCAATCCCATACACACTTAACCCAGTTACACTGGTTCAGTTTCAGGTTAAATCCAGACTAAACTAACATATATCACATCTCAATTTAGCATTAACCGTTAAAAATCTCAGATTTAACTTTTAACAGTGAATCAAAACCAAATTTAATCCCGACTGAAATCTCAGCTCAACTTATTCCAATTTACCAACATTTCACATTCCTAAAATTATCAGGTTTCATTCAACTTAATCTCAGGTTATTTAACCTCATTGAAACATGGATATCACTGTATTTCATTTCTCAGGAATAGGTTACATGCATTAACTGACAGTTCATATAGAAACTAAACTGGAAAGATGAACTGATACATGAACTTTCCCATTTCGAACCGATAATTAAACCATTGGATTTAGAAATCAGGCATGTAGGTGTGTTCTCCATATGTTCACGTGTCTAGGGGGTGTCATTCGTATCTACTAGAGTGGACACGAAGTGTCCAATGCCAAGAAATACAGGACAGGAATCCTGTGGTGCACAGTTCGTGTACAGGCTCGTACACGCATGCCATGACCTCGTGCACCCGACAAGAATTGATTCATGACATGTGCTCGTGTCCCTGAGTCTGCCCAATATAGGGCTTCGTGCCTAGGACCCTGACACGAGCCCAAGTGTCGCCCTGGCCATACGGGAAGCCCGTATCAGATAGCAAAATTCGTGTGCACAGGCTGTGTACAAAACCAGTGCGCATAGGATTTCTCCTCCGACAAGACACAAGGCGACACGAGACTCAAAGGGGGTGTTGTCAGATACTGCCCCTTGGTCTATGCCAAGTGGCAGGCCGCCACGTGGCGAGTCGTATCCACAGTACTGATCGGGTAGCAGGACACTATGTGGTGTCAGCGCGCTCGTGGTGCGTATCCAAATTGGACACGAAAAGCATACTAATATCGACTCAGTCAAATTAATTTGTGATCTACAATTAATAAACTAATTTTCCAATCAATTAGATTTTGAAATTTAAAGAATTTATTTCTCACAAACATTTCATCGAACACCTTGTTAAAATCACTGATACGTGTCCGATACGGACACGAAATGGACACTACCTAGCACCAAACTAACTCTACTGCTAGGGTATACCTATATGCATTCATCTACAAAAATAAAACATGATTTTACAAGGGTTTCTTGAGATTTACCTATTGAGAATGAATCTCAATGAGAAGGGTGAGGTTGAGGGTTTTTCTTTGAATTTCAAATGACCAAAGCAATTCAATCCTAGCTAGCAAGTCCCTACTAGCTTCCACTATGGTAGAGGGTGATGATGCAATTGATTAGGACCAATTTGGGCTTGATTTGGATATTAGGGGAAGGAATTTAGGGAGGAACTTTTAGGGTTCTAAGCAAGAAGTAAAAAGAGGCATGGGGCCTTGTTAATGATGCTTTATAGGAAGGGGGTGTTTGATGGCTGCTATAGATCAATTAGGGTTAGGTTTTAAGTCTAGATGAGTGGCTAGGAGTTGTCCACCCAATTCTAAGCTTTCCTATTGGTTCAACTAGTCATAGGGTTAACTTTTCCACAAATATCCTAAGAGTAAAAAATCTTACCTAGAGTATCTAGATATTAATAACCTTGTCATTACTAGGTTACCCTAATCAATACACTAAGCCCAAGGCTAATCTAGATTAGGCTAAGTTTCTAGGTCAAGCCTCAACCTAAAAAATTAGCACACATTTAATTAATAAAAATTTAAAATCACCAAAAAGTCAAAATGGCCAAAATACCCTCAAGCCAAAAATGTGGTAGTGACAGAATATGATCAGACATATATGCTAGTAGGCTGCAGACCACGACCCATACTTGTTCATTCTTGTCTCATATATTCTTGTGGATTGAGATACACTGTAGATTACCATATCAACCATGAAACCATGATCTTGACAGTTTATACGTACTCTAGTCGAGCTGGAATCCGCTTGATACGTAGCTGGCTTGTTCACGAGCTCGCGTCCGAAAAGCGGGTGCGGGTCGTGACAAAAAGGGTGGTCACCAACCTGGGAAATAAGTATCTCATGGCGCCAGTGTCGATGAAGGAAGTTGAAGATGTAGTGCCCCGACCCGCAAGATGCCTTATGATAGCTGGTTGGTTCGATGAAGCCTTATTGGACTTAGGAATATGTGAAGGATCGCTCGGAAGGATATACGATCGTGGTAGAAATCGTCTTATAATGTGAGTAGTGTTGAACCCTTCAAAGATCCTTTAGCTTCACGCTTAATAAAAGGACTGTATGTTATATTACATGTCGAGTTTCTAAATGCTATTTTGCATGGAACCCAGAAAGATAATGAAAGATAATTAATCACACGATCCAAAAGCTATTGCGAACTACTTAATGAATTGTGTGCTTCGAATAATTTTATGAATGGTATGCTTGCGTGCTTTGAAATAAAATACGTGACATGTGAAGCAAAAGTCCAAAATACTTGGGCGGTGAGTACGTCAAGCATCATCTCGATGAACGTATGCTAAAATAGATGCTAAGTCCCAAGAATTGGGCAGCAGTACATTGAGTATCGGTTGGAAAGATGTATGGTATCAAATATGTAGGAAAGGGATTGGGTAACAACATTATATTATCCCGTCGCCGATATAGAATATTGATTAAAACATGACGCTCGAATGAGAAAGATGGCAATATGAATAGGAAAGATGGCAATACGAATGAGAATGGTGGCTAAATTACTTAGTTTTTTATCATGCATTATATGTTTTCTTTATAGAGATGTTGCATATACTTGCATGGTCATGGACAATTTGTGCACAAGGTAGTTCTTAGAACGGTACTCCGTGGCCGCAGACCCGGTTCATCTTGGGGGAACAAGCATGGTGTCGATGTACTGACATCGAGATTTTAGGACTTTCAGTGTGGGCTTGCAACCGCGCACTGAAAGGGGCACCAAAATCCTATGGTGCTGAAGCAGTAGCACGGTGATTCGAAAACCTCCTATGGGCTCGCAACCCATCTGGAGTTAGCCTTTCACCAGTAATACGAAGCTCAAGATGGCATGTCACTAGTGACCTTCATATAGATAGGTCCAGTGCTAATGATGTCTTATGCAGGCAGAGTAATTTATTACTCAATTACAGGAAATGATGTCGATTGTTGGTAAGAATCACCTAAACGGTGACAATTATGATAATATGATATTGTTCCTAACAATGTCTTGTGCTGGCAGAGTAAGTATTATAAATGTACCGGGATGGCTATACGACCGTGGGTAAGAATCACCAAGTGTGATACCTGTATGCTTTACATTATGCTAGCTAAGAAATATATACTTGCTTTACTTCTGTTGGATATGAACTGCTAATTGACCCTGTGGCAACGAGAAAGACCACTTTTAATAATGTTCTATAACATGATTACTTAGTATTGTCTTCTTAGGTGAGTTGGGCCAGCACCGCTCGCCAGCACATAGATGATGTACTGACCTACGTTTATGGGCATTTTTAGGTGCTCATGCATGGGGGAATCATTTGATCAATGCTTGGCATCGATGAGTCGAATGGATGTGCAGAAGCTCTTCTTGCAAGATGATGTCTTCTGCTATATGGGACATAATGTATGGAACAGTATAACTCAGATGTACCAGTAAGATTGTAAGCAAAGTTGGGATATTCGATTGTAAACGCCTAAATGGCAAGTATATATTCAGTTGGCTATTCAAGAGTCTTGTAATCTGTTGTAAACTCTGTATTCGGCTGCAAGTCTTGTAATCGATTTCAAATATCAATAAAGAGATACATTTCTCCATATCTTGTGTGACTTCAATTTATCTGCTTGGTTTTGTTGTGTTGTCATTATTTTCTGAGAAATACCAAGAACTATAATGGTTTTGCCTTGTACAAGTATAATATAGACTTGTACAACATCATGTCCAGCGGTTAGTTTTCGAACCTCCTGGATCGGGGTGTGACATAATGGTATCAGGGCACGGCTTTACGTCCTTGGATTCTTATTCGATTTATTTCAAATTAAGTTGCTCTTACAATGACTCAAAGCTGCTTCTGCGACAACACAAGGTTGCTTCTGCAAGTATTCAATGTTGCTTCCGCGATTACTCAAAGTTGTTCCACAATGAATCAAAGTTTCTTCTGTGATAACTCAAAGTGCATCCACGATTATTCATTATTGGTTCCAAATTATCCTATGTTGTTTCCTTTGAATGAAAGTCCATTGATTCTCTTGACCGCTCACTGGGTGTTTCATACAATAAGTCTAAATATGTTGGCTGTGAATTGTGTATGCTGTAATGAATTCTTAATGATACCAAAACGAATAACAATGATGCGATGCAATAATAAGTTGCTATGTGTGCTGGATATCTTATGTGTAGGATTCATGGAAGTTGATTATTATACAGCAATCGACTGTAGGTGATGGCATGGTATATTGGAACAGCATGTGCATGAATTTCAATGAATGGAAATCGATAGAATCTTGAGTCGGTACTTATGGTCAGCAGAGCCACTACAGGATAGATAGTCTATATTGGATGTTTGTTTGGTATGAAAGGAATATTGTGTCGGTAATTGCTTGAGCTCTGAGTGGTATATTACATATACCCTCATCGTAATGAGATGTCCCCTGACCATGTTCGTAGCATAGTGATGCTTTACTTGTAAGGTATTGGGTAGTATCAAGTCGTAGCTGGGATTATGATTGATACATGACGGGTAGGCTTATTCCTTGATGATTACGTTCAGATAAATTATTACAAAATTTGATGGTTAACATTATGCTGGGTAATAAGGAAATGAATATATAATAAATGCCTTGGTTGGGACTGGTACGAATTATAGATTCAGGAGATGACTTGAATCAGTTAGGTAAAAGGATTGTAGGCTCAGTAACGATGCTGGGGTGTTGCTATCAAAAGATTTTGCGAGAACAAGTATTGCCTGAATATTGAATGATGTTGGAATTGAGTAATTGAAGTTGCATGTTGGATATCGACAAATTGATGGTGATGTTAGGCTCTTATCGAATGTTGCAAATGACTTAAAAGATACAGAGAGTTGCATCAACGACCGAAAAGTAGATAATGTGTTTGAGGAAATAGATAGCTTTTGCACAAGTACAATTATGCTTAAGAGAATTTGATTGTCCTGAATTAACAAGTTATGACCCTTGATTATTTTGAGGCATAGAGAATGAACACTTGTCCCTTGATGCATGAAAGAGTAGATATTCCTTATGAGAGACTAATGGCTAGAATACAAATAAATATTAAGGTGCATTAATATGTAATAGATCCTATCGGTGAAGGATGTTGTCGCTTGAATAACAAGTTGGGTAGAATATAGAATTATTGGATGATGACTTACCTAACTGAGTTATGCCATATCCGCTAAGATGACCGAGATACAAATGCTGGATGATTGATGCCATAGTGATTGGATCGGTACATGAATAGTAAATCTTCTTATGGAATCATAAGGAGATGATGCAAAACAAATATTGATGGTTAATGTGAATTGTTATGAGATGACCGTATTGGTGATAGCAAAAATTCATAAAGGATACTTTCGAAAGAAATACGATTATACAGTTGCCTTATTTGTTGGTTAAAGAGTACATATCGTATTGATGATCTAAAATGTGGAAATTGAATATGTCGCGAAGAGACCAAAGGAAAGAGATTGTAAAAGAAAGACTATTGAGGTAGCAATGTTGGCTTATGACGCAGAATAGTTAGCTCGATGGGATTGACACAATTTGGGTACGATAGGAGAATTCAAGTCGGATTGAGAAGGTGACGTTGCGTCTATCCAAGTAAAAACTAAGATTTGTATGTTCAATGATGAAGTTTTATGTGATGGCTTTGAGATTGATCCATAAGAATTGTCGGGTAGATTTTGTCGGTTGTGGGTAAGTCTAGAATGTGACTTCGTTGGGAATAACCCGATGATGGGTACGGGTAGAAAGACTTAACCCTAGAAAATCAGTTGGTTGCCTAGAATGTCGGTTGGTTGCCTAAGTTTCGAATTGGTTGGCTATGTCATTTCAGTTATCCAGTTTGGAATATAAGTTCATGGGACTGGGATGGTGTCCCACGTCCCTTAGATTGGTCGGATTATAGATTGTCCCTGAGATAAGATAGAGTTGTCCCTATGATAAGAGTTGGTTGCCTCTAATATAAGAAATAAGTATGTCCCTAATTGCTATCCATCTCAGATGAGTTAGTTGAATGTCTGGTTTAGCTTAGAGTAGCTGACCATAGAGACTTGAATGATGGCTAAGTTGACTGTTGGATACCATTAGGATGTCCCTATTGATGTTGTATGGGTATAGTCAGAATTAGTAAGATATGTCGAAAAGTAAACTTCAAAATTGAATAAAGATCAAAAAAATTATGTTACAAGTTGGACGGAGTGATGGATCATGTTGGCTTCGGAACTTGGTTGCCTTAATTCAAAATTTGTTGGAACTGGTGGGATTGTAATGGTTGGTTGGTTAAATCATATTGAGCTGTACGAATTGATAGTAGTCGCCTTGAGATAGTCGGAATAACTTTATTGATGGATAATTATATCGAAATTGAGAATAAGTATAACAGGGGATAGACTAGTACATGTAGTCAAAATCGACGAGAACGAATACAATTTTGAAATGACCCTCGGAATTAATGCTACTGGAAATGATAGTTGCACAGGTGAGATGATAATATGTTGGCTTGATCAATACGAGAAAAGATTTAAGTACTTCGAGAAATTTTACTAGAATCGAATGATTACATGACTTCAAAGATGAATCATGATCGAGAAATATATGAGTTGCAAATAAAGTGTACGGATGCAAACGTTAATGGGTATGTAAGTTGATCAATGAGAATCGTGGTATTGAAATAGAATGTGGCTATTGGATTTATCAACTTTTGTGGCATGAATTACAATATACTTGGAAGGGAACTCTAGATTCGTTAGAAATTTGATATGACAATATCGGAATACTTTAGAAAATTTTTGAAATCGGTTGTGTAAAAAATTATTCGAGTTGGAATTGGTAACATTCATTGTGTTATTAGTTGGTTGGAGAATTGAATAAGCGAATTTGGCTATACGAGATGCTCAAGGGAAATTGCTAACATTGGGAATAAAGTTATACCTGTAGCTCATTCATTTTCTCAATCACTGAACTTGGTTGAAATGCATATATTTCTGGGATGCCTAAAATACGTATATAATTCCAGCTAAGTGGTATGCTGAATTCAAACAAAGTCACGAGGAAAGATTTTCACATGCTAAGGAATTGTATGAGCATTGGAAGAAAGAACAAAGATGGTAAACTATTTCGAATCAAATTGGGGTATTGTGGCGAGATGGTACATTGCTTGAAATCAATCGAGATGCTGCGGAGAAATGTTAAATAGTGCAAGTTGATCATGAAAAGTTTCATAAATTATGTTGAAGTTATGAGGATGAGTTTGGTTTAAGTTTCGAGGATGAAACTTTTTCTGAGTGGTATATATTGTAGTGCCCCTACCCATAAGATGCCTTACGATTGCTGGTTGGTTCGATGAGCCTTGTTGGACTTGGGAATATACGAACGATCGCATGAAAGGATATACGATCGTGGCAGAAATCTGTAGAAGCATGGAAAAGAGCATGATTACCCATGCGGCTCAGAACAGGAAAACTCATGCGGTTCAAAAACAGACGAGCTTTATGCGGCTCAAGAACATCATGCGGTTCAAAAGTCACTGACTTGGACATGCGGTTCAAGCAAACACCAAGTGGCCTTCTGCGGTTCGCTCCTACAATTGGCCATTAAGTAAAGGCCCTATTTAATGCTCTGACATAAAGGAGAACTGACGGCTCTGACATAAAGCTGCCATAAAGACCCTGTCATAATGGTAGACTCCTAGGAAAATGAAAGAAATCTCTGACACAAACCCCAAAATCCTTCATGCGGCCTTGACACGTGGATAGTCGCAAGCGGCTCAGGCAGAGGCCACCTCATGCGGCTCAGGCAGAGTCTACCCTATGCGGCTCACGAGGATTATCTTCATACGGCTCACTGAGAAGCCATCTATCATATGGCCGCCTACGCTCATGCGGCTCAGATCATTTCAATACGTGGCCAGTCTTATGCGGCTAAGTAGGGAACAATCCTCATGCGGTTCGGATTTCTTAAGTGGCTCACGGTTAAGACACATGGCAGAAGATTAGTTTTCCCGCGTCCCTACAGCAAACAGCATAATAATAGTGGGACACGTGGCATCAAATCGATCAAGGTTCATCAATAAATCCTAGCAATCAGGTTTAGAGCCATCCTCATAATTACTGGGATCAAATCAGATCATTTGTAATCATACAAATTGAACACGTGGCGAGAGATCCGAGCTTGGCATAACAAATCATGAAGATTTATGGCAATCATCATTAATTGCCCACAGAGATTTGATACAATCTACATTAATTACCTAGATTTGCTACAATCAGAATGAAGGGCCCAGATTAATTGATCCCTAACCGCCGACTTATCAAGGAGGCAATCATTGTAAACCCTAATGATCGCATCCCACTGCTATAAATAGCAAGGTGCCATTTCTTTGCAAAAGAGGACTTCTTCGAAGAGCACCAGAGCACCTGAAGAGACTTGAAGAGAGAGAGCAGAGAGACAAAGGCCCACACAAAGGGTATCCTGAGAGCATTTCTTTTCCGGAGCCAAGGCTGCATCCGATCGTCCAAGGAGTAAGGCAGAGCTGCCGTCTCTTTACCGAGCCTCTACCGTCACCCCCCAGAATCTAAAATAAACAATTCTACTTAGATTGCTGTACCTAGGTTTTCGTCCCTAGGCTTTCTTTGTACAAGCGAGTTTGTATTGTGAAGTAAAAGTCCAGTCCTCCGATATAATTGTTCTGTTCTTTTATATTTCATGGCAAACACGATGGCGACTCTGCTGGAGACAAACTTCTCCACGGCTGAGGAGTTGGTGACGTAATCGGATGCAGCCAAACTTGGCTCCACACAACAGAAGATGGTCGTCCGCTTCGACCAACAGGCGTTTGAAGAAATGCTCTCCGACGGAAGTGCTGGCCCCGTCTAGAAGCGAACCCGCACAAAGAAGGCCCGCAAGGAGTAGAGCTAAAATCATTTGCTCCTCCCCAAGCTCTGGACAGAGTACTCTCTGCTTCCCAAGACAGCGAAGGCAAGTCTCATGCGGCTCCACTTCAAGCCATAGAAGACTCTGCTGTCCCCAAGTCCGGCAGAGAAAAGCACTACGATGCTGGACTTCCGGGGCAAAGAGTGATTCTATGTGCTCCAAGAAGAAGCCGAACAAAGGTACTAGCCGCAAGCAGAACATTCATGCGGCCAAACTTGCCAGCCGCATGCATGATGACCAGGTAGCCGAAACTTCCAGCCAAATGCATAACACTCATGCGGCCAGGATTTCCAGCCGCATGGAGAAGACCTATGCGGCTGAGACTTCTAGCCGCATGAAGAAAGCCCATGCGGCTACGACTGCCAGCCGCATGAAGACTGTTGATTCCAGCCGCATGCCGCCTGCTCCACGCGGCTCAGTCTTCGACCGTCCTTCCTATGGTCCTGATCTCTCGTCCTCTCGAGAAGACATGTCTGACTCTCTCCAGCACCACTTAGACTCTTCCTGCTATGTGTCCTTACGTACTAGAGTAAAGAAGTCTAGGGCAGCGCGAGCTTGGCAAGCTCAGTCCGCTGTCCCGACCTCTGACCATCCGAGCGTTCCACATACTGTTATGTGGACCTTGTTGACACAAAGTCACAGTCAACCAAATATTGACAATATTGACTAAATAATATCAGTAATAATTCAATACGACACACGACGTCTGCATTAAGCTTAAGACAGAAGACAGCTCAGCTTCCGTGTCTCAGTTGATTCGAGTCTGTATTTTACACTTTCTTTGAGTCGAGACTAATGTAATCTGAGTCATGCTGAGCTCTTGAAACTTAGACTATAGCCTACCCAAAAATCCCAAAGCTCCACCAAACCAGAAATTCCCAAATGGTCCCCTTTGAACCACTCTGTGCTCTGGAGACAGAGTTCGGGCCGAACTCGGCCTCCACACAGAGTTCGGGCTGAACTCTGTCCCCTAGAAATCAGGAACCCTAATTTTAGGGTTAGCTGGTTGCTAGTTGTCCAACGGCCAAATATTTGAATTTTCCTACCCGAATTCTGGCCGAATTCTGCCTATAAAAACACTATAAATAGGGCATGAATTCTCTCATTCCAATCCATCCAATCTTCTCTTCTCTTCTCTCTTATAAGCTCAAATAAGCCATATCCTTCCCATCTACTAGCCACAAGCCTCCTAAGTCTCGAGTGCTCAGCATCTCTCAGTTAGGATTCTTGTGCAAGAGTCGAAGAAGTCGCTTGGACAATTCCAAGCAAATCGCCACTGCGATCCTCTGTTAGAAGTTGACGTGCTCTTCTGAAGTAAAGGCACGGGTTGTAAACTACTATTTCATAAATAGTGGATTTAATCCTGAGCTAGAGTTCTCAGGCCTGGACTAGTCCTCCACGAGGGAAACCAGGTTAAAATCGCTGTGTTTGCGTATGCTCTTTTGCTCTCTATTTATTTTCCGCACTTTACTCTGATTATTTATTATTGGTGAAAGAGTTAATTTTAATTGGCTATTTTTCTATATAAACTCTATTCACCCCCCTCTAGAGTTGCCAAACTGTTCTTCAATTGGTATCAGAGCTCTGTTCTTTTTACAAGGACTAACATCCTAAGAGCTGATCCATGGCAACCACACAATCCTTGATTTCCAATCATGGTGAAGGTCAGTCCACTCATAGGCCTCCCCTATTTGATGGGACTAACTACACATATTGGAAAACAAGGATGAGCTTCTATCTTAAGTCTCTAGACTTTGACCTGTGGACTGTCATCACTGACAGTTACAAAAAGTCTGCCAGGATAGTTGTCGATGGTGACCTCATTGAGAAACCACACGACAAATATTCTGTCGAGGAGAAGAAACAGGCAAGTCTAGATGCTAGGGCTATTAATGCTTTATTCTGTGCTATAGACAGGAATGAGTTCAACAGGGTCTCTACATGCACCACTGCTCATGAAGTATGGAGACTTCTAGAAGTGACGCATGAAGGAACCACACAGGTCAAGGAATCCAAAATAAGCCGTCTCACTCAAGAATACGAAGCCTTCAAGATGAAGCCAAATGAGACGATCACTCAATTGATCACAAGATTCTTCGACATCATCAATCCTCTATCCTCGCTTGGAAAGCAGTACTCAAACCACGAGAAGATTCGTAAGTTGCTCAGAGGGTTACCAAAGATTTGGAACCCTAAGGTGACTGCCATCATAGAAGGAAACGATCTCACAACAATGTCAATGGAGACCTTGATGGGTAAGCTCATGACTCACGAGCTTGACCTCAAGGACTTCGAAGAGCCTGCTCCGAAGACCCAGAAGATCGCACTCAAAGCTCATCAGCGAAGGGCTAATCACGATGAGACCGAAGAAGATAACTCAGATGATGAAGACCAAGCTCTCATGGTTCGCAACTTCAGGAAATTCCTTCACTTCAATCGAAGGAAGAAGGAATCACAAGAAGACGATGAAGAAGAGCCAACTTGTTACGGTTGCAAGAAGACTGGACATGTCCGAAAAGACTGCCCATTCCTGAAGAAGAGCAACCGCTATGAGAAGCCATACAAAAAGAACTCATCAAAGAAATATGCCAACACAGGCATTTGGCATAAAAGTGAAGCGAGTGACTCCGAGGAAGAAAAGGACTCTCCTCAAGATACAGCAAATGTGTGCCTAATGGCAACTTCCAACAAGGTATCTAACGAAACTCTAGATGACTTCTCTTTTGATGAACTTCGCGATGCTTTCACTGATTTACTCGATGATCACAAAAAGGTCATCGATAAATACAAACATGCCAAGGACAAAATCAAAAGTCTTGAAGATGAGATACAAAGAATTTCTTTACTTCTTGATAATGTTAGAAACACGACACCCACTAATGACACTGATGAAGTATCCAAGCTTAAATTAGGCTTACATGATGCTGAAGACGTATTAAGCAACAAACTCAAGAAATCACTACACTCAACACGTTGCTTGCTGAAGAAAAGAGTAGACACAAGATTTCCATGACTAAGATATATGGCCTAAATATTAAGGTTTATGAACTGCAAGCTGTTTCTAAAAGATTAGAAACCAAATTGGGTAAACAGGTTGTTCAAACCCAATCACATGGGCACAACACCACTCATGCTAGTCAACCACGTCATTCTCATGCAGCACATAACCATGCATTTATATACACAAACTTTCACAAACCACGTGCACGTAAGAATAATTCTCACTCAGTACACAATCATCATGCACAAAGACACAATCAACATCACTCCACACATAGAAATCATCATGCCATGCCATATAGACAAGATCATCATGCAATGCCATATAGACAAGATCATCATATGCCATATTTCATGCCATGCCATATAGACAAGATCATCATGCAATGCCATATAGACATGATCATCATATGCCATATAGACAAAATCATCATGCCATGCCATATAGACAATATCAGCATGTCACACATCATAGACAATACCATCATGATATGCCTCATATATACCATCACCATGCCACTCATTCTATGCATAATCATCATCACCATGCTAACTCTTCACATCATGTTCATCCTCATCCTGTTGCTTATAGATATTATTCTCATGCTCCTAGTATAAATAAGAATGTTATCTGTACTTACTGTAGATCACATGGACACATCTCACCACAGTGTAAAGTTAGAAGACTTGTAGATAAAAAGATATATGCTTGGTTTCCAAAGACTAACTTTTCAGGACCCTCAAGAACTCGGGTACCAAAGGTCACATCTACTCTTGATGTAGGTGGACCTTCCCTCTTCAACTGAAAGTAAGTGGATTCTCGATAGTGGATGCTCGTGACATATGACGGGAGACGCAAATCTTTTTGCATCACTATCGATGAAGAGAGAAGGATATGTATCCTTCGGTAACAATCTCAAAGGGCACATAATAGGTAATGGTATCATTGGTCATCCTCCTTCTCCTGTAATAAAGGATGTCTGCCTAGTGACCGAGTTAAAGCATAACCTGCTCAGCATTAGTCATCTTGCTGATCATGGATATGATATTAACTTTGGACAAAACAGTTGCTACATCTATGATAGGTCAACAGAAGATATTGCTTTTGAAGGGAAAAGAGAGGACAACATATATATTTTCTATCTTTCTATAAATACTAATAATGCAGGTAGATGTCTATATGCCCACAAAGACGAACGACTACTTTGGCACCAGCGTCTTGGTCATGCCAACATGGATGCCATATCCAGGCTGTCTACCAAGAAGCTAGTGAGAGGACTGCCTGATATCACATTCAAAAAGGATACGGTATGTGCCGAATGTGAACTAAATAAGGCAACTAAATCCTCATTTCATTCCATCAACTCTGTAAGTACTACTAGACCCTTGCAACTACTTCATATGGATTTATTTGGTCCTAGTAGAATAGCTAGCCTTGGTGGCAAACTTTATGCATTTATTATTGTTGATGATTTTTCGAGATTTACTTGGGTTTTCTTTCTCGCTAATAAGAGCGATGCTATTTCTGTTTTTAAAGTTTTTGTAAAGAAAGTTCAAAACGAAAAAGGCTACATGATTACTCGAATCCGAAGTGATCATGGAGGCGAATTCGTAAATTATGATTTTGAAAATTTTTGTAATGCAAATGGTTTTGATCATGAATTTTCTTGTCCTAGAACTCCTCAACAAAATGGTGTTGCGGAGCGAAAGAATAGAACTCTCGGCGATATGGCCAGAGTCATGTTGAATAAATTTTCACTTCCAAAATACTTTTGGGCAGAAGCTGTCAGTACAGCATGCCACATTCTGAATAGGGTGCTGATTCGTCCCATTACGAAGAAAACACCCTATGAGCTTTGGTTTGGGAGAACCCCCAATGTTTCTTATTTTAAAGTTTTTGGTTGTAGATGTTTTATCCTTAACACCAAAGACAACTTAGGCAAATTTGATGCCAAAGCTGACGATGGTATCTTTCTTGGTTATGCCGCCAAGAGTAAGGGATATAGAGTTTTTAATAAATGCTCACTTATTGTGGAAGAGTCAACAAATGTGACTTTTGATGAAGATAACAGTGCAGTAAGTACTCTTGATGATGACGTTGAGCCATCAACTTCTACTCCAATGAATACTTCAACCGAAATTGATTCTCTGGAGGGTTTGCCTAAGAAATTCTCTTTCAAACCTTCTCATCCAGAAAATTTAGTTATAGGAGAAGTTTTACGTGGAGTAACTACTAGATCATCACTAAGAGACTCCGTTGCTAGCACTGCCTTCATTTCACAAGTAGAGCCTAAAAACATTTCTGAAGCTTTTAATGATAAATTTTGGATTTCTGCTATGCAGAAGAACTCAACCAATTCGAGAGAAGCCAAGTATGGGAACTCGTTCCTAAACCGGTTAATCACTCGATAATTGATACTAAATGGGTTTTTAGAAACAAAGTAAATGAAGATGGTTCAGTCACACGTAACAAAGCTCGTCTAGTAGCTCAAGGATACAACCAAGAGGAAGGTATCGACTACGATGAGACGTATGCTCCTGTTGCTAGACTAGAATCCATTCGGATGCTTTGTGCTTTTGCTAATTTTCAAAACTTTAAATTATTTCAAATAGATGTGAAAAGTGCTTTCTTGAATGGTTTTATTAAGGAGGAAGTTTATGTGAAACAACCTCCTGGCTTTGAAAATCACAAATTTCCCGACCACGTGTTCAAGCTAAAGAAAGCGCTTTATGGCCTCAAACAAGCCCCCAGAGCTTGGTATGAAAGGCTAAGTAGCTTCTTACTTGAGAAAGGTTTTTCAAAAGGGAAAATTGACACTACACTGTTTATAAAATCTTTTAAAGACACTATTTTGTTGATTCAAATCTATGTTGATGATATCATTTTTGGGTCTACTGATGAAACCCTCTGTCAAGAATTTGCCAAGTGTATGCAGACGGAATTTGAGATGAGCATGATGGGAGAGCTCAACTACTTTCTTGGCCTGCAAGTGAAACAAATGGCTAATGGAACTTTCATCTGTCAATCAAAGTATACCAAGGACATGCTGAAGAAGTTCGATCTTGACAACGTCAAACCAATCAGCACTCCAATGGCTACTTCAACCAAACTCGAACCAGATGAGAGCGGCAAACCTGTTGATCAACGTAAGTATCGAGGTATGATAGGCAGCTTACTTTATTTAACTGCTAGTCGTCCCGATATCATGTTCAGTGTTTGCCTATGTGCTAGATATCAAGCTAATCCTAAGGAATCACACATGACCGCGGTTAAGCATATCTTTCGATACCTTAAGGGTACGGTTACAGTGGGCCTATGGTATCCCAAGTCTACATCATTTGACCTTATTGGTTACTCTGATGCTGACTTCGCTGGATGCAAGGTCGACCGTAAAAGTACGAGCGGCACGTGTCATTTATTAGGAAAGGCTTTAGTCTCCTGGTTTAGCAAGAAGCAGAACTCTGTCGTACTATCCACAACAGAAGCTGAATACATAGCAGCTGGGCGTTGTTGTGCACAAATTCTGTGGATGAAGCAAACCTTTGAAGACTATAAGTTATCTTTCATGCATATTCCTATATTCTGTGACAACACTAGTGCCATTAATTTGACTAAGAACCCTGTCTGCCACTCACGCACTAAACACATTGAGATTAGACACCACTTTTTGCGTGATCATCAGCAAAACGGCACGATTAACTTAGAATTTATTGACACTGATCATCAGCTAGCAGACTTCTTTACTAAGCCTTTATCCGAAGAGCGCTTCAATTTTCTTTGTCGTGAACTTGGAATTTTAGATGAAGCGGTCATAAATTAAAATTCACCTGCGTAAATATCGAGTATAGTATGATTCTTTTACAATGAATTTGGTATGGGTACAAGCCGAAAGGGTCCTTCTGACAACAAGGCGTAAAAGCCTAAGCGACACTGTGCACTAGTCCTCAGGACTACCGCTAGCTGGGATCCGGCCCCTGCAGCTAACCCATGGCAAATTCAAACTATTGAATTATATTATATTTCCTTGTTTATCATATGGTTTGTTTTGATTTATTATTGCCTATTTACTAATTTCTAAGTTCATTTCTGATATGAGTCTACCTCTCTATCTATCTGATTGATTTCATCAAACTTTTATCCTCATTTCTAACTCTTTTTCACCACTTAACCTTTTTCTCTAATTTTTGGCCTGACTTATGTTCTGGGACATGAACTCAGAACTCGGGCCGAACTCTGCCCCTACCAGAGTTCAGGCCGAGTTCGGTCCCATTGTTCCAGCGTCGGGGACAGCCTTCAGCCGTTGGATCATTTTAGATCATACGGTCAGAATTTTATCCGACCAAAGAAAACCCCCTCTTATATTTTGGGTTTTCTTCTCTCTCCTTCACTATTTCCTTCTTCTCCACCTCTCCAAACTTTCTCCTACAAACCCTAACCCTAGTTTTTGATCTAGAGTGCTCCATTGTTCCTCAAAATCAAGGGAAAGGGGTTTCTCATCATTCTCTTTTATTGTTTGTTGCTGTTTTCAGGTATAACTCCTTCTTCTTCTCTACTTCTTTTTGTGAAATGGCTCCTCGTTTGTTCAACCGTGGAAAGAGAATTCGGATCGAGAGTGTTTCCTCGTCCGATTCTCCTTCTCTCATTGAGCAACCATTTGAACAACTACAACCATCTCATCCGTTGTTCAATCCATCTCGTCCCCGCAATCCTAAGACTTATGATGACCGATTATTTATATCACTTGAAGCATCCAACGAGTGGTTTAATGATTTTCGGACTCGTCCGATATTCGCGGGGCATCCAATTAATTTTTCTATTTTCTCTCTATTTGACTCTTTGTTCCACGACCTTTGTCTCGATGAGTTAGTCACTGCAACTTCTGCCATCTATCGCCATGCCATCCAAATGTTCTACTGCAACTTGACCTATGATGACACTCACATCTATTCAAGGGTTGCAGGTATTGATATATCTTTTGATGACTTTGATTTAGCCGAATATCTTGATCTACAAGAACCCACATCTTGGGAAAAGCTTGTTGAAGCCCGGTCGTTCCGCTTTCCAGACGGAATTTTCCTTGAGAGCTTCAAAGACGATCTGTGCACCCCGTACACACGTCCTCGCAAGCTTATGGCTAAATTTTTAAATCCATATTTTTCTGATCTTCATCGGATTATTTTCAATACTATTCTGCCAAAAGCTGGCTCACCCGATGAAGTTACATATTTTGAAATCTCAGCTATGTATCATCTTCACTTCGGTATCTCGTTCAATCTTCCACGTACCATGAAGGACTGGATGATTAACTGTAGGAAGAAACCACGAGCCTTGGTTTTTGCATTATATCTTCCTATGGTCTTTCGTGCGTTCCGTATACCACTTGACACCTGTCCTTTCCTGCCTGCTCCTACTTTTCTTCAGGCAGTCGTCGCCTCTCCTGAGGCTTCTGAGCATTCTGATGATGAGGAGCCTGACGCCCCTCCACTCGGTCAGGATGCACCACTTCCACCTGCCACTCTTGAGTCTATTCAGACTATGCTCCGGGATCGTTTTGACCTTGAGGACGAGCGCTGGACCCAGCTGGATTATCGTACTACTCTACAGATGAGTGCCCTCGGCAACTTCCTGCATGATATACGGTACTCCATGTCTCATCATCTGCACATTCCCATGGAACGGGATCCTGAGCGCGCAGGCCATCGCATTGATGATCCATGGGTCATGCGTTACATGGATCCGGATGCTGTATTTCTGGACCCCCGTCGCTCCTTCCCTGGTCCTTCAGACCCTCCAGGACCTTCTCGTGCTCCGTGATGGAGATTGGCTAGATCTGCTGCTGCTACTGATGATGATCTTAGTGGATGCTTTTTGATTTCAGTTATTTAGTTTATTATGGATTTATGTACTTGGTTTTATGTACTCAAACTCTGGTTGTGTGTTTGACACTTGGTTTTGTGGATGACATTTTATGCTCATATCATAGTTTTACTTTATGCTAGTGACTCATTTTGTTTCGTCATACACTGTTTCTTCTCTGCTTGGTGTGGTTGCATCACTCTTAATTGTCTATACTGCAGTTTATATGATCTTTCATTCATATGCAGTCTATATTGCTAACTGCCAAAAGGGAGAGAACTATGTATATTCTGGCTAGATATATTTAGTATCATATCTTTTGCTTTCGTATATCTGTGCTTGTTTGTGCTTTTTGGAGATATTATACAGGTTCAATGCATTCTTTACGGGGGAGCTATCTCTTCTAGCTCAGCGCCGTTCACTGATCACGGGGGAGCTCTTATTTCTAGCTCGGCATCGATTACGGGGGAGCTATGTTGCTATGATCAAACTGTGTCCAGGTATGAATGTTGAATATACATATATTATTTTGTCAATTATCAATATGGGGGAGATTGTTGACACAAAGTCACAGTCAACCAAATGTTGACAATATTGACTAAATAATATCTGTAATAATTCAATACGACACACGACGTCTGCATTAAGCTCAAGACAGAAGACAGCTCAGCTTCCGTGTCTCAGTTGATTCGAGTCTGTATTTTACACTTTCTTTGAGTCTAGACTAATGTAATCTGAGTCATGCTGAGCTCTTGAAACTTAGACTATAGCCTACCCAAAAATCCTAAAGCTCCACCAAACCAAAAATTCCCAAATGGTCCCCTTTGAACCACTCTGTGCTCTGGAGACAGAGTTCGGGCCGAACTCGGCCTCCACACAGAGTTCGGGCCGAACTCTGTCCCCTAGAAATCAGGAACCCTAATTTTAGGGTTAGCTGGTTGCTAGTTGTCCAACGGCCAAATATTTGAATTTTCCTACCCGAATTCTGGCCGAATTCTGCCTATAAAAACACTATAAATAGGGCATGAATTCTCTCATTCCAATCCATCCAATCTTCTCTTCTCTTCTCTCTTATAAGCTCAAATAAGCCATATCCTTCCCATCTACTAGCCACAAGCCTCCTAAGTCTCGAGTGCTCAGCATCTCTCAGTTAGGATTCTTGTGCAAGAGTCGAAGAAGTCGCTTGGACAATTCCAAGCAAATCGCCACTGCGATCCTCTGTTAGAAGTTGACGTGCTCTTTTGAAGTAAAGGCACGGGTTGTAAACTACTATTTCACAAATAGTGGATTTAATCCTGAGCTAGAGTTCTCAGGCCTGGACTAGTCCTCCACGAGGGAAACCAGATTAAAATTGCTGTGTTTGTGTATGCTCTTTTGCTCTCTATTTATTTTCCGCACTTTACTCTGATTATTTATTATTGGTAAAAGAGTTAATTTTAATTGGCTATTTTTCTATATAAACTCTATTCACCCCCCTCTAGAGTTGCCAAACTGTTCTTCAGACCTCTGATGGGAAGTTGTACATAACCACTCGAGTCCAGCCCCCGACGGCAAATGGACAGGATGGTTCCCAAAAGTCTCCCAAAATCCAGGGAGCAAACATGGTCATTTCGGACCCATCTGACTTGCGTGAGGCTATCCTCCACAAGCGCAAGGAAAGAGAAGGGGCCTCGGGGTGCAAAGAGTCCTCCTACGGACGTCACTGCACCCAAGTCATCGTCAACTGCTGTTGTAATAACGCGACGGTACAAAAAGACCGGCAGTCCGTCTTCTAAAGAATGCGACAACCATGTTCAGAGGATGAGGCACTTTCCGTCGTCTCCTGCAACTCTGCTCAGAAAATCCTCGTCGATGGGAGAGGAAAGAAGACAAATGTTTCCAGCCTAAAGATTTGAACCACTATGACTAAGAGACTGTCGTCTAAGCGGTTGTCCACCACCAGAGTTTTCCAAGGTACCCGTTCAAAGAAAAAATATACTACAATGGGAGATTCATCGTCCACATCACTGGAGGTTGCTCGAACTGGGGGTAGCACTCCTCCGAACCTCCACGACAATCCGATGTTCCAAGAAGACGAGCTGGGGGAAACAACTCTCCCATTAGATACAGCAAATCTCGACGTCCCCGAGGACGTCCACAATTCCCAAGACGAGGCACACTCGGAAGCTGGGGGTACTGTTCCTTCTGAGTCCAAACCAGAGGAAAACATTCCCACATACCCCGATGAATTCTCGGTACAGGGGTATGATTTGGAGTGTACGCCATCCACCGTCCCTTCCACTTCTATTCATGTCAGGACGGCATTCATGACGAACGACGAACAAGATGGTCCCAGTGATTGCCAACGCATCGACACTCTGGAGGCCATAATACGCACTTTGGTCAAATCGGTGGACGAAATCAAAGCAGCCCTCCCAACTCTGCAAGGAGGGACGCCAGCCAAACAAACTTGGGACCCGCAGTCAATGCAGACTCGAACTCAGCGGCACCAAACCCGGGCAATAATCCTCCTGAGATGTCAGCTCCTACCACTGCAGAAGAGGCCAGGGAGGCAAGAAGAGAGGTCCAGGAGCTCCGGGTCATGTTCCACGCCCGAGAAAACTGCCAAGTCCTCAGGATACGACAACCGTATCCCGCTGCGTGGAGAGATGTTCCCTTCCCACCAAAGTATAAACCATTCCACATCAATCCATATGATGGAAAGACCTCCACAAGTCGGTACATCACTTACTTCGAGGTCACCACCGACTATCTACCCTATGACGATGCCATCCTTACACGATTATTCATCGGGGCATTGGAAGGGGTCGTCTTCGACTGGTACCGTAACCTGCCAGACAACTGCATCCACTCCTTCGTCAGCTTCAAGCGCATGTTCTTGGAGAGATTCTACGAAGTAGGATAGGACATCACAATGTCCACCCTCATGGACGTCGTTCAAGGGGAGAAAGAGCTGACCAGGAACTATATTGAGCGGTTCTGCCAAACTACCATGAAGTTGTCGTCCGGCAATCCGGACTCCTCCTTAATTGAAATTTGCCAAAAGAGACTGCTTCCAACAATCAGCCTCTGGATGGGTGAAAGTCAATTTAAGGACTGGAAGACGTTCATCATCAGTGCCACTAGCGCCGAGGATAGGTTGAAGAAGGCTCGCCAACTGGGATTGCACATCTCAAAGGGAGAGGACAAGGGCAAGTACCCTAATGCCAACAACAACAATGGGGGTAGCTCCTCCAACAATCGGGACAACAAGGGCAAGCAGGCTTTGGTGGCCGACACAGCCCAGAAACCTGAGTCAAAATCGGCAGACAAACAATGGCCGCAAATGACCTACTCCTTCGAAGACGGTCATGTCAAGCCCATCTTGGACATGCTCATACTAGGAGATAGAATTCAGCTCCCTCCACCAAGACGGGAACCTCGGCCGGCGGAAATGGAGAGTCCAAAGTACTGCCATTACCACAGCTACGTCCACCATACAACACACGACTGCTACCAACTAAAGCGATACATCCAACATCTCATCGATTCGAAGGCTCTGGCCATTGATTTCGAGGAGGTAACTGTGGCAGCCAACATGGTGTCCATACAGTTTGGCAGCTTCCCTCCGATAGAGACTCAAGACGGCGTGATACCCATCCCTCGAGCGACAATGGAGATTGCTAATCTTCCACCTCCTCGAGATCAGGCTACTGGTCTGGTACCTCTCACCACGTCACGATGGGAGGTCATGTGGGTCCATCCAGATTTGGTACCAAAAGTGACTCAGTCTACACCACCCTCCATTGGCCAGAAGAAGGGTAGAAAGGTCAGATCCTGCCGCACAATCTCGGCAGATGTCGAAGAAGCCACAGCTGTCGTCACTCGGTCTGGTGCTCAATCCAAACCTACGCCAGATAACTCGGCTGAAGAGTATTAGCCGGCCACTGCTGACACTCTGGGACATTCCCAACCTCCGACGACCGACAAGCCTAGGCCGAAGGAGACTCGCTTTGACAAATCCCTCCGTAAAGAGGCACCTTATGGGCTGGAAAGGCCCTACAACTTTGACATCTTGGCATAATTGGCCAACACACCAGCCAAATTGTCATTATACGAGCTCCTGAGACTCTCAAAGGATGTTCGCACGGCCTTGAACGATGCACTCCAGAATGCCGACGCATATCTAGCTCAGGTCAACCTCACGGGAGAGAGCCCGCCTGCAGATCTCCAAGATAGTACTTGCACAGGAGCGATTACCAACATTGTCTTCACTCCGTAGGATATGCTTATCAAAAGCAACCTGTAGGATCGACCATTATATTACACTGGATACATCGACGACGTAAAGGTGGATCGGATGCACATTGATCCTGGTTCTTCCATAAGCATCATCCCGAAGGATCTGTTACATCATCTCCGTATTCCTATACATCGCCTGACGCCAACAAACATCGCCATCAGTGGTTTCAATTCGGGCAGGAGCTACCCGATTGGGAAGAATCGCTTGAAGTGCCAAATTGGCGAGTCAGAAGTAACCTGTTACGTCATAGATGCAGACACTTCCTACAATATCCTCTTGGGGCATCCTTGGATACACGATTACATAATCGTGCCCTCCACGCTGCACCAGTGCTTCAAGTATGTCGACAAACACGGCTTCTTGAGGACAAAATTTGTCGACATCGATCCCTTCAAAGGGGTCGAATCCTACTACTCAGACTCCTGCCTATACGAAAAGTCGAAGAGGCACCTTGGTGAAAGAGATGTGCAAACTCGCACTGAGACGGCCACCGGATCAGAAGAACCTCTGACGATCCACCTCCAAGCTCGCAAACCTGGCAAGTCCGTACACCTTATGGCCGCTCTGCGTAAGGACACAATCAGCCTCTCAGCACAAGAAGAGTAAATGATAATCCGGCTGCCAAGGTCCGGCCAAGCGCCAAGACCTACAACGGAGCCACTGACAATCAGACTGCCTAGAGTCGGCCAACAACAAACGGAGAAGCTCAATCCCTCCGACAAACCACTGACGATACGTCTTCCAAAGAAGAATCGTCATCCCGATGTAAAGTCTGGAGCTTCTAGCGAGCCAACCACTCCCCATCCAGCATCGAGTACCAAACTGGGGGTCGCTAGTCTGCCAACAACTCCACGTTCTGCTCCACCAGCAGAACTTCTGATGATCAAGTTGTCCAAGTCATCCTCTCAGTCTTCATTTATACAGGAGATGGCCGAAAAAGAACCAGAACTGGCCAAGTATGTGGCTGCTCACACTGATGTTCCATCCGTAGATGATGTAATCCCACTAGAAAAGATACCTTACTTCATCAATAAAGGGCTATCTTTAAACTACATCGAGCTCAACAAGCTTTGTACAATGTATGCTATGGAACACGGTATAGGCACTCACCTACATACACAGGTGACAAATATTTACACCACAAATCAACTCACTCCCATGGAAGATGCTTACCGTATAATCGAGGAGGAGACCATCCAATCATCTTCGTTCGGAAGAATAATCTATAGCCCTTCACCATAGAAGAAGTCGATCTCGAATCGGACGTTGGAAGACTGTCTCTCTATTTATATAGCCCCCAGTCCAAATATCTCGTACAAAAATAGGGGTATGATCTAGAGACTACGCCAGGTTTGAAGTACGGTACTGGTCGATGATTACCTTTAAAGTCGCCAGTCCCGGCTGGCAAACCACAGGACTACTACAACAAGACCCGATGCAGACTGGAACAGTTACGCCTACAACGACCCCTGAGAGCTCAGATGAGGAATGCGACTGGCAGTCACACTCAACCGGATCACCAACTTCTGATCCGAATATCAGCATCGGGGATGTATTCAGGCAGGACTTGTCTGTTAACATGGCATTCGCTGATGCTAACAAAGAAGGTGAAGACTGTCCTGAACTCCTCGAATTAGAGTCGTGGGCCCAACAGCTGGATGCACAATAGGAGAAGCAGTTTGAACAAAGAGAGCCTCCTACTGAAGATGAGGTCATGCAAGTGGATCTAGGCAGCGACTCTTCGCCAAAACCAATCTTCGTTAGTAAAATCCTGACAGACGAAGAGCGAAAATCACTACTGGAACTTGCCAAAGAATATATTAATGTGTTCGCCTGGAACTATGAAGACATGCCAGGGTTAAATCTCAATATTGCTCTTCACAAAGTCAACATTCGGCCAGATGCAAAGCCAGCCAAACAACAACAACGACGCTTTCGGCCAGGCATCATGGATGCAATCGAAGCCGAAGTCAACAAACTGATAGCTAGAGGCTTCATATGTGAGGAGCAATATCCAGACTGGCTCGCCAACATAGTATCGGTCCTCAAGAAGAATAGAAAGATTTAAATCTGCATCGACTTCCGCAATCTGAACGAGGCGTGCCCCAAAGATGAGTTTCCCCTCCCTATCACAGACATCATGATTGACAACACCTGCGGCTTCGAACGTATGTCGTTCATGGATGGCTTCTCGGAATACAACCAAATTAAGATGTCTCCCGACGACGAAAAGCATACATCGTTCCGAACACCAATAGGCACGTTCTGCTACACAGTCATGCCTTTCGGTTTAAAGAACGCTGGCGCCACCTATCAGAGAGCCATGAGTATCATCTTCAGGGATCACTTGCGTAAGACCGTGGAGTACTATATTGACGATATCGCCGTCAAAAGCCGCTCTAAGGAAGATCATCTGCATGATCTAAGGACAGTGTTCGACTTAATACGAGCGCACAATTTGAAAATGAACCCTACGAAATCTTTCTTGGGCGTATCCAGCGGAAAGTTCTTGGGTTTCATCATTACCTCCCAGGGTATCCACGTAGACCCTGAGAAGACAAAGGCAATCATGGAGATGGGTCCCCCGAGAAATCTCCGAGAACTCCGAGGCCTCCATGGGAGGTTAGCTTACATCAGGAGGTTCATTTCCAACCTCTCTGGGTGATGTCAGCCATTCACCCATCTTATGAAGAAGGGCGTCTCATTCATATGGGATGAAGAATGCCAGCGTGCCTTCGACAGCATCAAAGAATATTTGTCGAACCCTCCAGTCCTGGTGGCCCCGGTTGTTGGAAAACCGTTCCTGCTCTATGTACAAGCAATGGAGCATTCCCTCGACGCTCTGCTAGTACAAAACAACGATGCAGGCCATGAGCAAGCTATATATTATCTCAGCCGAATGATGATCGGGCCAGAGCACCGATATACCGCCATGGAGAAGGAATGCCTCGCCGTGGTGTTCGCCATTCAAAAGACGCGACACTATGTCACGGGGCAAACCATACATGTGATATCACGAGTCAACCCCCTCAGGGCCCTCATGACGAAACCAGGGGCACTCAGCTCTCGTCATGCTACATGGGCAATATTACTGTCCCCCTACCATATGATATTCGTCCCACAAAAGGCTATTAAAGGTCATGCTCTGGCAGACTTTTTAGCAGCCCACCCAGGCCCGAAGTCGGCCAAAATATACGAAGACATCCCAGATGAGGTCGCCGACTCGCATGTAACCTCTCACTATGATATATGGCAAATGTTCTTCGACGATGACTCAAGGACCGGACCTAAGGGCAACATCGTCGTCGGAGTCGGGGTGGTGCTGGTTTCTCCTTTCGAATTGGTGATCAATCGTACTTACTCTCTCACAGAACCCTGCTCTAACAATGTGGCCGAGTACAACGCTTTAGTCATTGGTCTCCAACTTGCAAGAGAGCTGGGGGTAGAATATCTTAAAGTATACGGCGATTCACAGTTAATCGTCAATCAGATCCGGAGTTCATACGAAGTCCGCTATGAAGACATGGTCCCCTATTACCAAATAGCGATCAACATCATCTCGTCGTTCGAGGGGTTCTTCATCGAACATGTTCCCAGACTCCAAAATATCGAAGCCGATGCCTTAACAGGCCTTGCCGCTTCCCTAGCGGTTTCGAACTATGCTCATCAATCGGTGGATGTGATAGGCCATGAACTAGTCTGTCCCAAGAACAACGTTCAATTCGTGGCGAGTTATTCCGCTCAGACGATCGACGAAGCACAAGACTGGAGACAATCATTCATTGACTTCGTAGTCTACGACATTCTGCCGGAGGACCCAAAGGAAGCCACCTCTATCAGAAGGCGTTCTCTCAGATTCTTCTACGATACAAAGACGAAAATGCTATATCGCTGACCCTATAATGGATTATTGCTTCGATGTCTGTCAAACGTAGAAGCCAAAGAAGCCGTACGCGAAGCTCATGACGGTGTCTGTGGGGCCCATCAGCCTGGCCCAAAACTGTAAGACTGTCTTCGCCGAATGGGCTACTACTGGCCCATGATGGTAGCAGATACGATAGACTATACAAGAAAGTACAAAGCCTGCCAAGTCCACGTGGACTTCATCCACCAGCCATCCGAATTTCTACATCCGACAGTGGCATCCTGGCCGTTCGAAGCAAGGGGAATGGATATCATCAGTCCGTTCGCTCCACCTTCTTCCCGAGGACATCGCTTCATACTTGCCATCAAAGATTACTTCTCCAAATGGGCGAAAGCTGTTCCGCTTACGGAAGTAAAGACTTCAAACGTGATCAGCTTCCTCAAGCATCACGTCATTTATCGCTTTGGACTGCCCCGAAGGATTATCCACGATAATGGTTCGCAGTTCGCAAGCCACACCTTCTATCGGTTCTGCGACAAGCACCGCATCCAGAATATTGCTTCAACGCCATACAACCCAGCAGCGAATGGGTTGGCAGAAGCATTCAACAAAATAATCATCAAACTTCTCAAGAATTTTATATCATCCAACAAACGCGACTGGAACGAGAAGCTTGGTGAATGCTTATGGGCGTACCGTACCACAGTCCGAACAGCCACAGGGAACACACCATTCTTCCTGGTATACGGGAGTGAGGCAGTTCTCCCATTGGAGACTCAAATACCCTCGCTCCGTGTCGCTCTTACTTACCAATTGACGACAGACGATAACTATCATCGCCGGCTACAAGAGTTGGAGGCCTTAGATGAAAAGAGCATCTTGGCTCAGCAACGAATCGAGCTATACCAAGCATGCATCTCCGGAGCCTTCAACAAGAAGGTTAAAATCAGAATGTTCCAAGTGGGCGATCTCGTTCTAGCAGTTCGGAGGCCGATGGTCATGACTCACAAAATCGCCGACAAATTCCAGCCAAAATGGGAAGGTCTATTTATCATTGAGGCCGTATTCTCCAAAGGTGCTTACCGCCTCGCAAAACAAAACGGAGACTTGCTCATGTTGCCCGTCAACGGCAAGTTCCTGAAGAAATATTATGTCTAAATGATATTTTCCCAATTCTAGATTATTGAGTTATGTACCCGCCGGTACCGCTGAACTCATATTCCCAATTCCAGATTATTGAGTTATGTACCCGCCGGTACCGCTGAACTCATATTCTAAATTCCAGATTATTGAGTTATGTACCCGTCGGTACCGCTGAACTCACATTCACGAAATCCCAGATTGCTGAGTTATGTACCCTCCGGTACCGCTGAACTCACATTCTCCAAATTCCAGATCGCCGAGTCATGTACTCTTTCGTACCGCTGAACTCACATGCCGACTCCAACTCTCCCAGATTATCGAGTTTTGTACCCGCAGGTGCCTCTGAACTTACATTTCAGTCACTCTTGCAGATAGTAAGTCATGTATGACCATACCTCTGAACTTATTTCTTTGAAAGAGCTCCTCCCTCATGATCCACTACCCGCACTCTTAGTGCACAAAAAGGGTAACAGATCCACAAAATTTCCAAAACGATCACGTCGATGTTACCTCTGAGTCGTTTTATTTCTGCCAAAAACAAATCACCCCTCTACATAGAACTTCCATGTCCTCATTACCTCTGAGTCATCCTATTTACCCCTTCATGGAGCCCACTCCTGCCATGTCCTCATTACCTCTGAGTGGGTAGGCTCTATCGAAGAAACTCTCATATTTGCCATGTCCTCATTACCTCTGAGTAAAATATGTTGGTTCTCTCTTGACTTATTATCTGTACCAAAAAAAAACCCCAGGGTACGCTAAAGATAATAGGTCCACGAATGTCCTCTGTTGACCACAAATATCTTCCGTTGAGTCCACTCCTGCTATGTCCTCATTACCTCTGAGTAGGAAGACTCCGCGGTAAAACCCCCAACTTGCCATGTCCTCATTACCTCTGAGTAAGTATGTTGGTTTTCTCTCTCGTCTTATTATCCGTATCCTGAACCAGGGTACGCCAAGGATAATAGGCCCACAAATGTCCTCTGTTGACCACAAATATCCTCCATTGAGTCCACTCCTGCCATGTCCTCATTACCTCTGAGTGGGAAGGCTCCATCGAAGAAACCCTCATATTTGCCATGTCCTCATTACCTCTGATTAAATATGTTGGTTCTCTCCCAATTTAATATTCGTACCCAGAACCAGGGTACGCCAAGGATAATAGGTCCACAAAAAGTCTCCCATTGGGACAACTGCTACAAACAAAGAACAGAACGGATGTATTTCGTTCAAAATCAGTGACATTCATATGACTACGTCTCATTAGCAAGCCAAAAAAGTTATCTATTATTTCATTCAGACAAGAAGGGAAAGAGAATACATCGATGTCCAAAAGAAGCAAGACATAAACCGCAGCTAAAGACAGACAGAAGTATCAAAACAAAGACGGACATTTATGAGAGCCTACGAATCCTAGTTGCGGGGAAGCGTATACCAATCCCTCAACCATTTTATATATGAAGGATGTACTTGAGCAAGATCCTCGTCCGAAATAGGAGGATCAGAACTCCCAGTACTACCGCCGTCAAACTGGGGCTCCTCCTTTACAGCAATGGGCGCCAGCTCTCCTTTCTGTTCCTCCGCTTCTAGTGTTACCTCCTCCTTAACAAGCAATGATTTTTGTTTGGAAGGGGGCAGCAACTCTTCCTTCACAATGATCTCAGCCTTCGGCAGGGTTGCTGCGAGAATCAAAGATAAAAAGAAACAAAGTCAAAAGATGGTCAGAGCCTTACACAGCGGACTCATGCGGATCTGATAGACAGGTCATTATGCGATTCGGTTTACGAAGTTTTCATGCGGCCCACTAAGACAACTCCCATACGGCTCGGACATGGGGTATACCCCCATGCGGCTCGGTTATAGGACATGTATGCGGCCCATACAACTCGAAACAGTTTGCATTAAAGGCTTGTGCATAAAACATGCAACAGAGCCGTCGTTAGGGTTTCGAAGAATATGACTTTCCCAAATCCTTACCCTTAACAGCAGGATGAACGTCGAAGTGAGCTTCGGGTGCCGCAGCCGACAAAGACGCCGCCTTCTTACCCTTCGCCGCAACAGTCTTCTTGGGAGCCATCCGTGATCGAAGAAGAGGATGACAATCGGGACAGGAAAGGTTTAGATTGAAGGAGAGAGTAAAGAAGTTTCTTCTCTTAAAATTCTCTTATTATAGGAGGACAAAAGAGGGAGGACACGTAGACCAATAACCGCTTCGGGTCGTGTGCTGTAGACAAAACAAAACCGACTCCTCGAATTTTGCCCCCTCTCTCATAAAGAAGATTCACCCAGGGCATAAAATCCAAAGATTTAATGAATCGACCCTTGGGATTCCCCCAAAAGACGGCTCTAAAACGAATTAAAGGCAATTAATGACACGTGGCAGGGAGCCCATGCGGCTAGAAAATGTATGCGGCTAGACAGGCCATGTGGCAAGGAGGCCATGCGGCTCTGAAATCCATATGGCTAAGGAGGTCGTGCTGTTGAGATATCCATGTAGTCCGAAGAATTTTCACATAGCCATGCTTCTTATTTAAAGTGTTTTAATTTTGCAAATTAAAAACTTTGAAGGGGGCCTTGTAGAAGCATGGAAAAGAGCATGATTGCCCACGCGGCTCAGAACAGGAAAACTCATGCGGTTCAAAAACAGACGAGCTTCATGCGGCTCAAGAACATCATGTGGTTCAAAAGTCACCGACTTGGACATGCGGCTCAAGCAAACACCACGTGGCCTTCTGCGGTTCGCTCCTACAATTGGCTATTAAGTAAAGGCCCTATTTAATACTCTAACATAAAGGAGAACTGACGGCTTTGACATAAAGCTGCCATAAAGACCCTGTCATAATGGTAGACTCCTAGGGAAACGAAGGAAATCTCTGACACAAACCCCAAAATCCTTCATGCGGCCTTGACACGTGGACAGTCGCATGCGGCTCAGGCAGAGGCTACCTCATGCGACTCAGGCAGAGTCTATCCTATACGGCTCACGAGGATTATCTTCATACAGCTCACTCAGAAGCCATCCATCATGCGGTCGCCTACGCTCATGCGGCTCAGATCATTTCAATACGTGGCCAGTCTTATACGGCTCAGTAGGGAACAATCCTCATGCGGTTCAGATTTCCTATGTGGCTCACGGTTAAGACACGTGGCAGAAGATTAGTTTCCTCGTGTCCCTACAGCTAACAGCATAATAATAGTGGGACACGTGGCATCAAATCGATCAAGGTTCATCAACAAATCCTAACAATCAGGTTTAGTACCATCCTCATAATTACTGGGATCAAATCAGATCATTTGCAATCATATAATTTAAACACGTGGCGAGAGATCCGAGCTTGGCATAAAAATCATGAAGATTTATGGCAATCATCATTAGTTGTCCACAGAGATTTGATACAATCTACATTAATTACCTAGATTTGCTACAATCAGAATGAAGGGCCCAGATTAATTGATCCCTAACCGTCGACTTATCAAGGAGGCAATCATTGCAAACCCTAATGATCGTATCCTACTCCTATAAATAGCAAGGTGCCATTTCCTTGCAAAAGAGGACTTCTTTGAAGAGCACCAGAGCACCTGAAGAGACTTGAAGAGAGAGAGCAGATAGACAAAGGCCCACACAGAGGGTATCCTGAGAGCATTTCTTTCTCGGAGCCAAGGCTGCATCCGATCGTCCAAGGAGTAAGGCAGAGCTGCCGTCGCTTTCCCGAGCCTCTTCCGTCACCCCCCAGAATCTAAAATAAACAATTGTACTTTGATTTATGTATCTAGGTTTTCGTCCCTAGGCTTTCTTTGTACATACGAGTTTCTATTGTGAAGTAAAAGTCCAGTCCTCCGATATAATTGTTCTGTTCTTTTATATTTAATGGCAAACAAAATCATCTTATAATGTGAGTAGTGTTGAACCCTTCAATGATTCTTTAGCTTCACGCTTAATAAAAGGACTGTATGCTATGTAGCATGTCGAGTTGCTAAATGCTATTTTGTGTGGAACCCAAAAAAATAATAAAAGAATTAATCACACGACCCGAAAGCTATTGTGAACTACTTAATGAATTTTTTGCTTCGAATAATTTCATGACTGGTACGCTTGTGTGCTTTGAAATGAAATACATGACATGT
This sequence comes from Iris pallida, assembly GCA_029216955.1. NCBI lineage: Eukaryota > Viridiplantae > Streptophyta > Magnoliopsida > Asparagales > Iridaceae > Iris > Iris pallida. Next base: position 32,729,774 of record JANAVB010034417.1, read on the forward strand.
GAAGCAAAAGTCCCAAATACTTTGGCTGTGAGTATATCGAGCATCAGCTCAATGAACGTATGCTAAAACAGATGCTAAGGCCCAAGAATTAGGCAGTAAGTACATTGAGTATCGGTTGGAAAGATGTATGGTATCAACAATATGGGAAAGGGATTGGGTAACAACATTCTATTATCCCGTCGTCGATATAGAATGTTGATTACACCAAGACCCTGGAATGAGAAAGATGGCAATACGAATGAGAATGGTGGCTGAATTACTTAGTTTTCCTTATCATGCACTATATGTTTTCTTTATAGATAAGTTACATATACTTGTATGGTTATGGACAACTTGTGCACAAGGTAGTTCCAAGAACAGTACTCCGTGGCCATGGACCCGGTTCATCCTAGGGGAACAAGGATGGTGTCAACATACTGACATCAAGATTTTGGGACTTTTAGTGTGGGCTTGCAACCGTACACTGAAAGGGGCACCGAAATCCCATGGTGCTGAAGTAGAAGCACGGTGATTCAGAAACCTCCTATAGGCTCGCAACCCATTTGGAGTTAGCCTTTCACAAGTAATATGAAGTCCAAGATGGTATGTCGCCAGTTACCTTCAAATAGATAGGTCCAGTGCTAATGATATCTTATGCAGGCAGAGTAAGTTATTACTTAATTACAGTGAAGGATGTCGGCTAATGGTAAGAATCACCTAAACGGTAACAGTTATGATAATATGATATTGTTCATAACAATGTCTTATGCAGACAGAGTAAGTATTATAAATATACATGGATGGCTATACGACCGTGGGTAAGAATCACCAAGTGTTATAACTGTATGCTTTACATTATGCTGGCTAAGAAATATTTTCATGCTTTACTTTTGTTAGATATGAACTGCTAATTGACCCTAAGGCAACGAGAAAGATCACTTTTAATAATATTCTATACATGATTACTTAGTGTTATCTTCTTAGGTGAGTTAGGCCAGTACCGCTCGCCAGTACATAGATGATGTATTGACCCACGTTTGTAGGCATTTTTATAGGTGCTCTTGCATGGGGAATCGTTTTATCAATGCTTGGCATCGATGTACCAGTGAGATTGTAAGCAAAGTCGGCATATTCGGTTGTAAAAGTCTAAATGGTAAGTATATATTCGGTTGGCTATTCAAGAGTCTTGTAATCTGTTTTAAACTCTGTATTCGGCTGCAAGTCTTGTAATCAACTTCAAATATCAATAAAGAGATGCAATTCTTCATATCTTGTGTGACTTCAATTTATCTGCTTGGTTTTGTTGTGTTGTCGTTGTTTAATGAGAAATACCAAGAACTGTAATAGTTTTGTCTTGTACAAGTACAATCTAGACTTATACGGCATCATGCCCAGTGGCTAGTTTTCAATCCTCCGGGATTGGGTCGTGATAGAAGATATTGTTATGCGGGCAGATCTGAACAAGTCGTCGGGGCCAGACGGGTTTGAAAGTGGGTTCTATAAGACTCACTGGGGAGAGCTGAAAGGGATGCTCTTCGAGGTGATATCCGACTTCCTCGCTCATGGTCAGCTATTACATGAGATAAATCACACATTCCTCACGTTAATACCAAATAAGGAAGGCACCACTGCCCTTTGTGATTTTCGTCCTATAGCTTATTGTAATTACATTTACAAAATAGTCACCTCGGTGATATGCCATCGCATGGAGGGTATTATGAAAACGCTGATATCTTCTTGGCAAGCAGCTTTCATAGAAGATAGAGATATAGCAGATAACAACATGTTAGCCCATGAGATGGTTCAGCAGTTTAACAAGGTGGGAGGGCAGATGGCATGCATCAAAATCGACCTCCGGAAGGCATAAGACACAGTTAACCGAGAATTTCTATGTCAGGTGATGCTCGGTATGGGATCCGACGCTGCTTGGGTGGACAGGATACGGGAATGTATATCTACCCCGACATTTTCGATTATACATAGAGGACAGCCACATGTTTTTTGGTAGTAATCGGGGTCTCCGTCAAGGTGCCTACTTTCCCCGTACTTATTTACTATTGTGATGGAATATTTTTCCTGTTTGTTGGATTCTATAGTGATAATGAGACATATTACACCACTGTACAAACAAATTAATCCCCAAATATCATGCTTGATATATGCGGATGACCTCCTAGTATTTATGGTCCTATCGAGAGCTGGATTACAGAAGTTGGTAGAGATTTTGGAGGTCTTTGGAAGATACACTAGGTTTAAATTAAATTGCGAAAAAAAAAAGATCTATTTTAACACTCATTATGTGGAGAAGGATGAGAAAGCACTGCTCCTGGGAGTGGAACGCGGAGACCTACCGGTTAAATACCTGGGTATATCGTTCGCAGTAAATTATGCGCGAGAGCAGGAGTGCCGTAGTCTGGTAGACTATGTGCAATGAAGAATTGATGGGTGGCAAGCCCAGTGTCTGTCATTCGGGGGATGAATTGAGCTAGTAAAAATGGTTATTACAGCGGTGGCTAATTACTTGTTACGGGCTATCCTACTACCTTCGACCACTATCACAAGAATAGTGCGGTTCTGCACAAATTTCATCTAGAGAGGGCGAGTTCACGCCATTGTTTGGGAGGCTCTATGCCGACCGAGAGATGTAGGGGGTGTAGGTTTGCGATCTCTACGTACTCTTCTGGAAGTGGCCGGGCTGAAAGTGACGTGGAAATTCATCACTACTGATTCACTATTGGCCAAATGGATGAAGAGCAGATATTTCTCGTCGTCAAATTTTTTAGAGACTAGCTTAATCAATAATGCCTCGATTGTGTGCAAGAGAATTTTATCATACAGACTTAAGTTGAAAGGGATGATTTCCAGGGTGTCTTCAAAGATGGCAGTAAGACGAGCAATGGCACGACCCATAGATAATCCAACGAAGCCTGGCCGACCGGTATAGATGGAGCCCAGCTAGGCGACCACAGAGCATAGAATGGGTGAGCGATATTATACATGAGGGGGTTTGGAAGCCTGAGCTACACGGCAAAGCTCGTTTCCTTGGGGAAGAAATAAAGACAAGTCAAATTGACCCGAGCTTGGATATGGACGAATGGATTTGGGTTGGTACTGGCAACAACAGATTTTGACAACGTGAAGTATATGAGAGTTGTCTGTTACACTCATCTAAATGGGAGTTTGCTGAGTTAGTTTAGACAAAAGGCGTAGCACGAAATATGCAATTGTGTGTATACAAAGTGTGCATGGGTTGATTAATGACACAAGACAGGCTCCTCAGATTCGACGTTGGGATTGGGGACAGAGGATGTGTGCTTTACGGCTACCCACTGGAATCCATTGTCCATTTGTTCTTTACATGTAATATGGAATGTTATATTTGGAAAGTGCAACGGGACCTGCTTCAGCTATCGATGGGAGGAGCCAGAGACTGGAGCAACACCATAGAGGAGTTATACGAGAATCAGAGAAGGGAAAAGACTGGTACAATAAAGCTCGGATTAGGTTTGCGACAGCGGTTTGGCATATTTAGAGGGAGCGGAACAAACGAATTTTTGAGGGACAGGAAACACAAGTCAGAGGAATTTTCATAATATTGAATATGATATGAGAGTAATGACGTGACTAGCCTCTGGCCAGGCTCTGTAAGATGTATTTTTCTCCAAGAAATAAATAAATTACCCGGTTTCATATATATATATATATATATATATATATATATATATATATATATATATATATATATATAGTTTTAATTTTTACTATAAATATCCTTTATCATAGCTTTGATTTTGGAAGCCAACAATTGTCAATTTATCCATATCAATTTCATATGTGTCATCTAGACGAGTCCACCTTCATTTAGGCATATTAGGTCCTACTTAAATGTGTCTCCATGCTCTATTTTATTGGACAACTTTCGGGTCAAAAAGGCCAATATTATCACCTACCGTAATACCGACGTCCTTTCCGATTGAAATTAGAGACCCAATTTTGACTTAAACCTTCTGAACCACTATATGATTTTGATTTACTCTTAGCCTACTACACACATGCCCCTAGTGTCCCACTCAATTGAGTTTTTATGTGCTACTTTTACACAAAGTCATGAAAGATATATTTTCGGGTTTTTCGAACCTAGTTAGTTATGCCGACTCAAAACTAGCCCAACCAATTATGGTAGAGACTATTCTAGGTTACTTTAACATTATTGGATCATGTTAGATTTTTATTAATTTCGTACAGCCATTGTAGGTCTAATTTAAGATTCAATCAATCAAATATTGACTTTTCAAAATAAGAGACCACTAAATCTTTTGAGTCTTATTCAAGTGTATCTTTGTATTTGGGCTATAAACCCAACCAAACCATACCAAAACCACTATACCTGAACCCTAACTCTCCTAATTAATGAACCCAACAAATACATCATCATAACCAACCGCTTCCTTCGCTCCATCTTCCAAAACCCGAGCCTCCTTCTTTGGCCGAACAAGACAGTACACCTGGCAGCAGCTGCCCTTTTCTCTACTTCCCGACTTGACGAGCTACCACCTCTACAATGACCCTAAGAGATCCCTCTTCAACCTGATCAATCCCCCAAGGAGCCTCGGCTATTCGTTTGGTTGGTAGATGGCGAAACTTGAAGGCTATTCTTAGCCGTAATGGAAAATCCGAACCAACAGGTTGGTTGACTTTGCACTAGTGTTTCATCACTTTTTATTGATCTATCCTCAACCAAACCAACTATAACTTGTACCTTTATGTGTCCCCTAGCTTCCCTAAAAGCCACAACTAGTGGATCGCAAGGGTTTGTCTATGGCACGAGTTTTACGACAAGGTATCCAGGCTGAACCTTGTCTGACATAGCTGCTGTCTGCGCACCTCTGCAAAGGCCCATGACATCTCTGAGACCCCTGGTTAGCACCCTAACAACCCTATTTAATCTCTCATTTTTGTAAATAAATTATCTATAGGTTTTGTAACGTGTTGTTGTCAAATCTTCGTCGTTTTGCAGTCGTAGTTCATGGTATCTACGTAGTTTGATATGTTAGGTTTTGTGCAACTAATTGCCATGAAATTCTCAATGTATAAAACAATAGAATCTTGAGATTTAATTTCTAAATATTATTTTAGTTGCATAAATTTCAGAATATTAAATTCTACTTTTTGTAATACTATGTTGATCTAATCTAATCGAGAAATTGCGACTTTGTGCGGCTAGTTGAACATGTCAACTAGTTACTACATTTTCGTATAAATATTATACATAGAATATATTTAGAATTATATTTCATATTTATTCCAGAATTATAATATATTTTTATGAAAAGACTGTTGAGGTTTAATGGAGTACCAAGTTGTCTATAGAGTGTATAACTAGCTAACATGAATCTAGACTAGACTAGTTGTGTTGAAACTTAGTTTAACCCATAGATGAAATTGATGTGGTTGATGTATGACGTGTATTAGTGGGATTGTTGATTCATAGTTATTGTGTTACAGGAGTTCGTGATAGTGTAACTAGAGATACTGAAGTCGGACCATTGTACGCACACTTGGAGAATACATGCAAGTGTACCTGTCGAAGTTTTAGTATATTTGTTTGCTTTCATTATTGTTGATTATTTATTTCTTAGATCTAGATACTGTGAACATAAGATTAGTTGGTACTTAGAGACCAATTTGTATTCGGGTGCCGATGTCAGTTTGTAGATATCGGGTATCGATACTAGGCTTGACGTTGAATTTATATTCTTGTTACATTCGACACGATAGACCATAGGACACTGACACGATCATGATACAGAGTCTTACATGAGATATTCGGAGATACTAACTCTATGATAGGATCCAGGATTGATACTTGTATTTGAGATTTCTTTCATGACATGACATGACTTGAATTGATAGATTTAGACCATGGGGTGGGGAGAACAATTCCGTATATCAGGTGTCACGACCCGGACCCACTTTTGGGATATGAGTATGTGTCCAAGCCCAGCCTATGCCGCAGCATCGACGGTAGTATGCTATCTATGATAAGCATTATCTATACAAGTACACAGTTTACATATATCATCCATAACTAAGTCATGACAAAGAGAGTCTTAACAAATAATTTAAAGAAAAATCTACTACAACTCAAGATAGTGGGGAACAAACTCGCTAGAAATAAATATAAAAGCAACTAGAACTAAAGTCCTCTAAGCCCACTAGCTAAGAATAATACAAAAGAGCATAAGAAAGAGATATGCTACTCCGCATCAGTAGAAGCAACCGGCACATTGGTAACGTCAGTTTCACCAAGATATGCACCATAAATCTCAGGGCAAACCATGTTGTCTAAAGCTAAAAAATAGTTATCCAGTCAGGATTGGAGCAAGTTACCATAACATTACACTACATAGTATAATATTCAAGCACGCAGAATAACAGTAAAGAAAAGATGAATATAACATGATATAAAAAGATTACCATATATCATGGAAACAGTTTGAGAGTACAACTGTGACATGGAACAGTTGGAAAGTACAATTATATCATGGAACAGTTGAAGGTACAACTAAGACACAAAAATAATTTGAGAGTACGACTAATACAAGGCAAACCACTATACAATATGTCAACACGAATCAAGTCATGTGTAGTGTGTATTTTAGAATGCAAGTGTTCTACATGTGGACGGATTAGGACATCTGGCAGTTGGTACGTGATGTGCAACGACTACTACTAACATTGACATTGGAAAAAAACTTGTACATTACGTAGACCACATGCATACTAGTTGTATTTCTCCTTCCGACTCTCTCACAAGTAAACATGATCATATTAACATTAACTTTAAACTTGAACATTGAATAATAAATATTAAACAATGAAATTGGAACATTGAACATTGATAAAAATTATTAGGTGATCATGTATGATGATAACAGCTACAACTCTCGTGCATTAAAATAGAAAAGGTAAACCAACAATGTCAAGGAATAGAACACATGCAAATGTAGGCTATAGTGATACTTGCCTTCTCCGATAGATGATGAAATCACAAACTCAAGACGTCGTAGCCCGATCTACCCCGTCACATAAACAACCACAAGTTGGATCTATGGTTTCCACTCTAAAAACCCTAGAAAGTGGCTAATGGGTTAACATAATTAATTTTATTTAATTCTAGAATAATCATCTAAAAATCCTAATTTAATAATATTAAAATTTGAAAAAAAAATTAAGACAAGTTTCTGGCCAAAGAAAGTCACGGTTTCTAATTCAGGACCTATGGCATGCAAATCGAGGTGTATTGTTGACTAACTAGTCAATAGATACAAACTCTATTATTTAAGCATGCAACCTAATAGATTACAGTGCCACGAGTGCACTAAAATCAACGGTGCCACAAAATCATGATTTGGTCAAAAGTTATTGCCATTATGGCTAACCGTGACAAATCGATGAATCATCGTCCAAAACTGAGTTCTATGAATTAATTAAAATACTAGATAAAAGTATTAATTTCTGAAAAATTATATGTCATAGATATCTGTGTCTGTAATGTCCCAGTCCCAAAATACTTAGGACTAAGTACGTATCTATGCCAGCTATACACATACGAAGTATACTCCAATATATGGAAACCTCGTACGTGTACATAAGCTGTGAAATACAGTAAACCATGATAACTAAATCTCATCCACCAAATAAGAGAATAATAATCTGAATCAACTATAAATTTTTTCATTTATACATGTAGTTGGACGGAGACAAATCCACTACCAACTAATTGGAATGAAAGAAAATATACAAGAAAATGATCGATAAAATGGCAAGACGAACCAATAGCAATCATCTTCGAAGGAATGGAGAAGATCATGGCCAAGGCTAGAACACCTGCAAAAAGTCACAAAGCATACACCTGGAGAGATCACCAGGTCCTCATTGGGACGTAACAAGATACATAAAGAATATGCCACATAACTGAATATATATAATATGTCATCAATCACAAGTAAAGTAAAATAGTCCCAATTGTAACAAGATCCAATATCTCATCGTCGAAATAGTGGACTACCCCTACAACCAAACAAGGATAAGGGGTAGTACACTATACCATGATGCGACATTGTCCCAAGCTACTAATGGAACGGGGGTGATATGACATTGACGAGGGATACCTTACCATTCTAATGTGTTTATGCAGTTCGGAACAAACCTTCAACGCATGATTACTCTGGCTCAGGTACAGGAAACTTAGGTATGGTCTCATCAGGACACCAGGGACCTCAAATCATAACATTCCTCGAATGTCAGAGGCCAGCAGGAAATCAGGTATCAGGATCCAGGACCGTATCTCCAGCGGAGATAACCGACAATAATAGGAAACTGCATATGTGGCCCATACATTAAGGAACTGTTCTTCCCACCCAATTCCTAGTAGAGTCACATCCATGTCTCCTATACCTCTACTAATTGCCAAGTCTCCTAATATGCCTCTATTAGCAGTTAGCCCTAACGCATGCGCACAGGTGATCAGCCATCACGCAAGTACCTCTACATGCTACTCATCTCACACATACCTCGTGGTACAACTGTGTCAAGGTTTATGCTATATGCTACAAATGGTAGTCCCTTAACTCTAGGTCCATATGTAATCAAAGGATAATAAGTAAAGCAAAGCTAATATCACTGACCAGGTAATAAATCAGGAACTGTAATAATGGTACAGCTATAAGAACTGGAAATAAGTAAATAGTGATATACAATAACAAAAATGTAGACTAAATATAAGCAGTAAATATGGCAAGGTTTCTTGCCTAAGGTTGTGTGCAAAGGGCGACATCCAATAGCTCGAACCGTCAGAATAGTGAAGCAATAAAAGCCAAATCCCGCATACGTCCTCGGATGCGGAAATAAACACCACGAACGTGTTCGAAAAATAAAATATGTCTAAAAAATGCCTGTCCAAAGTCCAATTCTGGAACAGGGGCAAAACCATAATTTCGGGTCAAAATGTATCCGCCGTTGGACCCATTTTGCATCGAAACACGTGCCAGAACCTAGGGTCTCTAGTGTCAGCAAACTATGTGTCTACGGGTCCGATTTGAGGAGACGAACCCAACCGTATGTCCAAAGGTGGATTCCGGTGAGTCGTGCACAAAATTGCCCATTGGAGCGGGTCGCGGGCCTGCCAAATAGGTGTTCCAGTCGACCTTCTCAGAATCGGACCAAACTTGGCATATAAGACCAGAAAAATGATATGGTCCTGCTGGCGCAAGTTTTGTTTCGATTCGACGAACGTGCACAAAGTAATTGGGGAATTTGCAAAAAGGCCGATACGGTAAATTTCGACGGATACGCGTCAAATTCGTCGCGCACACGCAACCAATTTGAATTCCGTCAAAGCCCACACGTCCGTGAAGTCGATACACACTTTTTGATGCTTTCGGTTCGTGACCACATCGTCCGGTTTGGCGGGACGCACGTTGTATCGGGGATATTTTTCTAAATTTTAATATTTTAAAGATATTTTTTCGCTAAATTTTGAAAGTGAATTACTAACAGATTAATCAAGGAAAAAAAATTACAAGTTGGGTTTCCATATGGTATATGCTGTTATCAAACCTGTTCAAACATATTTTCAATACAGTCGAGGAATCGGCAAAATTTTGCCTTTCAAGTTGAGGTTTCGAACTGCCAAATACCCTATTTTAGATATGGTTTTTACTCAACTTTACGTCGATTTTTTGGGTTGCTCGATCATCGATATCCAACTCCACTTATTGGGATTTTGAGAGGGTTATGTGGGCTATCCTCAGGATTTTACGGATCATGATTTCACCAACCATGGAGGAAGAAAGATGGGTTAGAATTTGGTACCTGGGGGTTGGCCTACTGTGCACAGACTTGTCGGGCGCGCTCTATTGCTGCGCGCGGCGACGCGACGGACTAGGACGCCTGGGTGGAACGGTGGAGGCCGACGGCCAGATGGTTGGCGTGGGGTTTGGGGTTTGTTTAGGTTTTTCTGATATATATAGAGGATGGGACTCGGCGTGATGCGTGAAAGCTCGGGTACTGTTCGGTGAACAGTAGCCGTGGGTTCTTTTCCCCATTAACAATCCATATATATATTTTTTTCCCCATTAACAATCTATATATATATATATATATATATATATATATATATATATATATATATATATATATATATATATATATATATATTATATATATATATATATACACACACACCCCCCCTATAATTCAATACTAAATTCAAATATATATGGGAAATTATTTTCTAATAAGGTAAACTTTTAGCATAAAATTAACAAAATATTTTAATGTAAATATTTACGCATAGTATGTACGCATATATTATATAGTATATCAAGAACACACAAATATATATAAGAACAAATATTGTTCTAGTCTGATATCACAACCATCAATATATATATATATATATATATATATATATATATATATATATATATATATATATATATATATATATTTCTAGAATTTTCAAAAAATAAAATAAAAATATATTTTGTACAAAAAATAATTAAGAAATACTTTATATTATCTAAAATAAATAAATAACTCTCAAAAAAATTTCTAAATATCCAAATAAAATATTTTAGAACATTTTACTAAAATCTTCTAAAAGTAACTACAATATATATATATATATAAATATATATATATATATATATATATATATATATATATATATATATATATATATATATATATATATATATATAAAGTATCACTTACTTGCTAGCTTTATTATTCACAAACAAAATCACAAAAATTAATTACAAGGTTAGAAAATACCAAACAACTACTTAAAATAAAAATGAAAAATCAGGGGGTTTACAGTGTCAGCTTTCTAAAATTTCAAACGGATAGCAAATCGAGTTCGGGATCTCTCGAGAAACAAATTACTGGAAAAAAATTATGTCATAGATATCTGTGCGATATGTCGATTTTTGGACAACCAACAATCAAATAATTATCCAAAAATTCATATATAAAACTCCAAAAAAATTACTTTTTCGAAAAACAAACCTCGATACGCTTCTAAGAAAAAAACGGTGAATGAAATGGACGTCTGGATTGATAGCAATCGCCTCGTGAAGTTGGAGGATCTCCAAGATCAAACCACAAAGGAGGCTAGAATAATAAACTAGAGTTTTTTAGATTTAATATATATATACATATATATATATATATATATTTTTTTTTTTTTATATACATATATATATATATATATATATATATATATATATATATATATATATATATATATATATATATATATATATATATATATATATATATATATATATATATATATATGAGAGAGAGAGGCGGTGGGATGAGTCAGCTGGGCGCGACAGGTGGGCCCGGTGGTAGCTGACTGGGCTGCTGACTGTGTAATTAATTAATTTAATTACAAAAAATTATTAAAAATTTATTTTAACTCCAAATAAATCAAAATAAATCCCAAAAAAATCCAAAAAAGTTCTAGAAAATTCAAAAAAATATTTTTAGGTGTCTAGAGACTAAATAAAAAGTTTGGCCTCAAAATATCATCGTGTGACCTCATGGTAAATCTCAAAAGCCTATGGAAAAATAAATTATATAGGTTTTAATTATCTAAATATCCCCTAAAATTATAAAAAAATCTAAAATAATAAAATAAAATTTTTGGGGCTATCTAGGGACCCTAGTGGCCATATGTGACCCTAATTTATCATACCTCACCTATATGCTTAGGTACGCACCCATGTGATCCTAAAATCAAATCCCTATTTAACAATAATTCTAACCACTTTATACCTAATAATAATAATAATAATAATAATAATAAACATTCTCCAAAATAAAATAAAAAATAAATTTTTAGGAAACTAAATACAACATCAAGCTACATTGACGCATCTAGCCTTGTCGGACTTGGTTGTTACCCAACTCGTATACCATTGTCTCTCTAGCAGAGCTTTGGTAATTAGTGACACGTTTTCCCTTGGTCCCACGACACGGTGCCTAGGGCGATAACCTTGCTAAGGTGCTTGCGAGCCTTAGTGGCTAAAGTCTGATATACGGAAAATGTTTTCATGTGCATTTTGCTTACTTGGTTATTGTAGTTACCCTTCAGTACTTTGTATCTTCTTTACTGTTACATTGGCATGTTGTATGTACCTTGTTACATTCCTCTTAGGACCTGGTGATCTCACCATGTAGTCGACCGAGCAGAGTCAGTTTGCTGATCATGATAGTGTTGCTATTTCTGATTCAGATATCTTTTGCGATTATATATTTACCTCTATTTACTTATATTCTGCTTGTTAACCTACTATTTGTAGACTAATATTATTTCCTTCGAGTCTATTTGGACAAGTGTAGCATGGGATGCAAACAATGATATATATTATCCATTCTTGTCTTCTATATTGTTGTCGATTGAGACTTAGAGATATTATTGAGTTATATAGATAGTTGGTCATTACTATATAGCTTATACGTATTCGAGCTGGACTAGAGTCCACTTAATACGTAGCTGGCATGTTTACCTATTCCTAGTCCTACGTATTTTGGGACTGGGGCAATATAAAGACCAGTATAAAATCTCGGTGTCATATTGCTCTTATTGATTGACTTACTTGCAAGATTTTATACTCCGCATACTTTTCTTATTGCTTGTATAGTAAATAGATATTCAGTCATACTCATACTTTTAGTTGCTAAATATTGGCATGAACTATATTCACCCCCTCTATAGTTTCCCTTATTAGCATGCATCCTAACTACTTGAATGTTTCTGGTACCAAAAGCCGTCTTGGACCGTAGCTTTGTTAGATGATGATCCTTTCAGTATAGGTAGCAAGCCCTATTGAAAGTTCCTGAATCACTAGTACTAGTACGTTAGCACAGCTACCCATGCCAGTACGTTGGAACCATTCCGCCTATACCGATACGATCACAGTGCCCCGGCAATTCATTCCAGGAACATATAAACTTTGTGCACAAGTTGTCCATGACCATGCAAACACGTGAATAGTTACACTCTACATAAATGCTTGGTATAAAAAATATAATAATTATATAAATCTCTATTCAGCATACACTATAAAACACCTCTTTTACATTACCATACTTACACAATTTCTCGTCTAGGGATACTACCTTGGTGACCAAAAGGTCCCAAACCTTTCCATGTTACCATTCTTATGAAACCACTGAACAATAATCATTTTGTCTAAAGCAATAGAACAAAAAATTTATATAATACTCTATTACATTGCTATAATCCATATGATAAGATACTACCAATGTACGAAAGTCTACTTTATAGTAGTAAGTTTAAATAATCCATATGATAAAATAAAAGACGTCTATTTACAAGTCTAAATAATCATTTACAATTCTATGTTCTACAACAATAAGTTACAGAAATGAGATTACTCTTTTTATCCATCTTGGTTTGTCTCTTTTATTATATATATATATATATATATATATATATATATATATATATATATATATATATATATATATATATATTATATATAAAAAAAATATATATATATTATATATATATAATAATAATAAAAGTATATATATACATATATATATATTAAAATAGTTACAATATTAATAATAACGATAATAAATATATTACAAAAAAACTAATAATGATAATAGTAATAATAACATATATATACATATATCGATATATACTAACATATTACATGTATACATTTTCAAAATAAATAATAATGAATCCTCATCTCTGCTCTTCCCCTCATTCCATAGTTTTTAAGAAAAAGTAGAAAGAGAAGAAAAGAGGATTTGAGAGAGCAAGAGAGATCTGTGTGAGAGAGGGGGAAATAGCTCACCTTTGGAGAGCACTGCTCCGGCACGGCGGTTGGCTCAGCTGCAGACAGGGTGGGTTTGGTCGAAGAGGCCGACGGGGCTTGAGGAGGCACCATGGGCGAGAATTTTCACCACGGGGGCTTTGGTAGCTGGCTTAGTCGGCGGCGATGGAGAAGAAGTGGAAGGAGGACGGAGGCGGCCGCAGTGGTTGACCTTTTTTGCTGAGCTTGGACAGCCAGTGGTTGGATCTGGAGGGCACGACGGAGGATGGTGGCAGGTTGGTTAGTGATGGTGGTGATGTCACAAACCACAACGGATTTGGGGCACGAGTTTATTGGTACGTCCAGCCTATATCACAATATCGGCGATAAAATGCTGTACAGGTCAATCAATACTATTTAAACAATCTAACATATGAGAAAAATAACCTGTCAACAGTAATCTCAACTCTGCACGAAGGAATAATATATCATCTAAAATCATATACTCAAGCACAAATATCTATGGGAAGATAATAGCACGAAGAGATATCAGATAATGATGTGATGAAATGGAGGAGTCAGTAGCATAACTCAAATACACAACAGATTCTAGAAGTCTAATGTCTCAATAATACATGTCTCAATGAATATAACATCCTGAGTCTCAATAACTAGAGACCAATTCAGTTATAATGATCTTATCTAACTAGCATCCAACTAGAAAGGCTAAGATACTCTGTCGGGGGATTCACTCCTTGCGTTCTCGGAGAACCCTAATAGGTAGGGCATGTATCCTCGAGCTTGTCAACTGAAAAATATATCCAGCCAGGATTGGAATAAGTACAAACATGATAAATATTGATAACATGATATAAACTATATAATAATAAAAAGAATGTACGGATACAATAAACATGGTATCATGAAGTACGAAACAGTAAATAAAAAGTAGGCAATAAATAAGGTAAACATCATATGAGTGAGAAGGAACATGTGAAGGAATAAATCAACTAATACTAAGTGTTTTTGAAATACCATGTTCCATATGTGATCGTCTGTGCATGATCCAACTATTAGCCACTATCTACATTATCCACGGTCTATCATGAACTACAATAATCACGGACTATTATGTTTGATCATATATATACTAAGGCATTTCCTCTCCGCCCAACTAGTATTCGCGGACTTAAGTCACAACACGAAACATGTAATCATGATAAACAAGATAACCATGGTAATTATGATAATCACAAAAAATTATGAAACATGATAAACATAAATAGAATTCACAAATACTAATCACGTGTATCAAGTGTATCATAAACAAAGAACACATATAATAAATGAAATAGAGAAACTAATCAGGGAATGAAAGAGATTAGGAAATACACATGTCTGTGGTCCTTATGAACGAATGAGGATCGATATCTAAAGTGGTATCACAAAGACGTAAAGATGAAATATTAATTATCAACTGGTTTTTCGGTGTGTTAAAATTTGATATCTAGAATGAAGTATTATTTATAGGTCAATTCTAGGTTATGGAAGTCAAACTCGATCAATACTAGGTTTCTGTGGTCAAACTAGGTCAATTTGACTCGAGGGTTAACTTTTAGGGTCAAACTAATCAACTCTAGTCAAAACTATGTCGTACCTAAGTTTCTAGGCCCATATATACCTTGTCATACTAAGGTAATCTAACCTATACTAAGCAATACTAGGCTTATCCTATGTAATTACCAATTTTGGGTGCACATAGGGCTATATATGTATTACCTTAACCTTTCACACATTTACCTAACATTACCCTATCTATTTGGTAATATCCACTTACCTAATCATATTAGCAATCTCCATGTGGTTTGTTTCTAGCTTGCTCATAAGTCCCATATGCCTATTACTCTTACTTGCATCCTAGGATATGGCATCACTATGATGCCTATGATACCATACCGATTCATGCCCCACGATTCTAATATCCTTATAGGGCACGTGGATACCTATGTACCCATACCCTTCTCATAACCTTATCTCATATAGATTTCTATATATATGCATATGCCCAATACCCAATCATGTACCCTTTATGGATACTTACCCATACCCTCACACATATGTATCCATACTAATCATTACCTATTTAGTATAAACCAATATCCTTTTATAGCCTATATGTATCTATATCATGACACCTACCCATACATATATCAATACTCATATCATTATCCACATGCACATACTATATGTATACTCTTATATACCCATATATGTATCTCTAGTTCATATATATATATATATATATATAAAATATAAAAATATATATATATATATATATATATATAAAATATATATATATATATATATATATATAAAATATATATATATATTAGTGGTTTATAGAATATAGTTTTATGTGATTGTAGGTTAGTGTTTGTGACCATTGGAGTGTTGGGACGGATTAGGATCGATCCAAAGACCTTAGTTTAGTCGAGTTGACCGACAAGTTGACCAAGTTGACAAAAGTCAACTTTGGGTCAAACTTGATCCAATTCAACTCAAACGAACTC
Organism: Iris pallida; assembly: GCA_029216955.1. Classification (NCBI taxonomy): domain Eukaryota; kingdom Viridiplantae; phylum Streptophyta; class Magnoliopsida; order Asparagales; family Iridaceae; genus Iris; species Iris pallida. The sequence continues at coordinate 32,746,188 of JANAVB010034417.1, forward strand.
CGAATGACCTGAAATTTTGTGTATGACCTAGAAATTAGTAAACGGACTACTTGACCAATGTTTGACCAGGTTTGACCAGTGTTGACCAGGTTTGACCAGAGTTGACCCAAAAGGGACCTAGAAGCATATAGTCTTGCATTGTAGCTATTTTCTTTGATATTTTAGACTTGGTTGTGACATGTGTATACTTTAAATAGGTTTATATTGCCCCAGTTTAGCTACACTTCATCATCAGCAGTTCGGTTTCCCAAGCGAGTACATTCTCTGATCTTTTCATACTTGTTTGGATATGTTCTCTTGTTATAGACTAGTATACTGGATGCTGACATGATGTTCACACAGATTAGTACCCTATGGATGTTTTCATGCGATGTTATCCCCTCGGATACATCGAGTATATCATGTTCATGTACTTTATCGTGTTTATCATGTACTCCATGTATTCATATTTATCCATGTACACTCATGTGTTATTCATGTACACTCATGGCCATATGAGCTCCATGTATAAAGTAGTTGTTATCCATGTGCAATAACATATCATAACTTGATCCTTGTGTATTGATTGGGGACAGGGAGAGTGTAGTTAGTTATGTGATCATTATCCCTAGTAGGTATTCATGTGCAACTCCATAGTTTATCCATGTGCAACCCAATCCTGTTTACATAACCAATTTATGCTCTAAATCACGTAGATAGTTACATTTCTCTATTTATTATATTTATATCTCATCTTGATATTCCCTTTTTTGTTGATTTTTTTTACAGCGTCTCATGTATAATTTTCTATAGCTTGCTTTCTATGTCCAACCCTGATATGAACTATTATGAGAGATATGTGCTCGTTCCGTCCTGATTGGACATGTTAAAAATTTTACAGGTGATGATGAGGAGTACTGCCCTACTTATTATGGCATTGGCTTAGATGACACTGGTGACGTGGACCCTCAGGAGGATCCAGTAGTCGATGAGGACTTGCCCATAGTCTAGCTGAGACTTAGTATTTTATTGTCATTTTATTTGAGACATTATGAGTTGTATATTGAGTTTTGTTCTGGTGGTTTACACCTAGACTTTTATTTATATCTGTGACTTTCTTGAGATTCTTTCTACTATTCCATCTTAGTGTTGTGATTGAGTTACTTATCATTTATTCTCCATTCGAAGCATATTTTAGACTGTGTTAGATATTGTGACTCAGGACAGCGTTCTACTGCCGACACTGCGGTGTAGGCTGGGCGTACTTCACTTCTCGTGCCCTTTCACTAGGTGCGGGTCGTGACACGTGTTTAGTGGTGGCCTATGCAGGTCGACAATCACAACTAGTGTAATTTCGTAGTGGTACTCGAATTACAGTATCATTACAGCCTGCAGTAGGATATAAGATATAAGTTAAGGTACTCAATCATATTAGGAAAACTCTTATCAAATTCTTGTTGTTAATTGTCTCCTTTTGAAAACAACTATCCTCCTTTGATGATTTTGCTTCTTTTTCAGTAATTGATTCCTTGTTTAATCTGTCTTCAAGATAGTTATGGAGACACGATTTCATCTCTCCGATCCATGCAGGTCGAGATTCATATTAGTACGATATCTACTTAGCACAACGACTTAGTTGTACTTTTACGAGCCTGCTATAGAATATAGAAAGTAAGGTGTTAGAATGAGAGGATACTCAATCACTATTAAAATTTCCTGAGAGATTCCTGGGACGACCCTTGAGAATCTCATTTTGAGCTTCAATTTAAATTCCCTTTTCCTTATTTTAATCCACCTTCCTCCCTTGATTCTTGCATCTTGTTTGAACTCTTTTCACCAATACCCTTACTTTCTTGTGCTTAATAATGGTTAGGAAGATGGCTACACTGCTATATACTCATTGGTCAAACACATGGCTAGAAGGATTACATTAAGGAATTGGAATACACGGAGACTTTGACTAAGTTATAAGGGCATTTTTCTAAATGGTTGATATTAATGATTAGTAGTTTGTAAGTTGGAATATTTCCAGGAAAATTTATCTTGAGATTCTAAGTAGTAATCACCAGAGGATTATAAAATTATATTTTGATACTGGAGGAAAATAGTTAGAATCTATATAAATTGATTTCAGGAATTGATGTGATTCATGAATTATTGGATTATGATTATACATCTTTGAACGTATATAGATTAGTTTGATAATGAAAAAAATGGGAGGTGGCAGTATGAACTATTAAATTGAGTCGTACAAGTTACGATGTATATGTTTATTGAATTTCAAATTTAAGTGGAAGCAATGATATTAAAAGTTTGGTTTAAAAGATTGGGAAGATATAAAAACGATTTTTTTTGGAAAAAAAATCTCAAATTTGGAATCGTGTCACTTTATTGAAGATTTAAAAATCTATTTAGATTTTGGTTTAATAAGTAGTGATTATGTTTCAATGACTTATAAAGAGAAATTATGGTTGATAAGCGCGTTAAAATACTGAGCTGTAAATGCTAGATTGCCGTGATAAGCTAAATGTCTATCTTGAGGACTATTTGAGACAAGTTGGGAGTTTTTAAAGTTATGAAGTGATATAGAATTTTATGGATTCATGATTCATTAACTCTGGAGTTTAAAGTTGGATTAAAATGTTAAATTTTGGAAAGGTTAGTAGTAACGTGATAAAAGTTACTATGAGATTTGTGAAAAGAATTTAAATGTTAGTCGTGATTAGATTGGATGGCTTAGAGTGAATACAAATTGCGGTAGTTATTTTGAAATTTCTTTTTAAAAGAATGCAATGGTTGGCCATCAAGGTAGCCTTAATGAGATAGAAGTGTTCCACCCTAATTGCCATATCACTCATGACTATAATAATAGCATATACTCAAGTATTGTTAGTCGTCTGCCAAACTATGTGACTGTATCTCAATTTTGACTTACTCAACCTTTCCTCAAATCTAGATCTTTTATTATGACTTTCTAACCGTTTGTATTTGATCGTTCCTTAACAGTATTCTTCCTTTAGAACTGTGTCCCTAAATTATTTCACTGGATTCTTAATTAAATTTATTTCATGCTTCAACTTGATTTCCTTTATTCTTGTATTAATTGTCACCTCTTTAACCCTTACCTTCTATTTTAGATTCTTTGACGTTTCTTACCGTGACTTTGATATTCAGAGTGTAATACTAGTTGTTATCCTCCAACAAACTTCACATGCAAGACCTAGACGAGTCCACCTTCATGTAGATATATCATGTCCCACTAAACACGTCTCCTTGTACACTATTTTCTTGATGAGACTTTCTGGTCAATAAGACTAAACTATAGCCCATACCATGATACTAAAATACTTTCTGACTTAAATTCGAGATCCAACCATGACTCAATTCTTTCGACCCGACATGTGATGGTGTTCTTCTTGTTTCCTTAAATGCTTAACCTTGTACCTTATCTTGATTGCTTGACCCGTTTAGTTAAGGATCATGGACTTTTTTTTCTTCTTCATTATTACCTCCCTTACTTATATTTTGACTACCTTACGCTGCTAATTTAGGCTTAGTTTTGCAAGCTTATCTCTTTTTCGAGCTTGATCATGACATATTTTATTGGGTCGACCCACTAACATATTGTCTAATCAGAACCGGTGTATGATGGTCTGATCAACCTATTGCACTTTGGTTCGCTTTCATATATTACTCTACGTGGATAGATGCATAGTTAAACTTGCCCTAGAGTCTCATCCACGACAGCTTTGACAATTCTCCTTAAATTATTTTCGTCGTCTATGAACCACATATTGTACTCAATAGTATCATCTTTGAACTCTTTTTGCTTTTGTCTTTCACATATTTCAGAAAGATAAGGCACTGTACTTAATAGGTCAACCCAAGGTATCACGTTTAGCTTCCTTATCAAAAGGAGGAAATTGACTTATTTCTATATCCTAGCAGTATCCTTTAGGATTTCAATAGTGTTGAATTCTAAACCCTTGATCGCGACCAGTCGACTTGGTCATTCTCCTTATTATCCAATGTTTGGAACCTTATTCAATTGTGACATGGATTTCAAGTCTTGGATACTCGTGCCCAGACTTCAATGACCTCGTTCTCCATCTTACCCAAACCTCGATTCATCTTGGAATTGATCAACTTAGATCATATCGAGACTAAATTTTCTTATATATATATATATATATATATATATATATATAGTGTGCTTGGATTTTAGTGCTATTGACAAGTCGTGTATAGAAGCATAGAAAATAAGAAGAAAAGCCCATGCGGCTCAGATAGAAAGTGTCTCATGCGGCTCAGGAATCCGTTAGACATTCATGCGGTTCAAAAGTCCTTTAAAGCCTCATGCGGCTCGGATAGCTCTATGCGGCTCATGAAGGAGCCACGTGGCCCAAAGCAGTTCGCCTTTACAGCTGGCCATAAAGCAACTGCTTTATTAAATGCCCTGACGGCAGCTCTGACAGAAAGGCGAAGTGACAGCTTTGACATAAAGCTGAAAAGATAGCTCTGACATGATGGCGTGCTCCTAGGGAAAAGAAGAAAATCTTTTATAGCTGGCATAATCCGCCAAGTCCAAAGCTTCCTATGTGGCTGCCACTCCTATGCGGCTGTCACCCCTATGCGGTTGCTCTCTTCATGCGGTTGCTTCCTTCATGCGGTTGCTCTCTTTATGCGGCTGCCCCCTTCATGCGTCTGCCACTTTTATGCGGCTGCCACCTTCATGCGACTGCCTCCTTCATGCGGCTGCCACCTTCATGTGGCTGCCACCTTCATGCAGCTGCCACCTTCATGCGGCTGCCATCCTCACGCGGCTATCCCCCTCATGCGGCCGCCACCCTCATGCGACTGCTACTTTCATGCGGCTAGGAGTCTGGGGGCCACCCATATGCGGTTCATTTAGAGACTGCATTCATGCGGCTCTGTCAGGATGTCCCACTCATGACAGTTGAGACACGTGGCGGTCCTCATGACAGATGAGACACGTGGTGATCCTCATGATAGTTGAGACACGTGGCGATCTTATCCCCTCGGAGTTATGGCTGCTAGCGAATCATAACAACCCAGATTTGTTATAATCATCATAATTACTCGGATCAAATTAGATTTGTTGTAATTAAGCAAATTGAACACGTGGCGGGAGATCCGAGCTTGTCATGACAAATTATGAAGATTTATTGCAATCAGCATTAATTACCCATACGGTTTTGGCGCAATCAAAAATCAACTGCCTAGATGTGATGCAATAAAGATTAATGGTCCAGATTACTGGCCGCCGACTTTTCAAAGGACAATCATTGCAAACCCTAATGATCACACCCCCACTTCTATAAATAGCAAGGTGCCATTCCCTTGCAAACCCTGGAGAGAAGAGGGAAGAAGAAGAACAGAGAGAAAAATTCTAAAAAGAGACTCTCTCCACCCGGCTGGACACATAGACAGACAAAGGCACGCACAGAAGATTCTTTCCACACATCCCGAGAGCATTTCTTCATCAGAGTCAAGGCTACGTCCGATCGTCCAAAGAGTTAGGCAGAGCTGCCGTCGCTTTCCCGAGCCTCTATCGTCACCCCCCAGAATCAAAAATAAACAATCGTACTTAGATTGCTATACCTAGGTTTTCATTCCTAGGCTTTCTTTGTACGAGAGAGTTTGTATTGTGAGTCTAAGTTAAGTCCTCCTATAAAATTGTTCTGTACTTTTATAATCAATGGCAAACACGATGGAGACTCTGCTGGGGACTAACTTCTCCACGACTGAGGAGTTGGTGACGTAATCGGACGCAGCCAAACTTGGCTCCACTCAACAAATGCTGGTTGCCCGGTTCGACCAACAGGCGTTTGAAGAAATGCTCTTCGACGGGAGCGCTGGCCCGGTCCAGCGACGAGCCCGCACAAAGAAGGCCCGCAGGGAGTGGAGGCCCAAATCATTCGCTCCTCCCCAAACTCTCGAAGAAGTACTCTCTGTTGCTCAAGATGGCGGGGAAGACTCTCATGCGGCCCCACTTCAGGCCATAGAGGACTCTGCTGTCCCCAAGTCCAGCAGAAGAAAATACTATAATGCTGGACTTGCAAGGGCAAAGAGGAACTCTATACGGTCGAAGCCGCATAAGGTTGCCAGTCGCATAGAGAAGGCTCATGCGGTCGCAACTGCCAGCCGCATGGAGAAGACTCATGCGGCCATAGAAGTCAGCCGCATGCAGAAAGCCCATGCGGCCAAAATCGCCAGCCGCATGCAGGCAGCCTGCACGATCACGACTTACAGCCGCATCCCGAAGGTTCATGCGGCCACCGCTCCTAGCCGCATACAGAAGGTTTATGTGGCCACAAAAGACAGCCGCATGCAGACAGCCTACACGACCACCGATCCCAATCGCATACCATCTGTCCCATGCGACTCACGGTCAGCCTTTGACCGCCTCTCATGCGGTCCTGACCTTGGAGGCTCTCTGGAGTATATGCCAGACTCTGTTGTGGCCAACTTGGACTCTTCCGATTATGCATTCTTGGGTGCCAAAGAAAAGAAGTTTCGGTCAGTACGGGCTCGTCGAGCTCAGTCGGCCGTCCCAACTTCTGACTATCAGGGCGTCCCGCTTACTATTACGCGGGCCCCTGATGGAAAGTTGTACAGAACTACCCGTATCCAGCCCCCGATGACCAACGAACGGGATAGTTATCAAGAATCTTCCAACAATGATCAGGGGCAAGTACTCATACTACCCCCACATCAGGGAGCAGGCAGGATGCCAACACACTCATATGCTCAGAACTCCCGGGCCCACAAAACGAGTGACTTGCGTAACATGATTCTTCACAAACGTAAGGAAAGAGACGAAGACATGGCGTGCAGAAAGTCCTGTCAGGGACATCAATGCACCCAAGTCATTGTCAACTGCTGCTGCAATAAGGTGGCAGTACAAGAAGACCGACGGTCCGTCTTTCAACTGCTGCAACACCCAAGCTCAGAAGACGAGGCGCTTCTTGTTGCCTCATACAATTCTGCACTAAAGATTCCTGGCAGCGGTAGAGGGAAGAAAACAAATGTCTCCAGTCCAAGAATCTCGATCGGCGTAACCAAGAAACTCTCTTCTAAGCAGTTGTCTACCACCGTTACAGGAGGAGTTTACCTAGGTACCTATTCAAAGACAAAATCTGCCACACTTGGAGATTCGTCATCCACATCTCAGGAAGGTACTGGAGCCGGGGGTAGCACTCCTTCCAATATCCACGACATTCCGGTATTCCAAGAAGACAATCCAGGGGAAACGGTTCACCCAACAGATGCAGCAGATCCCGACGTCCCCGAGGACGTCCAAAAATCTCAAGATAAGACAAGCTTTGAAGCTGGGGGTACCACTCCTTCTGAATCTGAACCAGAGGAGAACATTCCCACACACCCTAACGATTTCTCTGTACAGGGGTATGACTCAGAGGGCACGTCCTCCACCGTTCATTCTATCTCTCCTCATGTGAGGACGGTGTTCATGACGGACAGCAACCAAGATGGTCCCAGTGATCGCCAACGCATCGACACTTTGGAGGCCATATTGCATGCCTTGGTCAAATCCGTGGACGAGATCAAAGTGGCCCTTCCAACTCTGCAAGGAAGGATGCCTGGCCAAACAAGCTTGGGATCTACGGTCAATGCGGACTCGAACTCAGCCGCACCAAACCCGGGTGATAATCCTCCTGAAATATGGGCTCCCACTGCTACAGACGAGGCTAGAGAGGCAAGAAGAGAGGTCCAAGAGCTCCGGGCTATGTTCCACGCCCGAGAAAACTGCCAAGACCTCAGGATACGATAACCGTACCCTGCTGCGTGGAGAGATGTTTCCTTCCCTCCAAGATATAAAACATTTAACATCAATCCATATGATGGAAAGACATCTACAAGCAGGTACATCACCTACTTCAAAGTCACAACCGACCATCTGCCTCATGACGACGCCATCCTTACACGGTTGTTCATCGGGGCACTAGAGGGGGTCGCCTTTGACTGGTACCGTAACTTCTCGGACAATTGTATCCATTCCTTCGCCGGCTTCAAACGTATGTTCCTGGAGAGGTTCTACAAAGTAGGACAAGACGTGACAATGTCCACCCTCATGGACGTTGTCCAGGGAGAAAAGGAGCTGACAAGGAACTATATCGAGTGGTTTCGTCAAACCGCGATGAAGTTGCCTTCCAGTAACCCTGATTCCTCCCTAATTGAAATTTGCCAAAAGAGGCTGCTTCCCACGATCATCCTCTAGATGGGCGAAAGTCAGTTTAAGGATTGGAAGACGTTCATCATCAGTGCCACTAGCGTAGAAGACAGATTAAAGAAAGCTCGCCAATTGGGATTGCACGTCTCAGAAGGAGAGGACAAGGGCAAATGCCCTAGCGCCAACAGCAACAATGGTGGTAACCCCTCCAACATTCGAGACAACAAGGGCAAACAAGCTATGGTGGCCGACACAGCCCCAAAACTCGAATCAAAGCCGGCAGAAAAGCAGTGGCCTCAGATGACCTACTCCTTCGAGGACGGCCATGTCAAGCCCATCTTGGACATGCTCATACAAGAAGGTCGGATTCAGGTCCCTCCTCCAAGGCATGAACCTCGTCCTGCAGAGATGGAGAGCCCCAAGTACTGCCACTACCACCGCTATGTTCACCATGCTACGCAAGACTGCTACCAACTGAAGTGATATATCCAGCATCTCATCGACTCTAAGGCTATGGCCATTGATTTCGAAGAGGTGACCGTAGCAGCCAACATGATATCGGTACAATTCGGCAGCTTTCCCCCGACAAAGAATCAAGATGGAGTAGTGCCCGTCCCTAGAGCAAGGATGAAGGTCACCAACCTTTCACCTTCCCGAGACTAGGCTACTAATCTAGTGCCCCTTACCACATCACGGGAGAAGATCATGTGGGTCCGTCCAGACTTGGTACATGAGGTAACTCAGTCCGCACCTCCCTCCACCAGCAAGAAGAAGAGTAGAAAAGTCAAATCATGCCGCACAATCTCAACAGAGTTCGAAGAAGCTACTGTTGTTGTTACCCTCTCCGGCGCACAAACCCAACCTCCACCGGGTAACTCAACTGAAGACCATCAATCGACAGCTGCTGATGCTCCAGGACCTTCTCAGCCTTCGACGACCGACAAGCCTAGGCCGAAGGAGACTCGATTCGACAAACCGCTCCGAAGAGAGACGCCTCATGGGCTGGAGAGGCCCTACAACTTCGACATCTTAGCACAATTGGCTAACATACCGACCAAATTATCGCTATACGAGCTCCTGAGGCTCTCCAAGGATGTTCGCGTCGCATTAAGCGAGGCACTCCAGAATGCCGACGCATATCTGGCTCAGCCGAATCTCACTAGGGAAAGCTCACCTGCAGATCTCCAGGACAGCACTTGCACGGGTTCAATGCCAAACATTATCTTCACTCCGCAGGATATGCTTATCAAGACCAACATGCACGATCGCCCTCTGTATTATACTAGGTACATTGGCGATATCAAGGTGGATCAGATGCATATTGATCCCAGTTCTTCCATAAGCATCATCCCGAAGAGCTTACTACACCATCTGCGTATCCCAATGCATCGCCTGACACCGACAAGCACCGCCATCAGCGGTTTCAATTCAGGCAAAAGCTATCCGATCGAAAAGATTCTCTTGAAGTGCCAAATTAGCGACCTTCAGTCAGAAGTGACCTGTTATGTCATAGATGCAGACACTTCCTACAACATTCTCCTGGGGCGTCCCTGGATACACGACTACATGATCGTGCCCGCCATACTGTACCAGTGCTTCAAATACGTCGACAAGTACGGCTTCGTAAGGACAGAATTTGCCGACATCGATCCCTTCAAAGGGGTCGAATCCTACTACTCAAATTTATGCTTTTACGAGAAGTCGAAAAAGCACCTGGTCGAAGGAGATACACAAGCTCAAACTGAGGCAGCAGCTGGATCAGAAGAACCGCTGACAATCCACCACCAAGCCCGCAAACCTGGCAGAACTGCACCCCTTACGGCCACTCTGCGTAAGGACGCAATCAGCCTCTCTGCACAAGAGGAGCAGATGATAATTCGACTGCCAAGGTATGGCCAAGCGCCAAGACCCACGGCAGAGCCATTGACAATCAGGCTACCTAGAGCTAGCCAGCAACCAACGGAGGAGCTTAATCCCTCTGTCAAGCCGATGACGATTCGTCTTTCAGAATGAATCGGCAGCCGAACGCTAAGCCGGGGACTGCTAGCCAGCCAAGAACTCTACATCCAGTACCGAGCACCAAACTGAGGGTGGCTAGTACACCAACGACTCCACGTTCTGCTCCACCCATAGAGCCCCTGATGATTAAGCTGCCCAAGTCATCCTCTCAGTCTTCATTTACACATGGGGTAGCTGAAGAAGAGTCAGAACTGACCAAGTATGTGGCTGCTTACGCTGATGTTCCCTCCGCAGATGATGTAATCCTACTGGAAAAGATACCTTACTTCATCAGTAAAGGGCTATCTTTGAATTATCTCGAGCTTAATAAGCTTTGTATAATGTATGCTATAGAACACGGTATAGGCACTCACCTGCACACACAGGTAACAAATGTCTACACCGCAAACCAACGTACTCCAGTGGAAGACGCTTACCGCATAATTAAGAGAGAGGATCATCCAATCATCTTCCGCCGGAAGAATGATCCACAACCCTTCAAGATGGAAGAAATTGATCTCGAACCCGACACCGGGAGATTGCCCCTTTATTTGTATAGTTCCCAATCCAAGTACCTCATGCAAAAATAAGGGTATGATCTGAAAACTACACCAGGCTTAAACTACGGCACTGGACGGCGGTTACCCTTATAATTGCCGGTCCTGACTGGTAAACCACGAGACTATTACAACAAAACCAGATGTGGGCTAGGTTATGTTACACCGACAATGGCCCTGGAAAGCTCAGACGAGGAATGCGACTGGCATTCACACTCAACCGGATCACCCACTTTCGATTCGGATGTCAGCATTGGGGACATGCTCAGGCAAGTCTGGTCCGTTAATATGGCGTTTGTCGACGCCTACGAAGAAGATGAAGATATTCCTGAACTTCTTGAGTTAGATCCGTGGGCACAACAACTAGATACGCAATGGGAAAAGTGGTTCGAACAAAGAGAGCCTCCCACAGAGGATGAGGTTGTGCAAATTGATCTCGGTGATGAGTCCTCTCCGAAGCCCATCTTCGTCAGCAAGAATCTAACAGATAAAGAGCGGAAATCGCTACTGCAACTCGTTAGAGAATACATCAACGTGTTCGCTTGGAGCTACGAAGATATGCCAGGACTGAACCCCGAGGTTGTACTCCACAAACTCAACATTCGTCCAGACGCAAAACCGGTCAAGCAACAGCAACGACGATTCCGTCCCGACGTCATGAATGCCATTGAAACTGAGGTCAACAAACTGATAGCCAACGGCTTCATCCGCGAAAAATAGCATCCAGACTGGGTCGCCAATATAGTACCAGTCCTCAAGAAGAATGGAAAGATTCGAATCTGCATTGACTTTCGCAATCTGAATGAGGCGTGTCCTAAGGATGAGTTCCCCCTCCCTATCACAGACATCATGATTGACAACACCTGCGACTTTGAGCGTATGTCATTCATGGATGAGTTCTCGGGGTACAACCAAATCAAGATGTTCTCTGATGACGAAAAGCATACATCATTCCGAATGCCAATTGGCACATACTGCTACACAGTCATGCCTTTCGGTATAAAGAATGCTGGCGCCACCTATCAAAGAGCTATAAGCATCATCTTCAGAGACCACCTGCGCAAGACAGTAGAATACTACGTCGACGACATTGCCGTCAAAAGCCGCTCTAAGAAAGATCATCTGCATGATCTGAGGACAGTCTTCGACCTGATACGAGTGCACAATTTGAAGATGAATCCCACAAAATCCTTCTTGGGCGTATCCAGCGAGAAGTTCTCGAGTTTCATCATTACTTTCCAGGGTATTCACATAGACCCTGAGAAGACGAAGGCAATCATGGAAATGGGTCCCCCGAGAAATCTTTGTGAACTCCGAGGCCTTCAAGGGAGGCTGGCCTACATCAGGAGGTTTATCTCTAACCTCTCCGGACGATGTCAACCATTCACCCACCTCATAAAGAAGCGTATTTCATTTGTATGGAATAAAGAATGCCAGCGCGCCTTCGACAGTATCAATGAATATCTGACGAACCCTCCAGTCCTGGTAGCCCCGGTTGCTGGAAGACCCTTCCTGCTCTATATAAGAGCGATGGAACATTCTCTCGACGCTCTGCTAGCACAAAACAATGATGCAGGCCACGAGCAGGCTATATATTACCTCAGCCGAATGGTGATGGAGCCGGAGCATCGATATACTACCGTGGAGAAAGAGTGCCTTGCTCTGGTTTTTGCCATTCAGAAGATGCGACACAACGTCATGGGACAAACCATCCATGTCATATCAAGAGTCAACCCCCTTAGGGTCCTCATGACCAAGCCAGGAGCACTCAGCTCTCGCCTCACTACCTGGGCGATATTACTGTCCCCTCTACCACATGATCTTTGTCCCACAAAAGGCTGTTAAGGGTCAAGCTCTGGAACACTTTTTAGCAGCTCATCCAGGATCAGAGTCAAACAGAATAGACGAAGAGATTCCAGATGAGGTCATAAATTCAAATATGGCCTCTCACGATACTGTATGGCAAATATTCTTCGACGGCGCTTCTAGAACTGGACCCAAGGACAACATCGTCGCTGGAGTCAGAGTAGTACTGATTTCTTCCTCTGGGCTGGTGATCAGTCGAGCTTATTCCCTCACGGAGCCCTGCTCAAACAATGTGGCCGAGTACAATACTTTGGTCATTAGCCTCCGACTTGCGAAGGAGCTGGGGGTAGAGTACCTTGAAGCATACGGCGACTCGCAGCTAATCGTTAACCAGATCAGGGACTCATACGAAGTGCGTCATGAAGACATGATCCCCTATCACAAAATAGCGATTGACATCATCTCGTCCTTGGAAGGGTTCTTCGTAGAACACGTTTCCAGGCTCCAGAACATTGAAGTCGATACCCTAGCAGGTCTCGCCGCTTCCTTAGAAGTTCCAAATCATGCTCACCACTTGGTTGACATAATAGGACGTGAATTGGTTTGTCCCAAGGACAATGTTCAATGTGTTGAGAGTTACTCCGCTCTGACCGTTGACGAAGCACCAGACTGGAGATAACCATTCATCGACTTCGTTGTCTACGACATCCTGTCAAAAATTCCAAAGGAAGCCACTTCTATCAGAAGGCGTTCCCTCAGATTCTTCTATGATACAGAGACAAAAATGCTATATTGACGATCATACGATGGATTACTGCTTCAATGTCTATCAAATACAGGAGCCAAAGAAGCCGTGCGTGAAGCTCATGATGGCATCTGTGGGGCCCATCAGCCCGGCCCGAAACCACAAGACCGCCTTCGCCGAATGGGCTATTACTGGCCCATGATGGTTGCGAATGCAATAGACTATGCACAAAAATGTAAAGCCTGTTAAGTCCATGCAGATTTCATTCACCAGCCATCCGAGTTTCTATATCCGACGGTGGCATTCTGGCCATTCGAAGCATGGGAAATGGACATCATTGGTCCGATCACTCCACCTTCGTCCCAAGGACACTGCTTCATACTCGCAATCACAGATTAGTTCTCCAAATGGGCGAAGGCTGTTCCGCTGGCAGAAGTGAAGACTTCAAACGTGATCAGCTTCCTCAAGCATCACGTCATCTATCGCTTTGGACTGCCCCGAAGGATCATCCATGATAATGGTCCGCAGTTCGCAAGCCACGCTTTCTATCAGTTTTACGACAAACACCGAATCCAGAATATTGTTTCAACACCATACAACCCGGCGACTAATGGTCTGGCTGAAGTATTCAATAAAATAATTATCAAGCTTCTCAAGAAGTTCATGTCATCAAACAAACACGACTGGAATGAAAAGCTCGGTGAATGCTTATAGGTGTACCGTACTACAGTGCGGACTGCCACCGGAAACACACCATTCTCTCTGGCATACAAAAGTGAGGCAATTCTTCCACTGGAGACTCAAATCCCTTCACTCCGTGTCGCTCTTATCTACCGATTGACGACAGATGATAATCACCATCGTCGACTACAAGAGTTGGAGGCCCTAGATGAGAAACGCCTGTTAGCTCAACAGCGAATCGAGCTGTACCAAGCACGTATCTCCGGAGCCTTCAACAAAAAGGTTAAAATCAGAACATTCCAAGTGGACGATCTCGTTCTGGCAGTTCGGAGGCCGATGGTTATGACTCACAAAATCGTCGACAAGTTCCAGCCAAAGTGGGAAGGCCCGTTCATTATCGATGCTGTATTCTCTAATAGAGCTTACCGCCTCGTAAAACAAAATAGAGACTTGCTCATGTTGCCCATCAATGGCAAGTTCCTAAAGAAGTATTACGTCTAAAATGACATCCTACAAATTTCCCAGATTGACGAGTTATATACCCCCTGGTACCGCTGAACTCGCAGTTCAACTACAAATGATGAGTTATGTATCCTTTGGTATCTCTGAACTCACATTCCAATTCCAAATATCCTAGATTGTTGAGTTATGTACCCGCAAGTACCGCTGAACTGATACTCTGGTCACTACAGATAAATCTATATCGCATCTTTTAGGTAGTAAGTCATGTATGATCATACCTCTAAACTTTCTCCCTAAAAGAGCTCCCTCCTTATGATCCAATACCCACACTTTCAGTGCACAAAAAGGGTAACAGATCCACAAATTCTCCGAAACAACCACGTCAATGTTACCTCTGAGTTGTTCCCCTTCCATCAAAAACAAACCGCCCCTCACATAGAACTTCCACGTCCTCTTTACCTCTGAGTTGTTCTATATACCCTTCATGGAGCCCACTCCTGCCATGTCCTCATTACCTCTGAGTGGGAAGGCTCCATAGTATATTGGTTTTCTCTCTCGTCTTATTATCCGTATCCAGAACCAGGGTACGACAACGATAATAGGTCCACAAAAAAGTCTCTCAAAGAATAGTGCGAATGTATTATGTTTATTCAAAATCAGTTACATTCACATGACTACATCTCATGAGCAAGCCAGAAAAGTTCTCTATCATTTCATTCAAACAAGAAGGAAGAAGATTACATTGATGTCCAAAAGAAGCAAAACACAAACTGCAGCAAAAGACACACAGAAATATCAAGACAAAAGACAGACATTTATGAGAGCCTACGAATCCTAATTGCGGGGGCGCATATACCAATCCCCCAACCATTTTTCATTTGAAGGATCTAATTGAGCAAGATCCTCGTCCGGAGTAGGAGGGTCAGAACTACCAATACTACCGCCGTCAGACTGGGGCTCCTCCTTTACAGCAACTTCAATAGGCGCCAGCTCTCCTTTCTGTTCCTCCATTTTTGGTATTACCTCCTCCTTAACAAGCGATGAATCTTGTTTGAGAGGAGGCAGCATCTCTTCCTTCACAATGATCTTAGCCTTCGACAGGGATGCTGCAAGAATCAAAGATAAAAAGAAACAAAGTTAGAAGATGACCAGAGCCTCATGCGGCCCAGTCCAGATGAGCTTATGCGGTCCTGTTTGAGGAGGCTTCATGCGGTTCGATTCAGAGAGACTTATGCGGCTCTGTTCGATGGGTCATTATGCGGTTCAGTTTGTGAAGTGTCTATGCGGCTACTAGACAAACTTCTATGTGGCTCGGACATGGGGTATACCCCCATGCAGCTCGGACGTGGGACGTACATGCGGCCAATACAATTCGAACAGTTCGATGAAGACGAGGGACACATTAAAGGCTTGTGCATAAAGCATGCAACAGAGTCGTCTTTGTTAGAGTTTCGAAGTATACGATCTGCCCAAACCCTTACCAGCGATGGTGGGATAAATGTCGGGGTGAACTTCAGGCACCGTGGCTGACGAAGAAGGCACTCCCTTACCCTTCGCTGCGGCCTTGGAAGACTTGGAGGCCATTGTTGATTGATGAGCAGAGAAGAAAGACGAAGACAGCAACTTAGGACAAGAAGAGTTGAAGACAAAAGAAAGTAAAGAAGTCTCTATGACCAAAAATGCTCATATTTATAGGCAGAAAGAGGGGGGACGCTTCGATCTGCGTGCTGCATAAAAACAAAACCGACTCTCGATCATCGAAGAAAATACGAATATTTAAAACCGACCATTGGGATCCTGCCCCAAAAGGCGACTTTAAATCTAAACCAAATCAAGAGCAATTAATGAGACGCACACGTGGCAGGAGACGTACACGTAGCAGGGAGTCTATGCGTCCAGACAGTCCATACGGCTAGGAAGTCCATGCGGCTAGGAGGTCCATGCGGCTAAGAAGCCCATGCGGCTAGAATATCCTATGCGGCCAGAAGAATTTACCTAGCCATGCTTCTTATTCAAAGTATTTCAATTTTGCAAATTGAAAACTTTGAAGGGGGTCTTGTAGAAGCATGGAAAATAACAAGAAAAGCCCATGCGGCTCAGATAGAAAGAGTCTCATGCGGCTCAGGAATCTGTTAGACATTCATACGGTTCAAAAGTCCTTTAAAGCCTCATACGGCTCGGATAGCTCCATGCGACTTAGGAAGGAGCCACGTGGCCCAAAGCAGTTTGCCTTTACAGCTGGCCATAAAGCAACTGCTTCATTAAATGCCCTGACGGCAGCTCTGACAGAAAAGCGAAGTGACAGCTTTGACATAAAGCTGAAAAGATAGCTCTGACATGATGGCGTCCTCCTAGGGAAAAGAAAAAAATCTTTTATAGCTGGCATGATCCGTCAAGTCCAATGCTCCCTATGCAGCTGCCACTCCTATGCGGCTGTCATCCCTATGTGGTTGCTCTCTTCATGCGGTTTCTCTCTTCATGCGGTTGCTCTCTTCATGCGGCTGCCCCCTTCATGTGGCTCCCACCTTCATACGATTGCCACCTTCATGCGGCTGCCTCCTTCATACGGCTGCCACCTTCATGCGGCTGCCACCTTCATGCGGCTATCCCCCTCATGCGACTGTCACCTTCATGCGGCTGCTACCTTTATGCGGCTAGGAGTGTGGGGGCCACCCATATACGGTTCATTTAGAGACTGCATTCATGCGACTCTGTCAGGATATCCCACTCACGACAGTTGAGATACGTGGCGGTCCTCATGACAGTTGAGACATGTGACAATCCTCATGACAGTTGAGACACGTGGCGGTCTTATCCCCTCGGAGTTATGGCTGCTAGCGAATAATAACAACCCAGATTTGTTATAATCATCATAATTACTCGGATCAAATCAGATTTGTTGTAATTAAGCAAATTGAACACGTGGCAGAAGATCCGATCTTGTCATGACAAATTATGAAGATTCATTGTAATCAGCATTAATTGCCCATACAGATTTGGCGCAATAAAAAATCAACTGCCCAGATGTGATACAATCAAGATTAATGGTCTAGATTATTGGCCGCCGATTTTTCAAGGGGCAATCATTGTAAATCCTAATGATCATACCCCCATTTCTATAAATAGCAAGGTGCCATTCCCTTGTAAACCCTGGAGAGAAAAGAGGGGAGAAGAAGAACAGAGAGGAGAATTCTAAAAAGAGACTCTCTCCACCCGGCTGGACACACAGAGAGATAAAGGCACACACAGAGGATTCTTTCCACACATCCCGAGAGCATTTCTTCATCAGAGTCAAGGCTACGTCCGATCGTCCAAGAAGGTAAGAAAGAGCTGCCGTCGCTTTTCCGAGCCTCTATCGTCACCCCCAGAATCAAAAATAAACAATCATACTTAGATTACTGTACCTAGGTTTTCATTCCTAGGCTTTCTTTGTACAAACGAGTTTGTATTGTGAGTCTAAGTTCAGTCCTCCTATAAAATTGTTTTGTACTTTTACAATAAATGGTAAACATCGTGCTTTAAACTTTTAATTTTGATCATCTTTAGAATAGTAACACTTTATAGTTAATTTCAATTATTTTTTATAATCACCAGTTTGCAAATAGGATGATAGACTGCCTTACAGCACAATAATTTATTATTTTTTCCTTATCTTTTCCAGAATGGCACCCATGACCAAAGTCTGTACCCAGCTCACAGCTACAATTCTGGATGAGACTGAGATTGTATTTCCCCCTTCTATTGCTCAGGAGGTGTTAGTAGCCTCATTGGAGAATTTTTCTCCATCTCCTATCCTTCAAGAGAGGGCTGTAGTTCAGTCGGAGACTGAGGGCCTCCCTTTGCCTCCTAGAGTGGTACCCCATGCCATTCCTGATGGGGCTTATATTTACAGACTCCTTCAGGATGTGCGGGAGGTACAAAGACTTCAGGCTGAGCTTATGAGAGAGCAGAGTCTCAGTATCCAACTGTTGTGAGATTACATACATTCGAGGGGAGAGCCTAGTCCCAAGAGAGCGAGGAACATTTTATACCCAGAGCCTCAGGAGTACCCAGGCTTCCAGCCTAGACCAGCCTATCCAGTTCAGATTCCTGTCCAGCAGAGGCCAGTTGAGCGGGTGCCTACCTGTACTTTCTATAAGAAGCTTGGGCACGTATGGAAAGACTGTAGGAAGAGACTAGGATTGTGCCTATTTTGTGGGTCAGCTGCACACAAGGTATGAGACTGTCCTACTACACCTGCCCCTAGTCGAGGCCTACCTCCGGGAGAGAGTTCCAGCTACCAGACCTAGTAGAGGTGAGTTCTTGACCCATACCTTATCATATCTTGATGATTACTGTACCCTACCATATTGTTTGCATGTTTGATACCATATGACTACTTTTGATCTAGTATGACTATAGTGGCTAGATGGGACCCCAGACTGATTACCTACCATAATTATGTATGATATCTTTCCAACTGCATGATTTAGATAAGTTTTCTTAAGACCATAATTGTTGGAGATTTGACCTAGAAGGAGTAGGATCATCTTAATTTTGAGGACAAAATTATTTTAAGGAGGGTAGATTTGTCACACTCACTTTTTAATTTTAAGGGTATTTTAGTAGTTGTGATTATTTGAATTTTTAGGATTTTTATTTGAATTTTTTTCTATTTATTAATTAGATTGATTGCAGTACGATTTGATTGGTTGTAGACTGGTGACTTGGTAGGATAAGTAGTTTGACCTTAGTCAACCTTTACTAGAAGCCTAATAAGGTAATTAAAATTCATATTTTGGTTTTTAAAAATTATTTAGATTTAATCTCTATTTTTGGAGTGGTTTAAATGATTTTTAAGTCATTTTTGCATTAAGCCTTTTTTGAGTTTTTTTTTGGACAAGGGCGTTCTTGCAACTTGAGAGTGCTTGACCCATGTGTAAACCCTAACCCTAATACCCCCTCCTTTGGTCGGCCACAGCAGCCCCCTCCCTTTCGTTTCACTTTTGTGAGAAAGCACGTAGCCTCCAAGTGAAACCCTAATAGATCTCCTCCTCCAAAAATCCTATTTCCTTCATCCGGAGTCTGTTTCTCCCCAAATGAACTCCTTTGCACTCGTCTAGAAGAGGAGGATCTGCTGGAGTATCACTGACGAGGAGGCGGAGGCAATTGCTTGAGGGGAATCGACCAACACGACGACCGAGGGACTCCGTTTATTGAGTTTTTGACACTCAATAGGTAAACCCTTTTCTACCATAGTTATTCTGAATTTTCTTTTGTATTTGCATCCATATAGGTACCCTTGACATGTCCCTGAAGTTTGGTTTGGTTTTGACTTCGTTTGATAGCGGTATCGGACACGTATCGGTCTCACGTTGCACGTGTTCGGCAAAATATCACTTAGAATTGAAAAGTGTTAATTTTCGATTCTGTTTTCACGATATCCTTCCTTATATGATTTGTAATAACTTTCATGAAGATAGATCGGAAATCGACACGATTTCGGCATCCGAACGGATACGGACACGCGTGCACGAGATCCAATGGACGGTCCCGTGCATGCCCTGCAGTCTGTGCGTCATAACTCGATACACAGAGCTCCATATTGCGTAAAATTTTACGAGCACATAGGGGCAACCTCTGCCCACATGCCCGTAAAATTTTATGAAGTTTCGTAGAGCGAGCGCGGAGAAATCGCGCGTGCACTGGTCGACTGAACTGTGCACTCGGGCTAAAATTTGCCGTTGACACGGCCTTCGTACGCGAACACGGCACGTCGAGGACCCGTACGAGGAGTTTGAACACATAGCCCTATACCTAGACTACCCAGGGACTCGATCCCAAGTCATGGCGTGGCCCGACGTGCGAGCCACGAGCGACGAACCGTATGCACGAGCATGCACGCACGGGCGCGCGCAGGCCGCGCGGTATTGCGCGAGCTGCTGTGTCGCATCGCTACGACTTCGTGTCGTGTCGATATGTCCTAGACCTACCCCGTGACCCTACCTAGCCGTGTGTACGAGCACGAGGCTTCTCGTTGCGCGTGTGACACGCAATCGAGCGAGAACACCCTCTTCGACACGCGAAATCGATTTTTCGATACGCATTCTCCGGGCATGACACGGACACGATTTCGGACCCCTGAGTACCCGAACGCATCACGTAGGTTGAGACCAATGTGTTTGCCGAGATTTGCGGGTTGATTTGGTGTATTTTGCGTTTTGAGTCGTTTTGTCAAAATTGGGTTTTTCGTGTTCAATGTTTTGAATAGAAATGTGATTTTTCGATCCTTTGACTTTTAATTGGTATTTTCTGATTTATTAGTTCATAAATGATATTTAGAACTTGCAGAAAGTGATCCGCGAAATTTTTACTTAATTATTTGCCCTTTTCAAGCATATATGAGTTTTCTACTTGTAGTCCTATATATATATATATATATATATATATATATATATAAATATATATTTATATATTTTCATGAATATGGTTATGTATATATATAAGCGCTGTTTTGGAGCGAGGGTTCAGTTTTCCAGATTTTTGTATCGCTTCGGATCGAAAGATCGATCTAATTCCGGTGCTAGCGAACCTATATATATATATATATATATACAATATATACCAATATATATATATATATTTATAAAAAAAATAATATATATATATATATATATATATATATATATATTATTTTTTTTATAAATATATATATATATATATTGGTATATATTGTATATACAAATATATATAGTTTATATATTGTATGTTTTATATATAAATACTTGTGTAATATATTTTTGGGTAGGAAAATGATTTGGGGATGTTTATCCCAGAATTCTGGAGTTGATAACAGTCCGTACTCTTCGCACCACCATTCTTTCATATATGGGTTATGTATATATGTATGTGCTTAGAGGGATGTCTATATATATATATATATATATATATATATATATATATATATATATATATATTATATATATGTATGTGCTTAGAGGGATGTCTATATATATATATATATATATATATATATATATATATATATATATATATATATATATATATATATATATATATATATATATATATATATATGTTAGTGGTTTATAGAATATAGTTTTATGTGATTGTAGGTCAGTGTTTGTTACCATTGGAGTGTTGGAACAGATTAGGATCGACCCAAAGACCTTAGTTTAGTCGAGTTGACCGACAAGTTAACCAAGTTGACAAAAGTCAACTTTGGATCAAACTTGATCCAATTCAACTCGAACGAACTCCGAATGACCTAAAATTTTGTGTACGACCTAGAAATTAGTAAACGGACTAGTTGACCAACGTTTGACCAGACCAGCATTGACCAGGTTTGACCAAAGTTGACCAAGGGTTAACTTTGACCAAAAGGGACCTAGAAGCATGTAGTCTTGCATTGTAGCTATTTCCTTTGATATTTTAGACTTGGTTGTGACATGTGTATACTTTAAATAGGTTTATATTGCCCCAGTTTAGCTACACTTCATCATCATCAGTTCAATTTCCCAGGCAATTACATTCTCTGATCTTTTCATACTTGTTTGGATATGTTCTCTTGTTATAGACTAGTATACTTGATGCTGACACGATGTTCACACGGATTAGTGCCCTATGGATCTTTTCATGCGATGTTATCCCCTCAGATACATCGAGTATATCATGTTTATGTGTTTTATCGTGTTCATCATGTACTCCATGTATTCATATTTATCCATGTACACTCATGTCTTATTCATGTACATTCATGACCATATGAGCTCCATGTATAAAGTAGTTGTTATCCATATGCAATAACATATCATGACTTGATCCTTGTGTATTGATTGGGTACAGGGAGAGTGTAGTTGGTTATGTGATCATTATCCCCAGTAGGTATTCATGTGCAACTCCATAGTTTATCCATGTGCAACCCAATCCCATTTACATAACCAATTTATGCTCTAAATTACGTAGATAGTTACATTTCTCTATTTATTATATTTATATCTCATCTTGGTATTCTCTCTCTTGTTGATTTTCTTTACAGCATTTTATGTATAATTTTCTATAGCTTGCTTTATATGTCCAACCCTGATATGAACTGTTGTGAGAGATATGTGCTCGTTCCGTCCTGATTGGACATGTTGAAAATTTTACAGGTGATGATGAGGAGTACTGCCCTACTTATTATGGCATTGGCTTAGATGACACTGGTGACGTGGACCCTCAAGAGGATCCAGCAGTCACTGAGGACTTGCCCATAGTCTAGCTGAGACTTAGTATTTTATTGTCATTTTATTTGAGACATTATTAGTTGTACCTTGAGTTTTCTTCTGGTGTTTTACATCTAGACTTTTATTTATAACTGTGACTTTCTTGAGATTCTTTCTTCTATTCCATCTTAGTGTTGTGATTGAGTTACTTATCATTTATTCTCCATTCGGAGCATATTCTAGACTGTGTTAGATATTATGACTCAGGACAGCGTTCTACCGCCGATACTACGGCGTAGGCTGGGCGTACTTCACTTCTCATGCCCTTTCACTGGGTACGGGTCGTGACACAAGGTGTGGAAAACTAGTCCGCGACAAATTACTGTACCAAGCCGCGATCAGGTATAAGTACACAAACCAAAAGTGCCCATACCTATCGAATAATGTAGCCTAACTGTTTTAAGTGAATGCAGCTTAAGAACAAACCTCCAATGCTTGGGCTCTTTTGGCTATAATGGGTTTGGTATGGCCCCCTTTATGGGCACCAGTGCCATCAAAGCATGACATTTCCATGAACATCAGAGGCTAGCAAGAATATGATAAAAGGGGTCATCAACCTGCATCTCCGGCGGAGCATATGGTCACAAAGGTAAAGTGCATAGTACCCCATATGCTAAGGACATGTCCTTCCCACCCCGTGCCTATATGTTGTCTTCATAACACATAACCTCTATAACCGATAAGTCAAACTAATCATGCAATACTATTAGCGTTTAATCCTATCACACAACTTATACGTACCGGTGGCCAGCCAGCTACGCTTGTCCGAGTTCTATATGAGTTTATGGTACAAATGTGTCAAGGCCTATGAATGCAACACAACAAAAGGTGGTCTCTTAAATCTATGTTTAATGTGTATAAAAATAATAAGTAACAGGAAATAGAACCAAACAGTATAATTCTATCTAATTATGACAATATATCACAGTTTATTTTGCAAAATATAAATAATAAGTAAATGCATGCAAAATATGAGCTAAAGTAAATAGAGAGCAAATGGCAAGGTATCTTGCCTGGAGGTAGTGTGTAGAACATCAATGCCCAAAGTCGGATTCCGGTAGGTTGTGCACAATTTTGCCGATTGGATTGGGTCGCGGGCCCGCCAAAATAGCGTTCCGGTCGACCTTCTCAGAATCGGACCAAATATGGCACACAGGACCATAAAAATGACACAGTCCTGATGACGCAAGTTTCATCTCGAGATGATGAACATGCACGAAGTTATGGGCTAGTTTGTAAAGGGCCGATACGGGGTATCTCAACCGATACGCCTAGATTTCGTTGTGCACGCACAACGAAATCAAGTTCTGTCGAATCCCATACGTCGACAACATCCATACGCGTCTTTCGATGCTCATGGGTTGTGACCACGTTGTCCGATTTTTCGGGGCGCACATCGTATCAAAAAAATTTATTGAAATTACTATTTCAAAAATCGATTTCTTTTCTAAACTTTGAAATTGATTTACTGTCAATAAATCAATGAAAAATTAAACTACAAGTTGGGTTCCATCTCCTATAGGTTGTCTGTGGATCTGTTCAAACAGATTTTTGAAACAGTTCATGGATCGACAAATTGTTGCCTTCCAACATCAGTTTAAAAACCGGTTTTCTGAAATCAGAAACCCCTATTTTTCTTGCTTTTTGGGTTCGATTTCCTATCGATTCTAATCCAATTCAACCCAAACAAATTAACAAGGATTCGTGATGGTTATGTCGGCTATACGTTGGATTTCGTAGTTTGAAAATCTATCGAATATATTGAAAGATATTTGGGGATGAACAGGGTTACCTGGCTGTGGCTGAAACAGAGCAGCGCTTTGTTCAAGGATTGATTGCCTCTGCGCAAGGCTGTCCGACGAGGCTCCGGCGACTCGCACGGTGGCGCAGGCGGTTGGGAGGGTGCGCATAGTCCACGAAAGTGTCGAGGGGTCGGCAGAATTGATCACATGACTTCTTCTCTGGAGTTTTTACGGTGAAGCTTATTGTTAGACTTAGGTTGTTGTACTTGGTTTCTCATCAAATATACGAGTTTTAAATCAAATTTGAACTAGTCTCAATCCTATCTAGGGGAGAATTGGATAGGGAACATAAGGAAAAAGATTTGATAAATTTTGGTTTGAATTTGGGACCGCTCGATCGATTGTTCCAGTGTTCTAGGCATGGGTCGCTCGGTTTAACCAAAGTAGGAAGATGAACAGTGAACTAACTTTTCTTTTCTTTTCTTCTTTTTGTAATAACCTACTAATAACCTATATCCTATCAACCAATATACCTTAGTAAAAATATATAACTATTTTTTTATTTCTAATAAATTCCTAATATATAGGTAATACAAAAAAATATTCCAATGTATATATATACACTTGGTATATATACCACTTATAGTATTATTATAAAATATAATACGCACATATTCAAATTCGTATATTTTAAATGTAAGTACTTTTTCTTATACATATGCTCATACATGTAATACATAGAAAATACTTATATATATTAGATATTCTTTGTAAAAATCCATAGATTATAGGAAAAGTATTTGCTACATATATTTTATATAAATAAATAAATTCTGATATTTTTTTATAAAACTCTACAAGCAAGATTAATAATAATAATAATAATAATAATAATAATAATAATAATAACAACAAATTAGTAGGGTTATAAGAATTTGGGGAGAGTACATATTACTATTATTATTATTTTTACAAATAAATATTAATATTTTTAAATCCTTTAATAATAGATAAATAAATATTAAAAAAATGGTAACAAATAGCCACGATACTATTAAATAAATTTGAACAACTAAATATTTAAACAAAATAAATCTAGTGGCACATACAGCTAATATGCTAGTTAAGACACTTGACTGCACTAGCCATGTCATATTGTCTAGTCGGTGTGCATAACAAAATTTAAGCATGACTAAGGCTATGTTTATAAATAACAAAATAATTCAAAACAACTCGTTTAAGCAATTAAAAATAATAATAAAAATAAAAATCTTGGAAATTTTGGGGGTTTACATCCTACCGAACTTATAAAAAATTTCCTCGACCGTATATATACATATTATATATGCATAGTCTCGTTCTAATCACAAACTACCAACTAACATTACCCTATATAGAAACAAATCTACTGTACATGTATCATATTGCCATAATAGAAATAATATATTTATTAAATAAAATATATCATTTTTATTTCTAAAAAATATATAATTCAAGACATATTTATCATATATATATTTTTAAGAAAATAACACAACAATATATACCATTACTAACTATTATCATAAATAGCAACTTATCGGTAGTTTTCAGAACCAATATACATAGAAAACATAAATTTATATTCTAAAATAAATCTGAATAATTTAAGAAATAATAGGATTTGATATCAAAAATATACAACAAGGATTACATACTATATATATAATCACAATCTAGTCATAAACTAACTAACAAGCACATAACCATAAAAGCAACCAAATCTTCCATACATGGCACTAACTTAGCACATAAAAATAATATTTTTATATCACAAAATATATCGTTATATTTCTGGAAATATACATAAATAATTTTTCAATATATTTTATATATATTTATTTGAATAGAACTATCATCAAATCAATGTATTCAACCAGTACACAATTATGCTATATGTTAAACCAATTGGAACCAACGATACAAGAAATATGGAAAATTAATATTCTGGAAATAATCAGAATTAATTAGAAAAAAATATGATTTTTCATCATAAATTACTTGACAAAAATTGTGGAAAAGTTTTACGATGTTTAGAGATCAAATAGTCAAATTTCGGTGAATTTTTCATTGTCCGAAAAACTAGCATCATGGAAATGATAGAACAAACACATGAATAACTTGTAAATCTGAATAAAAAACATTATTAGACGATAACGGAGGATGTTAGGGTCACTACCAATGAGTTTTTTGATGTTGAAGGGTTAGCAAGTTGTCAAGAAACTCTCGCACTTTGAAATTGGTTCAGCCTAGACCAATTTTAGTACAATGGATGCCACGGAAAAACCAAGTGGAACCATACGAGTTAGCAATTGGACATGAAACTAGACACATAGGACTAAAGATGAGTTTTGGTTTCAGGACTAAAGGATGAGAAAAAGTGGGTTCAGAATTTTCATTACAGCTGGAAATAATCTTCGAGTTCGGCCTTCAAACAACCAAATAAGTGGACAACATATCATGCCTCAATCCAAAATACGTAGGACTAGTTACGTAAAATAGGTCAGTTATATAATAAATATACGTAAGCTGTAAATGTAGAATAATCATGGCACACTAAATCTCATCCACAAAAAAAAAATAAAGATATTATAAATCAAATATGAATTATCATTGTACAAGTTGTTTGATGGAGACAAATCTACTACCAACATGAAACTAGAAAGAAAGAATATAGCAAAATAGGAAGACAAGCACAAGCATGATCCAAGAGCATGTAATCTTCGATAGGAAGGAGAAGATCACGATCCTGGCAGAAACTCCTGGGAAAGGTCAAGAAAATACCAACACCCGGAGAGATCACCTGCTTCAACACCCTTAACAGTTACGAGGAAGACATTCTCGGCATCTTGTGAACAAATCTAAAGGCGAGGAACACCAAATGAATAACATCAATGCTGACATCACCATAAATATTTAAACATTAAAAATTATTTAAAATATATTATTCTATAATTTAAAAATAATTCCAATTAATTTAAAATACTTTAAAATAATTCTAAATAACTTTTCTAAAACCAAAATTTTACAAAACAGACATGAATTTATTTTCATGTATATCGCATAAAAATGGTACAAAATATTTACATAAATATTACTTTCAAAATTAGTACCTTTACTTGTATATCAAGAAGTATTTTTTAATAATAAGTTGGGCAAATTCGGGACGACATATTTTATATAAATAATTGAAAATATTTACCTTATATTATATCAAACCAAAATATTTATTTTCTATATTGATAAAACTCTAATAATAAAACAGTTATCTAAAAATAATTAATACTTCATATATACGTATTCGTACTCATCGTACAAATACCAAAATAAAAAAATCTATTATGAAATTTAGGGGGTTTACAATCTACCCAACTTATAAGAATTTTGTCCTCAAAATTAAAAAATAACTAGGGTAGATAGGGTTGAGAAGGTAGATGGATTTTCTTATTACGATAACACGATGGAGATCGAATGATGTTTAAAGGAAACGAGTAATTTTGAATAACTAGAAAAATGGAATAGTCTAGAAGACGATTGCATACATGATATCCTAATCAGTGTCTAAATTCGATAACCACTAACATGAAAATGTGTAACTTCTAAATAGAATAACTTTCTAAATCTTTCAATAGTGCTCACTAGTCCTCAAAGGTTTTAACATAGGATATATCACATATGATACCCCTTAATCGCAAAACATAACCACCTAATAATGCAATTGGCTTATGGGATACATACGTAGTACTACCCATATATCTATCATCCTTCAAGCACGAGGGATTGTCTTTCCAAAATAGGTGAAGGCGTAAGACAATAAAGGGTTCAAGGAAGACGTGATCGAATACAAATGCGGGGTTCAAAGGCGATTGAATAGTTCAAAAGAGAGTTGTCAAGGCAGTTACGTATGAGATCCTATTTTGGTAGATTCTTATTTGCAGTCTCGTATAAGAACAATTATGTAACCAATATGATATGCTCGGACCTTTCTAGAGGACAAGTATAGGTCTAATAAGCTAAGTCAACTATATCTCAATCCACGTAGAATAGTTATATGAAGAGCGAACCAGGTGCACTAGGGTTGATCAGACGATAATATATTGGTTCATATTAGACAATATGTTAGTGGGTGCACCCAATAAAACATGTCCTGAACAAGCTTGATAAAAGAATAAGCTTGTAAAATTAGGCTATGATAGCAGTATTAGTCAAGATAGTTCAAAATATAAGTACGTGGGATTGTAATGAAAGAAAGTATAAATAGTTCAAGTTCCTTAAAAATCTAAGTGTTGCCCGGTGTTTGTGTCTCTACAGTCGTCCTACTGCCTTATTGTCTAATGCTTTTTTTCGACCAAATGGGTTAAGGACATCTAAATTCTATCGTTTAGGTAAACCTATTAGTGTCATTTAATAATGGGTTGTAAGGACGGTGGGATGCTAGGTTGTGATGCATACTATAAACTTACAAAACTTCAACTAATAGTGTAATTGAATCAATGGAGCATACTAGTCATCTTCCTAACCTCTATTAAGCACGAAAAATAAGATTCACGATAGAAAAAGGAATCAAGCAAGATGTAATTCAGAGCAGTCAAACGAGAGTTCGAAAATGGAATCAATTAAGGAGATCAAGCATGTGAATGACATCCTAGACTCTAATCCTATATGCAGGCTTGC
Source organism: Iris pallida (assembly GCA_029216955.1). Taxonomy (NCBI): domain Eukaryota; kingdom Viridiplantae; phylum Streptophyta; class Magnoliopsida; order Asparagales; family Iridaceae; genus Iris; species Iris pallida. The sequence goes on from JANAVB010034417.1 coordinate 32,775,347, forward strand.
TTGGCATAGCCATGTAACCAAACAATTTATTTGTAGACCTAAATGGGCCACCATAAAAACATGTCATGCCCTAATCCCAAAATAAGTAGGAGTAGGTACGTAAAACATGCCATTCGTATAATAAATATACGTAAGTTGTAAATACAGTATAATCATGGCACAAGAAATCTTATCCATAAAACAAAGGAATAAAATATTATAAATCAAATATGTATTTTCATTGTATAAGTTGTTGGATGGAGACAAATCTACTACCAACATGAAACTAGAAAGAAGGGATATAGCAAAATAGGAAGATAAGCAAGCGTGATCAAAGAGCAAGTCATCTTCGATAGGAAGAAGAATCACGATCCTGGCGGAAACTCCTGCAGAAGGTCAAGAAAACACCCACACTTGGAGAGATCACCAACTTCAACACCCTCAATAGTCACGAACAAGACATTCCCAACATCTTGTGAACAAATCCAAATGTGGAGAACACCAGATGAATAACAGCAATGCTAACATAACCATAAATACTTAAACATTAAAAATAATTTAAATACCTTTTTCTATAATTTATAAATAATTCCAATTAATTTGAAATACTTTAAAATAATTCTAAATAATTTTTTAAAAACCAAAATTTTATAAAATATAAATAAATTTATTTTCATGTACATCGTACAAAAATAGTACAAATTATTTACATAAATATTACATTCGAAATTAGTACCTATACTTGTATATCAAAAAGTATTTCTTTAATAACAAGAATAATAATAAGTTTGGAAAATTCGGGACAACATACTTTATATAAACAATTTAAAATATTTACCTTATATTATATCGAACCAAAATATTTATTTTCCATATTTATAAAAATCTAATAATAAAACTGTTGTATAAAAATAATTAGTACGTCGTATATATGTATTTCTACTCGTCGTGCAAATATAAAAATAAAAATAAAAAATATATTACAAAATTTAGGGGTTTTACAATCTATATTTTTTTTATGATTTTAGATGATTTTTAGGCATACCCTCGAAGTAGGGGCATAACAGACAATTTCGGAAGTCGAAAACCGTAAAACTAGGTTCCGGTGTCTCATAAAACGTATATGTTATTGTGTATGAATTTAAGTAGTTTTATGAGATTTTTGGATATAGTCATTATGGTTTAAAATATTAAATTAGCTAAAATATCAAATTAGTTAATTAATTATTTAGGAGCATTGGATTCCAGAGGTGTGGACATGAGAGCTACTTTTCATCTTCACACTGCAGAATCAGACAAGTGCACATTGCTGTTGTTCAGTTCATCTTCTATCTTTATTCTTTATTTCTTGTTATTTTATTTATTGTCTTGGACCTTAGTGGTTATGTCAATACGGGCTTCCGGATTATATTCGGGTGCATTCAACTGTTAAGTTGTCTAGTATTCATATCTAAAACCTTCCTGTGATTCTTTGGATTTTATTTCCATTAAGACCTGTAGGATACGACAGGTGATTGACACATATATTATTATGATACCTGAGCTTGATTACCTGAGATACCAGATTTCCTGATACTTGTAGGACAGAATTGGTTGTGGTCATTTTATTTTTCTTTTAGATGTGTCATAGGATTTGTTGTCTAGATAGATGTCAGAACGGTAAGTTGTAGATACAACTTATTGATTCTTGAGAGTTGAGGACAATTGCTACTTGCACGGGCCATACTGTGCACTTACTATATATATATATATATATATATATATATATATATATATATATATATATATATATTTATTCGGAGATGAGCCATGTTTCTTGAGTTACAAACTCTCTTAGTTACTGTTGAAACACCAATACGGCACTATGGCTACATGTATATTCATGTCCTGGTGTATTTACTTTCGAGATGTCTGTGCTTGTGAATGTTGTACTCAAAGCGTCACGTCAGTTTGGTTTAGTCACCTCGTGATATTTTTATTTACTGGACTTTAGATTGTATATTATGTGCCTTACTATATCCCCGGAGGACCTGGTTATTCCTTAGATATAGCTGACGAGATCTTACTTGAGGAGTACATGCCGGAAGTCTATTCTTCTTTTGCACCAGTTGTGGAAGACGAGGTTTATCCGGAGTAGTTCTTCCTTTATGATTATATTTTTTTTTTGTTAGAGTTGTGGACTTGTAGTGACTTCTTTTATATTTTTCATCTGAGACTTGTATCTTTTATTTATTTTGCTGAGACTTGTATCCATGAATTTTCCATGTGACTTTTTTATTTTATTTGATATTATTCTAGTTCCTTTATTCAGCATGACATGTCTTATCACTATTCTATGATTACTATATCTGTGGATGAGATTAGTTCTGGTGACTACCATATTTATTATTCTACAGCGTAAAGATATTTTCTACTGATCCATTAAATTGGATATACCTATGGAATGTGTCTGCTAACATGCCACATGTTCTAGTCCTTATAGATTTTAGGACTGGGGCATGACACAAAATTTCTTCGGGGCTAGGTTGAAGATGGGTCTCTTGGGGTCATCGTGGAGGTGGGTGGCACGACAAACATAGATCGGGAAGTCAGTGGAAAGGGTTTGGAAGATGGTCGGCCAAGTGGGGGTGCACTCGGCCAAGCCAAGGGGCTGTCGGGTTTTAGTGGCTTGGGGAAAGGGTGGCTGATTTTAGGAGGTTAAATTATATGGTTTTGAGGTATTTAATGTTAGTGTTTGTTTGGCTTTGGTTTGGGTTGTTTTGGTTGAGATTTGGTCAACCAATCAATAGGTATGGTAATGGATATCTCTAGGTTTCCTAATTTGGAAATATGAAATATTAAGTCACAGTGCATTGAATCTATGCATGTGGGATGTCATTTAATTGATAAAAATTAATTATATATATGTCTAATTGGTTTTGGCAACCTATGATAGTCTCCACTAAGTTGGTTGAGCTACGGTCTGGTCCAAACAATTTATCGAATCGAAAATGCAATAAATGGATCTTGTGTGCCATTTGAAAATAAATAGCACATGGAAACTCAATTGAGTGGGACACCATTGGAATGTGTGTAGTAGGCTCAAAATAGATCAAAATCATATATCGGATTGAATGGGTTGAATCGATGTCGAGTTCCAAAATTAAATTGGAAAGTAAGTCAAGTTTTACGGTAGAGAGTAAGTTGGCCTAATTTGACCCTAAAGTTGTACGACGAAAATAAAAGACAAGAGAACATGTTTGAGTAGGACATGATATATCAAAATGAAAGTAACATAAAGGACATTTCTAGAGATTGGTATTTTTTGTGCTCCAAAAATTAAAGCTACGAAAAAGTATATATTATGATAAAAAAATAATAGTGGAAAAAATATCTATTAAAGAAATAAATTACAAAAATCAAAATAAATTCTAAAAATTTTAGGGCTTACAACCTACCCACCTTAGGAAATTTTATCCTCGAAATTAGACATACAATAATATAACAACACATAATATTAATAATAACAAATAATCAATGGCACCGTTCTAACTTCTTCTTGCAATCCTTCTGAACATGTCCCTTCTTGTCGCAAAAGTGATAAGTTGGGAGCTCCTTTGTCTGGTACAAGGTGACCCTCTGCTGAAGATGTACTATTGGGCGTCTGATCAGTCTTTCATGTTGTCCTCAAAATTACATGAAATATGGCATAAAAGAAACTAGTCGAACATGATTTCTAGAGGACTCTAGTACTAATGGGATTATAAATTCACATAACTTATAGGAAATAAGGTTCCCTTAGTTCTACATTCATCCTAACTTATATGATGATAAAAACAAAAATCAAGGTCAGGAATGATACAACTCCCTACAAGGAATACAAAACTTAGGTATTGTGGACTAAAAATCAAGGGCTTTCTAAGGAATCCTAAGTTCCATCATGGTGTTATTGGTCAATGACTCTATAAGAAATATTATTACTAATTCAATCCTATTCCTATATAGGCCAAGTCTTTAACAAGATAGAAGGAAAGAATACTTTATTCCTTATCAATAAGCTATATAATCCTTACAAGTACACCTAACAATTTTGTATCTATCTGCTAGGTAATAGTCGAGGCTGAGCTTAACAGTTACACACACCTATTAGTCAATCTTCTAGTCCTGGTCTTTTATAGGTCGTTTCAAGGCTAAACTTACCATATATACAGATAATCGTCAAGCCTAACTCAAACCTTCATACTCTATTTAATACTTCTTGGTCATCCATCATTATAATATTAGCACTCAATAAAAATCCCTCTAGTACCTCTATTCAAGGTTATATCTTAGGCAATGGGTAGCATAGATTTAGTCTAGTGATTGTAGGGTCCCTTATTAGGATCAAGTCCTACGCCATACTCTACTCTAATTTCCATCTTAGGGTGGGAATATCTATAAAATTCTACCCATGCCTTAGTTATTTACCTAGTCCAATTAAGCATAAACACATATATTCCAAAAATTCATATGGTAAAGGTTTTACACAAACTTAGGTCCTGCCTTAAGTATACGACTTACCAAATTCTTCTACTCATAACAAAGTATCAAGTCATACCTTCTAAATTCTACCACAAAGGTGGTCCTATTTTTGCTTAGGGGTTGTAACTAATACTAATTTTCAACTGTAAAATCTTTTAAATCCTATACCTAGCTATCAAAAAAAAATCGTATCATAAGTTTATATCAATTCTCTATATATAATCTTAGGTTTATTGTGTCTTAGTCTCCTTGTGTCTTAAGTTGATTCTTTCACGACTATTTCTTATTTTTTCTGAATATTATATATTGTTACAATCGACATATTTTTATGTATCTTGTTAGTCCTCTGAGGACCTGGTGATCTCCCTAGGTATTTGCTAGACTGCTATAATACAAGGGTAGATTTGTGGACGATTGCATCTCTAGGATTCATGTATCGCTAGTGATACTTTTATTATTCTTTCATCTTTTATAATTTATGGTGACATCTTCAACTGTGTAGCCTAGTTTTACAAGCTTTACTTTTTGATATGAGCTTATTTAGATGATTGTATTAAGGTCTGGCCAACTTTATTGCAAATGATCTATTCTTGTATTTTATATTCAAGTGGCATCGGTGTGTTACTGTTTGATCAACATTAATGCATTTGGTTCCCACTTGAGAGTATCATATGTGGATTGAGATATAGTTAACATGCCATTTTAGACCCTATCTTAGACAACTTACGTGCATTACTTGAGGGTTTCATAAATTAGAGTCACCCTTGAGGATGTACCAGCTGGCCGTGTCACGTGCTAGTCCCATGACTTTTGCGACTGGGACATGACATGAATTGATATAAAAAATACACAAGAAGGGTTACATACTATATATATATAGTCTCAATCTAGTCATAAACTAACTAACTAGCATATAACCATAAAAGTAACCAAATCTATCATACATAGCACTAAATTAGCACATAAAAATAATATTTTTATACCACAAAATATATTATTATATTTTAGTAAAATACATAAATAAATTTTGGACATATTTTATATATATTTATTTGAAGAAGAACTATCATCAAATCAACATATTCAACTAGTACACAATTATGCCATATGTTAAACCAATTGGAACCAACGATACAAAAAATATAGAAAATTAATATGATGAAAATACTCAGAAAATTTTCACGAAGTTTAGAGAAAAATATAACTTTTCAACAAAAATTACTTGACAAAAAAATCATGGAAATTTTTTACAAAGTTTAGAGATCAAATAGTCGAGTTTCGGTGAACTTTTTGGTGTCCAAAAAACTAGCATGATGGAAACAATAGCACAAACACATTAATAACTTGCAAGTCTGAATAAAGGACATTATTAGATGATAATGGAGTATGTTATGGTCACCACCAATGAGTTGTTTGATGTCGAAATGGTTCACAAGTTGTCGAAAGCTCTAGCACTTGGTATAGCCTGGACTAATTTTAGTGCAACGGACACCACAGACAAACCGAGTGGAACCGTATGAGTTACTACTAGACGTCATATTAACGGAGGCAAACATCAACTCTTCTTCATCTACCAGGATCACATCAGGGTAGCGAGGGTAATTCAAGCGGTCAAACACAGACCGTTTGGCTGATTTACAGCAGCATTTGATTACTATCTCATGTAAATTATAGTGATGTTCGTTATGTGAAGTCATATTGTACAAAATGAGTCCTTGATCTACCGCTTTTGTAAGATAAGCTCACAGAGATCTGTTACATTATGAGGAGAAGAAGAAGATGGCAGATTCTGCTTGATTACATTTAGAATATGATTTTATTTCTAAATTTTTGTATCCCCTACGTGTACAGGGAAGTACTGAGTTTATTGGCGAAAGTGAGCGGGTTCATGTTCATAGAAACCTTCATTATGCGCAAACTGGTAGTCGACGTAGACTGTATCAAAGTCCTTTGGTGCGCCATATGGCTTGGTTTGGGAAGTTCTATACTGCGCCTATTAAGATAGGCGCACATGTCAGTGTCTGGCATCATTTGATTGTCAGTCTATGATACCTTCAGTTTTCCCTATTCATTTTTTGATATGCACAAGGTAGGGAGATCGTGGCGCAGACCTGATTGGCACATATTGGTTTGGTGTTGTTTGTAAAATCAAAAGTTTAAATACAAACTAAGAAAAAGAAAAGTACAATTGAATTCTGGGGTAGTACAACTATAGGAATCTGATTACAAGACCATCACTTTATCCCTTGGACTATACGATGTCGGAGAAGAAAAGCTATTGATTGTGCTGCGGTAACTTTTTTTTTGAAGATTATGATCATTATGATGCCTTGAGAAATGATTTTTAATTCTATTTATAGAGTTTTAGAATAATTATCAAGTAGTTACACTGATTGGTGCATAGTGTAAAATATGGCCGATTTTATGCTATTTAGTGCACAATCACCCAGTCGTGCGAACGTTAGCTTAACTGCATATGACGCGTGTCATTCTGTGAGAGAAGTGTGCTTGGTCGTGGGCAGTGTTGCGTATAAATTCTTCAAGATTAGTGGGATGCCCGCTACGTCGTCTAACTGCTTCTGGATGCTGATTGACTGATTGGCGTCAGTAGATGAATGGCACAATTTGTTGATTAGCGCCAACTTTTGATTGGCGCCAACTTTGAGAAGCACTAAGTATCAAGTATGTGAAGAATCTGATCACTTTGCGCCATTGATGAATGGCGCGGAGCAATAAACAGTCATCATTATGACAGGTCTGACAAAATCTCATCGAGCGTTGCGCACTCGGGATTCGAATAAATTTTTATCGACTGTCATGTTGTTAATCATCATGACTGACAACTTTATCTTCTAGGGAAGATTGCCATGTGGCAACCTGCGCTATCTCATGATGGTGCTAATTGGTATTGGGCGCCATTTAAAATTGGGCACCATCGGATGAATAAATTCCAACGACTCGACATCTGTGAATGGCGTGATGCACTGTCTTGATATTTTTAAGCTTCTACAAGACACCCTTCAAAGTTTTCAAATTTTAAATTTTTAAAATTTGAAATACTTTGAATAAGAAGCGTTCATGCGCAATTGGCGCACCCAGAATCTTAACCAAATCGAGTTTCGTGCACAATTTGCGCGACTGTTACGCACAGACTCGGGCTATAAATAGCCCACAGGACAGAGAGAGGGAGTTCTTCTCAGAAATTTTCACTCTCAAACTCTCTTTGTCTTATTCTTCTTCGCAAACCCTCGAAGCTTTCTTTCAATCGAATGGCGCCCAAGAGATCCGTAGTTGAGATGGACAAGAAGGTGGCCGGAGCCACATCGTGCGTGCCGTCGTTGTGAGCACCTCAACACATGTTGCTGTCGACGAGAGGCGAAGAAGCCAATCCCGCTCTCGAAGGTAAGAAATTGGTCGAGGAAGATGAACAGCATGATCAACACCATTTGATAGTTGGCGCGATCAAAAGCTCGCACGAACTACTGCCAGAGTTAATCGCCTCTCTCAGAGTGTTGATTGGCTCCGCGCTATTTCCAACACATGCTACCTCTTTCAGAGTGTTGGTAAAAAAACAAAACGCGTGCACCCTTTGTTTACTCAAAGTGTGCCGCGCTATGTATCATTATCTTTGACTAAAGAACAGATAGCGCCGCACGAAACACAATTTGTCATTTCGAGCACGTTGAATGGAAACTGTCCTACTATGTCGTGCAAATTAGAACTGTCATGCTATGCTGCACGAATTAGAACTATCATGCTATGCCGCGCGAAACAAGAATTGTCATATTATGCCGTGCCATCCCTCATTCGTGCAAAACTTTATAAAAGAGCTAAAAATTACCTCACTCAAAAGAGTGATCTTTCCATGATTTTAACTCCATTTCTCTTTCTTGTTTTGCAGTTGACCTCAGAGAAGATCCCCATGCTGAGATCTTGGCATCTATTTTTCGCGTATCAGAGTATCAATAAGACTTGTCACACGTCATATTCCTACAGTTTGATCCTGACGGTCCGGTTGATAGAAGAGCTCTTCTTGAGGCTCAAGAAAACCAAACACTTTTGTGTCTAATGAACGGTACACCTTTCTTGACTATGGGTCGGGCTGTTTACATGGAACCAGCTTTCTTGTTCGAAGAGGCTTTTGAAGCCACCTCTCAGCCTAAGTCGAAAAAAGAATCTTGGGTCTTCAAAAGAGGATATAGACTGGTGTATCTCCCAAAGATGTTCAAAAATTTGTCTTTATCCAGATACGCCTATGCCAGTTATCCTCGGAGGATGTCGTGGGATCTGACTCTATTCCAATAAGCTAGGGTTGGAAAGATATGTCAAAGTATGGGCCCTAGAGGAAAAGTATATTCTTCAGTGCTTTCGAAAAGCACAGCACGCACTTGAGGAATTTAAGGCCGAATTTCATACCAGCTGAAGATTCATCTCCGATGATACCAGTTAGGATACGATCTTTGCCAAAACTTTTGCTGCAGCTGGAGGAGAATACCTTGAGGCAACCATGAGACTAACAGGGTTAATGCACCCGGACCTTATACGCTGGAATCGGCTATCTGTATGGGATCTAAACAATTTCCATAATAAATTGAGTGAGCTAGGACTCCATGAAGCCACCATGACCACCACCTGCGGTATCCACATCAATACCAAGTGGTTCTTGGCCTTGGTATAGAGATACAATGACAGGACTAGCACTTTGCTACCCCTCATAGGGAGATTGGCTTTGCCCTTCACGAGATGCAGTTTCTGTCATATCTGTCTATGGGCGAAAATCCTTATAAAGAATACGTACCTACAGAGGATGAATTAGAGACTACGTCCAAGAAGAATCCTCATATGGTGGTGGACTTTGAAGAGTTATTAAGTCACTTCATGATTTGCACCCATCACTTCAGGAGCAAAGCGACGTGTTATATGTTCAAGTGGCTAGTATACCTTTTCTTAGGTCATGATACTAAGAACAAGGTACATGAGCACTTGGATTGTAATCCACACTTCTTTGAGCCGCTCGACAGCCAGACTATCAACAGATTGATAAAAGAAACAAGATATATTGACAACCAGCTGACAGAAGATTAGAATGGCTATAAAGCTGGCATCCCTATCAGAAGCTATATAAGAGAAGGTGGTGAAATCATGTCCCCGGAGGCCAACTTGACAGGCTTCCTCTCTATATAGTTAATACGGTTTATAGTCCCTAGAGCCAGTGCTGTCGACCACATTCACCAAGGTGTGCAGTTTGCAGAAGTGCGTTTAGTTTTTGGGTACAAGGTGGACATCCTTTTTGCCATGACCAGCCGAATTAATGCAGGTCTCTATGAATTTACGGTCGCTATCATGGAAAATCTCGATTCTCGAAAAGATTATCCTCGTACTGAGATGCCATACACATACTTATTCGGCTGGTTAATTTTACATCATCCTACCTTGATAGACCCTGCTCTCGGTGCTGGTAGAGCTCTGGCAGCAAATTTCATCGGAAGATATGCTGAGTCTCGATGGAAAGTTTACTCATTATATGATTGTAGAAGGGTGCTGAATATGGGCACCAATTGGAAATTCTTCTGCATTACTTCTCCACCTAGGTACAAAGACTTTTCGACTCCTGTGGTCTACTCGGAGCCAATTGGTAACCGTCCACCTCCAAAAGCTTTTTCTTGGTTGAAGATGATCAGACCCTCGCATCTGGTGTATCGGTTTGAGAGAGAATGCTATTTGAAACCATACTTGCCCAGCCATTTTGCTCGTCAATTCGGCTATGACCAGATGTATGTCAGAATGCAACCACTTGTCTTCGAGCCTTCGGGTAACTGATCGATGGGGCTCCAGGGTGGAGATATTATAATGCGAGAGGCACTAACACTATGTTTATACCATGCCCTCCTCTTTTTTTGAAGATGGTCCGTGCATATTAGACACGTACGCAAACTTCTATACCTCAGCTAACACCATCTTCGAATGTTATTCCATGTCTGATAGTTTGTCGCTGTAAGGAAATCTCTGGACGGGACTTCAGCCATCGTGAATTTGTTCGAGGGAGAGGAGAACATTCCTGCTGACGATCCTTTAGAAGCTATGCCCACTGGCATTTATGACGAAGTACAGGACCCATTGTACGTCCCTCTTAAGAAGCGGAAGGGCAAATCTCCCATCAAGGGAGATGGCAAAAAACAAAGGACCGGGACTTCACCTTCCCAATCAACTCAAGATGAACCTCTCTCTGCTGCCAAAGAGAAATGAAAGAAGAAGAAAAAAAATGATGTCAAGAAACCAGCAGCTAGGACCAGGCTTCAAACACAGAAGTTAGAAGAAGGTTCTCCTCTGGAAGGACATCTTCTTTTAGGGGAACAACCCTACCTCCTGTTCAGAAGGGGAGTGGGGTTGAAGAAACAAATAGATAGTGAATTACTCCTAGTGATCAACATGTTGCTACCGTTTCTCCTCCACAACTGGTCAAGCATGCCGCCAGGAGGAAATTATTGGTGACAAAAACCGTGAAGGAGAAGACGAAAACCTCTATTGTTCCTCTATTGCCAAGGCAATGTCCTGTTCAGAAGCCATTGCAGCCGTCAGCTGAAGGCATATCTTCTCCACAAGGTGATATTCTTAGTCTCTCGGTTCAACAAGAGTTGTTAGATGTTAATCATATAGCGATCTGTGTTGACCTGTCTTCGTCTCCAGAGCCACCACCAACCAGTGAACCGGCTCCAGCTGCTGTAGTAGAAGTCCCTCTGGTTACTGTTTCAGAGCCAGTAATCATTGGAGTTACTATTCTTTTGTCCGCGAGGACACTCGCGGCACTTGCTTCAACTAGTTTAATGTCACCACCAACCACTAATGACACTTCAAAGGCCACAGTTCCTGAGAAAGCGTCAGTTCTGAAGGAGGCTGCCCTAAAATTCTAGTTCCTTCTATAATCCAAACTCATGTAGCCTCTACCCCAAACGAGGTACCCTCCCGAGAAGATGAAGAGATGAAAGAAGCGCTGATTAACTATGATTTTGCCGATGAGCTTATCAAGGACGTTCCCATTGATGCAGCCTCTGGTCTTAACAAGGCTGAATTAAGCCAAGTTCAAGTAGCGACCCAGAAGGGTCAAAATTTAGTAGCTAAAGATGGCAAGATTACAATTGAGGATAATGAGCATCATGTTGAAGATGAGGGCAACCATAGCCCTAGTGATCATGACCAGAGTCTCGATGAACCGCTTGGTGATGAGAACTTCGATGCTGGAGTTGAGGGCGATGGCAGCACAAATTATAACGATGAGCCTAAGGGTGATAAAAACCTTAATATTGATATTGAGGGGATTCAGCCCCGTGGTGAGCATATTCCTGAAGCAAAGAGGGCAAAAGTGGCAGCCCAGGGAAGCCAAGCTGAGTCAGGGGCTAGAGGCAGCAATGCTGATTCAGAGGCCGGGAGTAGCCGCTTTATGTCATGAGACTCAGAAGCAGAAAACAGTTAGGCAGCAGTATCTACTTCTACACTTGCAAGGCTTGTTACGAAAAGAGATGCCATGCATGTTGATACTCTGTGTATGCCAATGACCAAGGTAAATTTCTGACTTTATTTACCATTACTTCTTTATTTAATGCCATGTGATATAATAATTTTACTCTGAATTGCAGCAGGTCATATAGGGACAATCACCGAAGTCCCGTTGGCTTCTACTGCTTTCAGACTCAGTTCTACCATGGCTCCCTTGGATGTCAGGACCCATGCCATAGAGGGAAGTTCCTCAGGGACGCCTACACCAAAATCTCTGGGTGCTGATGTTGCGCAGGTTGTCATTCCTTCCGTTTCTGTAGGAGTAACTTCTGCCGAGGCAGCGACACCTGGTATATTGGTATTGACAAGTAGCATCATCCGTACTTATATGGATGCCTTCTTCACTTTTCTACATTCTTTGGTTCAATTGGCCATAGAGTAGAACCACCCTTACGATTTTGTAAGGAGGACCTCTCTTTTTCCAATTGAGGCCATACGTGGTCTTGGCGATGCTGAAAGGGCCAACACCCTAGAGAAGATCTTGTTGGAGTTGAGGGATCCCATCCAATCTTATCAAGATCTGATCAGAGGGAACATAAGAAGCCAGGTGGATGCTGAATGTGAATCTATAGCATTTGAGTACGAAGAACAACAGGCCGTGCTTGGCAACTCCATGGCAGCATTCGATTTATAATTTGGAGAAATGGAGACCCTTATAACTGAAGCCACAGTCGAGAAAGCGGATAAAAACAAAGAGATGTATGAGATTCAGCCCACCTCCAAGAATTAGAAGCCGAATTGGCTCGAACTAGAAAGCGCCGAGAAGAGGTTATAGAATTGCGTCAAGTTGTTTCGAGTCATTTGGATAAGCTGAACAGACAGAGAAGTGATCTTCTCCAAGCTCGCAATGTAGAGATGGAAAGCCATGTTTTGTCTTTGCAGCCACTGTTACCAGAGTTCAGGAGGAATCTGGCCTGAGAGCGAGTTTTTGCTACCCGAGTGGAACGAGCTGAAGCTTTGAAGAGGCAAATTCTCGACCTCAGTACACAACCTCCGCAATAAAAATTTTAGAAAAGAAGAATGAATGTAATAACCTTTTTGAACTAATTATTTATCACATTTTTTAGAAATATAATGGTTTTGTGTTCTCAAGATTTGCATGAAATGGAAAGAATGATAAAAAAATTGGCTCCATTACTTATTATGTATTTTTTGATACACAAGTAATAGATAGGAGTAAGAAATATGTTCAGAAGTACTGGACGTGACATATTTCTCAAAAATAACAACACTCGTTATATCTGTTCAGAGGAAATGTGGACAGGAAAGAGTATAATTTTGACATGATGTTACTTTTGGGATGACGTTATCAGAGGTAATATGGACGTGACAAGTCATTGATGCATATAGTAGAATTCAGAGGTAATGTGGACGTGAATTCGTATATCTGTGGATTATCTTTAAACCATTGGGGCTCAAGAATGCGATATCTTTTAAAACAACTGGGTTTCAAAAGATGATGTTGTGATGATATATTATGGTAGATGTTATAGATTAATCTTTTGAGGATGTACCATAAGATCTGGTTAGACTCCACTGGGGATTTTTGAGGACTTATTATCTGTAAGTTTATTCACGAAAGAGTGAATAAAAGATAATAATTTGAAGATTTGTGTAGTACAATATTGGTTAGAAAATATAATACATACTTTCAAACATGATATTTCTTCAGGAATTTGTCATTGATATGCATCATAGCTATTCGACCGTCCATCCCGATCAGCTGATAAGCTCCATTAGAGAAAACTTTGCTTATGACGTAGGGACCCTCCCCTTTGGCTCAAACTTGCCCTTGTTTATGTGTGTCATAGTCATAGGACGTCTGACAGTAAGGACTAGCTCGCCTTTTTGAAAGGTTTGTACTCTAACTTTACGGTTGAATGCTTTTGAGATTCGAGCTTGATATAGCTCAATATGTTGTTGAGCTAGTAGCCGTTTCTCATCAAGTGCTTTAAGTTTTTGTAATCGAAGATGATCATTATTCTCCACTGTGAGTTCGTTGGGAATAGCTATCCTCAGCGATGGGATTTGGATCTCCAACGGTAAGACAGCTTCGCATCTGTACACCAGAAAAAATGGTATACAGCCAATTGGGCTACGTACTGTAGTGCGGATCGTCCATAGTGATTCTCCAAGTTTTTCGCTTCAGTTGCATTTATTGGTAAAAATGAACTTTTTGAGTAGCTTGATGATTGTTTTGTTAAATGCTTCACTAAACCATTAGCCACAGTGTTATAAGCTGTAGAAGTAATGTTGTTAATTCGAGTATCTTTACAGCAATGAGTGAATGCTTGACTCACGAACTGAGGTCCACTGTCCTAGATGATTCTCCAAGGATCTATGAATCGATAAATGACACGATGCTCGATAAAATTGATGACACTACTCGTCTTAACTTCAGCTAACGGAATAGCTTCTGCCCAATTTGAGAAGTAACCGGTTATAGCTAGAATGAACCGATGTCCTCGAGATGATGGTGGATTTATAGGACCAATGGCATCCATGCCCCAAGCTTTAAAGGACTAGGATGTTGCAGTAGGATGCAAGAATTTTGATAGTTGGTGGATGAAATCTACATGGATCTGACATGCTCTGTATTTTCTTGCATATTCAATTACATTTGCCACCATAGTAGGCCAATAGTATCTTATACGTCTGATACGGTGTTGTAGCTTAGGATCGGGCTGATGTACACCGCAGACACCGTCGTGAGCTTCACATAATATCTGTTTTGCTTCATCACCTGCAAGACAGCGCATGAGCATACCCTCAAAAGATAAACGATAGAGTGTCTTGGACAAGTGATTATAATACAATCAGAGTGACCGACGATGGATTGTTATAGCTCTTTAGGGTCTTCTGGTAAGATCTCATGTACTTCAAAGTCGATGAAGGGAGTTCTCCAATCTTCGCTAGTAGTGCTAATCTCCACTGCATTACTGAATTCAATGTTCAGATTATTCTTGACATAGAATAATTCTTGATTAGCGATGACAATTAATTGTTGCTTTTTTTATAGGAATAGCTAGTACTGATGATAGATTAGCGAGTGCATCGGCTTCCGTATTGCATGCTCGGCATACATGCTCAATAAAAAACCTTTGAATGACATAGCCAGTTTAACTGCTACTTCTTGATAGGGAATGAGATCTTGGTGACGGACCTCGTACGTACCTCTAACCTAGTTGACAATCAGTTTAGAGTCTCCGTATACCTCAAGATAGTCGATATCCAGCTATTTTGCTAACTGGAGACCGATGAGTAAAGCATTGTACTCAGCAACATTGTTAGAGCATGGCTCATCCAAAGATTAAGCTCTTTGAATTGCTAGCCCTTCTGGGATACAAGGACAATTCCCACTCCAGCGATAATGATTCTGTTGGGTCCAATTCTAAATGCACCATTGAAGAATAGACACCAAGCGAGTATTCCTTCTGAAATCATGTTGGACTCTAGAGTTTCATAAGGAATTTTGTCGTAAAGTTTTGAAGTTTCAAGAATTAGATGAGCAGCCAAGAAGTCAGCTAGGGCTTGACCTTTAACAGACTTTTCTGGGACATAGACCATATCATACTATGCTAGCAATATTGCCCATGTAGTGAGTATGGAATTGAGTATACTAGGCTTTTAATTATAAATCACAGAGGATTGACCCTGGAGATGACATGGATAGTCTGGCCAGTGATGTAATGTCGTATCTTCTAGATGGCGAACATCAAGGCTAAGCATTCTTTTTCGACCAGGCGGTATCGGGGTTCAGCACCGATCATTGTGCGGCTAAGATAGTAGATTGCTTGCTTATGATCTTCATTATTCTTCTAGGTTAGGAAGAACCAAGAGAATGATCCATTTCTCGAACATACATCAGGAAGGGTATTCCTGTGATTGGAGGAACTAGGATTGGAGGGTTCGTCAAGTACCACTTAATGTCCTCAAATACTTGCTGGCATTCGTCGGCCCAAATGAAAGACACATCTTTCTTCATCAATTGAGTGAACGGTCTGCAGCATCCAGAGAGATTTGAGATAAATCTTCTGATATACACAAATTGTCCCTGAAATCCTCGTAGCTCTTTTAGGTTGCATGGAGGACGCATCTCTTGGATGACTTTGACTTTCTCGGGATCAACGTGTATACCCTTAGAGGTAATAACGAATCCAAGAAATTTGCCACTAGATACTCCCAGAAATGACTTAGTGGGGTTTATTTTGAGTTAATGTTGACGCATTAGATCTAAAATAGTCCTTAAGCCTTGGATGTGAGCTTCTTTTAGACGACTTAACAACAATATCATCGATATAGCATTCGACTATTTTTCATAAATGTTCACAGAAAATAGTACTCATAGTCCGCTGATAGGTGGCACCAGCGTTCTTGAGATCGAATGACATGACTGTATAGCAATAGACTCCTAGATGAGTGCGGAAGGATGTATGCTTCTTATCTTCGAGATTCAACCTGATTTTATTATTTAGAGAACCCATCCATGAAAGACATTCGCTCAAACCCACATGTATTGTCGATCATGACATCAGTGATTGGAAGAGGAAACTCGTCTTTGGGACAAGCTGTATTGAGGTCTCTGATGTCGATACAGACTTGGACTCCTCCTATTTTCTTTATAACCGGGACGACATTAGCTACCCAGTTGGGATGTTTTCCCTCCCTAACAAAGCCGCAGGCGATGAGCTTCTTGACTTCAGTTTCTATAGCGTCCATCATATCTGGTCAGAACCGTCGTTATTGTTGTTTGACTGGTCTAGCATTCGGTAAAATATTGAGTTTTTTAGTAGAAACCTGAGGATCTAGTCCCGACATATCTTCATAGCTCCAAGCGAACACATCAATGTATTCTCTAATTGTAGAAGCATAAAAAATTACAGCTGATACAAGTTGCATGAGGGTGCTCTCGTCGCCCACCCTCTTCCTACCATGGTCCAGATGACATATGGCACAGGTTAGTGTCCCCCACTACTGACTAACATCCCAGAGGCGCAGACAGTGAGATACGCAGACCAACCAAGGACGAAGATATTCCCAGGATGAAGTTCAGAAAAAGCACTCTTCTTATTGATCATAGCTACAAGGGTATATTACACAGGCCTAATCATAAGTACATAAGAAAGAAGTTTCTTGAATCGCATGTACAAGGATCAATTACAAGGTCTTTGTTAAACAAGTGAGAAAAGAAATTTCTATAAACATAAAGGAAGGATCGTCTTCGATGGGCAGCCTTCACAGTATGATCGTCATGGAAAGAAGAGAGATGTACAGTCTACATCAAAGTCTCTTCTCCACCGACTCACAGCGTCATCAGAGCCAACCCTCTTGTCACCAAGAGAAGCTAGAGCTCTAATATATACTGAAGCAGTGGAAGACCCAGAACCACAGCATGGCGATGCCCCATTGCTCCCAAAGATCAAGGCAGAGCACGGTCGGCTATTCATCGGGTGAGAAACCGATCTCGAACCATAAGAATGTGGCTCCTACAAACGAGAGAAGCCTCAACCAGCAACCAACTAATACAAGATCGATCGCTGCTGGAAGTTAAGTTTGGATCTCGTATGGTGGTGAAGGATGCCAAAATGAAGACATCGTCTCTTCAGAGGAGAACTTCCCCTTTTATAGGACTGAGAGTGGACTAGAGCGCACACCACATGGCCGACGATCAGATTTCCCGTATTAATGGGACAAACCTAAGACTCAGCACTTTGAATGTTGGTCTTAGACCGTTGGAATTCTCCATATTATGGTGGCAATCAAGAGGAAAGTCCTTAAAGAGCATGTATTTAACGATCTTTACTGAAGAAGCCAGAGCCTTCAAGCTAGATGCGCAGCTAACTCCCTGCGCCAACCTCAGAAACAAAATGGTGGTAGGCCTTCCTCCCATTCTTTTATTCCAGAAGCTAATGTCTTCACTCCAGAGGCGCAGCTATCTGCCTGTGCCAATCTTATATGCACATGGTTGTCATACCCTTCCCTTCACAGCCAACGCCTTCACTGTTCAGAGGCGCAACTACTTACCTGCGTCCGTATGAGACACATGATGGTGATATGCTCACACCATCTACATTCCCATGGTGCAGTCATCTGCTCCGGATCAGAAGCTTAAGTCACTTCTATACAAGAGACTTGGGAACTCCCATCGCAACCGATGCAAGTCAACCTGTCACTCCAAAAGCATAGTAACCTCGTCAAACTGAAGCACAAGCCTACTTGTCGCCTACAACACAGTGACTCTGGTAGCCTGAAACACAACTTCATAAGTTGCTCTACAAGTACAGAAGTCTCGTCGTCATTTGAAGCCAAGTCCACTCGTAGCCTAAATGCACAGAGGTTCCGTCGTCTCCAGAAGCACGGTTTACTCGTCGCCCCAGAAGCACAACAGCACTTAGTCCTCACCAGAGGCGCATGAAGCATGGGTCCACCCCAATTGGTTTGTTTAAACCACCTCTTGCAGAAAAGATTGTGATTAAATCATGATTGATATCATATCAGATTGATTTAAATCTTAGATGAGGATCAACTAGACTCTAAATCTAGGATGAAATTGCAAGATTTACTCGGCTGTATCCGAGCAAGCAAATCGGCACACGCCACGTGTCACCTCTTTCAGTTATGCTTATAACCACCAACGATCTCATTTGAGGGGAATCTCGTTGTCCGTCATGTGTCAGCGCCACAGAAGCCTGCACCGTACAATGACGGTAGATTTTTTTATATATCAGGAACCCTAATACACATCGCATATGTGCTCGGTTCTCTATAAATTGAAGGAGTTCTTCTTCCACCAAAAAGGAGAGAAAAAAGATAGAGGGAACATTGACAATCGACAATCTTCAAAGGAGCAACGATCTCTATCTACAAAGAGTCGACCACCATCATCCATCTATCAACCTAAGAACCAACCAACCAACCATCTTAAAGGGATGTTCTTATCTAGACAACCTCTTGATCGGTGGCCCCAAAGTCCCATCAAAGGCGCCAGAGAGCCATAGCAAGGTTGATTCATCGTTAGATCATCAATGGAGTAAAGGAGCCACTGCAGTGCTCGATCTCCACCATCATACTTTTCCAGAAACCTTTTCTTCCTGTACTTAGAATAACCTATTTAGGACTTCCTTCTTTGTAAACAGATACCTTATACGTTCAATAAAGAAAAAAGTTCGTTCAACCTTTTGTTATGTCGAACAAAATAGGGACTCTGCTGGGGACTACATTCTTCTCCAACGAGAAGGAGTTGACGTAATCTGATGACAACTTGCTGTAAGCTTCTCAAGACATGGTGGTCATACACTTCGACCAGCAGGCTTTTGAAGATCTTCTCTTTGATAAAAAGTCGAAGAATTCGAAGCGGTTCATACAATCGAAGAAGACGCGACGTGTTTGGAGGCCCAAGCCAACTGCAGCAAGCAGCACGATGGCGGGAACTGTGTCTTAGGACCCCCTCAACATCAAGTCCACAGAGAAGATCTTGCCCGCTATAGCCTTATCCTCTCACCCGATTCCTATCCCGGGAAAGCACTATAAAGAAGATGGTGGTTCCATGGTTGATCTGACGAATGAACGATGCCAAAGGAAGCGCTCACTGGTCCAACCCCTCACGATGGGAGTATTGCTAGCAAGGAGATCTGTCTTCGACAGAATCGCTTTCCTTTCAGGTAAACCTTCGACGGACTCTGAATACTACTCGCCCGCTGGAGGTAGTAGGAAGAGATCCCAGGTGGCCCGTGCTTCGTACAACAAGCGTGCGACACCAACGATAGACCAGAGGCCCGTGTTGACAGTAATACGTGCAGCAGATGAAAAGCTATACAAGAGTAGCTCTCGTGCTTCGATGCCTCAACCAGTCGAATCTCCCTTCCAATGGGGTGCTCCTGTGCGTAAGCCAAGCCAGGGGGTATGTCTCACAGAGAGGGAGCCACGCGAGCAGCATTCCCGCAGGAGCGACATGAGGCTTCCTCGCTAGACCTGTTCTGACCGTGCTTACATGCAGCTTCCCTGCATGTACAATGGGAGTGCTACGACAGAAGATCCAACCCTCTTCCAAGCGGAAAATGAGTCTGCGGCACAAGACGTGCCTAAATCAAGGCACTCTTGTACCCTGATTACTATCAATTGTCGTTGTCAGCAGACGGCTACGCC
Organism: Iris pallida; assembly: GCA_029216955.1. Lineage (NCBI taxonomy): Eukaryota > Viridiplantae > Streptophyta > Magnoliopsida > Asparagales > Iridaceae > Iris > Iris pallida. The sequence goes on from JANAVB010034417.1 coordinate 32,795,525, forward strand.
ATCACAGAGCAGGCACTCCGTCTTCCAGAGACTCTACCCAATGCCGACTCCACGCCAGAGCTCTAAAAGGGGGTCGGTGAACCATAGAGAAGACGAGCCATGCATCGCCACATGCTACACGGCGCAGGGTTCCAGAGCTTTCAAGAAGCCCTCCCAGTATCCTCCCATATCGGTTGTTAAATCGAAGAAGAGGTCAGAGAATAATAACGCTAAGGTACCCGATGCAAGTGTGTTCCAAGGCACTTGTTCCAAATCTGTATTGGGTGTCTTGCTAAAAACTGGAGATAGCCAACTTTCTACCATGCACGACAACCCTGTGTTCCAATCTGATGAGGCACAATACGACACGGATGTCTCTATTAGCGCAGCCAGTCACCAGACCGGGGGTAGCAACCATACTGAGTCCAAAGAATATCACAATCTTATGGTATATCCTCAGGACAGCGAGACTCAGGCGTCTGAGCCAGAAATTAAAGGATCCATGGCTCCCTCGAGTCACCCTCACACTCGGTCTATGTTCATGGCCGATGGTAATGAGGAAGACAAAAATGAAGCTCTCAAACGTATCGAAGTCATCGAGACGAAGTTAGATTCGCTGACAGACACCATAGAGACCATGTCCTCGGTCATAATCGACCTCAAGAATAGCATGGCCCCTGCTGCCTCTATACCTGAACATGATCCGCCAATAAATGACGAATCCAGCAGGTTGCCTACTACCAATCAGACAGGACCATCCTCGTCTACTCCATCGGTTACAGGCTCCGCAATGTCGGCCGAGATATAGCAGGCCATCAAGGAGCTGTATGCTTGTCATGATGCCAAGGAGAAGCAAGCAATGCTTTGGAAGATGGGGATCTGGCAGCCATACCCTGTCGAGTTGGACAACGTCGTCTATCCTCCCAAATACAATCTGCAGATGCTTACACCTTATGAAGGGAAGGGGTCTCCCCGATAATATTTATAGGAGCCCTACAGGAGGTAGCCTATGAGTGGTTCTGTAGTCTTCCAGACTACTGCATCTCGTCAGTTGAAGACCTGAAGACTTTGTTTGTGGATCGATTCTACGAAGGAGACATGGATATGATCATGTCGACCCTCATGGAAATTATCCAGAGAGAGAAAGAGCCTGTCCGTGCATACATTGAACGCTTCTGCCAGACAGACCTCAGATTATCACCCGGCATACCCGAGCCCATGCTTATGGACTCATGTCGCAAGAATATGCTGCCCGCTATAAAATTATGGCACAGTGCTCCCTGCACGGAGTGGTCGCCTTTCATTACAGAGGCAAATACCACACAAAGGAAAGCCCAGGACGCGCAGCTCCTGGGGCTACACTTTTCTACGCCCGAAGACTAGGGAGAGACACTCGTACAACAACAACCCTAAAAACGGAAAAGACAAGCAAGCCATGACCGTCAACATCTCCAAAGGTTCAGCAGCTGCGAACCCCAAGTCTGCGGAAGCGCAGAGGCCAAGGGAGACTTACTCCTTCAATGACGAGGATATGCTGAAGCTTTTCGAGATTCTTACGAAGAGTGGCAAACTATCCATCCCGGCACCTAGGCGTCCTAATGAAGTAGGAAAAGTGGACCGTCCCAAGTACTGCCATTATCACCAGTACGTCCATCACTCAACACAGGACTGCTATGTGTTGAAGGGGCAAATTCAGCACCTCATTAACGCCAATGTCATATCGTTGGATTATGAAGAGAAGACTATCACAGCCAACATGGTTACTCTCCAGTTCGGGAGTTTTCCAGCCACAGAAGTACAAGATGGCATCATCCCAACTCCAAAGGCGATGATTGAAGTAGTCAACCTTCCACCAGTATATGACAATGCTCAAGGGCTTATCCCATTCTCTACGCCTCAAGACGGAGTCATGAGGGTCCATTCGGACCAGGCTCCCGACACGATGAACCAGTAATCATCGTGAATCTCTTGGAAAACATTTCATGATCTCGCTTCTGAAATGTTGTCCTAAGACGTGTCTACCATGTACTCTCTACCTCTGAGTAGTCACCTCCTCCACAATAGCTATAAGATGTCATAATCTTTAGAAAACATTTTACGTCCATATTACCTCTGACGTGTTATTCTACATCATGTCTACCATGTTCATATTACCTCTGAGTAGTCATCCCGTTATGATAACCCCAAAGTTGTCATAACCTCCTAAGGAAAAATATAGTCATGTCCATATTACCTCTGAACTATTATTCTAGGAAGAAGAATGCTTGCCATGTCCATATAACCTCTGAGCAATGCCGCCTTTCCCTAACTATTCCACACAATCGTCATCTATAGAACCCTTCACGTCCATATTACCTCTGAGTCGTTCTATATCCCAGAAGAGTCTATCCTTACCATGTCCATATCACCTCTGAGTAAGAAAGTATCTCTAGCAAAAACTCTCATGTTTGCCATGTCCACATAACCTATGAGCAAACACCTTGTCCCCAGGGGAATTATTCTCCCTGAGGGAATTCTCACCCCCGTAGAGGATCCACACCGTGAAGAGGGACAAAACAGAAAAGGAAAACAAAAACTCTAGATACAAAGAAGGCAATGTTATCTTTTACAAAATACGCATATGATCCCTCACAAGTCGAAGATCAAAAAGAAGTAGGAAATCAAAAATGAGAAGACTGGTCCTGAAGGTCTTCCAGCCGGCTCATCAGATGAGCCCTCCGCTGTGCGATCCATGCACGGTCCCTTCTGTCGGCCTTTTGGCGTCTGGCAGTCTCGTCTTCGATAGGGGTCCAAGCCTGACATGCAAGAGCCAATTCGGCCTGACGGGCGCTAATATCCGCCCTCTCTTGAGTCAGAGCCTCCGAACGTTGGTGAAGGACTTCTCCCTGGTCATCTGACTCCTTTAGGTCACCTTCAGCAAGGGCCAGGGCATCCGTCAGCTTCCTGATCTGTTCACGAAGGTCTCTGCAGTGCTCCTCCGTGGTTGCGCGACGACGGACTTGAGCCCCTTCAACATCGGCCAGCTTGACAATCTTTGATTCGACTTCCACAAGTCGATCAGAAAAAGCCTTGCACATCTACTCTCGGCGAGATTCTTCAGAGGCTATCTTCAATAGTTCTGCCGCGGCTAAGGTCAACAGATTATTATCAAGGCCCTGAAGTTCCAAAGTAATGGCATCTAGATCATCCAGTAAGCCCCTCACAATCATAACCTGAGCACCATACTCGAGATGGATGCGCAGTAGCGCCAACTGGCCTTCTACTAGGTTTCGCTCCCACCCGGCCAGGGGTTGACCATGTAAAGCGCTCTCTATGCCATGACTCAAAGCATCATAGAGGGTGCTCTGTAGGAGTTTGGCACAATATTTTTTATCGGCCTGACTCATAGAGGTCATCGGAGAAGCAGCAGTAAAAGATTCCAGAGCAGAGAGAACAACCTGCTCAGGGCCAGGAGGCACAGCCGAAGCAGGAGGCACAGTCATAAGTACTAAAGAGAGGGATGGAGCAAGAATAGAACCCGACAGCGGCTGGTGTTTGGTGGGCTCCTCGACAGGCCCCTTAGCTATGCGGTTCAGAGCCTGTCCTATCACAAGGGTCGCCGGTTGATCAGTCCCAATAACTGGCCCCTCTGTAGAGGCCGCAATGATCGATTCACACATGACCCCTTCAACAAGGATCTCAGAAGAAACTCTATCACTAAGCCCAAATAAAGTCCCGATAAGGAACTCCTCCACTAAAACAGGTGCCACCCCCTCACCCGGTTCTATCCTTTCCCCGAAGTGCTCGGAGGTCCCATCGGTTGGCTCGCTGATGCTGCTGTCAGGAGTAGCGAAATCGACTAGAGCTGCCACTAGGAGCCTGTCGAAGATCGTATCACCTCGACTGGAAGACTCATCAACGGTATCCACCGCTGAGCCTTCGACGGCCTCTTCAACTTCCACACGAGGTCGAGGAAGGATGAATGCTATGGGCAACTCATCCAACGCGGACCCCTTCTCACCCATGGAGGAAGGGGAGTCCCGAAAGACATTAGCAGAAGTACCTCCGATGCCTTCAGGGACTTGAGTATCCCCGACGCAGGTACCGACGCGGATCCTTCTAGAAAGAAAAGGCCAACCCTGGTTATTGCTATACGTGTACTCCCATAGGCTGGATCGTAATAGGAAGCTGAAAAAGGGGTCTCATCTGACCCAGGGGGTATGACCCTTTCCTTGGGCGGAAGATTCCTCCAGCTGCTCGAGTATCTCTGGCACCTGTGCTAGCAGAATAAAGGGAAGTAAGAAGATTTATATATATATATATATATATATATATATATATATATATGTATACCATAGACAATGACTCAGGGCCAGAATATGACCTAAGAAGCTGAGGCAAAAGAGCGCCACGCCGTAGAAGACCCCTCCGTGAAGCCATCCGCTTCACCTTCTTATGGGCAGGAGTGGTTGAAGATGACAAAAGGGGACGTTTCATTAGGAGGCTCAAAGGCGTTTCATCCTCCTGTCGCTCTTGAGAATTGTCGGAAGCAATAGGAGACTCACGGCGAGCCTCCTCCACTTTCTATAGCTTCGATTGGAGTTGATCAAATTGGTACCCACGATAAAGCTCCATTCCTGGTCAAAACATGGCGAAAAGCGAGTGACCAGGTAATAAAACTTTATGGAGGAGAATAGAATACAGGGCTCTTCATTCACGTTATGAAAGGCGAACGTGGCCCCAGTAGAAACGGTGGTATAATACTTCCAAGCACGGGCATCGTCCAACAAACTCCCCTCATACCCTAAACAGGGGCTAGGGTTTCCCATCATGGTTTGGCCATAGCTGAACTATCGTACGAAGCGGCTAGTCAGATAAGGCTCCAAGTACACCTTATTCTGGCTCCAATAAACCAAGTACGAAGGGAGGATAGATAATAGCCAGCGAAAAGCACCAGAAGTCAAGCCTCATTCCTTACCGGCTCGGTCGTCAAGTTCGTCGCCATCTCCATGGCCCCCATAAGAAGGCAAGACCGGGTTGAAGCTATATCTATCTGTGCGGCCTAGCACTCACCTATATGTCGGGATGTCTACATAGAACCACTTCGATTTATGATAATGGCACAGGAGTGCATCTTCACCATTATCGCCATCTAGGACAATGGAAGCAATCATCCCTGGACTGTAAAGCTAGCCAAGCCAAGCCATCTAGCCAAGCCATTGACTGAAAGGTTTTATAATCCTTCCAGAGAAATCCCTCAGACCTCTGAGAAGGTCGTAGACCACAGCCGGAAGCAACGCCAATTAATGGCCAAAAGCCAACCTTACAGCCGGCATGATAAGTTCCTTGCCCAGTCGTCCCACGGAGCCTGGGCCACTGGGGACCACGACTTTTTGTAACCACATTATCAGAAAGGCTGCTAACGCCGCTTTTCGGCTAACGGGAAATTTTTTTTTGTGGAGGCAACTAAAGACTGCAGAAGTAGAGATTTCCTCATCAACCACATAAGGCGGTTACGTCTTTGATTTCACCTCCAGGTCTTTTATCTCAGCAAGGCTGTACGCCCTATGAATAGAGGGTTGGGTAGCCTGACCTATTGATGGGTCGATACCAAAAAATACTGCCTCCAAGCATTCATATGGGGCGAGGCGTACGTGGAATCCTGACGCACACGAGCCTGGTGATGACAGAGCAACTTCTTGTACACCTCTACCAGCTCAGGGTGCTGGTCTTCTAGCCCCTTAGCTCTTCTAGGGTAGGACAATACTCTTCATAGGGGTTTTTGCTCCAGGGTAGCTTAGAAACGGCGAACATCTCGTAAAGGGCCAGCCCCATCTCTCCGCAGGATAGAAAGAAGGTCCCGCTGTCGTAATTAAACAATTCCAGTAAAACCAGAAACAAGGACCGATTGGAAGGAATACCATATTTAGTGCCCCTAATGGCACGACGAAGGTTAGTGTACGCAATATCCTCCTTAAAAGTACTCAGCACCCATCGGGTAAGGTCGCTCCACTTTCGATCAAACTGTATCCATCCTTTGGGACGAAATGAACCATTCGGATAACCACTGTCAGATGCCAAGAGTCTGTTGGCACAAATAGAAGCACGAGATGGTGATAATTCAGTAGGCACATTGTTGAACTTATGCCCATGGAGCAACACGCGTTGAGAGGATAATGAACTACCTAGGATAGACACGGGAATACTCTGATCTACGAAACCTTCGCCCGCATGGATTGGCCCGAAGTCAAACCCACCTGATAGGGGTTAAGCCCCAGTCCAATCGTCGTTCCTCGAAAAAACAAGAGAATCCCGACAATGGCAAATGGTGCTCGATCTCAGGAATATACAGGAGGAGGTTGTTACTCTTGATAAACCATTCCGATCTTAGGAAGAAGAGGTCTGACTCTCCTGGGACTAATCTATCACCAAAAAGAAATTGTGGCTTTAACTGCCCTATACTAGTATTCTGAGAAGGGGTCAACCTTCCTTGGTCCAGCATACGACAGAAGTAAACCGAAGTATGTGCCTGTATTTCTTCCAGCCTCCCGTTCGGTTGGTCCACGGTAACTGATTGTTGAAAAGGGATGATGAGCTCTTGTTCGAGGTCAATCCCCAATGAACAGAAAGGAAGGACGTAGAGGATTTTGCTCAATGGGGTGGTCACAGAAAATTAATAATAAAAATAATATACATAGACAAGGGTGAGCGTATAAATCATTAGCGCAGATGCCCGCAGAAGCCTAGAGATCGAAGTAGATACCTGCTATTGGCGGGCGCACATCAGGATGAATCACTACGCCAACAGTCGAAGGTTCATCGAGATCGCCAATATCAGAAATAGCCCTCTTTTCTTTCATAATTTTAGGGCCACCCGCAAAAGCTTTTAGGGTTTTTGACCTTTTGGGGGCCATAGCGAAGAGCTAGGGTTTTGAAGAAAGGGAGAACTCTGGCATAGACCAATAAAGAAAATATGAAGGCATGAAGGTTTTCTCTCCCCTAAAATGCCTACTTATAAGAAAGGACATGTTCGCGAGAGAAGACAAAATGCTACGGACGATGTGGGTTCAGAAAAAGGGTTATGATGAACGTTCGCGTGATACGAGGAGTCATGATCACGCTTAAGAAGGAGACGGCTTAACGCATTTAATGCTGGAGCCTAAGCACATCGTCAGCATGTCCACAGGAGGTGATGGGTATGTCCTCTACAAAAAAAGAGGAGACATGTTTCATGCTTCTTTTCAAAGTGCCCCGAGCTTGACCCAAGTTTGAGACACTTTGAAGGGGGTCTTGTAAAAGCATAAAAAATTACAGCTGATGCAAGGCGCAGGAGGGTGCTCTCGTCGCCCACCCTCTTCCTACCATGGTCCAGATGACATATGGCACAGGTTAGTGTCCCCTACTACCGACCTAACATCACAGAAGCACTGACAGTGAGATGCGCAGACGAACCAAGGATGAAGACATTCTCAGGTTAAAGTTTAGAAAAAGCACTCTTCTTATTGATCGTAGCTACAAGGGTCTATTACATAGGCCTATCGCAAGTACATAAGAAAGAAGTTTCTTGAATATCATGTACAAGGATCAACTACAAGGTCTTTGTTACACAAGTGAGAATAGAAATTTCTATGAACATAAGAGAAGGATCGTCTTCGATGGGCAGCCTTCACAGTGTGATCGTCACGGGCAGAAGAGAGATGTACATTCTACATAAAAGTCTCTTCTCTACCGACTCACAGCATCATCAGAGCCAACCCTCTTGTCACTAAGAGAAGCTAGAGCTCCAATATATACTGAAGCAGTGGAAGACCCAGAACCACAGCACGGTGAAGCCCCATTGCTCCCAAAGATCAAGGCAGAGCATGGCCGGCTATTCATCGGGTGAGAAACCGACCTCGAACCCGTGGCTTGGATCTCCTACATCCCTCAGACATTGCTCAAATTCGAACTTTCTAAGAAGGATATTTGCATACTTCTCAAGGGCAGTGATGACTCCTTCTACACAGAGTTCCTCCAAAAGAATATGGCTCCTACAAATGAGAGAAGCCTCAACCAGCAACCAACTTACACAAGGCCGATCATCGCTTGAAGTTAAGTTTGGGTCTCGCATGGTGGTAAAGGATGCCGAGAAGAAGACAAGAAGTCTTCAGAGAAGAACTTCCCCTTTTATAGGACCAAAAGTAGCCTAGAGCGCACACCACATGGTCAATGGTCAGAATTCTCGCATTAATGTGACAAACCTAAGTCTCAGCACTTTGAATGTTTGCCATAGACCTTTGGAATTCCCTATATTACGGTGGCAATCAAGAGGAAAGTCCTCAAAGAGCGGGTATTTATCGTTTTTTACTAAAGAAGCCAGAGCCTTCGAGCTAGAGGCGCAGCTACCTCCCTGCGGCAACCTCAGAAACACGATGGTGGTAGGCCCCCCTCCCCTTCTTTTATTCCAGAAGCCAGTGTCTTCACTCCAGAGGCACAGCTATCTGCCTCGCCAATCTCAGACGCGCAAGGGTGTCACACCCTTCCCAATATAGCCAACGCCTTCACTGTTTAGAGGCGTAGCTACTTACCTGCGTCCGTATGAGGCACATGATGGTAATATGCTCACACCATCTCCATTCCCACGATACAGTCATCTACTCCGGATCAGAAGCTTAAGTAACTTCTCTACAAGAGACTTGGGAACTCCCATCGCAACCAATACAAGTCAACCTGTCGCTCCAAAAGTATAGTAATCTCGTCAACCTGAAGCACAAGCCTACTTGTCGCTTATAACATAGTGACTCTGGTAGCCTAAAACACAGCTTCATAAGTTACTCTACATGTACAGAAGTCTTGTCATCATTCGAAGCCAAGTCCACTCGTAGCCTGAAAGCACAGAGGTTCCGTCGTCTCCAGAAGCACGGTCTACTCGTCGCCCCAGAAGCACAGCAACACTTAGTCCTCACCAGAGGCACAGGAAGCATGGGTCCAACCAATTGGTTTGTTTATACCACCTTTTGCAAAGAAGATTAGGATTAAATCATGATTGATATCATATAAGATTGATTTAAATCTTAGACGAGGATCAATTAGACTCCAAATCTAGAATGAAATTCCAAGATTTACTCGACTGTATCCGAGCAAGCAAATCGGCATGCACCATGTGTCACCTCCTTTGGTTATGTTTATAACCACCAGAGATCTCGTTTGAGGGAAATCTCGATGTCCGCCACGTGTCAGCGCCGCAGAAGCCTGTACCGTGCAATGGCAGCAGATTCTTTTATATCTCAGGAATCCTAATACATATCGCATATGTTCTCGGTTCTCTATAAATAGAAGGAGTTCTTCTTCTACCAAAAAAGGGAGAAAAAAGAGAGAGGAAAATTGACAATCGATAATCTTCAAAGGAGCAGCGATCTCTATCTATGAAGAGTCGACCACCCTCATCCACCTATCAACCAAAGAACCAACTAACTAACCATCTTCAAGGGATCTTCTCATCCAGACAGCCTCTTGATCGGAGACCCCAGTGTCCCATCAAAGGTGCCAGAGAGCCATAGCAAGGTTGATTCGTCGTCAGATCGTCAACAGAGTAAAGGAGCCACTGCAGCGCTCGATCTCCACCGTCACACTTTCCCAGAAACCTCTTCTCCCGTACTTAGAATATCCTATTTAGGACTTCCTTCTTTGTACACAGATACCTTATACGTTCAGTAAAGCAAAAAGTTTGTTCAACCTTTTGTTACGTCGAATACTAATGAGATGGATCAAATCTTGTTTGTCTATCTCAAGGAGGCTTTTGCAGATAAAAATAGGCCTTGGAGAAACTTCATCTCCGACATCAATCTGGATTAACTCATCCTCAGTAGGTGGCTCTCGTTGTTCGATACGAAGTTCCCATTGAGTGTCCATCCTTTGCGTCCAAGTCTCATTCTCATAAGTCTCGGTAAAGTCATCATTGTCATCATCTTTTAGGAATTTAGTTGTGAGCATATTGACAGAAAGAGTGAGTTGATGGACTTCCCCTATGCTGGTGTCTGAGTCCCAAGTAGCAGAATCAGAAGAGTGAGATCGAATCTCTTTATCTGATTCAGATTTATTTGGAGTTGTGTTCGACGTAATGTAGGCTAACCCATGTCTAGTTTTGTTATAGTATTGTGATGACTTTCCTTTCGAAGCAGGTAGTCGAATATGAGTACGTCTTCCTTTGCCTTCATTTAGTCCAGATCTGAAACTGTAACCCATTTTTCGAATGATGTTCTTGGATTGCTGACTATAATGACGTAGTTGTATTTTTCCATGATTATCGTTCTCAGAATCACTATCGAATATAGTTATTTGGTTACGTTCTCTGCTAAAGAGAATTTGATGTTCATTATCGTTCCGCGGAGGAACTACGAAGAATGAACTTTGCACCAATTCATATATTATCTCATCTTTAAGTGGTCGAATTTCTCCTAAGGTGAGAGGTTCGAACTTGTCTAGGATTTCTAAGTAATGTTGTGCATAAAAGTTGATATCAATATACTAACAAGGAGACACTGCTTTATTGATATTTTTAGTCTCAACAGTTATAATAACATTGGTAACCTTGGCAGGAGATGTTGCCAGGTCGATAACAAAAGAATAAGAAAGAGAAACAGTAGGCTTGTTACGACGAAGGTCGATAACAAGAGGCTTAGAAGAGGTGTGCTCCCTTTGCTCCACTTTTTCAGTAGGAGGAGCGAAAGTGATAGTTAGCATTTGAGAAGAGGAAGGTCGAGCAGTGCATCCTTTAACCGGAATCACTAAGACATCATTCGGATCATCTTTTTGGTCTTCTTCAGTGTTCATGGCCAGCACGACCTTCATATACTCCTTTTTGTACATACTAAAGTCTGTATAGTTGGCTTCGACACCTCAAAAGGGATCGATGTCAGCATTGGTGGAGTATGGATGGCATAATGTTATGTTCATGCAATCGCGACCTTCCTAGCAATAAGTTATAGGAAACATAGTTGTCAATCATGTAGCAAGTGACTTTTGTACGAAGATCGCCGATTTGGACTCTCAGGCAAATTTTTTCCAGCGGTTTACTCTTTCCAGAGTTGAATCCAAGAATAGTTGTAACCAATGCTGAGAGACTAGAATCTTTAAAGAATCCAGCAAAGTCTTTGGGATTATGCTGAGTGCAGACCCGGGATCAATAAGGATATGATCCACCTTCATCGTGTTGACGTACCCAGTGAAATAAAAAGGTCGATCGTGCCGATTTTCCTCCAATAGCATGTCATCCTGGGTGAAGGTGATATTTGGCATGATTTTCATCACACAATGACATTGAGGGCATGCCACAGGTTCTTCGTCCGACTTCTTGAGATGTGCAAGACAGGCATCAGCTTGCATCAGAGCTTCGCTTAATGTTTCTCGAGTTTCCTTCGAGAGACGAAGGAGCTCGTAGATTGATAGTCTTACTGGAGTATTGTCTAGTTGAGCTAATATGTCAAAATTATATGGTTTTTGAAGACCCTACAGTGGGGTCTTTTTTAAGTTCTTGTCAAAGCGAACCTGCTACTTGCCTTTATCAACTGTTGTCGGCTTAGTAGGACCCGAATCAGCTCATGGACTTGATGTTGGAGGAGTATCAAAAATGGGTGGAGGAGTGACAACTTTATTCTCTGGACCATCTGGGTAGTCTCTAAGGTAGAGTCTACCAGATCTAGTACCGGTCAAGACTTCTTCTTCGGGAGCGGGTGAGAGAGAAACCATGTTATAGGTCCTCACTCGTGCTTTGTTTTTGGAGGACTTCTTTTCTGATGGAGAATTATGTGATCTATTTCGAATCCCAAGCTAACATGAGACATGTTGTCTTGAAGTTGTAACGATAGAGGTATCAGAGACCCCTTTTCATTGTTCAAGCCTGGGGCTTTCTGAAAGTCATATCCCATCTTTATCATCAGCTCACGAGATTGCTGACTGTATCGATGAAATTCAGGTCGGTAGTTGATTTCTGATATTGACAGAGTAGTCTTTGAAGAAGAAGGTGCAGATCATGTCAGAAGGAAAGTAGCCTTCAAAGAGGGAACACGGCCATCAAGCGAGAAGTGCTCACTTGAAGTCATATTGCATGATTTGTACTTGGCTGACTTATTTGATTTGACAGAAGGAACAAATGTCTTCTGTTTGAATTTGCTAAAGAGGTCTTGATGGACCCACATGATCTCGCCTTTATTTGTTGACAGTGGTACCTAACCGTCATTTTATGCCGATGGAAGGATGATAATCTCCATGGTTGCCTTCGAAATTGGGACAACACCATTGGAAACTAACTGAGGAGCGAAGTCTCCGATATTATAAGGAGACGACATTAGTTGTCACCGTCTTCTTATCCTTTCGGAGGGTGATTACTTTGGCAATAATTAACTCCTGGAACTTTCCTTTGAGCACATAGCATGCCCTGGTTGGATGTCCCAGAAACCTGTGATACACATAATATTTAGGATTGTCAGTCTTACCTACTTCGTCTGGCCGTTTGATTTTCGGCAGTTGAAGTTTATTGCTTTTGATCAAGCAATCAAAGATGCTTATGACGTCGTCGTCGTCGAAGGAATACTCTTACTTAGGTCGTGGTGCTACCCTCTGTGGAGATGCTGTCGTTGTAGGTGTTGACTGACCTACATTGATGGCTAAGGCCTCTTTGCCTTTGCGAATGTTCTTGTGACTACCGCTGCTGGTAGCGGGATGCTTATCTTTCTCAATATATGGCAGTAGAATGCCTAGTTGATTGAACTTCTTAGTACTATCTTCAGCTGCTCTGGCACTTACTATGAAGGAACCCAATCTTAAAATTGTGTAGGTCCCATCCACATACAGACGATAGGTAACAAGTTTGATTTGCATATATTTATCGTCAATGCATCTGGGGTACTTAGAGGCATTTTGAGTGCCTTCCGTTGGAAGTGCTCGATGAAACGTTCAGCTATTTCATTTCACTTCTGTTTGATTTTGGTAAGGGCGTACATAGTCATGTCGTGAGTCCCTTCATAGAATTATTCCAAGAACATCAGCTTTAATGCTGCGAAGGATGTTATGCAACCATCTGGCAGACTTCGATACCAGTCGTAAGGAACACCCGATAAATATCCGACGAAGATACTGGTAAGTAGAGCATCATTCTGTTGAAGATGGTCAATCATCATCTCAAAGTGATTGATATACTAACTCGGTGATTTGCTGCCGTCAAATAGCAATATGGTCGGCGGCTTATATTTGGGCGGGAATGGAACTTCCTTCCACTCAGGGTTGCTTAATACCTAATTTCTATAGTCCCTCCTTCTGTTTGAAAGCTTCAAACTGATTTCACAAAAGCTTGACTGCATCGAGAGGATCTCCTGATGCTTGAGGAGCAACAAACTGATTCAAAGGATTGGAAGGTGGAACTGTGTTATAAGCACCACCCCCAGCACCATAATGACTTAGAGTAGCATGTGCTTGAAGGCGTATGACGTCCAGGATGGTAGGGTTTGGAAGAGGTTGTGCTCTAGGACTAGTATTGATAGGCATAGAACACGCTGCGTGCTCTTGAGTTAAAATTGGATTCACAGACGGTGGAACAACATTTTGTGCCATGATTATTGCATGCATTCCTGTAACCATGTCAGCCATGGCTTTTAGGTTAGCCTCTAGAGTTGCGATTCTTTGCTCATGACTAGCAGAACTAGAAGCGTCTTACTCTTCGTTCATCACATAAGCAGACACTTCTCTCGATACAGAAGATGAGCTAGTAGATAAGATGGTCTGATCAGAGCCATTGCTGTCAGGATCGGAGTCTAGCAGACTGCTACCCCCAGGGTTGGAATCAGGAGGATTCCTTTGACCGAGAAAGTCTCGGTTGGAATTAGGAAGATTCCTTTGACCGAGGAAATCTCGGTTAGAATCAGAAAGATTTCTTTGACCGAAGAAGTCTTGGCTTCTTGATCTTGTATTTTGGTAGACTCCATCAGAGTTGTTAGAAGCTTGATTATGGATTTGTCGACCTGAAGGTCGTGATGAATTATGCCTTAGGTGTCTTCCACCCCAGTGCTACAAGATGCAATATTAACAGAAGCAAATAGCAGTTTATCTTGATCCACCAAGATCATATTGGAAGATCGAGAGTGATCGGGAGATCGAGAGTAGTTCAAATAATTGAACCCCACTCATTTTGCTAGTTTGCAACGGCACTTGATGTCAACATCATGTGAATGATAGTAACGTTTTTCATATTTGATCATGTCACCTTCAACTATCAAGATCATTCTAGGAAATCCAGGGTAATTCAAACGGTCAAATACAGACCATTTGGCTATTTTACAACAACACTTGATTATAATCTCATGATACTGGTTACATTGATATTCAGTCTGTGGAGTCATCACTGTAGAGGATGCACTTGCCATCTTCCATTTTTGTATAATAAGTTTGCAGAGATCTGATACAGTAGCAGTAAAAGAAGAGAAAGAAGAAGAATGAGGCAGACTCTGCCTGACTAAATTAGGAATATAATGCCTATTCCTAAATTTTTGAGTTCACTGCATGTACAAGGCAGTACTAAGTTCATCGGCATAAGTGAGTGGATTTTGGCTCTTATAAGCCTTCACTGTGCTTGAACTAGTGATTGGCGCAGACTGCATTGGAGCTTTTTGGCATGCCATTTGATTCGTTCCTGTTTGACGCCTGTTGAGATAGGCGCGTATGTCAACATCTAACCCCACTTGGTTGTTGGTCTGTGACACTTCCAGTCTTCTCTGTTCTCTCCTTAATATGTGCATAGTAGGAAAGTTATGGTGCTGGCCTGATTGGCACGAAGCAGCCTGGTGTTAATCAGATTATTATGGAGTAGGCAAGATGCCTTGGTGCTTTGTGCTTTGGCACAGCGCATTTGGTACGGTGCCTATGGGCAAAAGGAAGTGAACTCTGAATAAAACCTAGTTTCAGGGAAGTATAGTTCTTATTCAGAAATGCAGCTTTTGTACTGATTGGTGCAGAGGCGCAATCAAGTGGATTTTCTACCAAGTCCAGGACTGGGGAAGAGTGGGGAATGGCTATAGGGCGCTTTCCATTGTCTTGGGTAGTAGCAGCAATAATTGGCATGGCATTGGACTTTGGAGTCCAAATGGAGCACGCCTTATTCTTTGCAACAACATTGGTGGCGCGCTTGGCGGAAACACACTTGGCACCCTAGTGCCAATCAAATGTTTATAAGCAACTTGGTCGAATTCGACGACCAAGGTCTCCCGCGTTGTGCCGACCGATGCGGCATCGTATTGTGTTGTCACCTACTCGTTAGAAAAGAAAGTCGTCCCCAACAGAGTTCCCATTTTGTTTACGAAAATAAAAGTTTAACTACAAAATAAGAAAAATAAAAGTATAATTGAATTCTGGGGAAGTACAACTATAGGAATTTGATCAGAAGATGATCACTTTATCCCTTGGACTATGCGATGTCAGAGAACAAAAGCTATTGAACGTGCTACGACAACTTTTTTCAGAAGATTATGATCATTAGTGATGCCTTGAGAAGTGATTTTGAACTCTATTTATAGAGTTTTGGAAAAACTGTCAAGTAGTTACACTGATTGGTGTACAGTATAAAACATGGCTGATTATGTGCTGTTTAGTACGCAATCGCCCAGTCGTACGAACGGTTAGCTTAACTGCATATGATGTGTGCCATTCTGTGAGAGCAGTGCACTTAGTCGTGGGCAGTGTTGCGTGTGCTTTCTTCGAGATTAGTGGCATACGCGTCACGTCATCTAACTGCTTCTGGATGATAAATGACTGATTGGCGCCAGTATATAAATGGTACGATCTGTTGATTGGTGCCAACTGTAGAAAGTAGTGAGAATCAAGTGTGTGAAGAATCTGATCACTTTTCTCCATTGATAAACGGTGCGAAGAAATAAACAATCGTCATTATGACAAGTCTGACAAAATCTCATCAAGCGTTGCACGCTCGAGATTCGAAGAGATTTTCATCGACTATCGTGTTGTCGGTCATCATGACTGACAGCTTTATCTTCTTAGAGAAGATTTCCATGTGGTAACCCGCGCTATCTCATGGTGGCGCTAATTGGTGTTGGGTGCCATTTGATATTGGACGCCATCTGATGAATAAATTCTAGCACTATCTGTGAAGGGCTCGATGCACTGTCTTAATAGTTTTAAGCTTCTACAGGCGTGAAGTAGGCAGATATCATTATTTCTCTGCGCACATTGGCACGACGTATTTGGCGCGGCGCCTATGGGCAGAAGAAGTTGTACTTTGAACATGACTTACGTTCTTGGCATTGTTTTGATTTTCTTTGCCAAGAGATATAGAGTTTTTTTCCAGAAGTATTTGAGCATTGATTGACGCAGAAGCACAATCGAGAGTGTTTTCCACCAAGTCAAGGACTGGAGAAGTGTGGGGAATGGCCATTTGGTGCTTTCCCTTGATTTGCGCAGCAGCAGCAGTGATTGAAAAAGTGCATTTAGATTTTGGAGTCCAGATGGTGCATGCCTTCTTGTTCTTAGCAACAACAGTGGCACGCTTGGCACCCCCGATGTCAATCATATTTTCGTAAGCCATTTGGTCGAACTGCACAACCAAAGTCTTCTACGTCGTGTCGATCGACGCAACATCGCATTGAGTTGCCACTTTCTCGTCAGAGGAGAAAGTCGTCCCCAGCAGAGTCGCCATTTTGTTTGCAAAGAACAAAAGTCTCCTAAAGAATACTTAATTACAAACTGAGAAAGAAAGTAAAAAATCCTTATACAAAGATCTAAGTACAATTTTGATTCTGGAGAAGTACAACTATAGGAATCTTATCAGAAGACGATCACTTTTTCCCTTAGATGATGCGATGTTGGAGAAGAAAGGCTCTTGAAATTGTTGCGAAAGTAATAGAGAATTGCCAAAAAGTCTTGTCAGGAGTAGATGATAAGTGTTGTTCCTAAAAAGTGATTTTGGAACTCTATTTATAGAGTTCAAGATAACTGCTAAGCAGTTACAGTGAATGGTGTACAGTACAAAAATATATTGATTATGAATTGCTTTGTGCGCCATATATCGTTTCATCATTAGCACGAACGGTTAGCTTGACTGCATAGGACACGTGGCTTTTCGTGAGAGAAAGATGCTTCGTCATAGGTAGTGTCGTATGTACGTTCTTCGAGATTAGTAGCATGCATGCTACGTCATCTTTAACTGCTTCTGGATGATAATTGTGGTTGATTGGCGCCATTGTGATGAATGGCGCATTCTGTTGGTTGGCGCCAAACTGTAATTGGCGTTGTGTGTTGAGTCTGTGCAGAACTTATCAATTCGTACTATTTGGTAAATGGTGCTAAGAAAGTGTATTGACAGTCATCATGATAAATCTTTTTGAAAATACGTAAGATTTGGCTTCTCGAGGAAGTTTGCCACGTAGTGGTATTTTGTTTGGTACTATTTGAGTTTACGTCTGATTTGCGCGATCCCGTTTTGGCTCCAACTGTATCTGACAAATATTCTCTTTGAGCGCCGTGCGTGTAGAACTTGAGAAAAATATCTTCTCGACTGTCGTGCTGTCATTCATCATGATTGATACGACATAAAGTTTTGCCTTCTTGAGGAAGCTTTGCTATGGTTCCTGGCGCTATCTGATGAATGGTGTCATTCAATGTTTGGTGCCACTTAATAGATAGGGCTATTTTGATGCTATCATGCGCGCTAAGTGTAAATAGTGCAGCACACTCTGTTGAAAATATCTGAGCTTCTACACTCCTTCCTTTTTCGATTTCGTAGAGGACAATTTTGGCGATCTGTTGACAGCATAAAATATTAATCAGGCTTCGACGGTTCCCTCTGATACTTCTTTTTTTTACTCATGTATGTATATAGTTTGGTGTCGATGGTAATGGTATTCTTTTTTTAGGTACACCGCAGGAGGGACCTTCATTGATATCGGAGCAGCCTGCTGCTGATGTCGAGATGGCGACTGAGGAAACCGTCGACAGACCCAACAGTGATCCTGAGATAGAAGTACAAGAATCTTCCCTTGAAGTCGTAGCGAGGGGTAAGGTGGTCGATGCCCAGTAGGATGAGAAGGATCGGGAGGCCGGAGCCGAAGAGGTGGCCCTGAAGGCCCCTACCGAAACTGATGGGATGGGCGAGAAATCCTTATCGACTCCGTCGCTGGGGCGGGAGAGAAGGGGACCACTACTGGACCTACGCCCTGGGATGAAGTGGAAAACGAAGAGAACGCTGCTGATTATCAAGGCCTGACGGCCGAGGAGAAAGTTCCAGCGGACAATACGAAAGAGGAAGGATTTTCTCTCCCTGAGGCCCCTACCTCAGGTTCCATGCCTGATCATGATGAGGTGGCAGGGGATCTTATCCCCGTGCCTCTTTGTTCTGGGACAACTACTGTTGTTGTCCCCAGGGGCAAAGGTCAGTGTCTGTACTGGTTTTGGTGTAGTCAATGTTAGTCGGAGCCTCTGCCTTGGGAGAATCTAGCTCAACATCTGCTTCAGAAGGTTCCTGGGTATCTTCGGCCCTGGTACCTCAAAAAGTAGCCGGCGTGTAGCCGTTTCGAACAGTTATGTCGCATGGAGTGGCTGTCGTACGCCATACACCGGGCCCAGCTGTCTCAAAGCCTACTACACCTCAACCTTCAGTGAGACCTCCCTTAATGGCACCTCCAATGACACCTCTGTCTTCGACCGAGGCGGGTGACTACATGAATCTCAGCAATGATATCTTCTACATGATTCTAAAAGAGGGAGTGTCGACTGTGTTGGAGCGCAGTCGCTCTTTTGTCATGGCCAAGACTTCAGCGCTTTTGCAAGTGGCCATAGTAAGGTCTTATCTTGTTATGAGGACAAGGCCAACGCTCTCAAAGTCTCAGCGGGCGAGCTGGAACATCATTTGGATGAGGACTAAGACCATCAAGCGAACGACCTCACATCCCTGGTGGCAGAGAAAGAGAGCAGGCTCTTGGCTGAGGTTTTTGAAGCCAAGTCGGCCTATCTATCCAATCGGGCATATCTTTAGCATAACGTGGCTGAAGCCAGCACCAAGGAGCAAGATCTCTCTCTCTCTCTCACGACTTGCACCCGGATGTTTGGTAACGAGTACGTAGGTCATGTCCAGTCTATGCTACAATATCGACGGTAGAATGCTGTCTAAACCTTAATGTAACACATCTCAACAATATCAATCCAATAATATCAATGAATACTCAAATCACATCATGCTAAAGGAAGAAATGGATAGGAAAAGATAACTCTAACATAACTGAATCATTAAGTTACCAAATAAATTCCCAAATATTTACACAAGCCAAGTAATAATCCGGAGACAAATCCGGTCAACTAACTAATGAAAATGAACTAGAGTATAAACTAAGAATAGAGAAATACTAGTCTAGGTCTTCCTGAGATTAACTCATGGTCAATGGTGCATCAAGATCGGCCTCAACTATAGCGTCATCGTGAAGGTCCAAGAATGTGAGCATAACATGTCCTAAAAATATGGTTATCCAGTCAGTATTGGAGCGAAGTACAAAACTATGAAAGCAGTTCTAAATACATGGTAGAGAATATATGACAAGTAAAAGAAATGAATACATGATGAAAAGTATAACAAGTAAACATAAAGATAATTGAATAAACATGTATGTATGGTAAAGCATTTAGAAAAGTAGTCACATATAGGCATGGTATGAAACAATAAGCAATATGAGATAATAACACTAGCTAAGTTATTTGAAATACAAGTTCGCTATGTAATCGGCTTCCGAAAGCACACGAGCTAAAGATAATGCTCAATTATGTTGGCACATTGATTTTGATAACATTAACTGCATCTGCATGTTTTAGTTTCTCTAACCTTTTCAGAAAAGAGATACCCCGTTAAGTCTCCCAAAGGCTACTATAAAAGATCGATAAAATCGAAGCCATTCAATAAACCGCATGGAAGACTTACGGACTGACTTAAAGCAATACTGAAGAGAAGCTATTAGCATAGTCAAAGCCCGCAGTTAAAGATTTAAGCTTCTAGAGTCTGTACAAGGTCTAGGACAAACTGTGAAACACTTAAGGTGGATGACAAACCCAAAAGACCCTACAAAATGTCTTTCAAAAATCACTTGTCTTACATCAACAGAATACCGACGGTATACCGATAGGTACCGATGGTATACCGATTTTATGCACAAAAAAGTTTCTGTCAAGAAAATTAGAATACTGATGGTACACTGTTTTATACCGACGGTACGCTGAAATTGATGTACAGAAAAGTTTCTGTGAAGTTAATCGGAATACTGACGGTACACCGATCGGTACCGACGATATACCGATATCGAAGCACAGAAAAGGTTATGTGAAGATAATCGGTATACTGACGGTACACCGATATGTACCGATGATACACCGATATTAAAGCACAGAAAAGGTTCTGTGAAGATAATCAGTATACCGACGGTACACCGATACGTTCCGACGGTATTCCGTTTGCATATCTTTTGATTTTTGAATGGACAGATCCAACAACTAGATTTACTATCATTACTATTCAGAACGGTACACCGACGGAATTCCGGTCTGTACCGATGAAATTTTGTTCAATGTATGTTTGGAGCATTAAATGACTAGCTCTCTTGGTGTTCTATTTAAAGTGGTTGAGCCATCTCTTTGAAGGCATCTACTTGAGCTTTAAATTTCCTCAACTACCAAGAGCTTCACCATTACTATTATACCAAAAACTTTAATTTGTCATCTAACCAAAAGTGCTAGAGTATTCAAGAGTTGTAACATTTGATCTTCAAAGTGTTCTAGAAGATCAAAGGCTTTCTTTCTTTCTAGTTAAAGTTGACGAGCCTTCGGAAGAAAACTTGTGTGTAAGAAGTTGACGAGCCCTTCGGATCCAAACTCCTGTTAAAATTGACGAGTTCTTCGGATCCAAACTCATGTGTAACTATTTACTCAAATAGTGGATTAATGCCGGAGAGAGTTTTGGGACTGGATTGCCCCTTGGATACCAGGATACATCGAGTGTTTGAATCTCTCTCTCATTTATTATCTTTTAAATTGGTTTTAATTGTTGGTAATTACTTTATTATCCTATTCACCCCCTCTAGGGTTCTACAGTTGGTATCAGAGCCTTGTCTCTTGATTTGGATTTACATTCTTAGAGTGATCCATGGCCACTAACCCTAGTACCAACTCATTCCACAATGAGGGACACTCCACAAATAGACCTCCTCTATTTGATGGAACCAACTATAACTATTGAAAAATTAGGATGAGCATTTACTTGAAATCTCTGGACATTGATCTATGGGATTGTGTAGTAAATGAGATTCCTAAATCTTCCATAGCTATTGAGGAAGTTGCTTCAAAAACCCTTAGAGACAAACTTACCGAGAACGATAAGAAGATTGCTAGCCGAGACGCTAAGGCTATGAACGCTCTCTATTGCGCTCTCGATAGCAATGAATTCAATAGGATCTCTACTTGTAAAACTTCCAATGAAATTTGGAAACTTTTAGATGTCCCTCACGAGAGAACTTCTCAAGTGAAGGAATCAAAGATTAGCAAACTCACACAAGAATATGAATCTTTAAAAAAAAAGATGAGTCTATTCCTTTCATGTTTACTCGTTTCTTTGATATCATTAATCCTCTCTCTTCTCTTAGCAAGAAATATCCCACTCATGAAAAGATTAGAAAAATTCTCCGGGGATTAACGAAAGGATGGAATCCCAAAGCCACCGCCATTATCGAAGGGAACGATCTAACAACTATGAACCTTGAGACCCTCATGGGAAATCTTATGACACACAAGCTAGACATGAAGGACCAAGAGGAATACTCTATACAAGACAAGAGAAGGAGAAGATGAAGGAAAAGGAAAAATCTCTTGCTCTTAAGGTTACCAAGTCCACCACAAGAGATAGTTCCAACAATGACGAATCGGATGACGAAGAAATTGCTCTCACCGACAAGCACTTCCAAAAGTTTCTCAAGTTCAACAAAGCAAACCATACAAGATAAGACAACGATGAAGAACCCGCTTGCTACAACTGCAGAAGAATCAGACACATCAAGAGAGACTCTTCCATAAGAAGAAAATAATCAAGCAGATACGAGAAGTCCAACAAAGGAAGCTCATCTTATAGGAAATACCCCAACACTAGCATCTGGTGTGAAAGTGATGCTAGCGACTCAGACAACGGCAAAGAATGCAAGCATAACACAAATGTTTGTCTCATAGCAATTGAGGTACTCGACGACTTCTCTATGAATGCCCTTTCTTACAATGAATTAGAAAATGACATTCTTGAATTACACGATAAACACAAGGTTATAAGAAATAAGTATAAGAAGTCTCCCAAATAGATTGATGCTCACAAACAAAAATAGAAAGGTTTTCCAACAACATTCTTGATATAAAAGGAAAATATCCTACTTCTAACATAGATGAGATAGAATCTCTATGACTAAA
>JANAVB010034417.1:32822946-32869038 GCA_029216955.1 Iris pallida
AAAATATATATCAAGATGGGAGTACTGAATAGGACGACAATATATATATATATAGGATTACTTGGGAACTATTCGGATGCCGAGTTACAACCCTTAAACCAAACAAGGACCAGGGTTGTAACCCTTATCCCGAATAGAACTTAGCCTCCTATGATAATAAATATAGAAGGTGCCTTGATTTATTAGTGCGTTATGTGATTGGCTTGGGAAAATATGATCAGGCTTTCCATCCGACCGGCTATGAACAAGTATACAACAGAGTAGGATAAGGCCGGCCACCATGGAAGGCTATGAACAAGTAGGCTAAGGCTTTACCCGTCGTGAAGCGAGGGTATAGCTATGAACAAGTAACAAGTACAAGTGTGAAGAACAAGTAGAGATTTGATCACACAACCACTAATAATTCCCCATCCCCCGAATAGTATAAAGGATTCGAACGTGACACATCATGACACGGGACTCAAGGGCAGGGGGCCAGCCCACTCCCAAGTCTATGTCTATACAAGTACAAGTAACAAGTCGATTCATGTACCAATATACCAATTAATCCGGGAACAACATCTCATGACAGGATCCGACATATACTAGTCCGTGAACTATCGTGTCTGGAAATCAAGTAAGATACTACAACTGAATCGGATATAGCAGATATGAAGACAATAAAAACTATCAGTAACTGTACTCGCATGTGGTCCTGAGCTGATAAGGTGAACAGACGCTCCGAGTAATCACAGACCTAAAGATGAGATACTATAAGTCAAACAGGGTTTAACAATGAAAGGAAAGCTAATCTAGTCATGATATGCAAGTCTAAGTAAAAACTAGGTCAAACTAAGTCACACCAAGCTAAACTAGGTCAAACGGGATCAAAGGTTGACTTACAGTTGACTTTTGGTCAACTGGTCAACTCTGGTCAACTCTAAGTCAAACTAGTCTAACGTTGACCAACTGTTGACTTTTAGTCAACTGGTCAACTCTGGTTTGGTTTCGGTCAATTCTAGTCACTTATAGGCAAAGTTTGACTCTCGGTTGACTTTTGTTGACTTTTGGTCAAAATGGTCAACCGAAGTCAAACTAGTCTAGGAGCACTATTTGTGACCATTACCAACCAAGGGAACCAAATTTTAACCATATCTTAAACACTAAACCACTTACCTTAGCTATAGGCAATTACCTACATTTACCCTTACCAAGGTAATCCCGATACCTTGTCCATTACAAAGGAAACCCCGCTAATTCTCAAGATACTAGCCTAGGCTCCTTAGGGTAGCTATATACTATCCTATCTAGGGTTTACCTACCAAGAAATATGGGTTTTCTAGACATCTAGTCCATCTTAGGACACAAGTTGGTTATCCCAACATTACCTTACTAGCATATCCTAACACTACCTCATCTTCTAATATACTAGCTAACCACATCACACCCACACAACACAAAGGATTTTGGGACTGGATTGAGTTGGAAAGGATGAGTGGATGAATGCATGGTGATATGGATGTGTATGGATATGTATGGAAGGATGGAATGAAAAAGAAAATTGAATGAATGAATGGACATGTGAATAAGTGTTTGTGTATAGGAATGCATTGAATGATTTTGATTGAATGAATGGAATATATATATATATATGAATTTGTATATGGGGTGAATGAGTATAGGTGGATGGATGAATTGATTTGAATGAGTGGAAGGATGGAAATGAATGGATGATTTAGAGTGAATGAATGCACGAATGGAAGGGTGGGTGAATAGATGATACTAAGGGCTAATATGGGCTGATATGGGGGCTGTCCGATAGGGCTAATAAGGCTGATTTGGGGATGTCAAATGGGGTGATATATGGCTGTCCTAGGGGGCTGAAATGGGGGTTAAGTGGCTGCCAAATAGGTGCTACTGCCAGGGCTATATAGGTGCTGATATGGGGTTGTTCATGGGCCTGAAATGGGCTGCCGAATGGGGCCTGATATGGGCTGATCTATGGCTGCCTATTGGGCTGATTCCTCCCATCCCCAGCTGCATTTTGCAGCAGCAAAATGATGCTACTGCAGCTGTGAAATCAGTCCCCTGTGGGGACTGATTACATGCTGCTGCTGCTGTCTCTTACAGCCAGCAGGTTCCCCCTCTCTCTTGTATCCTTCACTCCCTTCTCTCTCTATCACTCTACACTCCCTACTCTCATACTCTCTCATACCAGTCTCTACTTCTCTAATCTCTCCCTCTCTCTATCACTAATCCCACACACCAAATAGGAATATATATAATGACACCCATATGAATATTAACACACAAACTAATATATATATATATTGACACACACACACACACACACACACACACACACACACACACACACACACACACATACATATATATATATATATATATATATATATATATATATATATATATCATTGTTATATATATATATATATGTGTCTATATATATATAGACACATATATATATAACAATGATATATATTTTATTTATATATATATTATATATATATATATAGACACATATATATATAACAATGATATATATATATATATATATATATATATATATATATATATATATATTTTTATATAAATATATATATATATATATATATATATATATATATATATATATATATATATATATATATATATATATATATATATATATAGACACACATATATATAACAATGATATATATATATATATATATATATATATATAGAACATGATACATGTAGATATCATAAAGAACTCATCCTAACAAATCTAAAAAACTGAGATTAAAACACTAATTAATCATTCCTACAATATATATATATAAACATACAAGCGTCCAAAATAGGGGTGTTCCCACTTGGACACAACCACAACACAAGGACACACCAAGGAGTCTCCAAATGGACACGAAATGGACACAAATGGAGATACAACCATGGGGGTCATTCCTATGGGTTCAAAATACACCTATATGCATGAAGGAAGGAAATGGAGAAGAGATTATACCTCCCGGTAGATCGAATCTAGGAAAACTCCTCCCGATAAGACACTGACACGTAGAGATCTCCGAATGGACACGAACGAGTTTCGAAACCTCCTAAACTTGGCTAGCTCCTTCCCTTGCTTGAGTAGAGAAGAAATGAAGAAGATTGGGTGGAGGAATGGATTGATTTGGTGGAGAAATCAATGGAGGTTGCTCTCAAATTTTAGGGAAGAACAAGAGAGAGAAATTTTGAGTGGATAATTACAAATGGGAGGCTCATCCCTATCCCTATTGTGGCCGGCCATAATGGGCCTATTTGTCCCCCTATTAAAAGTCCAAAAAGCCCCTACTAATCCTATTAATTAAAATTAGAAAAAGGATTTAGGTTGAGGCTATTTTAGTCATGATTTAAATCTCTAATCTAACTAAACCTATCCATGAATAATTAGTCTAACCCACTAACTAAAAATAATATCATGTGGGCCATGTCTAACTAATGAGTGGGTCCCACTAGAGTCAAAACTATCCCGGGTCCCCGTTACAAGTCGGATTGAGTTGAAATTCGAACCCGACTCAAATAACCCCAAAATAATATCATAATAATAAAATAAATTTCAAAATATTCAAAAATAAAAAATAACCAAAATACCCCTGTTCTTGAAAACTAGGGGTGACAAATAGGGGTGAGCATCGGTTCGGTTCGGTCCGAATCGAATATCTGAAAACCGAAATAACCGTAAACCGTATTTCTCAAAACCGAAAACCGAACCGTTTTTATAAAAACCGAACAAAACCGAACCGAATTAATTCGGTTTGGTTTTCGGTCGGTTCGGTTTCATGGACCAATGTGCATGGCCTTCAAGTTTTTAGTAAAATGAGCCTATTTAAATAAAAAAATTTTTAAAAATATATGACATTATTGTACTTACGAATTGTTATATTACATAGAGTGAAAGATATTAATATATATAGATTGAGGGTAGATAGAGAGAGTGCTCAAAGAAGCACCGACATAGAATAGGAGACCGACATAGAATAGGAGAAGAGAGTGCGCTCAGTTAGGGATTAATAAACATTAGTATATGTATATTGTGGGTAGTTTGATAAATTACTAAATCTAAATCGGTTTTCGGTTCGGTTCGATTTTTTGGATGAAGAATCGAAAACCGAACCGTTATTTCAAATTTTCAAAATTTTAAACCGTAAACCAAACCGATAACCGAAAAACCAAACCGTTTGTCATATTTCGGTTCGGTTCGGTTCGGTTTTCAGTTTTCAACCGTTATATGCTCACCCCTAGTAAAAAATCTATCCACCTTAAAAAAATTTTGTCCTCAAAATTAAAACAAACAATCACAGAAAAGCACATGCAGAAAACAATCCCTCTCAAATACTTCCAAAAAAATTTCAGCAAAATAAAAATCTCATAAGGCACAACAACACTTGCAAATAAAAACTGTTACGTGTCCGACACGGACACAAAACCAACAAAAAATCTCACCTATCAAAAGCCAAATCAACAATCACCAATACAATAATATCAAAAATAAATCAAAGAGGTCCAATGACCAAAATATCCTTGGGCCAGAAATGATACTGAAAACATCCTAATCACGTGGTTAGGCTCTAGGTCAAACAGTCTCCAGGGTTTCACTAGTAAAATATCAAAATTACAAGTCATGGCTTAAAATTTTAAAATGATTAAAATCTCTAAAATCAAACATGAATTAAATGACAATAATTAAATGACTAAAATTATAACATTTAAAATTATTCTCAATTAGAAACTGGGTTCTACAAGTCTATCCACCTTAAAAGAATTCATCCTAAAAAATTAAAACAAAGTAAACACAGAAAAATTATGCAGTTCGATATTCGTATGCGTCTGTCCAAAATCATGATACTCAGAACCTCCATCATGCTAGTGAGCAAGACTACGATAATCACAGAGTCCTCGACTAAGGTACATACCTCTAGAATCATGGTATTTAAAATTTTTGCATTGCCGCATGCTTGGCAGCAAAAACCTTAAATTCCTACACCCGAGAAATACATCCATAATCTGACTATATGTCCTCACTATGCCTGCTAGCATGACCCTAGAGGATTCTAAAATCTTATAATCGAGGCAACCTAGCCCATACGACTTATCTCAGAAGAAAAAAATTGTATCACAAGAACAAAATTTTATAAAACGATCAAGGAACAGATGGAATCGAATTTTAAGACAGTTTATAAGGAGGCAAAAACGAAAATGTGATTGGAAGAATGGAACCTGCAATCTGCCCTGCTACTGCCTGAGTGCCTTCAACTGTTATGGCAAAAGCACGCCCCTGCTGGCCTCCTCTAGCCTGCTGTACTCTGTCCTGGCCTGTCTGTCTGGCTGCACGGGCAGCACAGTTCTTCATCTGGTGATCTGGAGCTTCACAGAATAAACAAACTTCCAGCTTCATCCTACAAACCTCCCGGGTGTGCCCCATCTTCTTGCAGAAGGCACACTGGATGGCCTACCTCTGGCCCTGACCCTGCTGCTGGTCGACACGTGCTGGTGCCTGCTGAAACTGTAACAGAGACTGCTGCTAAAACTGCCTCTGATGGAAGTGAGGGCGCTTCGTCGGCCCCGCACTAGAGCTCGCTCCAAGAACATCGCTGCCCCTCTTCGGCTTGAGGCTGAAGTCCTCCTCAGCTATTTGTGTCTCCATCAGTATCTGCTTAAAGTTCGTATCGCGTCGCCCGAAAGTACAAGTGCGAACCGCATGAATGTGGCCTCTCCAAAACTTGCGGGACTTATATCCCTCTTCCTGGATCAGATCTGGTGCAAACCTACTCCGACGGAAGAACTCTGCTGCATACTCGTCCACCGACGAGTTCCCCTGCTCCAATCTGACGAACTGGGCCTCCAGAGCTGTCAAAGCCACATCGGGGTAGAACTTCTCCTTAAAGAGCCGCCTGAAGTTCTCCCAAGTCAAACCCCTCACCGATACACGAGGATCCGTACGAAACCACGTCAAGGCGATTTCAAAGAACTGACTCGCCGCAGCTGTGACCCATAGTCCCCTCGGAACCTCTACTAACTCCAGGCTCCTCTGGACGTCCTACAACCAGTCATCTGCATACAGGATACCTTCGGTACCCTTGAAGTCCCTCGGGTTCATCTTCCTGAAATCTAGACACGTGCCAGGCCTCCCTGACCCTGCTGCTGAACTGGGGCACCCTGAACTGTACCCGATACAACCTTTTCTACTGCTACTATCGCCAGCTGGTGGGAATTCTCCATTCTCTGTCGTAACACCTCTGTCTGGCGGTGCTATGCCTCGGCCTGTGCCCTCTGGGTCTACAACATCTGCTGTAGAAGGGCCATCAACTGCTGAGTATCAGTCGGTAGCGGAGGCGGCGGTAGAATAGTCTCAAGAATTACTATAGACGGTCCAGCTGCTAAAGGTGGAAGACCTCCTGGAACCGTCGCTGCTATTCCCGCCTGAAGGGCAGGGACTGAGGCTGCTGCTCTCTGACTGCTACTCTCGTAGCAGGAGGTGGAAGTCCTACTGGATCAGACCTCTCTGGAACTGTACTAGGCCCTGCTGCCTGAGAACGAGTCACTGTCATCCTGAAGACGAATTGAACCCAAAAGATCAATATGGCACAAGATAAGATATTTTCAAAGGAGGACAATTGAATTCAAATGCAAGAAGCGTTGCCATGGTAATCAAAAGATCAGAAATTTTTCTAAAATGTGATTGAGTAACTCCTATCATATCCTAGATCCTATGTCCTAGTCGCAGGCTCGTAATTAGTACTCTAAGTCGAGCACCATTACGAGATCACACTAATTGCGACACAGACCTGTATGGGCCACCATAAAAATGTGTCACGACCCGCACCCTGATTAGGGACACGAGTACGTGGTTACGTCCAGCCTACGCCACAGAATCGGCAGTAAAACGCTATATAGGTCGTCTACAAATACTACAACTAAACAGTATAAAGGTACTTGTACAGTATATGCACTCCGAATGGAGGTGACATAGCAATACAGTCTCAATCACAAAATAAAACTAAGGTAGATAGCGTGAAAAGGAAAATCATAGGTGAAAATAGGAAATAAGTTCAAGATCCAACACAAGCCCAGAGATATATACAACATCACAGAGTCACATGATATAATATAAATACTACAGTCTGAAAGTACTAGCTGGATCGCAGTCCAGGCAAACCTAACTAATCTACACTACTCTGGGTGTACAAAGTCTAGCGGCTCTACTATCAAGCCACGGTCCTGGTCTACGCCATCTAACTCGACCCCATAATAGGTCGGGCAATCTGCCACAGAATCATCTATAATATATAAACGATATCCTGTCAGGAAAATGAGCAAGTACAAACACTAACAGCCGTTCCATATGAATTGACAACTTCTATAAGAGACAGTATAATAAAATATAAGACAAAATCAACAGAAAATATATATCAAGATGTGAGTATTGAATAGGACGACAATATATATATATATATATATATATATATATATATATGCCCTATCTTCTTACATCTAAAGTATATTGTTTATTCTTCGTTGCTTTTGTGGACCTCCTTCTTCTTTCGGATTGATCTCTCAAACTTCAAGAACTTTCTGAAGTTTCTGACTAGCAGGGCTTGCTCATCACTACTGGATGATTCTTCATTAGAATCATTGCATGTGACTTTTTGTGCTTTAAAGGCGATAGATTTCACTTTGGGAGTTGCTTCTTCAAATTCTTGCAAGTCAGCTCATGGGTCATCAGCTTGCCCATAAGTGTCTCCATAGTCATTGTGGTGAGATCGTTTCCTTCTATTATCGCAGTTGTCTTCGGGTTTCAATTCTTGTTTAGAGCCCGTAGAATCTTTCTGATCTTCTCATGATTGTTGTAATCCTTACCAAGAGATTGTAAAGGATTAGTGATATCAAGGAAACGAGTAAACATTTGTGTAATTGACTCGTCGGGTTTCATCTTTAATGATTCATACTCCTGTGTTAGTCTGCTGATTTTGAATTCCTTCACTTGGGAAGTACCTTCATGAGTCACCTCAAGAAGGCTCTAAATTTTATGAGACGTAGTATAGGTAGAAACACAATTAAACTCAGTTTTCTCAATTGCACAAAATAGTGCATTGATGGCTCGTGCGTCTAGATTAGCCTTTGTCTTTTCTTGTTCTGTGTATTTTCGTGTGGCTTTTCTACTAGATCACCATCAACCAAAATTCTAGTCGGTTTCTTGTAACCGTCTATAACAATCGACCAAAGATCATAATCAAGGGACTTAAGAAAGAAACTCATTCGTATTTTCCAATAAGTGTAGTTCGTTCCATCAAATAGTGGGGGTCTATTTGTGGATTGCATTTCACCGTTGAATATCGATTTCATGGCTGCCATATATGCTCTATAGAGTGTTATATATATATATATATATATATATATATATATATATATATATATATATATATATATATATATATATATATATATATATATATATATTTTATATATATATATATATATATATATAATATTGATATAAAAAAAAATATATATATATATATATATATAATATTGATATATATGATAGATGGGGAAGGGGAAGAGGCATTGTTTGCCACGCGGCCCCCGCTCTCCGGTGCCGTCCCCCCTTGTTCGCCGTAGCCCCCGGTCTCTCCCCGGTGGTCGGGTGGGTCCTCTGGCCGGCTGGCCCCCTCGGGCTGGCCGCAGTCCAGGGCTGCTTCTTCTCCCTCGGCGCCCCGTCTCCTTTCTCCCGCCGGCCGGTCCCACCTCCCTCCGCCTGGCCGGGCATCTTCCTGCCGAGCTATCTTCCTTCCCCTCCCTTCCCCCTCTTCCATTTCCCCCCTCGTCGCCACCGTTCCAGGCGCTCCCGGTCGAGGCGCCGGGCTTCGGTCCCTGTTCCCCCGGAGGCCACTCGGGCTCCCTGCCGGACGCCGACCCCCCCCCCCCCCGCCTACCCCCTAGGCACCTCTCCGTAACCCTCCCTCCTTGGTCCTCGGCCGGGTCCGAGCCTGGCTACGTCGGGCGTCCCCCCTCTCCCCCGGTGGACCCCCCCCCGTCGCCGTCCACGGCTCGACTTCCTCAGACGCGACCTCCTCTGCCCTCTCCGGCCATGGAGGATCCCCCCTCCCCCTCTCCTGCCCCCGCCCCCGGCGTAGCGACAGCGTCCCCGGGCGCTCCCTCGTGGCCCAACTCCGCATTCTCTCTGTTGGGCACGCCCTCCCCGGTAGCTCCCCTAGCCCCCTCCGGCCATGGAGCACCCTCCTCCTCACCCTCTCCTGCCTCCGCCCCCTGCCTTGCGGCTGCCAAAACCCCCGGCCTTGCGGCAGTCTCCTCGGCGATCCCGGCCGTCCAGGCGTCTTCCTCGGCGGCGGCGCTCCCCTCCAGCGTGAGCCAAGGCGAGTTCCCCGCTCTCCGGCGCTCCCTCCGTCGCATGCTGGCCCCTCGCCGGTGACTGCCCGCGACCGTCCGGAGGTCGAGCTCCGCTCCCTCCCCGACGTTCTCGCCCCTCCTCCTCCATCGTTTCCCCTCGCGGCTTCTCCTGTCGCTCCGGGCATCCCCCTCCGCGGCTCGTCTGCCCGGCTCGCCGGACTCGCCGTCTCCCGCCCTACCCGGCGACCCCCCTTCCCTCCGGCCTCCCCTTCTCGCCAGAGCCGCTGTCCCCCGCCTTTCCCCTCCCTCCGGCCTCCCCATCTCGCCGGAGCCGCCGTCTTCCGCTCTCCCCGGCGACCCCACGCCCTCCCCAGCGACCCCCCCTCCAGCTCCGTGCTCCCGTCCGCTCCGGAGCGTCCTCGGACTGCGTGCCCCCATCGGGCTGCGGGCCCCCGTCGCTCAGTGTGCTGCCTGGGCCTGCGTGCCCATTGGACAGTGCACAACCCCCCTGGGTTCTGTGTCACCGCCTTTTGCTGCTTTTCGAATTTTCAAATTCGTGTTATTTTCTGTTTGTCTCTTTCCAACACAGAAAAAAAAATCTTTTTGTATTTGACGCGTCGCGTCAGGATGTATGTTTAGGGTCCCATCCGCACCGTGTAGGAACTTGGGCTATCTCTCGGTTCCAACCCCTCTTCTACTATTTCAATGAAGGTTGTAGCCATTGTTTAAAATATATATATATATATATATATATATATATATATATATATATAATCTGCTCTGATACCAATTGTAGGAATGTTGAGCACCTATAGAGTGGGGGGGTGAATAGTGTGTGTGTACGTGCATTACAAATGATCACCTCTTTAAAAAATTATAGCATAAATAAACAATAGAAGAAAATAAGAGAGTGTAAATAAATGTAGTAAGCAAGAGATTGAAGATCAAACTCAGTGAATACCGCAATATATACTGGTTTTCCTCTGAGTGGACTAATCCAGTCGCGTGTACTCTTGCCCGCTGTTAATCTACTATTCACAAGATAAATGAGAGCTTGTCATCTCTTTACAGCACCATGCCTTGGTGACGAGTGCACGACCGACTCCAACAGACTGATTCCAAAAACTGGAGCATTTTTTGAATTGCAACCTCTTTACAACTCTTTGAACCAAAACTCTAGATCAAACATAACTATACTAGTTTTGGCTAAGAGTAGTATAGGCGAGATTTGAAAGCTTTAAGGAGCTGGAAAAACACTTTAGAAGAGATAGAGAGAAGAGTGAATGAGTGATTTAGAAAAGTGAAAATCATTCTCTTTATAGTATTTTTGTGGACCAAACTCTGCCAGAGTTCAGATGCTAGAATATCGCATTCGAACGTTGCCTGCAGAATTGGTGGGAACAAAAAATTTCTAAAGTCCTGACCGAACTCGGTCAGAGTTCTGGCTGAGTTCTGGTAGGTCAGAACTAGATTTTGTATGGACCAAATTTGAATAGGTTTTGGGCTATTTGGATATGTGGAGTTTCTGGGATAGATAGGTAGGCTTTTTTGATTTTTGGACTGAAAAATAACCTAAGCCAGTATAATCCCGTACGATCTTACATTTTATATTTTCCTAGACTCAATAAAATAAAAATACAGAAGAAAATACAAAATGACTCTATCTTGAATTCCAATGAGATTGCTTCTGGGTGATGATGCGATGTTCCTTGTAGCATGGATGTAGACTTCTGTTACCTATAGCAGTTCGTATATTTTGCGTATCGACTAAAGTTTTTGTTGATTATCAAAATTAGGTGTGACAATTATCCAATAGGCCAACACGTCTTACACACCTTTTTAGGCTTAGCCAGCCTAGGAGAGGGGCCAGCGCCATCTTTAGAGAGTATATCTTCAAAAGCTTTTTGGTCAAAATGCATGACCAACATCTTTTGTGAAGAACCTAGCAAGTTATCTTCGGACTACGTCACTACCTTCTCATCAGAGGAGAAGGTCGTCCCTAGCAAAATCGCCATTTTGTTTGCCATGAATAAAAAGTTGTATGAACTTTTGTATTACAGATGGAAAAGAGTCAGAGAAATCCTAAACAAGACCTCCAAGTACAAGGTTTTTTTTATTCTGGGGAAGTATGACGGTGGATGTCGAATGATGTAGTGGTTCCTTTACTCCGTTGACGATCTGACGACGAGAGAAAATTGCTCTGACTCTCTAGATGTCTCTGTGTAGATAATTGTCACGCCGCAGTACCAGAATATGGGGACGAACGTATGCCAGCTACACCGTATAAGGTACGAAGATGTCATACGGCGGTCACGACTGTCATTCTTGTGGGGTATCCTAGCATGCGATCAATCTATAGCCTAAATCTGATCTCATATCCACATGCAATAATAATAAAATAACCGCAAGTAGAATTATCACATGGAAGCAAGAAATACTCATGATAATCAGAAAGTCTACAGTACAGGATAATAATGTAGATGAGTATACCTTCTCACAGTTTCTAGCATGGTCTGGAACTGAAGCTCATCCTCCCAGTCAAGTCTGGAAGATCCATAGGATCGGTCACTAGCAATCTGGAAACAATCCAGGGTTGGTCAGGCCAACCGCAGCAAGTATCAGAAAGGAAGGCTCAAGGACGAACGAAGAAAACCAGCAGGATAAAATATATGACAAAAAGAATATATATGAAGAGTAAATAAATGTAAGGATCATGCGGAACCAACGCATGATAACAATCCACAACTAACACAGGTAGATAACCAACAATCATCACAGCCATCCTAACATCCATTAATACCTGCATCGCCAATTAGAATTCGTAGTCTGTCATTGGAACAGTAATCCGCCGTTACATCAAACAAGAATATGGGAATGGATTACCACCCCAGGATAGAGTTAAGTACCAGCCAGCTTAGCAAGCTGTAAGCCATACAATTTAGGTGAATAAACGGCTACTCAAATGTCTACGGCTATTTGTATGGAGATTGGGTTACCCAACAATGCAATATATAGTAATCCTCAGATCGTGCAGTATCCAGCAGGGCTAGCAAGGCCAAATATTGCATAGCACATAGGTAAGCACCGGTCCCTTGAAAGGATACTGCACGAAACAGATCAGTCATATAACGCATAGTATATATAGTAGTTAGATACTGCCATCTACTAATACGGATGGTAACAATATCCGTGGTGGCCAACCCAACGCGCCAAGACGGGGCCTGGGGCGGCCGGTAATGCACGATCTCAGATTCTATTCCCTCCCAATGCTTCTACTATTTAAGTTGTCTAATTTAGCTTCTACATTTACCTGGAATCACATGCCGTGGTCACATGATCATCCTTCTGGATGTCGTGTCTCAATACGAGAACACTAAGTAGAAATCCACATCAGCTCACAGAGTCATAGATGATGATCATTCTTAGTGCAATACAACAAGCAAGCAATCAATCCTAACCATGCTAAGGCTAAAGTCTAACTACTGTGTCCGTTCTGGAAGACGAATGCACTGCCATATAACACATAGAATCATACAGCACCTCAGTGCATGCATAGCATAGCACCACAGTACACACGTAGGATAGCACTTCAGTGCACACATAGAAGATATCAGTACGAGTACAGGTAGTCAAGTCAGGAACATAGTCATTGCGTCAATCACATGAAATCCTTTGTCCACATCGTGGCATGGATATCGGGTCAGGTACACAGTCATGATCTCTACTATAATAACATCTCAAGTACACATGGGAGCCTACATCTCTAATCATCAAATCGGTCTATCCACCGGATCAATCTAGCCTTTCCATCTACGATGGAATAAATATCATGTCAGGAAATACGATCACTCGATACTAAGCTAATCACTATGAACAATGCTAGGCCCTCTGGCTCACAAGTATCCACCGAATAAATGATCACATGCTATAAGTAAACAAGTCTTTAGATGGGCGCTTGGGAAGTCTGGTAAAAACCATATATCAATAACCTCGATATTCTTCTCATTTCGCAAAACACTCACACAATCATCAAAATCCAGGAATCACATAGCATATATGATCAAACTAGAACATCATCTAAAAAGGAAATGACAAGGATTGCATGGACTAGTCTGGAGCAGATCCCGACCTTTAAATCAAATAAGGACCAGGGTCGCAGACCGTCTCCCGAGTGGAACCGTACTCCTCACACTATCCGATGGACAAGGCAAGCCAATAACTGAACGATTAATCTAGTAGCCCGAGTCTACCTAGCATGTACAAGATTAGGAAGATAACACCCTAAATAGTCATCAGGAAACAATAATCTAATGAATGCCACCAAAAATTAGCAAGGATTACATGAACCCCTCTGGAGCAGATCCACGACCCTTAAACAAAACAAGGACCGGGGTCGCAGACCGTCTCCCGAACGGAACCGCGCCCCTCACATTATCCGACGGGCAAGGTAGGTCCATAGCTAGGTGACTAATCTAATCACATAGGTCTACCTATCAGGTATCAGGTCAGCGATCAGGCATCTATACTACAATAGATCCACATAAGTCTGGTTCAGCAAACCAAAGGAACGGTTCAGCCCAAATCTTCGAACCAAATTCCTGACCAAGAATTTTGGAAAATTTAGCAGAGTCTTCTCTGTATTTCTTGAACCGGAGCTCCCTGCGAGATAGTGCTATATCCACTCGGCACAACCCGCCGCAGAATCGCAAATCGAGAACACTAAGTCTCGGGCTCCAGCACTACGATACTTGTACTGGGCACCAAACCATAGCCGAGAACACTAAGTCTCAGCCTCCAATAGCACTACGATGCGTACTGGACGCCAAACCAACATATACAACAAGAATCACCACGCATGACGCAACACAACACAGGTCCATCATTCTAACCAAAACATATGTATAGGAATAATTAGCCAAAGTCGTTACTCGACTGTGAGTCGAATACGGGGCATGTGGGGATAATCAATATAAGTGAGTTGTGCCCGTGTTCTCGGAGGTATGGATGAGCCGTCCTAGTTGTCTGATATGGCTTGACCAGGTATCAAACTAATCTATTATAAGTTCTAATCATGGTAGTTCTATTACTATGCTTCACTAAAAATTGTTATACATTTACAATTACAAATTAATTTAATGTAATAAAATCCAGTGGAAGGACAAGAGTCGTCGATGAGTAAGGGGTATTTTCTTAGAGGGCTCGGCTAGGTAAGCAAGTCTTCGGTGGTCGGGATCCAAGGTAACACGTCCATCAAGGTCCTCAGAACACAATAAACAATCATTAGCATCAACTAATAAAATATTGATAAAATTACAAAAGATGGCAGAAGGCCATACCGTATAGGTTTCGAAAGCAGTACAGGGATCTGGCATAGAAATCGAGGCACACGGATCGATATGGACACACAAATCAAGACGTGCACGTATATCGAGACAGGCATAGGAATTATGGTTACACGAATACCAAGACGAACGGGAAACAGAACGTGCACATAAATCAATATGCACACGAGAATCGAGGTGACACGAAGACCGAGACGAACAAAAAATAGAACATACACGTCAATCGAGATGTGTATGTAGATTGAAGGATCATAAATATCAGGATGGCATACGAATCAATGCAATACGCAAATTGAGGCATGCACATGAATCAAGACAATTTAAGATACAATATGACACGCAAATCAATATGGTAAGCAAATCGGTGCATATACATAAATTAATGCGGCTCTCGTCACGAGGTAGGCACAAAAGGGCGAGACACGAAGATCGAGATAATGTGCAAATCGAGATGACACGGTACTTAAGGAAGCACGGGGCTCGAGGTGTCTTGCTGCCCAAGGTAGTATGTAGCTCAAGGTGGCACGAAAAATGAGACAGTACGCATAGCGAGGTACACGTGTTATGAGGCTAGCCCGCTGCTCGAGCAACACGGGGTCCAAGGGTACCACGCCGCTCGAGGCGGTACTACTTCCGTACACGACGGTAGGGATCTATCGAGGAGGCTCGGCCAGGCGAGGCTGGCTCCAGGCAGAGAATACAGAAAGAGAGGTTAATCGGAGAAGCTGGAGGAGTCGTCGGAGAAGCTCGATGGGGTCGGTCGGCTTACGGGCGGAGGTGACGAACGAAAGCAGTGACAGAGGGGCTCACCATCGTCGAGGGGGAGAGGGAGACGACGATGACGGGGATGGCGGTGGTCGCAGAGGAGGGGGCCGGGCTGGAGGTCGACGACGGTGGTAGCAGTGGAGGGGGGCGGACTGGAGGTCGACGGCGGCGGAAGTAGTGGTGGGAGCAGTGGTGGTGGTCGCGACAGAGCTAGCCGGACCGGAGGTCGGGGATGAGAGGGAGAGTAAGATTGAGGGGAGAGCTCGGGAGAGAGGGAGAGGCCGAGAGAAAAGAAAGAGAGCTCGGGAGAGGGAGAGAGCAGTAAAGGGAGAGAGAAGAACGGGAGAGAGAGTGGCTGGGAGAGAGAGGAGTGAGCGGGGGAGAGAGAGCTGCACGGATGAGAGAGGGTGCGGCTGTGAGTGAGTGAGAGAGGAGAGTGTTAGTTTAGAGTTAGGTCTAGGTTTGGTGGTAGTTTATAGGAAATTTAAATAATAATAATAATTGTAACAACAATAATAATAGGAACAATGACATAAAATTTACACCAATAATAGTAATAAAAATAATCCCAATAATAGCAACATCAATAACCAAGAATCAGGCCTCAACAACCAAGGTTAATCGAGACCCAAAAACTAATAATAAATTTAAATAAATACAAAATTTTAAAATTACCAAAATAAGAAATACAGTCATATACCTATTTTCAAAATAGGGATGTGACATCCTATCCACCATATAAAAATTTTATCCTCGAAATTTCAAAATCATTTAAAATAAGATTTTCAAAACTAGTATATATATATATATATATATATATATATATATATATATATATGGGTCAGTCTACAATACATCCCCTGGAAAAGGATGTATCGATACATCCCAAATATGGACCATTGGATGTTGATCCAATAGTTCAGATTGAATAATGGAGTAGAAACATCATTTAATGCTGATTTTGACTTTTGACCTCTTGGTAACTTACTTTAGCAGGTCATTCTTCACTTTAATTTTTTCAATGAACACCCTAAATTAACTCATATTTACTCTCTCTCTTTCGTCCATCCAATTTAATATTTTGTGCATCAACGTATAAATTTCGAATTCTTTTTTTGGTTACAGGCCGTGGTGGTGGTGGTGTTGGTAGTGGTGGTGGAAAGAAAAATGGAGATGAATAAGGAAATAAGAATCGGTCTGGATCGCGTCGAACGTCGTCGAGCCCTCCTAGAACAACGAGGAGTACCAACGACGCCGCTCTAATTTTACTGTCCATGTTATTGTCAAAAATTTTATTTTTCATCTAACAATTTAATA
This sequence comes from Iris pallida, assembly GCA_029216955.1. NCBI lineage: Eukaryota > Viridiplantae > Streptophyta > Magnoliopsida > Asparagales > Iridaceae > Iris > Iris pallida. The sequence continues at coordinate 32,839,761 of JANAVB010034417.1, forward strand.
TTTTGTTAATAAAGCTACATGTCATGGTGGTGGCGGTGAACTGAGGAAACCTGCTTCTGAGGTCGGGTGGATCATCTGCTCACATATTTTTTTAAAAAAATCTGTATTGATCGGACGAATTTTTTTTTTACTTTTCTAATGATAATATTTTCGAAGAGAATATTTTTTTTGGACGGAGAATGGCCATTCTTTTAAAATGGAGAATGATCATTCTCCGTTCTTTTAACACGGAGAATGTCCCTTCTCTGTGCTCTTAACACGGAGAATGGACACTTTCTGTGCTTGTATCAAAGTAGGGTACATTTAGGACTAGAAATGTTCAAGTATCTCATATTTTTTCACCAAATATTTACAGTATTTTTAATATCATTTACCAAAGTATATTCATTTAATATTAAATCATGTTCAAAAAAATCTAAATATTATTTTATCAGGCTTCCACTGTACGGATACACACAATTTTTACGAGAGTTTAAATATAATTAACCTACTATACAAGAGAATTTTTCTTACATTACATTATGCATTACACTGGCATCGAATTCATACTGATGGCATCGATGTACTGATGGCAATAATAAGGGATGAACAGGCAGGATTATAATTTTGCTTCAACAATAACAAATGATGAACAGGCAGGATTACATTATGCATCAAATAGGCATCGAATTCATAATGATGGCATCGATGTAATGATTTTTTACAGAAAGCAAAACACATTACAATCAAATAAATTTAGTGATCCCAGGAATACATCCGTAATGAGGCCATCTGTAAATCGTAGGAATGCACCCAGGACTCATGAAATCTATGAAGGGCATCTGCAAATCAAAAGAATACACCAAAAGATCAATATCATCTGTGAAGGCTAAATACAAATCAAATAAATGCTTCAACCAAAAAATCATAATCAAATTAAGTATACTTCATTCCAAGTCCAATAAACTTCATAATCCACGTTACAGTAATCTGCCCAATCCACGTTAGTAATTCAACATAGAACGTGCATAATTCACAATACAATAATCCAAATAAATATCAGACCTACTCTAAATTCAAGACCATATTACATTTTCCAAACAAATTATGAACTATGCACTTAGTACAAGCAAAAAGTTTAGTCTTACAATATTTCAAACACAAAATTTAGTTTGACCGCCAAGACCAACAAATATTCAGAACCATATTACAATTCAAATATTACTTCCAAATTGAAATAAAAGCTTTAAAACTCAAAAGATGAATCTTCATAGCCATCTACATCTTCTTCTTCTTCTTCTTCTTTTTTTCTTCTTCCTCAAAATATCCTTCACCTACACCTTGAGGGACGGAATAAGAAAAATTATCGTCAGGATGGACTCACTGTATATGTAGAAATGACATCCAGAAACATAAATATAAGTATCAAAGTGAGGGGTATCATTAAAGTGTCAGTGTGCACAGTGTGTATTTTTACATAAGAGTTTGGGCTAGCCCCATTTACCTTCTTTACGAGGAAAAGGAAATCTTATTCTTTGTCAGGAAATTTAACCTCTATCTGGTTAATCTTATCCAGAATTAATTTTTGGTTGTCGGATATAGTCTTCATCTCTTTGAAGACATTCTCAAAGTTTGCAGCAACAAAATTGTATAGATCATCAACCCTGTCCTTAGTGTTTTTGATTCCATAAGTTGATGGTTTTCCAGATGTTGATGGTTTGCTTGCAGCTGCTGCCCATTTTCCAAACATTCGAGTGAAAGTTAGTTTTCTTATGGGACCTTTGTTTTCAATATAAACATTCCCTGCTAAGCTTGGGACAGAATGTTTATTAGCCATCGAGCATACAAATCCTCCGAAAGGGAGAGCTGTTCTTGCAGTTGGTTTTCCCACGAGATGCATCATTCTACTGAACATGTAGGAACCTATATCCATCCTTTTTTCTTCCCCATATAATAAAGAAAATTTACTCTCTCGGAAAGGATGGAATCCAGTAGGGTTGAGTGTTTGAGATACGTAGACATGCAATAATTTATACAAAGTTTTTAATTGATCTTTATATATATTTTGAGGGGTCTTGGCACCCACTGATACACTTGTAATCTCATAAATTGCATCCCTCGTGAAAACATTATCAATATCTTTCATATCAAACTCAGGAACTGGATCAAATCCATAAAATTCGTTGATGACAGCAGCATTTGCCCTAATCAGTTTCCCTCTCAGAAATACCAGTTGTTGATCCTCTTCTTTTTCTTTAATTTTAGCCGAAAGATTTGAGTAAAATTCTCTTACTATTGTTTGGAAGATTTTCTTAAGACAAGATTTGTTCAGTTTCTCCATTTGATATAATTTTAATATATCCAGAAAAGCTTCGTCTTCGACATCATCCATCTTAATTGATCTTTTAGGCATAATAACCTTTTTCTTGAAATATTTATTGTAAATCTTCTTAGATTTAGAGTCTTTAAAAATTTTTACCTTCTCTCCATCCTGGGACTTATTTGATGATTGCTCTTCCTCTTTATTTTCCTATTCTGATGAGGATTCAAAATCCTCAGAGTACGCTGATGACTCTGTATTCGTTGCTACCTTAGCCTTCGCTTGAGTACGCCTTCGATCTTCATAAGTTGAGTCTTTCGATGACTCTGTATCAAAGATAGATTTTTCGGTCTTTGTCGACCAATGAGTTTTTTAGCCTTTTTTGCAGGTAGCTTGACTGCCGCCTCCGCTTTCATCGTCGCTGTCGTCGCTGCCGTCGCCGCTGCTTCCGCCTCCGCCCTTTCGACCTCTGCCCTAGCGACCATAATCTTGGCTTTCGTCGCCCTTGCAAGTTCTACCCTTCGGGCCTGTATCACATCCCATTGTGGATTCTTCCCCTTCGGAGACGATCGTTATTTCTTCGACGGTATTTTGATAAGAAGAGGGTTTAGGAGAGGGTTTGGGAGAAGGAAGAGGGTTTAAGAGAAGAAGAGGGACAATTCGACCGTCTTATATAACCTTGGGAAGTAGAAAAAATTAGAATAGTTTTGAGTCTTAAATTAAATTTATTACTATTATTACTAGTATAAGACGGTCGAATTTATTACTATTAAATTTTAAAAACTACTTTCAAAAGTTAAATTTATTACTATTATTACTAGTATATATCCATGTGAAATTACTACATAAACCTTTGGGATTTTGAGACACTAATTTTAAAAACTACTTTCCAAAATTAAATTTATTACTATTATTACTAGTATATATCCACGTGTTCCATATAAATTATTAAAAAATTTGGCACAAAAAATGTGGTGGAAACATGTTTAATTAACAAAATTTGACAACATATTTAAGAATGTGAAGTTTCTAATCTCAATATTTCCATTTTTCGAATATTTGATTAAATTTTTGAACGTATTTTTTCTGCATTGAGCCGTTCTATACTCGTATTTTTGCCATCCCAAATTTTTCACGTTTGAAGACTTGGTAACAAGACTATGTACTTGAAAAGAGTAAAATTAAAACACTCAAATTTGTCCTCTAGTTTACTTTGTAATCATATTTAAGATGGATTTGACGGCAAGATTGACGCTGGTAGCATAATCAATTCTATGACGTAACAAGTCATTGATGGGGATATCATCGCTGATATATGGATTTGACGTAAAAAGATTTGTTAATTGAAAAATAGATAAAATAGTTAGTCGCTTGTAGCCGAAACCAAATTGAGTTAACAAAATATTATATTGCATTAAATCCCAGCTTCGTCGTCAGAACATTCTCCGACGAAGGATACAAGAGGAGAAAAAACTGTAAAAAACTAAAAAAATAGAAAAATAATAAGTCTACTCCTCACTAGCCTCACGGAGGATCTCCACAAAGTCCTGCAGGGTGCACACACCCGTCCTATGGCACATGCGGCGAAACCCTTCTCTCTTCTCCAGAGAATTCCGTTCCTCCGGAGTGATCGACAACAGGTCAAAGTTGGGCACCGGATGAAGAGGTCAAGCGATGACCTCCAGTGACAACCCGTAGGAGGTCAGAAAGTCCGCAGCCTCTGCCAGCCAATCATGGGCCGGAGGCGACGCAGAGGGTGCTCCATGCGGAGAGGCTCGACGACGACTGGAAGAAGACTCTGGCCGTGGTTCCCAACAAGATGATCTTTTTGGAGCCATGTTAAATGTGCAACCTACTCAAATGAATGGGGACCCCTATGTATATATATACACGTTCCTAACCGACTCTTCTTATTCCTTATTGGAAGTTGGGGATATTAAATTTCTTATTCCTTATTGGAAGTTGGGGATAATCAATGACCTCCAGTGACTCTTCTTATTCCAAGCTTAGTTGGTTGTACTGTTTAAATTTTACATGGAAGGCCTAGGTTCGAGTCTGGTATGTGGGTTCTGTAGAATTTTTCTATTTTTAACATTTTTCGGGTGCTATTATATGCTTTTAACTTAGTATGGAACAATTTGGGACGGGTAATGGCCATTCTTCGTTCTTCTAACACGGAGAATGGTACATTTGAGACTGTTCTGAAGGGTTGTGAATTTTAAATAGTTTGGCTGTTTAGTTATTTTTTGAATCTATATAAATTGGTTTTGAAGGCTGGTGAAGATGAATTGTTTGACTGTTTTGCCGTATAAATAGATTTTAAAGGGTTGTGCAAAAAGAAACCAATTTTTTCGTATCTCTCCCGGGCCACTCTTCTTGTATAAATGTCTATCGATCTCCATTAATTATGGTGAATGGCACTGATACCATTAATATGAGTAGAATTTACAATGCCAAAATTTATCTTGAAGAAGGTAAAATCTGTGTTGGGAAATATCGAAATCTCTTGGATATGATTACACTGAGATGTTGTATTAATGTTAAGGTACTGATATCATATCTTCCACTATATAATGAGGTTTCAAAACGGCTCAAAAGTGAGCCGTCTTAGCTGTCATTATATCACAGTCCATTTTATTTAAAAAAATTAATCATATAAAAAATTGTTGAAAAAAGTAAAATTTTGTGAAAATGGAGAATCGAACTAAAAAAATACCTTGCACCTTAACCAAATGAGTTAGAAGCGTATTTAACTATAATTGGATAAAATTCATATTATACGTTTTTATATCTATTCTACTATATAATAAGAAAACTTGGTGGTGAAACTTTTGCATTCCTAAAATACCTTTGATATTTATAAACATGATGTTATTATGTCAACTTGCATGTCATTTATTTTTAAGAGTCAAAGGAATAAAGTTTGCATGCAAGTTTTATTTTTTCATATAACATTATGTTCCAATGGTAATAAATTTTTATGTTATTACCATTTTCTAAAGGTTATTATTCTCAATAGAAAATAAAAACTAAAAAAAATTGTACTTCGAATCTCTTGACATATAAATAGTCACCTGAAAAAGACGAAAATATGACAACTGACTTTATAATATTCTAATTAAAATACGTACAATATGTAGACTAGTGAAAAATAGAAAAAAAAATGCATGCATGCATGCTAATGTTAGAAGAACCATTCACCCCAAGACTGATTGATGAGATCTAAATCACTATACATCTCGTATCCAGGTTCCTCTGGGATTACATCATCAAATAAACGTATGTAGTAAATCTCAAATTTTTCTGAGGTCGTCGTCGAGGTACACGTTGAAGCACCCACGTATGTCGAGCACGCGAAGACCCTTGCAGTTGCATATGATAGATCACAGCGTGTCTCCATTGAACATGCCTGATCCCATCTCTAGGTGCTCGAGACGCGGCATCGAATCAGCCACAGTCTTTCCCTCCGTCTCGTTCGACGTGTTCAGCACGAATTTGTTCTTAACCATAGAATATGGAGGGGCATGTTCCTCCTCAGCTTGACCAGATGGTAGAAATACTTCCCGACAGAAAATATTCCAGTCGACGTGATATAAAGGCAGTAGCTAATATCGACTTCTTCCATTACCGAAAGAAACTCCAAGTGTCTCACGAAAGTTTTATCACCCACGTCGCAGTTCGGAATACGCAGCACCCTTAGAAATTTCCTACTGTATTATAAAAAGGGAAAACACCAATAGAAATTAACAAAGTATACGTAAAATTTTGTAATAGAAAAAATAAAGTATTAGAATAAGACCAAATAAAATTTTGCACAGGCCTTAAACATGCAAAAGGGAAGACTGCTTCGTCGAGCTTGTATGTGGAGAAGGACAGTAGATATCCTGCACTGTGAGCCACTAGCTTCTTTACGGTCAAACTAATCTTAGCGGTTTGCTGGGTCCTCCGGCACCACTGTACCAAGTCGACGTTGGACCAATAGTCTAAGGGACCGTTGAGCGCCTTCCACCACGAACGACAAACTGGGGCCACGTTGCACATTACCTGGTCCGCCGGCATCCCCGACAGTACCAGTATCATCGAGAGAATCTTTATAGGGATGACGGCCCATCCCCTGCAGTTGATCTTGCTCTTGCTCCTCTCCATTGCGACTCTTCTTCTTCTCTCCTTTGTTTATCTCTAGTCGGATGGGTTCTTTTCTTTGGAAAAGGCTATTTAACCCGCTCGTTTCGGGGGTGTAACCCGCTTGTGGAGGGGTGTGAGCGAACAAGAAAAAGACTATTTGGAAATAACGGTAATGCTACTGTATTAATATTAGTTTCAACTATATTATAAATTTTAAATTAACAGAAATGCCACTGTAGATTTAATATTAATGCTAGTTCCAATAATATTGTAGATTGTAAATAAAAAGAATGAAATTTTAAACTTTAACTACTTTTAAGTTGTGATTTTAATCTAAGTTTAAATGTTAAATCAAAAACTAATTTAAATTTTAGTATTAATATTAGTTTCAATAATGGAAGTGAGATTTATAGAGCTAGTATTATCAGTGTTGATGGTCACAAAGAAAATGGTGTATAATCTCAATGTGTTTCGTGCATGAGTGACAAATCAGATTTATCGTGAGATTTATAGAGTTAGTATTATCACATTTAATGGAAGTGCAAGTATAAACACTAAACATAATATCGAGTTTGTTCGGTATCGTGCACAAATACAAACACTAAACATAATATCGGTCAGCTAGCAGTTAAATAGAGTAACCTCCCGATCATACCTCGATACTTACGAATGTCGACCGAGATACCGTCTTCATCATTATCAAGTTTTGTCGTTGTTGCCATAGGAGTCCCTATTGATTTGGATGAGTCAATTGTTGGAAACCCTTCGCAAGCATCCAATTTTTATCCCCAAACAGACTGCGACGACAATCTTCTGCCAGCCTCCCTACCGAAACTAAGTTGTAGCGCAAACTCGATACATCGTGCAGTATTTCCATCTTCCATCTTCACATGTCCAAACCTGGCACTGACCTACAATCCCGACATATTTATAGTATTTTCATCGCCCAAGTCATACTTTATATGATGACCTTTGAGATCGTTGTAGTGCCCCGTCCCTACATCGTGCCCCGTTTCTGTCCACGGGATACGCGAGAAAGGAACAATGTCGCTACCGATTCGGTCGAACTGATAGGTCAGAATCGATCGAGTCGATCGAACGATAATGGTTGAATTAAGATCCATTCCATGTTATGGAATGGCTTCTTTGGAACCAAGTCCCATATTCAGTGGGTTACGCCTCAAGGATTGGCTCTGCGGCTGAGTCGGAAGAGACCTCTCGTTGCTCTGATATTCATGCCGCACTTGATTTGGATTTGGCATTGGTTTTCGTGAATGTTTCCGATGGGTTTCTGTGACTTGCGTGTCCGAGCTTCGCATTCATATCAAAATTCCTTGAATTACACAGTATTCTAATCAGTTGCTTATGCGATTGTAGGTGCTCGCGTAGGCGACGTCAGCGCAGCCAACCAGTCGCTCGCTTGAAGCAAGTCTAAGGCGAGTGGCTGACCTCCTTCGCCTCGTCCCTTTACTTCAAAATCAATATGTGAAATAAATGAATGCTTGTCATAATAGTGTAGAATTAAAGAAAATTGTGGCACGATTCTTCACGAAGCACTTGCTATCAAACTGCCGGTATTGAAAATGGAAAACATGCTTCCTCATACAATTCTACTTAGCCTATGCAAGATAATGAATGAATCGATTAACGTTTAATACAATGATATGGCTAAGTGAGTAAATCGACTAAGTTCAAAACAAAGGCTAAGTTTTGCACATAAAAGAGAAAGGATAAGGTTCTAGAAAAGAGATAGCATATTTCAAGACTCTGCAAAACGGTCATTAGACAACATGTCGACTAGGTGTAGTTTCCTTGAACGGTTGCCTAGGCCAAGGGACCGATTCGGCCCGGAAGGAACGAATATAGCAAGAGCCAGCCTTACATCGGCGTGGGTTATTCGGGAACTTTTGCACAGGGCTCGCTACCCGCCACAAAAGGGTCACCGTCTAACCCAGCTATAGTCCGTGATGGCTTGACATTGCCAGTGGCCTTCACACCCTTTCACTTCTTAATAAATGTATGTGACACGGGATGAAATGATAGCTGCTTAATGCTTACAAATTCATATGCTTGCCTCGAAACATGTTGACATGCTAATTGATCAGGATGGTTAGAAAGATCACATAAATAGCTAGCTAACATGTTTATAAAACTGCTTGAATCAAATACAGAGCTTGGATTTTAATTAGTCATTTGCCAGTACATATGATCATACTGATCCTCGCTCTTGCAGGTCCCGCGAATCAGGAAGGACGTGCCAACTAGCTCGACGACCCTCGCGATTTGAAGCTTGGGATGTGCGTCGAAGACTTGTCCCGTAACTCCACTTTTGAAGACTCTCAATTGTCCAAGGAAGATGGCTCCGAGTCCCTCCATTCCAGGTCACTGGAGTACTTTATTGTAGATTGAGGGATGTGTGCAATGTATGAAACGGCTATCTCAAAGTTTCCTTTACTTAATGTGTGATTCAATTTGTCTGCTTATTCTCTTAGATCTCGTGTCTCGGATTACCTTATGACTATGCCTTGTGCGATCACAAATTAGGTTCGCATGGCATCACGCTCAGGGGACGACTATCGATTCGACGAAATTGGTACGTGACAATCATGGGACTAAATAACTTGACAACCGCAGACAACAGGAGACAGTGCTTGTTATGACTTCGATAGCCCAACAAAACTCTTGTCTAACGTGTTCGTGCAATGACTTGACAAGCAAGGGCTACGTCAAGCCTTTCATCGAGGGAATGTGCTGTGCACGCGTTCGACTTGAACAATCAAGTTCTTTGGGTGCATAGACTTAAGCAATAAGCAGTGAAATATGACTTAAACTACAGGACAAGCGAATGTTACTATTAATTGTAGTTCCAATAATATTATACATTTTAAATAAGAAATAATACAATTTTAACTTTAACTAGTTTGAAGTTGTGAATTTAAATCTAAGTTTAAATGTTAAATCAAAAACTATTTAAAATTTTAGTATTAATATTAGTTTCAATAATATTGTAAATTTTAAATTAACAGGAATACCACGGTATTAGAAACCTAGCTGATGTCACGTTGCTCGGGCTCGGTTAGTGTTCGTCTAAACTCGTACGTGCGAACTAGTTATTAGTAATAAAAATCAAAAATTGAATTTTAAGTTTAAAATCTAGTCGAGCTCGATCCTTTCTCTTTATTCCATCTCCCACTCTTTCTCTTTCTCTCTCTCTCTCTCTCTCTCTCTCTTTCTCTCTCTCTCGGGTTCTCTCTCACAGATTGTGTTCACTAATACCATATCATTAGAAATAATTACACAACAGTAAACATAGTATTAAATGTTGCTACATGCGTTATCCAACATAATTTAATAATAAACACTAATACCATATCATTAGAAATAATTACACAACAAGCATTAAATGCTGCTGCATGTGTTATCCTACACAATTTAATAATACATGTACCCAGAAGACGAGAAAGTTGTATGGTTGGAAGTTGTTTCTTTAAAATTATGCTTGCTTCTAGAATCACTCAAGCATTTTCATGAGCCAACATAAGAGGGCCACGTGGCGGAGGTACAAGGAAGACGAAAAGTTTGTGTTGTTACCTTATTGGAAGTTGTTTCTTCTGAATAATGCTATTTGTATCTCCAAATTGTACCTTCAAACTGTCCCTCCTTACGTGGCAGCTGACGTGATATGTTAATTTTTTTTAAAATAAAAATAAAAATAAAAATTAACATTAAAATTAATGTTAACATTAATATTAACATTAACATTAACATTAAAATTAATATTATTGTTAACATTAACAATAATATTAATATTAACATTAACATTAACATTAACATTAATATTAATATTAACATTAATTAATATTAATATTAAATTAACATTAATATTAACATTAAATTAATATGGACAAAATTGGGTAGTTAACTTTTTGGGTTAAAATTTTCCATGTCATCGGTCATGTCAGATGACACACAATATTATTTAACATGCCAAATCAGATGCCACATAAGGAGGGATATATATTAGAGGGACAATTTGGAGGTACAAATAGCATTACTCTTTCTTTTTGTATTATTTCTTGTCCTTCGTTTCTTCTGTTGGTTTCTAACACACTCTATTTTCTTCAATGACGACGTCACATGGAGAAACTGATCATCGTATGGAAGAATTAGTTGAAAAAGAAAGCTTCGCTTCAAGAGCAGTGTTAGATGATTTGGATGATGAGCAAAGTTTGGAAGCTGTTAACTTAGGAGACAATAAAGAACAATATGAAGTAAACAACGAAAGAATGCATCATAACGATGACGACGACATCAACGCAAACAACGAAATGTTATTTTGCATCACCCTTTCTAATGGATTTAAGAAATGCATTATATTTTTACATCTATTTCTCATACTTATTTTGTTTTATTCTGTTCTTAGGGACGATGGTGAATCTCCATTGGATTTCGATGCAGCGACGATGAAAAAATATTGCAGTCTACCAACATTAACAAAGCTCCAACAGTACTCTTACATGAAGATATTGTTAGCTTACAGTTCAACTCTATTGAAGAAGCAGAGGCATTCTACCGGATATATTCAAAAGCATTTGGTTTCAGTATTAGAAAGAACGAAGTAAAGAAAAACAAATCTGTGATGGTGATGGTCCGTAGTTGGTGTTGTTCGAATGCGGGATTCAGACAGAAGAAATACAATGAAGCTCCTAACAGGGTTCGTGAGCCAAGAAGTGAAAGCAGAAGTGGTTGTAAAGCAATTTTTTGTATTGGGTACACCAATTCTACAAAGCTGTGGGTTGTCACAAAATTTCACGTACATCACAACCACAGCCTGGCGAATGATTATGAAATAGTTTTTTTGAGAACCCATCGTAAGATATCACCCGCAGATTTGGAACAAGCTAAGCTTATGAAGCAATCAGGAATGGGGACTAGAGATATATGGAATTTACTTGTCCACCAGAAAGGTGGCGGGGATAAGGTTGGATGGACGAAAAAAAGATTTATACAACGCTTTAGCTAAAGATAGTAGAGCACTAGACGATGTTGATGCTACGACAACACTTACATTTCTTCACTCTAAGGAGGGCATTGACCCAGATTTCTTCTATGCGTACAAGGTAGAGAAGATTCCAGATTGACCCATCTCTTTTGGGCTGACGGTGCATGTCGATTCGATTACGAATTATTTGGAGATTCACTAGCATTTGATTTTATATATAAAACAAATAGAAGTCAAATGCCGTTGGTGGTTCCAGTGGGTACAAACAATCATGCAATGACTTGTGTGTTTGGGTTTGCAATGATCCATAATGAGACTGCAGAGACATATTCTTGGGTTTTAGAAAAATTCCAAGAGTGTATGAATGGCAAATTACCAGTGACAGCTCTCACGGATGGTTGTAGATCCATGAATAAAGCAATTGAGGATTTAGTGACCAGCGTAGTTCATCGAACGTGCTCATGGCATATCCTAAACAATTTAGCCAAACATGTACACCGAGAGGGTTTTACAAATGAATTGAGTCTTCTGATTAAAAAGTACATCGCACACTTGCTACTTTACTTTGAAGTTTGTTATTGTTACAATATTAAAACTTTAGTTACTGTCTATGTTTTCTAAACAGGTACTATTCAGTCGAAGAATTTGAAAACTGTTAGCAGTAGATTTTAAGGGATTATAATGTAGAGAACAATGAGTGGACCACTGCATTGTACAGAATGAGGGAGCGATGGGCGGACACATTCCTACGTGGAAATTATTTTGGTGGTTCTACTGCAGCAAATAGATGTGAATCTATAAACGCATTTCTAAAAAGATTTTTGAATAAGAAGCTGCCACTATGGAAGGCCCTTCAATATTGTGACCACGGTTTGGCGGCCTTACGTTACGGCTAGATAAGTAAGCATGTCACTGATAAACTCTCAACACCAGCTGTGAAGCAAACTAGCATGGCCGAAATATAAGATAAATTTGCCACAATTTACACTAAAACGGTATTTATAGAGGTAAGGAAGAAAATCACACATTCTGATACATATATTGTTCTCTACCATCACATCATAAGAGAGGCAGAAGTTTACACTATCCAAAAGTATATGTCGCCAAATAGTGTCAACCGGAAGGTTACATTTGATCGGGCCGACAACATCATAAAATGTGACTGGTTGTGGATGGAGACCAAGGGGATTCCTTGTAGGCATATTTTTTCAGCAATGAAGAGATTGCAAATTAGAGATATTCCAAAGAACTTGATAAAAACTCGTTGGCTCAAGGATTGTAAAGAGAGTTATCTCTCCGGACCTGGCACAGAAAGAAGATTCATCCACCCAGACAGTATTGAGAGCAGAAGGTATGGTGGTATTAATGAACAAGTTAATCTGTTTACATATTATTATAAAAAATTAAGCAAAATTCAAGAGAAGGGGACGGAGTTGATGTCGTATGTTCTAATGAAGTTGAAAAAAATGGTGACCGATATTGGTAAAGAAGAAAAAATAGTAGCTGATGCAGTTCATGGAGTGCATGAATCTTTTAAAGAGCCAAATCCGGTAGCAACAAAAGAAAGGCCTTCTCAAGGGAAATCAAGCCAACCTAAAGTAAGTCAGACTATCCCGAAGCCTAGAATTTATAGAGTTTGTAAAAAATCGGGTCACAATTTTCGTAATTGTAAAGTACGGAAGTAAAATAGCGACAAAGAGCAATTGGAATCAAATGAAACGCCGTTGAGTTAAGACAATATCTTTTCTATGTGGCAAGATGTAATTCACATAAGACAATAAGATAAAAATTTGTTCTCCAATGCAAAAGTTTGAGAAGACAATAAAATTACTTTTTTTTCAACTTCCAAGACAACTTTTTCATTTCTTCTTTTATATATATATAAAAGTCATTTTGAAGGGGCAGATGGTCACAATAGGGTTGGAGATGCTCTAATAATCAGCTTTTTTTTTACAATTCTTCGTCAATTGGGCGCATCAGTACACGGAGAATGGTGTTGACTTGGCAGAATTCGAAGGGGGCAGATTCATTGGTATTAATGGCATATAAATGGCAGTAGTTGGGAGAGTTTGTTCTCATCTTACTTAGCTTTACTTGAGAAGGGGCAGATACATTGGTATTAATACAAATTAATTGAATTGAATTCGAAGTGACTGCCACTTGACACATGAGTTCGAGTTGTCCTTGCCTATAAATGGCAGTAGTGCAGGGAGGGTTTGTTCTCGTCTCACTTAGCTTTTCTTGTGGAGATGGACTCTACCGATCCCCCGTCTTGGCAAGACGCTTTCTTGTTGGTTGTCGATCTCTTCGTTCGAAGAAGCTTTGGTAGTGAAGTCCTTCAGAAGACTGAGATGTGCCTAGTGGACTGTCCGCGTTCGTGCACTTCATCGACTGTGTGCCATGATGTTGGTTACTGGAAGAGCCCCAGGGTTTTGGTTGATTGCCAATCCACACTCTGTCGAAGCACTCGTACGTTGAATCGCTCTGACTATGCACGGTATTCCGTCTACACACGTTGACGATGAAGTGATTTGCCTCAAGGAATTCCTTTGCCTCAAGAAGTTCCTTTGCTCTGACGATGCACGATGAAGTGATTTGCCTCAAGGAATTCTTTTGCCTCAAGGAGTTCCTTTGCTCTGATGAAGTGATTTGCCTCAAGGAATTCCTTTGCCTTAAGGTGTTCCTTTGCTCTGACGATGCACGATGAAGTGATTTTCCTCAAGGAGTTCTTCAAGGAGTTCCTTTGCCTCAAGAAGTTCCTTTGCTCTGACGATGCACGATGAAGTGATTTGCCTCAAGTAATTCCTTTGCGCAAGGAGTTCCTTTGCTCTGACGATGCACGATGAAGTAATTTGCCTCAAGGAGTTCTTTTGCCTCAAAGAGTTCCTTTGCTTTGACGATGCACGATGAAGTGATTTGCTCTGACGATGCCCGCACGCTGCTCACAACTTTTTCTTGGTAGTAGGATTTTATGAAGTATTCAGACTTTCATATGTATATAAAAGTCAAACTTTTCGTGGTTTTAACAATGTAAATGTAATTCAAAAATGATTTTATTATAAAAGATAGAGCAGACCAGACGTTATAAAAGACAGAAGTTTCTTGTCCAATTACATTGTTGTTTTACAATTTATTTGCTAGGTTGGTAGTGTTAACTTAAGAGCAAATGTAATCAAATGAAACGTCGTTGACTTAAGAGCATCTCCAACCCTATTGTCTTGTTTTGTGTTGTGAATCCTATGTGGCATGAGACATAAGACAATGTCTTTCCTATGTGGCAAGATGACATTCACACAAGACAATGAGATAAAAATATGTTCTCTAATGCAAAAATTTGAGAAGACAATAAATTGAATTGGAGAATCCTATTGTCTTGTTTTGTGTTGAGAATCCTATGTGGCATAAGACAACCAACTTCACATTCTTCTTGCCATGACAACTTCACAATTTATTTCACATTTGGATTGGAGAAGTACTTTTGAAAAATATGCTTGTCATTCCTACGTGGCAACTATTTTTTCCAAACTCACAATAGGGTTGGAGATGCTCTAATAATCAACTTTTTTTTACAATTCTCCGTTAATTGGGCGCATCAGTACACGGAGAATGGTGTTGACTTAGCAGAATTCGAAGGGGCAGATTCATTGGTACTAATGGCATATAAATGGCAGTAGTTGGGAGAGTTTGTTCTCGTCTTACTTAGCTTTTCTTGTGAAGGGGCAGATGTATTGGTATAAATGCAAATTAATTTAATTGAATTCGAAGTGACTGCCACTTGGCACATGAGTTCGAGTAGTATAGGGAGAGTTTGTTCTCGTCTTGTGGAGATGGACTCTATCAGTCCCCCGCCTTGGCAAGATGCTTTCATGTTGGTTGTCGATCCCCTCGTTCGAAGAAGCTTTGGTGGTGAAGTCCTTCAGAAGACTGAGATGTGCCTAGTGGATTGTCCGTGTTCGTGCACTTCACGACTGTGTGCCATGATGTTGGTTACTGGAAGAGCCCCAGGGTTTGGGTTGATTGCCAACCCACACTCTGTCGAAGCGCCCGAACGTTGATTCACTCTAACTATGCACGGTGTTCCGTCTACGCACATTGACGAAAAAGTGATTTGCTCTGACGATACACGGTGTTTCATGTTCGTGCACTTCATCAGAAGACTGAGATGTGCCGAGTTTTCGTGTTCGCGCACTTCACTGACTATGTGCCATGATATTGGTTACTGGATCCGGGATCACCGCGGCCCAGTTTTTGTTATGCTGGAAGAGACACAGGTTGTCGGGGTCGGACGATGGAGTGATTTGCTCTGACGATATTACGCCTACGCACGTTGACGATGAAGTAATTGCCAACCCACACTATGTCGAAGCTGTAAGTTTTAGCCTTTTTTCTTGGTAGTAGGATTTTATATAGTAGTTCAGACTTTCATATGTAAATAAAAGTTAAACTTTTTATGGTTTTGACAATGTAAATATAATTCAAAAATGATTTTATTATAAAAGACAGAGCAGACCAGACGTTATAAAAGACAGATGTTCCTTGCCCATTACATAATTATATTATTATTTTATATGTCATTGCTAGGTTGGTAGAGTTACATATTCACTTGAAAGCAACTTCTTAGCCCATCCCAACCTCATCATTGTAATCTTCTGGTGAGTGTCATCGTCATTTCCTCTCGGTATTTCGAAGGGACTAGTCATCAAGCTCATCATATAATACGACGTGTACAAGAGGCAGTTGGGCGCCTGTTGTTGTGGGCATCGTGGAGAACAATTCAGCACTGTGCTCTCAAACTCCATCTTCGCCGGGCATCTCCCCCTCATCATATCAACTTTTCTCCTGACGATAGGCTCTAAGGTCTTCTTCATTAATTATGCATCCACCTTGCCCTTTTCGTACGTGGTTTGCCTCAAGGAGTTATAGTATGTCCAGTCGTAGGAGATAAAGTTAAATGTGAGCAGCGTATAGTGTTTGATGGATACATGAAAGAGTGGGATGAATAGCAACTCTATGTCGTCCTCTAAACCCATGACGAAGTCTTCTACATCTGTTTTGAAAGTGTCAAGGGCGCCGGCTTTTGCTTCTAGTTCAATGGAACGTTCAACGATGTTCTGTTTTCCAAAAACAAAACACAATATCATGAGTAATTTTTTATGTCATTTTTCATCGGTTTACACATGAATATGGATTTTTCTGTTTGGATTCTTACCAATGTGTGTGGCATCAAGAATACAAACCACTTATGTTGCATGTCCTTTGAACTTGACAGGGCATACCTTCTTGTAATTCCTTGAATTTCTCTCAGCTTCCTTATTATTAGGTTGAGTATGCTAGCCTCCATGTCTTCATAGTTGAGTATGTCTTGCAGGTCTATTGCCGACAGCTGGATTGCAATTTCATTTTCACCCTCTTTCGGCAAACTCAAGTATACAATATCACTGCACATAAATTTAGTTTAGATTAAACTAATAGAGATTTTCAAGACATAATTGTGATAAAAGTCTAGAAAAAAAGAAAAAAATGGGTCATTTGCCGTCCAACAGACACGGAAAATGATAATTCACCGTCCAACTGACACGAAGAATGGTAATTCGCCGTCCAACTGACACGGAGAATGGTAATTTGTCGTCCAATTGACACGGAGAACGGTAATTCGCCATCCAACTGACACGGAGAATGGTAATTTCCCGTCCAACTAACACAGAAAATGGTAATTCGTTGTCCAACTGACACGGAGAATGGTTGTTCTCCGTTATGAATTGGACGAAGATTGGTCGAGTTCAGAATATATACTTTGGACTCATCTTTCTAGGGATTACGATGTCGATGTAATGCTTCTTCAGCTCTTCATCCGCATCTTTCCAAAGTACGAGTTCATAGCATTCCCTTAGTATGACGCCCTTCCTCTTTAGTTCAGCCATTTTGGCGTCTTCTCCGGATTTTGGAGTGACATTCATCTTCTGTTTTTTATTAGCCTCTCTAACTGTATTATTTTCCAAGGGAGTAACATCTTCATCGACTAATGCCGCTGACGGTTTTCTGGACCTCTTTTCCTCCGATCCTCCTCTTCTTTTGGCCTCTTTTGGAGTAGCAAGTTCAGCAGCTGCTTGAGTCACCTCATGCTACAATGCTACAACAATGGCTTGGAGATCAGCGACTTTTGCATCCTTTTCAATGGCTTCAATATTCAACGATTCAACTTTATTTTGAAGCTCCCTTTTCTCATTAACGAGCCTTTTATTTGCTTCTCTGAACTGCTCGGTTATTTTACCTTGTGCCTGTAGATCTTTAACTTTTTTGCTAAGCTTTTCATTCTCGGCAAGAATCTCAGATTTGCCTCTTTGCAAGGAGTCCAATTTCTGTGCCAATATCTCCATCGAGGTGTTCCTTTGAATCTGTTGGGCTCCTTGTTCCTCTAGCTCTTTAAGCTTCTTATGGAGATTCTCGTTCTCAGCAAGAATCTTAGATTTGTCTCTTCGCAAGGAGGCCAATTCCTGCGCCAACATCTCCATCGAGGTGTTCCTTTGAATCCATTGGGCTCCTTGTTCCTCTAGCTCTTTAAGCTTCTTATGGAGATTCTCGTTCTCAGCAAGAATCTCAGATTTCTCTCTTCGTAACTCCTCCAATTCATGTACCGAGCCCTCCATCACAACGTTGACTACACGTTGTTGGGCTTCTTGTGCCTCTAGCTCTCTAAGCTTTTTATTGAGTTTTTCATTCTCAGCAAGAACCTGAGAATGCTGACTTCTCAACTCCTCCAATTCCTGTACCGACCCCTCCATCACGGTGTTTATTCCAAGTTGTTCGGGTCTCTCTTGTTCAGGATCCTCATCCCCACCAGTTTGGTGGTGTCCCTTTCCCTCAAATGCATCTTCTTCTCGTATTTCTACGTCCTCTTCTACGTGGCCTTCCTCTTTTCCGACAGCTATAACCAAATCTTTGAATATCTGTTTCGATCTAAATTTAATGTGATATTCGCGTTTGAGGAAAACCGATATTTCGTACCCATTCCATGTGTAAAATCTCGGGTATTCACGTATTGGAGCGGACTTCCTTTCCACAAGCGTGCTATGTTCCGTAAACCAATAGAGGAAGTATATTGTACAACCTTCCATTTTGGAGTATGCATCGGAGTAATCCGTCCTTAGTTTTACTTATAGTCCTCTTGATGCTCTCCATGACATACTCTAAGATTAACCTTGGCCAGCATATTCTGTTGATAACTTCTATGTTGTCTAACAAGGCCAAGAATCTGTACAGCAAATTTGAACCGCCGGATTTTGTGAAGAATACTGTTTGGCACAAGTGGAAGATTATTAGGTTTGCCAAATCATCTGGATTAACAGCGTTATCTTCGCTACGAAGCCGTTGTAACAATTCAAAGAACTTCTCCCTAACTTTATTATTCGTGACTTCTGAGTGTTTGCCCTTAGAATTAGCCAGCAATCTTGTGAAGTGATCTCTACACAAGCTCAACGATGCTGGTGGTGTGGGCTGTTGTTGTTTTTCTATTATCAATCTTCTGTAATTAGCATCATCCTCACTATCATCCTTCAGCGGTAGACCGAAAATGGCTTCCATATCGTCCACACTCGGCGCTATTTTAACAGTAGTGCTCAGTTGCAAGTATCCGATAGCAGATTTGTCTTCCACATAAGTTCCTATCAAATTCTCAAGACCTTCTGAAACCTTGGCCAATTCTTGAGTGCGAACTTTGTTTTTGTAGAATACCTTGACAAAATTGTTGAAACTAGTATTCTTCAAAGAATCGATAACTAGCTCGGGCAAACGGCCGCCATCTTCTTTGATATCATCCATAAGAGTTTGCATCGTCTTGAAAGAAGAACGGAAAACTCTTGAACCTTTATTTCTGACAGTTTTTTCCCTACAAAAAGACAAAAAATTAGGTTTCTGTAAACTGTTCTTGATTACTAGGAGAATGGAAAACTCTTGAATGACAATTCTCCGTCTTGAAAGAAGAACGAAAAACTCTTGAATGGCCATTCTCCGTCAAGTCAATACGGAGAATGGAATTAATCCTTCAATCTAACAAGGAGAATGGTCCATTCTCCGTCAATATAAACTTGTAGAATGGAATTAATGCTACATTTTAACACTTATAGTTATACCTTCTTTTTGCCCTCCTTCTTGATTACTAGCCTCTGGCTCATGTACCACCTTTTTAAATCTTTTCACAACAGCTCTCTCTTCTTGCATATCTACATCTTCTCCCTCTTCTCTAACTGGGGATCCATTTGATGCTGATGTTTGTGACATGGTGTGAAGATTGTGAATGGAGAGTCACTGACGAGTTTTTGAAATAGGGTTTGAAGATTTTAGAGGATGACACCTAGAAACGAAAAGGAGCAGCATATGGAAGAAGAGGAAGAATAGAAAATTTTTGGTTTTGAAGAGTCGATTTCGTGAGTGCTTTGAAAAAATTAGAAGGGCAATAAGATCATGCCACACCCTTTTATATATTTTTAGCTAATTCTGGGCACGCGATGAAATGTTATTTTGTGGTGGGTTTTTTCATAAAACTTTTGTGGTTTTTGGGCATTTTATAAATTTTCTCTTGTCAATAACTTGAGAATTTTTCTCGATACATAGGGTCAGAGGCATAAATCACTTTAGCACGAAGAGAGGGTATACCCACATGGTCAGAGGCACAGGTTACAAAATTTTGGGATTATATGGCAACAACATTATGAAACAAATGATCATTTTAATATTATTTTTATCCCACATTTTAAGAACATTACAACTCAACAAAACAAATGAACATAATACATTAGATATAGAAGAAGAAGAAAAAATTATCGTCTTCCATATTCAATCAGCAACTTTGCGTCTTTCCTTCTTGTTATTCCCTTGAAACAAATGATCATTTCCTTCTTTTCAGTTTTGACTCCTTTCTGCTTAATTATATTATATATGCAACTTAGATAGTACTTCATTGTGCTCTAAAGTTGTAATCCATTCAGCAGCTTTGCGTCTTTCCATTTCCGCATCAAACTTCATATAACAAACATAACATCAAAAATATTGCTCTAAAAAGTGTAAGTTTTTGACGACATATTTTCAGACTTACATTGAGAGAACGGTAGTCCAGACTACATCGGTCTTTCATGAATGTAATTACAAAAGTCCCACAATCAAGTAAATTGCCTTGGCGGGGGAACATAAGGACGACATTTTATTACAAAAGCAGAAAAGCTGAACCTAGCATCTCTCAACTTCAAAATCTCTTCTTCGAGAGAGAGATCCAAATTTGAAAGCTATAATTACCAGAATACAATATGTATTAATATACCGCGGATCTTGTATGCAATTCATAAAATTGATGAATATGAGCTTACTATTTCTTTTATGACTGATTTGTTTTGAATCGGATCATCTTTAGATGCAAGTGTGTCCCAAATTTTAACAGTCCTTGTTTTAACCAGAACTCTTGTAAGAGTATAGTGTCCGTCCAAAAGAATGGGTATGTATATCTGAATCAAGATTAATTAGGTAAAATAAATTAGTAAATTTTCCAAAAATTAGGATTAATATTTAAACAGAAATACATTAATACCTCCTTACAAGTGCTTAAAGATCCCATGTAATCCTGACAATATTTGTTCTTCTTCCTTATTTCATAAAGCTTTTTCTCAGATGGAGGTAACCTTGCTCTCTACAAACACATTAATTAATAAATTACGAAGGACAAACAAACGAGAAAATTGTTAATGTATATGCATTGAAGAATAAAATGCTCACTCACCGTTATCCTTATTGGTAAAAACCATACATTAGCTTTA
Organism: Iris pallida; assembly: GCA_029216955.1. NCBI lineage: Eukaryota > Viridiplantae > Streptophyta > Magnoliopsida > Asparagales > Iridaceae > Iris > Iris pallida. Next base: position 32,860,990 of record JANAVB010034417.1, read on the forward strand.
TTAGAGGTTCTTTTCTGTTCCTCTACGGTGAAAAGAGCAGAGACAAGGCCTACAATCTGAATAAATCATTAAAAATGTCTGCGATGAAATCGAAGTAAACATAGACGGCATCTAAGAAGAAATATACTATATATACATACCTCATCTTTAATTCTCGTTAAAGGAGATAAGGACTTTATATCAGCCCGAGATATATAGATTTTGTTGCAAGATGATGTTATTTCTCTAAGAAGAAAAAATGAATAGATTAGGAGAAAAAACTGTTGGAATTAAATCAAAACTCATATTACTTACTCTTCAGGTCTATCATCCGCAAAAATGTAGTCGTAATAACTCGAAGAACCACTAGTACACTTGCTAGGCTTCGAGGTTGAAGTTTTTGTTAAACTTTTCAATGGTGTGACCGGATCTAAATTTTCATGCATTCTTTTCGAAGAACTGCTAAAGTCAGTTTCTTCTGTATGACACAATACGAGAATTCGGTCCATTGCTTTATTATGATTCTGTAGCAGCACGTCCTCCTCATCGGAAGATTCAACAGAAACCTCCTCCACATTATTAAATACTCCATATGAAGATGTCTTCTTCAAAGCTGGAGATTCTTCAATCTTCTCCAAACGCTGAGATAAAATCATTTGTTCAATTTCTATTGAACCAAGCTTAGAATTGATCGATACAACTTGAGCTGAAATCGTCGACAGTTATTCTTCAATCATACGTAACATACGCGGAATGGAGGTTTCATTTGGAGCTGGCAACCAATCTTCTACGTCTTCTACATTTTCTAGCACACGAGTAAACATCTTGAGAACAAGAAAACTATTGTATTTCAGAAAACTATTCTATGTATTTCAGAATAAATAATAGTTGAAACAAGAAAACTATTGTATATATAGCAAGAGAGAAGTACAAAAATTGAGGAAGATGGAAAGACAAATAAATTTCAAGACTAGCAAACAATCTATTAGTCGTTTGATTGAGGAGGGCTCGAGGAAGATTCTACTAGCTATTTGAAAAGTACAAAGGTTATCATAATTAACAATTTGAGGAACTCTATAAGAGGTTTAATTCCGTTGGTACTCCTCGTTGTTCAAGGAGGGCTCGACGAAGTCCGTCGCGAACCGGAACTTCTTCTTCTTTCTTTCTTCATCTCCGTTTCTCCTTACACCACCACCACCATGGCCTGTAGCTTTATAACAAAAATATTAAATTGTTAGATGAAACAAAAAACAAATTACGGAAAGATTACTAAATCAAAATCAAACAGAACGTATATTCATAGAAAATATTATATTAAAGATGAAAATGTTACAGAAGCAACACCATAATTTTACAACAACTAAGCAGATTCTGCTAAGCAATAACTAAAATTAGGGATTGTGTCCTCCTTGGATTTAATTTACACAAAGAAGAGATTTGAGAGAAGGAGCTTTTATCGGCTTTCTACCACTCTTCTTCCTCTGAATTCTTCCCTTACTATTATCCACATTGGCTACAGGAACTTCGTCCATGTCGTCGTTGGTGTCATCATCTAGATCGCCAGTAGCGGTGGTGTCGTCGTCTACATCACCTACAGATCTAGACATACTGTGTCCTTCATTTTCGGCCGATACACAATTATTGTTATATATACGTAGTTGCACAAAATATTAAATTACATGGACGAAAGAGAAAGTAAATATGAGTTAATTTAGAGTGTTCATTGAAAAAATTACATTGAAGAATGACCTGCTATAGCAAGTTAAAAAGAGGTCAAAAGTCAAAAACAACATTAAATGATGTCTCCTGCATTATTTAATCTGAATTTAATCTGAACCATTGGATGAACATCCAACGGTTCAGATTTCGGATGTATCGATGCATCCCAAAAGAGTGGATGTATTGTAGAATTTTCCTATATATATATATATATATATATATATATATATATATATATATATATATCATGAAAACTCTATCCACCTTACAGAAATCAAGTAATACAACTAGAAATGAACAATATCGCAACTGATAACATTGAAGAGGACAATATCTACCTATAAAAATCAACTCTTAAAGTAAATCTAAAACACCAAAAAATCTCAAAAATCAAAATCTCACATGCATGAAATAACTCCATAAATCAAAACAAATGCAAAATATCAAAAACAATATCTGAAAACCTAAAATCCCAAGTGCATGAAAATCCATAGAAAATCATAAAATCCATGATATTTGTCTCAAATCGACGACCGTAGTTTCCTTATATCCGATCATAATGTACGTCACTGTCATTCTCTGCCACGCCATCCGGAATGGCTCCAAAAGATTCACCATGACACTATAATCGAGCGGTTGCAACTTTCGCTACCATGCCGTCAAGGCACACCAAGGTCACCAGGTCACTCTAGACAAATATCCAAAATAAATCAAATCTTGAACCCAAATGTCTAAGTCAGTAAAATCACAAAACACCTAACAAGATAACAAGACAGTTCTAGAAAAATACTCAAAATTCAAAATCCAGATCTAATATCATATACAGAAAATATATCTATAATCAAAATAATCTCTAAAACATATAATCAAGAAGATGGAATAATCCAGAGTCAAAGGAGCTGAATAGGTACAAGAATATCCATTGGATACTCAACAAATGTTGAAACATCCAATTCCAGAGTCCTGATAAAGTCTTCCTTCAAAACAATCAAGTCAACGCTCTAAAAGGGCAATAATGATACTAAGTCAACACGAAGTCAACGCACGAAAGGAATAACAAGAGAGTCAAACAAGGCGATACATCGGTAGAGAGAGTACAAAACCTAAAATAATCAAGTAACCCAAGGATGGAGACAAAACACTGTCTTATCTGATAAATTGATCGACATGACCAACTAAAAGATCATATCTATCAAAACAAGGAATAAAGATAGATAACAATAAACAAGATAAGGTCAAGCAAGATAGGTCCAAGTAGAGATATGGACCAGTTGTATAAATCAAGGAAGCGAAGGACAAGTGTAACAAGTTAGAATTCCAAGAAATTATGGACTGAGATCAATAATCATGTGATACGCAACAATATCTCAAAACGAGACCTGCACGGGCCAGCACTAAAACCTTATGTATTTTGAAAAAAGGTATATGACTATAATCCGGGCGGGCAAATAAAGGAATGCTCCTTCTATTTATAGATTTCTAGGGAAATTCACCTATGTGCGCATATATGATACGCGTATGGATTTTGGTGCGTAGGAGCGCTACACGCATAAAGTTCGAACTGAATCTGTTATAACTGTACCATTGGGCTGCGGGTGAGATGACACGTGGTAATTCATCTTTTTCTGAGATCTTGGGTAGTTGGCACCCGTTTATAGGCATGACATGTGATGCATGTACATTGCTTAAAGATCTTGATATGTTGAAACATAATAGATCTCATGCGCTAACTGGATTCAATATATAAGAGAACTTGGCGCATGGCCTCTAGGGCGCATGGCAAGTCTAGGTGCATGGTTTTAGATGCACAGGTGAGATATAGTTAGGTTTAAGCCACGTGGTATAGAATAATTATAACCGACAAATGAGTAATAATTACGTCAAGTATCTGTTTACGTTGGCTGTCAGCTCAAAATTTGAAGCATCTTTATCTTTATCTGAAGTGGCCTCAATGTGCTCTTGGATGATGAGCGCATGAGCAATAGGCACATGGAGTCAGGAATGGTAATGATTGGACTATTGTATAGCTGTCATCTGCATATCTTTCGAGGCGCATGATACACCATGTTTGAGTGACAACTTACATGTGAAATATTTGTTAGTATTGCATAAATACTGACGGGATAATTTAAAGAGGCGCGTGGTCTATTTGGCGCATCATTTAACTGAGTATCCTTGGTACACCTTCTTTATCCCGTTTTTGAGGAGGCACATAATTTTGGTCAAATTCCTGAAGCGCTGCTGTTGTATATGTCGTAGGGTTCAAAATAATAACTTTTGATCAAATTTAGTCAAAATTGAGGTGGCGGGTTCATTGCCATTAATACGAGGTTCATCACATTAATTTTAGAGTTCTTGACTGTGGGCCACTTAGCACATGGGTTTGACCGCACTTTGGCCTATAAATAGGGATGTTTGGGAGAAAAAAGACTTGTTCATTCTCGTTCGTCCCCCTACTACATGTTTGAGACATCTTTGGTTTCGATGGCCATGAGCCTCCTCCTTGGCGAGTTTGACAAAAGTTGTATCAGCCATGGACTAAGATCGTAGGTCTCTTCGTTCGAAGAAGCGACCACCTTAATGAAGGAATTTGTAAGAAGACTATGCACTTGGCTGACTATGGATGGAGCAGTCCTTGTTCATGCAACGTACTAGCTGTGTTTTACCCCGAGACGACGTCGAGTGCCATCGAAGCGGCCAAGATGCTGATTACTGGGTTTGGATTGATTGCCAATCCAAACCCCATTCTACCAACGGCTCATCTACATTACCGACGAGAGTCCTGTGTATGTCTTGAATAATTAAGGCAGGCCCAATTCTATAGTAGATTTTTCAGGTAATCATTAATATTAATGAAAATCCATTTATGTAATAGACTTCCATTGTATGTAATCATGGATATCAATAAAAAATTATCCTTTTATGAGCTTTAAATATTATGTAGTAAATTTAGGCGCATGATTCTGCTATATGGATACGCCAGTTTAGTTATACGCATGAGATGCTTGGCGCATGATGTTTGCAGAATATGGTCTGCTTCTCATAGGGATGCTCCCATGTGCATGTTTGTTTGGAGCGCATAGTGTAATTTCTATGCTTCTACAGGGACACAAATAAATAAAATGTCATGTCTAGTGTCAATATCCGATATCCTTAAACTAGCATCGGTACCGAAATAATATTCGAACAAGGTATCAACTAATCCGACGTCTTTAATATACAACAAGAATCAAAAGAACATATAAGAAATCAACATAAATACTGAATCTTGGCAAGATACCCTTGCATATATCCTCCAACTGTACGTACAAAAGTCTAGCTTTTGTCTCTCCAGTCATACCGTCACGAACCCCTAACGAATAAATAAACTACCAAATAACGAGGCCTTACCATACTGTCACGAACCGGACCCGATGTATGGGCACAAGTGCGAGACAACACCTATCCTACGCTACAACATCGGTGGTAGAACGCTGTCTAGGTCTACTATAGAATCTAACAATATATATCATAACCTGTCAAGAGATCTCAACTCCAAAAGGAGGACAAATAATGATAATATTCATACTCAATCATAATGACTATAAGGAAGATAAATGGCACGATAAAGATATATGACGTGATATGAAATATCCAGGAGTCTAACATAACAGAATACAAGTCCAAAGAGAGTCTAATAGTCAACTATATCAAATACAAGTCACAAATAATAACATGTCAAGAGTTATAAAGGTGGAGACAAATCCAGTACTAAACTAGTCTAACTCTGTCACTACTAAAGCCTCCTTAGCTGGAGTAAACCCTCCAGGATTAGTATCTCCGGGTCTATGCCTACTACCTCCTGTGGGTCGTAGTAGGTAGGATAACCGTCATCTAAATCATATGGGAAAAATATATCCAGTTAGGATTAGAGCGTAGTACACTTCTAATAACATTTCCAGTAAATAATAAAGACTATCTAACAATAAATAGAGAGAATATGCAAGATAATAAAATATACACAAAAATATGTCAAGATATGAATAATGTTGTAAGTAAATACAAGAGCAAAAGGGCAAGAAATATCATGTACAAGAAAATTAGGAATAACTATCTATGTGAGTGAGCACTAGTTTCAACATATGATCGGCTTAGGAACTTGCCTGGAAATTTATGGTCTGGTTAATCATATGTGCGGTGTATGATCAACACTCATAAGAAACAAGACATGCACAAGGAGTGTATGATCAAATATCTATACTAATACTCTCCGCCTGCGACTGGTATAGTGGATCCAACCATGGTATGTTATGACACGGGATTTTAGAAGAAGGTAGCAAGTCTTCTCGAGAATCAGTGTCCATACAAGTACAAAAACAACAAGGCTTGCACAAGGTACACCCAGTTATACAATGAATAACTTCTCATGACAGAATTCGTAAATACCAATCCGTGTAACCATGTGTCAAGAACTCAAGAATATCTACACTAGATATAAGAAACATAGAAAATATCATAAGCGAGAAATTATCAGAGAATGTACTCTCCTGAGATCCGGTATAAAATGTCAACAGTATCTGATACGGTGCCTCAAAGACCTAAATATGGAATATCAATGTCAATTGGTATTTTGGAATTATAAACATGCTATACTAGCTCAATACTAGGTCTTCAAGTCATTTCTAGGTCAAACTAGGTCAATGTGGTCAATACCTTGCTAAACTAGGTTAATCTAGGTCATACCTAGGTATTTGGGTTCATATCTTGTCATACCAAGGTATTTTAGTCTATACTAGGTCAACCTTATATATATTTATCTATATAGTATACCTATAGGCTTATTTAGTAATATCCTAACTTCAACCCAATACCTTTGCATAAGCATAAACCTAATACATAAGGTAAAGTAATAACCTATACTCAATACCCTTCCCATTACTAGTATTTCCTAGGTAATTTTCATTACCTACTCTCACATAGGTAAACCAATTACCTAAACTTAACCTAAACCATGACTTACCCTTACCTTGCCTAGACACCCACACAAACATACACACCAGCACACCTATACATTCATGTGCTGTCAAAGCCTCCTCTCCTCCTACTTTATTTGTATTCCTATTTCTACTTGACGTACACTTACCTACATATATAGACATTTACCTATCATTGGCCAACTGTTGCACTATTTTCTCCCAAGTTTACATGAATTCCTACACATCTGCACCTATCATACCCATCTTTTAGACTCTATTTCCTAACAGACATTTGCCTCCCTTCTTCCTTGCATTGTTGTGCTACACATTCTATAGGTACTGTTGTACAAGTGTGGTAGCACAGACCTGTGACTGCCCCCTTCATTTTATTAATACCCCAAGAGCAAGCATTGTTGCAGCCTAACACACTAAACATGTACTGTTGCAGCTATTTCCTTTAGCCATGTGCACTTATGTGCACAGGTGCACTTAACTGATGATGCACCCTACACTTGATATGCACAGAGCCTGCATCCTACTCTTTCCCTCTTTCATATGCTGTCTAATAGCGGTTCACCACGGCTGTTACACTCCTCACTATCCTACATAACTTCCTCTCTCTCTCTCTCTCCACATCATCTCACTCACAATAACAGGGCTCTCTTCTCCAATTGTTCACCAGCAGCAGCCCTTCCAGACTATATACATAACTACACAGGCCTTTGCCAACCAAATCAACAACTTACTGCTGCCATACCATCATATTCCAAGCCCGGCTGCCTACTATTACATATCTTGTGCACATGTGTGCACATGAGTTAACTCCTTTCATCTTTATTATTTCCTACAGAGCATAGAGCCCTGTCCAATGCACTGCATAGATGCAAGTGTGCACCTGCAGCATCATGACTCCTCTTCTCCTCTTTATATTCCTATGCAACTATCTATCTATGTCACTATCTATTCATATCCCACCATCACATATACATATGCACACAAAAACAACCTGTGCACACACTACCTATCACCATTTCCTTCTAAACATACTATGACATTCCCCTAACATATATATACTCACCTACGTACACACATAGGTACCTATTATATATATTATTTAGGCACACAGATATGTGTGGGTCTATATAAAACATACACACTATAATGAGTGTATCATAAAGTACACACACACACAAATATATATATATATATATATATATATATATAGGCATACCCACCTATGTGTCTAAATGTGGCATACACTAGTCTCATGTGTCACATACCACAAGACAAACACATACACAAACATTTGGTGCGCATCACCGCTTGTATCATACTAGTCTACGATATGCTTGTGATACGGCCAAGATACCTATACCAAACCTTGTCCGAACCTACC
>JANAVB010034417.1:32869051-33354051 GCA_029216955.1 Iris pallida
TTGTCTTTTGTTTACTTAGACTTTTGAGAGTAGACATGTATTAGACTATATCTTTTTGTAACTGGACATGTATCCAGTTTTACATTTCAGTTCACTTGTACTTGAACGTTTTACTATATACGACGACTTTTGTGTTTGGAGCAATTATGACTTTATTTCGCTTATAGAACTGTTAGCACATTTAGTCTTATCCTGTTGTCTTTAGAACAGCTTACTACGTTTTATCTCAACGTAGGCTGGGGCATGACTCGGCCTGGCCCAACAATTTGGGTAGCGGGTCGTGACATGTTTTTAGTGGTGGCCCATGCAGGTCCTGACTAAACTGTTTGGTTATGTTATTGTACCAAGCATGCCTGCAATTAGGAACTTAAGGTAATTAGACAACTTTAGGAATAACGCTTAGAACACCTAGAGAAATGCTAGGATTGCAACATAGGAAATATATCACATGTTTGCTATTATAATTAGATTTTCTTGCATATGATTACTTACCTTAAATAAGTCCTTATAAGTCTTTTTTATTTGTAATTTAGATGGTGCTTACTCGTTCATCCCAGTATGTTACCCCCGAGAATGGGGCCCTCCATATCCAGTCAGCTGACCAGTTGACTGATACATCTCCACCTACCATATTTCCCCACTCCACAGATCCACAAACCCAGATACCACAACCACCTTCCACATCATAGGCCCAGCAGGACCCGATACTTCCACCACCCCCTATCACTATACCCACCCAGGCTTCCGTCACCCTCGACGGGAACCAGCTGCTCACACTGATTCAGGGGTTCCTAACAACCCATCTGGAGCAGACTACCCTACTCCGCCAGAGCATGGAGCGTTCTGAGGGACGTCCCGTGGCCCCACCACATGTAGAGCCACGGCAGAGAGCGGGGACGAACAAGGACTTCATGGGTCTGAATCCCAAGGAGTTCTCAGGGACTGAGGGCATAGTAGTAGCTGATGACTGGCTAGATTCGGTAGAGAGGAAGCTTCTAGGAGTTTGGATGTCGGATGACCTCCAGGTCGAGGCAGCGAGATTTCTGCTGATAGACTTAGCAGGAGTCTGGTTCCGGAATGAGCCATTATTTGCGAGAGGTAGAGCCACTTAGGACCAGTTCAAGACCCAGTTCAAGAAGAAATTCTTCTCGACCACTGCTAGAGTAGCCATGGGGCTACGATTCCAGAACATCCAGCAGGGGAACCGTTCTGTTGATGACTATGCGGCAGAGTTCAGTCGCCTGAGCCGTTTTGCTCCTAGTCTGGTTGCTGATCCAGAGGAGATGACCCGTAGGTTTTGCCATGGTCTAGATCCAGACATTGGCATTCTTATAGTGGCAAACGGTACGACTGACTACTACCAGAGCCTAGAGTTGGCCCGGAGTATTGAGGAGCGTCTTCTGTCATGCAAGAGGCCGGCTTTGTACATCATGAGGGACCGTCCAAGCGTCAGGCTTTCCAACAGAGAGCATCGACGCCACCCCAGCAGACTTACCGTCCCCCTACACCCCATCATCAGACCCCGTCAGTTAGAGCCCCGGGACACCAGCAGCAGCAGCAGAAGGGAGCTATATGTTCTTTCTGCGGAAGACCAGGGCACGACAGGTCCGTTTGCAGGAAGAGGTTGGGTCAGTGTTTAGTTTGTGGGTCTGCCACCCATCAGCTACAGAACTGTCCAGCAACTAAGGGACCTAGAGGACCACTCCCGACTCAGCAGCAGAGGTTTGGGCAGCATCTGCAGCAGCAGAAGGGACCTCAGGGGAAGGTTTATAGCCTAGCCCTCGAGCCGGTGCCGGAGCAGGTTTCGGAGCCGGATTACTTAGCTGACGTCATTACAAGTCATGTTTATTTGCATACTTTTCTAGCTCTATGTTTGTTTGATTCTGGTGCATCTCATAGCTTCCTATCATTAGAGTTTATGCAAGAACATCACTTAGTATCTACACCTACTGCGGAGATTAGTAGAGTAATGACGGAAGGAGGACCAGTGCCTATTAGAGCTAGCTATAGATGCTCTATTATGATAGCCGGGAGAGAGTTTGAGGGGCAATTCTTTGTGATGCCACTCCCCGGTTATGATATCATATTGGGGATGGACTGGCTTAGCTATGCCCACGCATCTATAGATTGTCATGAGGGTAGTATTTTGTTCAGTCCCCCAGGAACAGCACCATTCAGTGTCAGGAGGACAGGGCCGAAGATCAGCCTAGAGCCGAACTGTTGTGCGACAGTCGGGGATGCAGCACTGCCACACCCTATCATTAGGAAGTTTATGGATGTATTCCCAGAGGATCTTCCAGGACTTTCGCCATACAGAGATGTGGAATTCACTATAGATTTAGTGCCGGGTTCATCACCAGTATCCCGGGCTTGCTATAGAGTGAATCCCAAGGAGGCCATAGAGATGAAAGAGCAGATTGATGACCTGTTGAAAAAGGGTTTCATTCGATCCAGTGCTTCTCCATGGGGAGCACCTGTGCTCTTTGTGCCTAAGAAGGATGGTACAGTCCGGTTGTGTATTGACTACCGGGCCTTGAATGCCATCACCATCAAGAACAAATATCCTCTGCCCAGGATAGATGATTTGTTCGACCAGTTGAGCGGGGCAAAGGTGTTTTCCAGGATAGATTTGAGATCCGGCTACCACCAGGTGAAGGTTAGGCCAGCAAACATCCAGAAGACGGCGTTCAACACGAAGTACGGGCAGTACGAGTTTCTGGTGATGCCATTTGGTCTCACAAATACGCCAGCTGTCTTTATAAATTTGATGAATAAGACATTTCACCAGTATCTAGATAAGTTCGTCGTGGTGTTTATCGACGACATCCTGATATACTCAAAGATGCCAGAGGAGCATGCAGAGCACTTGCGGATAGTTTTGGGGATTCTGAGGCAGGAGAGATTGTTTGCCAAATTGCCGAAGTACGAGTTCTTTTTAGGCCGAGTGGAGTTTTTCGGCCACGTAGTCACTGGAGATGGAATCTCGGTGGATCCCAGGAAGATTGCTGCAGTTGAGACGTGGAAGGCTCTGACGTCAGTTTCAGAGATCAGGAGCTTTCTGGGTTTAGCAGGCTATTATAGAAAGTTCGTCCAGGACTTTGCTAGGATAGCTGAAGCCATGACGAAGCTGACGCGGAAGGACGCAGAGTACATTTGGTCAGAGGACTGCCAGACAGCATTTGAGGAGCTGAAGAGGAGGCTGACGACCGCTCCAGTTCTGACTTTACCTTCAGGTTCTGGAGGTTTCACCATTTACAGTGATGCTTCTGGAAAGGGGCTAGGATGTGTCCTACAGCAGCATAGGAAAGTGATTGCTTATGCATCTAGGCAATTGCAGACTCATGAGAGGAATGATCCTACCCATAACCTCGAGTTAGCTGCGGTGATCTTTGCACTCAAGTTATGGAAATATTACTTATACGGAGAGCGTGTGGAAATCTTTACTGACCACAAAAGCTTGAAGTATGTGTTCACGCAGAAAAGAGCTGAACATGAGGCAAAGACGATGGTTGGAGTTGATGAAGGACTTCGACATCGATTTACAGTATCACCCCGAGAAGGCAAATGTGGTGGCGGATGCGCTGAGCAGGCATCCGATGGCATGGTACCTGATGATTGATCGGCATTTGCGGAAGGATCTGGAGAATCTCGGTATTGAGCTAGTTCGGCCAGGATCAGTGATACAGATAATGGCGCTTGACATTCAGTCAGGTTTGATGGAGCAGATCCGGGAGGCACAGTCTACAGATGAGAGCCTTCGCAGACTTCGACCCCAGGCGTTAGCTGGATTGCTGGATGATTTCACTATAGCAGAGGATGGATCCCTGAGGCATGGCAGCCGATAGTGCGCACCGAAGGAAGAGCTGGTAGAGGCAGTTTTGCAGGAGGCACACCGATCGAGATATTCTATTCACCCTGGTGCTAACAAGATGTACCGTGACTTACGGGAACATCTTTGGTGGCACGGGATGAAGAGGGATGTGTCGCGTTTTATCTCGAGATGTTTGGTTTGCCAGCAGGTCAAGGCGGAGCGCCAGAGGCCAGCTGGTTTGTTGCAGCCGTTACCCATTCCCGAGTGGAAGTGGGAACATATTACGATGGACTTTGTCTCAGGGCTTCCTCGTTCCCAAGGAGGGAAGGATGCCATTTGGGTCATCGTAGACAGGCTGACGAAGTGTGCGCACTTCATACCCTTCAAGGTGGGGCTTTCCACCGAGAAGTTGGCGGAGCTATACATGCAGCAGATAGTTCGCCTACACGGAGTGCCGGTGAGCATCGTGTCAGACAGAGACAGCAGATTTACATCCCACTACTGGAGGAGCTTGCAAGAGGAGTTGGGCAGTAGGCTCAAATTCAGTACGGCGTACCACCCGCAGACAGATGGGCAGTCCGAGAGGACGATACAGACACTGGAGGATATGCTGAGGACCTGCGTGCTGGACTTCGGAGGATCATGGAAGAGCCATCTGCACTTGGTAGAGTTTTCATACAACAACAGCTACCAGGCCAGTATTGGTATGTCTCCTTTCGAGGCAATTTATGGACGACGATGCCGCACACCGCTCTTCTGGGATAATGTCGGAGACAGAGTTATGCTTGGGCCAGAGGTGATCACGGATGCAGCAGAAAAAGTCGGGATGATCAGAGACAGGCTCAGAGTAGCTCAGGATAGGCAGAAACACTGGGCTGATGCTAGTCACAGACCGATGGAGTTCGCAGATGGTGATATGGTGCTAGTGAAGATATCACCTACTAGAGGGACGATCCGGTTCGGACGAGGAGGGAAGCTGAGCCCCAGATACATCGGGCCGTTCGAGATACTTGGCAGGATCGGAGAGGTAGCTTACAGGGTTGCACTTCCACCCAACCTAGCAGGAGTTCACGACGTCTTTCACGTATCTCAGCTGAGGAGATATTTTCCAGACCCCAGCCATGTGCTAGATCATTCAGAGTTGGAGGTCGGACCGAGCCTTACAGTTTCTGAGCAGCCAGTGGAGATTTAGACAGGAGAGAGAAGAGGCTGAGGAACAAGGTTATACCCCTAGTGCGAGTAGCTTGGAGCCGTCACTCCCCAGGTGAATCTACTTGGAAGAGGGAGTCGGACATGAGGGAGAGATACCCTTACTTGTTCGATCCAACCGCTGCGAGGGAACCACCCGTTCCCGCTTGATACCTTAGAGGTTAGTTTCGATCGCAGCCTTAGTCATTTTGTTGCATTGCTTGCTATGTTAAAATATTGTAGGGTCTTCAATCCTTGTGAATTTTGAGGACGAAATTTTTCAAGGAGGGAAGACTTGTAAGCCCCTGGTTTTCAAACTTTAGCTAAATTAGTGCTAATTGATTTTTAACGTCATTTATAGCCTTAAATAATTATTAGAAATTTTTTGGAATTTTCTAGAAATTTTAAATGATTTTTAAATGATTTTTAAATGAATTTTTAATACAAAAATAATGATCTGTAATTTTCTAAAAAGTTTTAATATCATTTTGCAAATTTTTGAAATGTTTTTATATCAGTTTGTAATTAGTAAATTGTTTGAAATTGAGGAATGCAAATATTATTTTGCATTTGACTACTGTTAAAGTCTTTATGCAATAACCAAAACCTAGAGGACCTAACTGCTAAACTACCAAAACCCCCCCGACCAGACACTCTCTCTCCTCACCCACTCTCGTTAACCCCCGACCGACGACCGCCACGCCGACGGGCAGCCCCCGCCATTTTCGGCTGCCCGACCGACCTAGCACCACCCTAAACCCCCTATTTAAACCCCCGCAGTTCCCTCGACCAACCACCCCCACTCTGACCTAACCCCGACTACCGCAGCCACCGTCTTCCCCGCTTTAAGTTCGCCTGAACCCTAGTTCTGACGAACTCCTCGTACAGCCTCACCGTCGACCCTCACAGCCCCCAACCGACGTCGAAGAGTTCGCCTCGACGAGCTGAGGGCAGCGCCGCCTCGTCGACGTCTCCTCCGCCCTATCGCAGCCGCAACAGCAGCCCCCCCATCGGACACGTACGTGTCTTTGGCCCCGTGTCCTTTTTTATGTCTCGATTTCATGTAAGAGACTCGCCCGCACACGATGACTCTTTTGGTGAGTGTGGACACAGCAAATACGTGTCGTGCGTGTCGTAAACAACACGGATACGAGGATTCCTGTGTCCCAAACTGTCCGGACACAGGCTCGTGTTTATTTTTTTTTATTATGTTTATGTTAAACAAAACCTAATAAATTTTACCCAAGCCCTAACTCCAACATAACTAATGGGCTGACCCCCTGGCCAGCCCGTCCTAAACTAAACCCCCCCCCCCCCCCCGCTGGCTCAGGTTCGAGCCCCTCCTCTTCTTTTCTGTTTTCTTTTCTTTTTCTTTTTCTGTTTCTTTTCTTTTCTTTTTCTATTTTATATATATATATATATATATATATATATATATATATATATATATATATATATATATATATATATATATATATATTTATTTATATAATATATATATATTTTATATATATATATATTTTTTTATATATATATATATAAAATATATATATTAGTATATATGTATTTTTTTTATATTTTATATATATATGTATTTATATATATATATATATATAAAATATATATTTTATATATATTTTATATATATATATATATATATTTTTTTTATATATATATATTTTTTTATATATATATATATATATTTTATATATATATATATATATATATATATATTTTTATATATATATATATATATATATATATATATATATATATATATATATATATATATATATATATATATATATATATATATATTAGTTTATGTATATACTGTATTTTGACAGTATTTTATATATATGTATATATTTTATAGTTAGTAATTTTATATATATATGTTTATATTTATATATATATACATATATGTATATATGCATATATGCATATATGCACTATATTTTATCTATGTATATATGCATATATATTTTCATGTGTATATATATATTATATATATATACACTATATCATTAAGTGTTTTCTTATATATATATATATATATATATATATATATATATATATATATATATATATATATATATATATATATATATATATATATTTGTATATATATATATATACTTTATAAATTAAGTATTTTTCCTTATATATATATATATATATATATGTACTTTTAAAACATATGTGTGTATATTTTCACTATGCATAACTTTACCATATTAAAATAATAATATTTATTTTGCCCTATTACCAAATTATATTTTTAGTGTATTTAAATTACTGCAACCATTTGGTGTCCAAGCCTAGCATGGGTTTTTGGGTCCAAATGTGTTTTCACACATTTAAGACCTGTACAAGTTATATTGGACTTGATTCATGGCCTTGGGTCCTGTATTTGAACTTTGGTTCAAATTATATACATGGACAAAATACGCAGATAAATAAATTATTGTGTGCAATGCTGTTTTTGATTTTCTAAAAATACTTAAAGTACTGCTAAAATTATGGAAAAATAGTATTTAGATACTATGTTAAGTTAGCTAATTTAGTATAATTTTTGTAGTATTTAATTTACTGTTTTGCCACTAGTTTGGCATATGAAACCAAAACTCATTTTCTGTATACTTAGGAAAACTGATTTTTATAAAATATTTGTACTGGTTAATAAATTCCAGAAAAATTATAATAAGTTTCTATGATTAACAAGGATCACTTTGGTACCTTACTTTAAGAAAAACTAGGCTTTTTGTCTATCTCTAAAATTGTTAGAACACAATGGTCTTTTGATTTATTTATTGATTAATTATGACTTGTAGCTTTTTGTGTTATTTTGAGTTTTAGCCGTGTTAAACCTCAACCCCTCACTAGGGTAAAGACCCTAGAAAGTTAGTTAAAGTAGTGTGTTACCCCACATTGGTCTCCTATGCCAAAATCATCATTTTGGCTAGGTGCCCAATCACAAGTTGTGTTTCACCAATTAGTGTCCTAGTGTTTTAACTTAGTGTAAAAACTAAGTTATTGTATTTACTTCTACAGTGACGAGTTACCGGACATCCGTAGCACTGTTATCGCAACTTGTTTTGTTTTGTTTTGCTAGAGGCAAGTACTTTCTATGAACTTTACATATTGTCACATAAATGAACTGCAAACCCCACCATGTTAAATGCTGATCCTTGGGGTAGCAAGTTAGAATCTCTACATGTTGTACTTCCAGTTACTACCATGCTTAGAACAGTCTTGATGTATCTCTCACATGATTAGAATATGGGTTATGGGGAAACTGTTGGTAGAGTACGTGATCATGACCCCCCTATAGTAGCGAGCGAGGTCGCATTTTATATGCATACCTTGCCGTAGGCCATTATCCCGCATTTCTGTACGGATGTACACCTATGCCTGTTGACTTGTACGTATGTACATTTTATTTACATGTACCACAGTACATTGTACATCTATTGACCGATCACGTACTTGCTACAGTTTTAAACACTACATGTACATCTGTCTCTATGACATATGTATCCTTGCCATGATAGACTATGTGATGCCATGCTTTCCAGTTATTCCTCACATGTTCATTTTCATGTTTCATATGCTAGTTTGCTAGATTCAGTACTTGCTCCCGTCCTGACAGGATAACGTTGTAGGTGTCCTTACTGAGGAGGAGTTACTCTGCGACACATATTATGGGGTTACTGCCGCAGACCCGGCTCTGCTTTACGAGGACGTTCCTGCGGGAAACCTCGCGCAAGTTGTCTTTTGTTTACTTAGACTTTTGAGAGTAGACATGTATTAGACTATATCTTTTTGTAACTGGACATGTATCCAGTTTTACATTTCAGTTCACTTGTACTTGGACGTTTTACTATATACGATGACTTTTGTGTTTGGAGCATTTATGACTTTATTTCGCTTATTGAACTGTTAGCACATTTAGTCTTATCCTGTTGTCAATAGAACAGCTTACTACGTTTTATCTCAACATAGGCTGGGGCATGACTCGGCCTGGCCCAACAATTTGGGTAGCGGGTCGTGACAACTGGTCCTGGGGTACCGGGAGCTGGCTGCTGGATACGAGAGGTGGCAGACCCCTCTCCAGCGTCTCCCATCCCGGGGCGATGCGATCTCGTCTCAACCATCCTGGAGACACAGATCAACAAGAAACAATTACTGAGAATGAGTCGAAATATCAAAGGAGGACAATTTAAAATTCAAAGAAAGACAATAAGCAGCAAAATAGATATACGGAATATGATACGGAGTTTTTCCTAGTGTGATTGAGTACCTTCAAAAAAAATACTAATTCCTACTGCAGGCTGCAGCGATATTCTAGTTCGAATACCACTATATTTCCAACCTAGACCTGCATGGGCCACCACTAAGAATGTGTCACGATCCGCACCTTAGAGTAAGGGCACGAGACGTGGGTACGTCCAGCCTACGTCGCAGTGTCGGCGGAAGAACGCTGTCCTAGGCCAACATCTAAACAATATAAAGGTACCTGTACAGTATATACTCTCCGAATGGAGGTGACATAGCAAATACAGCCTCAATCACGACCAAGGTAGAACAGAATAAGGATAGATAGATAAATATCTAGAATGAAAACATAGAGATACAATCCAGAATTCTAAGTGTCTAAATAAGTACATATCCTAAAATATGTCAGAATCCATATACAGTAATCCATGAAAAGTAAAGACATCCTAATCTAGGGGAGTGTCATCCGCTGCTAGTGGTTCCTGCTGCTGGTCCAAGTCCAAGCACTTATCTAGTATAGCACCGTAATACGTAGGGCAGAACGCCTCAGCCTCGTCCTCTATAATATTTCAGCAGGTCCAGTTAGGACAGGAGCGAGCACAGTACATCTCAACAAATCATAGCAGGTCAGGATATATAATCATGCTAAAGAGTAAGATACAAGAAACTGAAGGAAATAACATGATAAAAAGGAAGACTGTAAATAAATAGATACTATATATAGAGAATTATCAGTGACTAGTGAATCAGAGCACAAGACGGTTATGTAAACGGTACGATGTTGTACACGAGTAATCTACAGATGTTTGTACACGAGTACTACTGGATTGATTATATAACCACTTCTACTCCCCCGTCCCAATTAATATACAAGGATCTAGCCAAGTTATTATATTATACACGAAGAATGGTCGTACACGAAGATCATGTGAGCACATGAATATACACGATTTTACACGATTTGTACACGAATGTCACGAATATAAGGAGTACACGATGCTCACGATAAAGTACATGAATACGAAATACCCGATGTATCCGCTAAGGGGATAACATCGCACGACAAGATCCATATAGTACTAATCCGTGTTTCCAACGTGTCAGCATCATGTAAAGTAATCTAAAGTAGGAAATATACTCCTAATGCAGGATATAAAATGATCAGAGAATGTACTCGCCTGTATCCTGAGTATCTAAAGAATATCTATTGTCCTAGGAGTGGTTTCTGTCTCCTATAGAACAGTACAAGTCACTATGAGTCTAAAAATGATAATAAGATGGAATTCAATGCATTCTATATGAATCTAGGTCAATCTAGGTCAAACCTTAGTCAAACAAGTCTATACTAGTCTAATTAGTCTATTCTAGGTCTAAACAAGTCTAATCTAGACTCTATACTGGCATTCAAGCCACCCATAGGCTAAGAGCCCTAGTCTAGGCTATTAGGCAATACCATGCCTAAAACTAAACCATATCACATATACACATGTCAATTCATATATCTAATATAATACATATATTGATATATTTATATAATATAACATAGTAACATATATTAATATATAGGCTACCCATATGTATACCACACATATAAGAATAGGGAAGGGCATATGTGATCATGCGTTCAAGTATCAAAGGAGTGTGAGATAGGCATGTGTGTGTGTTATTGAGACATGGCATGAGTGTTCTGTGTTCAAGTGTTCCTGAAATCAGTGAGCACATTGGGTATAATATCCTGAATTCAGAACAGTGTAGTGATACATTGTGTACATGTGTCAAATGGAAATCAATAGCTAACATGTATGTGGGCAATAGGAAAAATAGGGAATGAAAGTGTTTAGTGAATCCTGTGTGCAGTGATATGTGCAAGCCTGGAAAACATTGATAGTGTAGTGATAGGCAAACCTGGGTACAAAATATCAGTAAAGTGTTAAAAGGAAAAACAGTGGAAGCTAACAATGTGTGATATCCGGGGAAAAATAGAAAAACAGGGTAATAACCTGTGTGTGTACAGGAATAGTGTGGCATTAGAAAACAGGGATATACAATGCCCATGTGTGTGTGTGTGTGTAGAAACACAATAGTGTGAAAAAGCATGACAGTAACATGAATCAACATTCATTTCAGTAAAAGAATGAAATAACTTAACAGTTAATAAGAAACAGTGTGTTAATACATTGAATAGGAAGAAACAAGACAATGTACATTACTAATCTCAGATTTTGGAAGAAGGGAATCAATTTCCAGATTATGAAGAACTAACAATCATTCCAACTCAACAGTTAATGATAAAAATCAATTTCAGGATATCAATTCTCAGTTTCCTATATTCGAACCCAACACAAAGTCTAATATCCCATTCTCAAACCATAAAGCACATGAACATGAAGAATTTCACCTTGAATCGACACGACATGACACAGAAATTGACTCAGTCGAGGGGGAAACCATAAAGCACATGAACATGAAGAATTTCATTCAAAAACATTCCAGAAATCAAATCGAAATGCCCTTTGGGGTATTTCACCAAACACATTCATGCAAGGACTGATACGTGTCCGATACGAACACGTATTGGACACGAAACCTAGGGATAGCTATACCTACAGTTAGGGTAGACCTAGGGCTTCTTAAATATGCAATAATAACAATAATTTATGGAAGGGATTCAAAATTTACCTAGGGTTTGCAATGGCTCAAAAAGCCCCAATGTGAGTGGATCCTCAAGCTACCAAAACTCCTTCAAATTGTCCACACTCTGAAATTTCTTAACACAAACAGCAAGTAGAAGGAATTTAGAACCTATTGCAATTGGTTTGGATAGAAAAGGAATTAAATTAGATTTCTAGGAATTATTAAAGTTGGGGATTTACCTTATTTTCCAACTTGAGAACTTTCTAAAGGAGGCTAGCCCTAACTTTGAGGAGGCATTAAATAGATAGGGGGAAGCCCTAAGTGGCCGGCCAAGGGGTGTTGGGCTAGGGTGAGGGTTTACATGGTGTTGGTTTTGGGCCTCTAAGGGCTTAAGTCATTAATCATGACTTGTAAAGTCATAAGCCATTAATCCATTCTCTGTTCAATATTCCTATTCCCAAATTGATTCTAATAACTAGGATAGGGTTAACTTAAATTAACCTAGGGTTTCATAATCTAAGCAAGTGGTCATGGCTAGGGTTAGCTTCTAGGTTAGACTCCAAAGTCACCACTAGTCAAAGTCTAGATTAGTCACTAATTAAAATTTACCAAAAATCACATTAATTCTAATAAATCTAAATAATACAAAATAATTCCAAATAATTCCCAAAATTCAAAAATGACCAAAATACCCTCAAGCAAGAAATGTGGTAGTGACAGCGGTGTCACTACCACATTTCTAGTTTGAGGGTATTTTTCCTATTTTGAATTTATTTGAATTTAATATATAATTATTTAGAATTAATATATATTATTTGGAATGGTGTGATTTAAATATTATATAATTAATTGCCACGTGTTGTGATTAGCCCTTACCTAGATTGGACCTAACCTAGATTAGTCATAACTAGTCTTAGTAAGCCATGGTTTGTATTAGTTAGTTATGATTAGTTTTGGTTAAGCCATGATTAGTTAGAACTAAATAGGTTGCGACTTGACTAGTGTGAAACCTAGGTTTTGGACCATTGATTTGACTAGATGGAAGGAGAGCCATAGATCTATTCCTAAAACCCTAACCCTAGAGTTTTGGCCAGCCAACATAGGGAATCCCACCCCTATATAATGTCTCTTCCATTAGTTGTAGCCCCCTTAATAAAGTTTCCAAGTTTACAAGAAGGAGAGGTATAAAAATCATTCTCAAGCCCTAGTTTCTTCATTTTAATTCCTTTTCCATCTAGTCTTTTGCATTAGTTCCTAATCCAGCTCTATTTCATGTCCATGGAGAGAAACCTCAGCATTGGAGCATTGGGCTAGCAAGGAGGAATCCTCATTTTAGGAGTTTGTGTCGAGTATTGGATTTGCGTAGCCCTAGGTGTTCCCTAGCCGTAGGTATTGGATTTGTGTCGAGTCGTGTCCATTTCGTGCCCATATCGGACACATATCAGTCCAAGAACCTAGGTGTTTGATAAAATGCTTGAGTGCATTGAATCCTTGTATTTTTGAAAACTAATTTAATAAATTTCTAGCTCTATATGTATATTTTGAATTTCTGTTTGACTGAGTTAAATTTGTGTACTGTTCGTGTCCATATTGGATATGAACTCACTGACTGGACATAGCACAGGGCACTGTAGCCTTCTCCTGCTGCCCGTGTCCTATATCTCACTGGACACGCCATCTTTTGACACCAAAATTGGTGTGGACACTCCTTAGGTGACTAACACAAAGCCCATAAAATTTTGTGGGACCTTATCGAGTGGTTAGGGAGAAATCTCGTGCGTACCGATTTCTCACTGTGTGCACGCGCGCGACATTGCCTCACTGACACGCACATTTAATTTGGACACGGGGACACGGGGACGCGGTACAGGGTGATACGATTGTAGCCCTATATGGGGCAAACACGTGGGCACGAGCACGAGTCGTGTCGTGCCCTGTATTGCATGTACGAGGTCGTGTCCTCTCTGCACGAGACCAGTCTGTGCATATTACCTGATATTTGCGTTTTTCAGTTTTGGACACGTCGTGTCCATTTCTGTGGACCCGAGACAACCTGGGTGACACCTACAAATGTGCGCTAACCCTTACCAACCAATAATTTATGATATTAACATGTAATTAGCCGTCAATTTCATTTTTCCTAATGTTCACTGATACGTTCTTCACTATTTTCAAATTTCTAGATTTATTCCTATTTTAAACAGTTTTGTAGTGTTTCAATCACCACGATTAGTTCACATAGATGTGTAATTATATTACTTTAATATGGGTTTATAATAGGTGTTAGGTTTTAGATTTTGAAATGGATTTTAATGTTTGTACTGATTAATGATAACTGTCAAATTCATTTTCCATTTGTTTATGATACCATTCATTGATTTCTCAATTTCTGAGCTTTAGTTATACTTAAACTGTTGTTTGATTCATGAACACTGGTGTTTAGTTCACTGTTAGGTTGATTCATTTTGGTTTGATGTTAAAACAACATTAGGATTTCGAATTTGGGTTTAGCGGTGGACTGTTTAAAGTCGACTGATACACAAAGTCCCTGTTTGAAATCCTGAACATTAACCCCTGTTTTAAACTAATTTTTGATAATAATTAACATGTTTAATCACATACATGTGTAGTTGCATTACTTGAATGTTGGGTTAGGATTTTATTAAGGATTGGTTATTTTAAATTGGTGTTTAACTGATAGCTTAATGGGTTAATTGTCATTTCTAATTTCCTGAGATTTATTCAATTACACACTACATTGACCCCTCCCCCTCTTACTGTTACACACACACCCACATAGGCTGTTACACCTATGTTAGTTCTAAACACTCACACACTCTAATGTTCCATTCACACACACCCACCCACATGTTAGTATCACTGTTAGCTAATTTTAAGAATTCCCATTGCTCACACACACACACACACACAATTTCAATTCCCTGAGATTTCAGATTCCTACTGTCATGTTACACACTGAATTCTGTGTGTGATGCACCATGTCACACAAACACTCTATTGCTTCCCTAACACACACCCTGACACATAACAGTTCATGTTCTATTGACACACCCTATCACATTGCAATTCCTGAGATTCACTCACATTCATTGTCACCTTAATCTACCTTACACTGATCTATGTTGACATATATATTCATACACACACATAACTTATTTCCTGTCACTTGTACACTCCTTGACACCCTAGCTATTGACACCACTGTCATGAATACACACCCTTCATGATTAGTTATACACACATTATTTTCCTCCTATCACTCTATATATATATATATATATATTCATGAGATGCCTAGTATTGAGTGACATATATATGTGCTATGCAAGTATAGGCCTATAGCCTATACAAGCCTAAGTACACCTTGGTGTATGTGTCTTAGCCTCACTAGGTATCTATGTAAACATGTATGTAAAAATGAATGTGTATATTTATATATTGTATCTATTTGGTATATAGCCTAGTTTTAGAGTGACCTATGGGTGGTTGTTTAGACTTGAGTTGACTGGCCTAGACCTGGTTGACTAGAGTTGACCAAGGGTTGACTTTAGTCTAGATTGACCCTAGACAGCATGCAGATGCATTGTACATTTTATCTATCATCTCCTGTATATGTCTTGACTTGTGTTGCTCTGATTAGGAGACAGACACCTCTCCTCAGGCAGTACACCCTCTTCGGATATTCAGTTACCAGGCAAGTATATTCACTGATAGTATTCATTGTCTTGATATCTGCTATATCCGATTCAGTTGTAGTATCTTACTTGATTTCCAGTCACGATAGTTCATGGACTAGTATATGTTGGATCATGACATGGGATGTTGTTCCTAGATTTTCGTGGTATATTAGTACATTTTGTCTTATTCCCTGTGCTTATATAGACACTGATTCCTAAGGGGACTTGCTACCCTCTTATGGAATTCCGTGTCATGACGTGTCATGTCCAGATTCATTATACTATTCGGGGATGGGGGAATTATTAGGGGTTATGTTATCAAAGCCTTTTGTCACTATTTTGCTTGTGCCACTTTCACCTCACGTAGGGTGTAGCAGATTCCTCCGTGTTGGCCGGCATGACTTTTCGTGAGATTTTTGTGTAATTGTCGGGCCAAGTGGATAACATGTCTTGTCACTTACCTAAAGTCGATCACATATCGTTCTAATAATTCAAGTCATATTTTATATTTATTTATCGTATTTTATATCCTGCTCAGTTCTACTTTCAATACTTTTCTCACTATGCTATGATGTTCATTTACTCACATGTTCTACATGCCTTTATACTGTACCTTGATTGGAGACTAAGTTCTGTTCGGAAGAAGGGTACAACCTCGGTCCTTGTTTGGTTTAAGGGTTCTAACTCGGCTTTCGAATAGTTCCCAAGTCATCCTATATCTTTGTCTTGTATATCATTATACTGTCTCTTATAGAATTTGTCAATTTATATGGAACTGCTGTTAGTATTTGTACTTTCTTATTTTTCTGACAGGATACCGTTGACATATTACAGATGTTTCTGAGGCAGGTTGTTCGACCTACTATGGGGTCGAGACAGATGGAGACTTAGGCCAGGGCTGTGGCCTGATAGTTGAGCCACTAGACTTTATACTCCTAGACTAGTTAGCTTAGTTAGGCTTCTCTGGACTGCGATCCAGCTTTTGTTTTAGACTGTAGTAGATTATGTTCGTATTTTGTGACTCTATGATGTTGTTTGTTTCTCTCTAGCTGTGTTGAATGTGGAACTCATTTTTCGTTTTCATATCTATTATATTTTCTATTTTGTGCTATCTATCCTAGTTTGTTCTTGTGATTGAGGCTGTATTGCTATGTCACCTCCATTCGGAGTGTATACTGTACAGGTACCTTTATACTGTTTAGTGTAGTTTTCGTAGACGACCTATACAGCTTCTACCGCCGATTCTGTGGCGTAGGCTGGACGTAACTGCGTACTCGTGCCCCTAATCAGGGTGCGGGTCGTTACACATTTTTGTGGTAGCCCATGCAGGTTAGTGTCATAATTAGTACGATCTTGTAATGGTGCTCGACTTAGAGTACTAATTACGAGCCTGCGACTAGGACATAGGATCTAGGATATGATAGGAGTTACTCAATCACATTTTAGGAAAATTCTGATCTTTTGATTACCATGACAACTCTTCTTGTATTAAATTCAATTGTCCTCCTTTGATAATATCTTATCTTGTGCCATATTGATCTCTTGGGTTCAATTCGTCTTCAGGATGGCGATTACTCGCTCACATGCATCAGGGCGTAGTGCAGTTCCAGAGAGATCCGATCCAGTAGACCTTCACTTCTGGCTACGGGAGCAGCAGTCTCAGTTCCTGCCATTCAGGCGGGAGTAGTAGCGATAGTTCCAGGAGGTCTTCCACCTCCAATAGCGGGAGCGTCCGTAGTCATTCCTGAGACTCTTCTACTTTATCTCCACTACCGACTGATGTACAACAGATGATGGCCCTTCTACAACAGATGTTGCAGACCCAGATGGCCCAGGCCGAGGTACAGCAGCATCAGGCTGACGCATCTCACCGCTAGACAGAGGTGTTACGACAGAGCATGGAGAACTCCCACCGGCTTGTGCTGGCAGCAATTAAGAGGGTTGTACCGGGTACAGTTCAGGGTACCCCAGTTTAGTACCAGGGACAGGACCAGAGGCAGACTACTCCGTACGATTTTTGCGGGAAGCCGGGGCACACCTGGGAGGTTTGCAGGATGAGGTTGGACGTGTATCTATACTATGGGGCGCCTGACCACCAGCTGAAGGATTGTTACATTCGTGGAGTCCGGGAAGGCCAGTACAGAGTACATCAGGCACCAGCACGTGTCGACCAACAACAGGGTCAGGACAAGAGGTAGGCCATCCAGTGTGCTTTTTGCAAGAAGATGGGGCACACCCGGAAGGTTTGTAGGATGAGGCTGGGAGTTTATTTATTCTTTGGAGCTCCAGATCACCAGATGAGGAACTGTGCTACTCGTACAGCCAGACAGGCAGACCAGGACGGAGTACAATAGGCTAGGGGAGGCCAGCAGGGGCGAGCTTTCGCCATGACAGTTGAGGACAGTCAGGCAGCAGCAGGGCATAGTACAGGTTCCAATCTTTCGATCTTATTTTCGTATTTGCCTCCTTATAATCGTCTTGAAATTCGATTCCATCTGTTCCTTGATTGTTTGTTAAAATTTTTTGTTCTTGTGATGTGATTTTTCTTTTGAGGTAAGTCGTATGGGCTAGGCCGCCTTGATTATGAGATTTAGAATCCTCTAGAGTCATGCTAGCAGGCATAGTGAGGACATATAGTCGGATTATGGATGTATTTTTCGGGTGTGGGAATTTAATGTTTTTGCTGCCAAGCATGCGACAATGAAAAATTTTTAAATACCATAATTCTAGAGGTTTGTACCTTAGTCAAGGACTCTGTGATTATCGTAGCCTTGCTCACTTGCATGACAAAGATTCTGAGTATCATGATTCGGGACAGACGCATATGATTATCGAACTGCATGATTTTGAGATTTTTGTTTGTGGGATGTTTGACCTATAAGGAGCACTACCACCTTAATTTTTGAGGATGAATTCTTTTAAGGTGGATAGACTTGTAGCACCAAGTTTCTAATTGAGAGTAATTTTAAATTTTATAATTTTTGTCATTTAATTATTGTCATTTAATTCATGCTTTGATTTTGGAGATTTTAAATTATTTTAAATTTTAAGCCATGACATGAGATTTTTGATGTTTTGCTAGTGAAACCTTAGAGATATTTGACCTAGAGCCTAACCATGTGATTAGGATATTTTCAGTATCATTTCTGGCCCAAGGGTATTTTGGTCATTGGACCTCTTTGATTTATTTTGATATTTTTGCATTGGTGATTGTCGATTTGGCTTTTGATAGGTAAGATTTTGTATTGGTTTCGTGTCCGTGTCGGACACGTAACAGTTTTTATTTGCAAGTGTTGTTGTGCCTTAAGAGATTTTTATTTTGCTGAATTTTTTTTGGAAGTATTTGAGAGGGATTGTTTTCTACATGAGTTTTTTTCCTGTGATTGCTTTGTTTTTAATTTCGAGGACGAAATTTTTTAAGGTGGATAGATTTGTCACTAGCACATTTCTAGTTTGAGGGTATTTTTGGCATTTTGAATTTATCTGAATTTAGTATATAATTATTTGGAATTAATATATATTATTTGGAATGGTGTGATTTAAATATTATATAATTAATTGCCATGTGTTGTGATTAGCCCTAACCTAGATTGGACCTAACCTAGATTAGTCATAGCTAGTCTTAGTGAGCCATGGTTTGTATTAGTTAGTTATGATTAGTTTTGGTTAAGCCATGATTAGTTAGAACTAAATAGGTTGCAACATGACTAGTGTGAAACCTAGGTTTTGGACCATTAATTTGGCTAGATAGAAGGAGAGCCATAGATCTACTCCTACCCTAACCCTAGAGTTTTGGCCATCTAACAAAGGGAATCCCACCCCTATTTAATGTCTCTTCCATTAGTTGTAGCCTCCTTAAGAAAGTTTCCAAGTTTACAAGAAGGAGAGGTATAAAATCTTCCTCAAGCCCTAGTTTCTTCATTTTAATTCCTTTTCCACTCTAGTCTTTTGTATTAGTTCCTAATCCAGCTCTATTTCATGTCCATGGAGAGAAACCTCAGCTTTGGAGTAATTTGGAGCAATTTGGAGCATTGGACTAGCAAGAAGGAATCCTCATTTTAGAAGTTTTCTTGAGAAAGAACAACCAATAGGTAACCCTATCTAAACTCATTACATTTTCAATTTCTTTGCATATTTACATAGCCCTAGGTGTCCCCTAGCCGTAGTTATTGGATTTGTGTCGAGTCGTGTCCATTTCGTGTCCGTATTGGACACATATCAGTCCTAGAACCTAGGTGTTTGATAAAATGCTTGAGTGGATTGAATCCATGTATTTTTGAAAACTAATTTAACAAATTTTTTGCTCTATATATATATTTTGAATTTTTGTTTGACTGAGTTAAATTTGTGCACTGTTCGTGTCCATTTTGGACACGAACTCACTACCTGGACATAGCACAGGGCACTGTAGCCTTCCATTGCTGCCCGTGTCCTATATCTCACTGGACACGCCATCTCTTGACACCAAAATTGGTGTGGACACTCCTTAGGTGACTGACACAAGGCCTAGAAAATTTCATGGGACCTTATCGAGTGGTTAGGGAGAAATCACGCGCGCACCGATTCCTCACTGTGTGCACGCGCACGACATTGCCTCACTGACACGCATATTTAATTTGGACACAGGGACACGGGGACGCGGTGCAGGGTGACACGATTGTAGCCCCATGTGGGGCGAACACGTGGGCACGAGCACGAATCGTGTCGTGCCCTGTGTCGCGTGCACGAAGCCGTGTCCTCTCTGCACGAGACCAGTCTGTGCATATTACCTGATATTTGTGTTTTTCAGTTTTGGACACGTCGTGTCCATTTCTGGGGACATGAGACAACCTGGGTGACACCTACAAATGTGCGCTAACCCTTACCAACCAATAATTTTTGATATTAACATGTAATTAGCTGTCAATTTCATTTTCCCTAATGTTCACTGTTACGTTCTTCACTGTTTTCAAATTTCTGGATTTATTCCTATTTTAAACAGTTTTGTAGTGTTTCAATCACCAGGATTAGTTCACATACATGGGTAATTATATTACTTTAATATGGGTTTATGATAGGTGTTAGGTTTTAGATTTCGAAATGGATTTTAATGTTTGAACTGATTAATGATAAGTGTCAAATTAATTTCCCATTTGTTTATGATACCATTCACTGATTTCTCAATTTCTGAGCTTTAGTTATATTTAAACTGTTGTTTGATTCATGAACACTGTTGTTTAGTTCACTGTTAGGTTGATTCCTTTTGGTTTGATGTTAAAACAACATTAGGATTTCGAATTTGGGTTTTGGGGTGGACTGTTTAAAGTCGACTGATACACAAAGTCCCTGTTTGAAATCCGGAACATTAACCCCTGTTTTAAACTGATTTTTGATAATAATTAACATGTTTAGTCACATACATGTGTAGTTGCATTACTTGAATGTTGGGTTAGGATTTCAATAAGGATTGGTTATTTCAAATTGGTGTTTAACTGATAGCTTAATGGGTTAACTGTCATTTCTAATTTCTTGAGATTCATTCAATCACACACTACATTGACCCCTCCCCCTCTTACTGTTACACACACACCCTCACGGGCTGTCACACCTATGTTAGTTCTAAACACACACACACACACACTCAAATGTTGTATTCACACACACCCACCCCACATGTTAGTATCACTGTTAGCTAATTTTGAGAATTCCTATTGCTCACAAACACACACACAATTTCAATTCCCTGAGATTTCAGATTCCTACTGTCATGTTACACACTGAATTCTGAGTGTGATGCACCATGTCACACACACTCTATTGCTTCCCTAACACACAACCTGGCACATAACAGTTCATATTCTATTGGCACACCGTATCACATTACAATTCCTGAGATACACTCACATTCACTGTCACCTTAATCTACCTTACACTGATCTATGTTGACACATATATTCATACACACACATAAGTTATTTCATGTCACTTGTACACTCCTTGACACCCTAGCCATTTACACCACTGTCATGAATACACACCCTTCATGATTAGTTATACACACATTATTTTCCCCTATCACTATATATATATATATATTCATGAGATGCCTAGTATTGAGTGACATATATATGTGCTATACAAGTATAGGCCTATAGCCTATACAAGCCTAAGTACACCTTGGTGTATGTTCCTTAGCCTCACTAGGTATCTATGTAAACATGTATGTAAAAATGAATGTGTATATTTATATATTGTATCTATTTGGTATATAGCCTAGTTTTAGAGTGACCTATAGGTGGTTGTTTAGACTTGAGTTGACTGGCCTAGACCTAGTTGAGTAGAGTTGACCAAGGGTTGACATTAGTCTAGATTGACCCTAGACAGCATGCAGATGCATTGTACATTTCATCTATCATCCCCTGTATATGTCTTGACTTGTGTTGCTCTGATTAGGAGACAAACACCTCTCCTCAGGCAGTACACCCTCTTCGGATATTCAGTTACCAGGTGAGTACATTCACTGATAGTATTCATTGTCTTGATATCTGCTATATCCGATTCAGTTGTAGTGTCTTACTCGATTTCCAGTAACGATAGTTCACGGACTAGTATATGTTGGATCATGACATGGGATGTTGTTCCTAGATTTTCGTGGTATATTGGTACATTTTGTCTTATTTCCTGTGCTTATATAGACACTGATTCCTAAGGGGACTTGCTACCCTCTTATGGAATCCCGTGTCATGATGTGTCATGTCCAGATCCATTATACTATTCGGGGATGGGGGAATTATTAGGAGTTATGTGATCAAAGCCTTTTGTCACTATTTTGCTTACGCCACTCTCACCTCACGTAGGGTGTAGCAAACTCCTCCGTGTGCTTGTTATCCAGGTTGGTCGGTATGACTTTTCGTGAGATTTTCGTGTGATTGTCGGGCCAAGTGGATAACCTGTCTTATCACTTACCTAAAGTCGATCACATATCGCTCTAACAATTGTGAGCACCCTGAATTTTGGGTTGATTTTTTATTTTTTTATTTTTTCTGAATGATTTAGTTTCAATAAATAAATTATTCTGTTATTTATCCTTAAGTGTACTTTCCCGTGCCTTTGATATTTGGAGTGTCAAGAATGTTCAACTCTGGAAATCTTCTTCACGTGTTTTGTAGTGGACAGGATTACCTTTATGACGGTATATAATGTCCCACTCAAACTTGTTCCCTTGTAATCTTTTTGCTTCGTAGAACTTCGGGTCGATTTAGATCATTTGATCATTAATTAATTTTTCCACTCTTTTCCTTGATCATTATTAGCACGTTACCGTGACTTTTGAATTGGGAGCACCAAACCAGTCATTTTCTTGAAACCAACTTCTCATGCATGATCTACTCGAGACGCACTTCACTCATGACATCCGTGTCCCACTCAGACACGCCATTTTGTGCTTCATTTGCTTCATACAACTTTTCTGACACGTGACCAGATTTTATTTCACCCCACGGTGTAACATTTATTTTCTAACTTGATTTGTGGGTACCCTGTCGACCAAAACCTGTCAGCCCCAATTATAGACATGGCCCACATTGAGCCTACTACCTACATGATACTTGTGTCCCATTTATTGGAATTCCCACATGCTACTTATTTACCCATGATTATCAATATCTATTTTTTAATTCGATTATTGCACAATGTTCGATTTTGATCCAACCCGGCTTAACCGAACCCAGTCCAAACTTCATATTACCCTCTCTCATGACACCCACACTTTTCTTGCCCAAAAATAATATTAGATATTCTATCTACCTATTTTTAATATTCAATGGAAATTCTATTTATTAAAATTCCTATAGGAATGACCAATTTCCTTATATTAAATCCTAGCCATAGGTTTCCTCTCATTCAATCCTCACTATTAATTTTCCCAAATACTCAACCCACACACAATTTCCCTCCTAGTGGTCGGCCCTAAATTCTAGGGATAGCCTATTCTCTCTCATTTAATGCTCACACACATTATTATCACTCTTTCTCTCTCTTCCCTCTTTTTTTTTTCACACAGCAGCTCACCACCAGCTCCCTCATCCTTTTCCTGAGCTCCACCACCCGAGCACCACCCTTCTCCCTGGCCGAGGCCATCGTCCACCACCCCCAGCAGGCCGCACCACCCTGGCCGTCAACTCCACCACCTATTCTCCTCCTTCTCCCTCTCATCATCACCAACACCATGGCCATCATCACCAACCACCATCACCATTCTACCGCCACCACCACCTTCATTTGACCGCCCCCATCCAGCCGCGCCGCTCGCCGCCACCGTGCCCTCGTACGGTCAGCAGCAGCAGTGCCACGCCGACCACGCGCTGCAGCAGGAGCAGCTGCAGCTTGCAGCCGTGCGCCCCCCCTTGGCCGGCGTGCAGGCGTCGCCGCCGATGCCACAGCCGCCGTGGCCGGCATAGACGACCCTCCCATTGCCGGGCGTACCCCCGGGTAGGCCCCATGGCGGCCAACGTCCTCCGGGATGCGCCGTCGAGGCGATTCGTGCGTTTCGCACGAAGTTTCGTCGTAACGCGCGTGGGATCGACCCAGAATTTACGTTCCATCGCAGCGACTTCGCGCACATTTTTCTGAAAATTTGATCGTTGGATCGTCGATCTGTTTCTTTCGTCTTAATCTCGGTACGTATCCCTTCATGCCTGTCAATTTTCATCCGTTAATTTTATCGTTTGATATATCAAAACCAGCCACCAAGTTGACCGTTTAAATTGTATAAAATTTGGACAGTTTCGCGGAGCCAACTTTGTCAGCTTGTACCTCCTCCACCGCAGCTCCATTTGGCGTGCTACCAGTTCTCGTGTGAAGCTGGTATAACCCTCTTACTACCCCTCCAGTTTCGTTTCATTGTGAGCTTGTTTGATTGGTTGAATTCGACGCCAAAGTTGGTCGTCCGAATTCGTAATTTCTAACTTGTAAAATTCCATTTTTGAACACGAAACTCCAAATTTCATTTCTGACACCACCAGTAGACTCGTGGCCTCGTTCTGACATGTTTTCATATAAATTTTGTTAGATTTGGAGGACGTGGGCCCTGGCACGCATTTCGGTGTAAAGTGCATCCAATAGTCCGGGTCAACGGGACTTTTTGACGCCGGCTCATCGGAATCCAATTCCGGATATATCGTTGAGTTTGTATCGTCATTCTGGACTCGTTGACATATAATTTGCTAGGTTTTGATGGACATTGGACCCGGCACGCATTTCGGTGCAAATCGGATACCAATATCCGGGTCAACAGGTCATTTTGAGATCGGCTCATCGGAATCCAATTCTGGATATACCTTTGAGTTTGTATCATCATTCTGGACTCGTTGATAGGTAGTTTGCTGAGTTTTGAGAACATTGGCTCTGGCACGTATTTTTGTGCAAACCGGAAGTCCAAGTTTTGGTCAACGGACCAAATTGAGATCGGGTCAACGAAATCTAATTCCGGATATACCGTTGGGTTCGTATCATCATTCTGGTTTCGTGGACATATAATTTGTTATATTTTGTAGACTTATTTTCTTGCACGTTTTTCGGTGCAAAACGGCTCCGACACGGATACTGTTTTGACCCAAAATTATCTTTTTGCCCTTGTGTACAAATTGGACCGATGGGTAGGCTATCCTAGCTAATTTGACCATTCTGGACACGTTGGCGATGTTTATTTCATCATCCGACAATGTTTGTAAATAGTTTCTCTATTCATCACCCTTTTATTATAATTAATTCTTATAATATTCGTATTTCGGGATTAGTACAACGAAACTGAGATAAGTCAATTCCAGTGATCTCACATCGCTGAAATTGCCAAGATGGACACGTGGATCACTATAATAAGATTATTAACTTTAT
This sequence comes from Iris pallida, assembly GCA_029216955.1. Lineage (NCBI taxonomy): Eukaryota > Viridiplantae > Streptophyta > Magnoliopsida > Asparagales > Iridaceae > Iris > Iris pallida. The sequence continues at coordinate 32,894,534 of JANAVB010034417.1, forward strand.
CGTTAATCATCTTATCTCTATTTACGTGTCGTAAGTTTTGACGTACGAATAACGAAGTACACTTTATATCTTTAATAATTCGACTAGAATTGACCCTGTTTGACCAGAGTTGACCAATTGACCAAAAGTCAACTGTAAGTCAATACTTGACCTAGTTTGACTAGATTATTAATCGGAGTTGACCTAGAGTTGATTTGACTTAGAAGAACCTAGGATAATATAGATTGCTTGTAGAGATTCATTTATTACAACTTGAACACCTTATAACCTGTGTTGCTTTAAATAGGACTCTGTGGCTTCAGTTGGACCCCTATACCTATCAGCTGTTCAGGTTATCAGGTGAGTACCTTCTCTGATCATTTCATATCCTTCTTAGAATTATTTTCCTACTTTAAATTACTTTGCTTGATACTGTCACGTTGGTCACACGGATTAGTACTATATGGATCCCTTCTTGAGATGTTATCCCTTCAGGGAGCATCGGGTACTTCATGTTCTATGCGTTTCACTAACATGGCGTATCACTATGCTCCACGGTTCATTGATCACTTGTGACATATACTCTCATGATCACAGAGTCTTCCTTGAATCGTTATCCCATTTATTGGGTTTTCTAGAATCCCTATTTATGGGACTACCATGTACCACCCTTCGGGGGCCGTTGCATGGAATCATAACATAACCTGGTTGGATCCTTGTGTATTGATTGGGGTACGGAGGAGTAGAAGTGGACATGTGAATAATATCCAAGTAGTGTAGCATCAGAATCATTCCATGGTGTAGCATCAGAATCATCCTATGCCATTTACATGTCTATATTGTACTCTGACTCACTAGCCACTGTTAGTTCTCTATGTATAGTAGATATTTCTATTACAGTTCTCTCTCTGTTTACATACTGTATTTCTTCAGTTCATGTATCTTACTTTACTTCATGATTATATTTTCTAACCTGCTATGATTTGTTAAGATGTACTGTGCTCGCTCCTGTCCTGACTGGACCTGTTGATAAATTTTACAGATAGCCTGGAGGTTGCCTGCTAGCCTAGAGGAGACACAGTAGAGGTTTTATAGATAGCTAGGGTTTTGCTTATAGCTTATTTTCAGTTGTCTTGAGTTTTATTTATGGATTACTGTTTTTAAGCTTTGAGATGTATTTTGGGTTTGTGTATCCTAGACACTTAGACTTCTATCTGCTGTATCTCTTTTGGATTTCATGTTTTATTTATCTTTTATCATGCTCTACCTTAGATGTGATTGAGTTTACATTCTGCTATGTCACCCCCATTCTGGGAGTGTAAACTGCTTAGCATTATATTGTTAGTTGTTGTGACCTAGGACAGCGTTCTACCGCCGACACTGCGGTGTAGGCTGGACGTACCCACGTCTCATGCCCTAACTCTAGGGTGCGGGTCGTGACACATTTTTAGTGGTGGCCCATGCAGGTCGAGTTTGTGTAGTGGATTCGAACTAGAGTACCACTACAGCCTGCAGTAGGATTATAATATATTTTGAAGGTACTCAATCACAGTTAGGATCCCTTGAGAGATTCCTGGGACGACCCTTGAGAATCTTATTTTAACTTCGATTTGAAAACTCTCTTCCTTTGATTTGATTTATCTTTACTTTCTGTTGTTTAATTTGATTTTGATGGATTATTGTTGAATTTGAGTTTGTATTTATTGATTTTGATGGAAGATTGTTGAATTTTGAATCTTAATGTTAGCTGTAGCATCCGAGTTTGTATTTATATGATTTGAAGGATTTTTGTTCATTTTTGAATCTTGATGTTCGTTGATAAATTTGATTTTTGGGTATTCATTGTTGATTTAATTTAATTTTTGTCAAGATGAAATTATATGGGCTAGGTCATCTAAGTTTTGGAATCTAGTCTTCTATAGTCATATTAGCCAGCATAGTGAGGACATATAGTCTGATTTTGGATATATTTCTCGGGTGTGGGAATTTAAGGTTTTTGCAGCCAAGCTAGCGGCATTACGAAAATATTAAATACCATGATTCTAGAGGTATGTGCCTAAGTCGAGGACTCTGTGATTATCGTAGCCTTGCTTACTAGTATGACGAGAATTTAGAGTACCATAATTTTGGATAGACGCATATGATTATCAGATTGTACCTTAAATATTTTCGAACATGTTTTCTCTACTTTTGTTTCAGTCCTTCAAAAAAAAAGAATTATTATTTGTTTGTTTTGTTTTGCTTCTCATTATTTAACTTAGGAGTAGCTTTAGCTGTTATTATAAACCTTTGTGTAACTTTTGCTATGAATTTCTTCATAATACAATGAATCAATGATTTTTGCTAGACCTTATTTTGGATTTGATATTATAGTTCTAGTTTCAAAATGGTTCCTTCTTTTAAATAGATAAGCAGAACAGATTCTATTATCATTATCTTCCTGCCAATATTTTATTTTCATCATTCTTTGTCTTATATAACTGTCCTGATTACATCAATTCTCTGTCTCGTATCTAATTCTGTCAACTATACTTTGAAACCCTTGAATCTTCGTATCATTTTACCTGAGAAATGTTGAGGAAGTGACGTAAATCATCTAGTTCGAAAATGACGTAATTGGTTATCATATGACGATGTTGTAGAAATCAAAATGTTGGATGTCAAATATGAAAATTGAGATGGAGATGTGGTAAAGGTTTAGAATGAAATCGAGAGATAAATGTTATCAATTTAGAAACAATCACAGAAAATTTTGGTTATGAGTAATTCATGGTTGTATTTCAAAAAAAAACAACTAATGAGGATATCAGAGGTCAACTTAGTTTTGAGAACTTAGGAAGTCTTGATTATTGATTCTTGGAAACTTTTACAAGGCTATGTAGAAATTTAGAAATGGAAAGGAGAATTTAATTGTATTCAATGATTATGTGAAATTGAACTAGATATTTTAAGAGGGTGACTAGAGATAGAGAGAACACAAGGATTTTAAGTTATAGGAATTATTTTAGATGATTGGGGAAAAATTGTAGAATTCAAAAGGATAATATTTGAAGGTGAACGTTAAAGAAAATATGAAGGTTGATTTATAAACAAGAATAAATTTGTATGACATAGTGGTATTGGAGTTGAGTAAATACGAGACTTGATTGAAACAAGTACAAGGATTTCATAAACTGGATTTAGAGGTTTCGGATCTAATTTAGAACGAGGTGAAGGAATTTGGAAATTTGATTAAATGAATAAGTGTTGATTCCTAAATAAGAGGGGTTTGCTTCGTGGGAAATGTTTTAGAAGTTTGGAATTTTGTCTATGGTGATCGTGGTAAAGGGTTAGTGACTGAAGTTATAAAATTTTGAGGGTAGTCATATAACAGTTGATTTTTATATTGGGATTTGTGAGATAAAAATATGATTGGCAAATGATAAAATTGATGGTATTTTAGAGAGATGACTAACTGACTTTCGTATGAAATCTTCTTGTTTTTCTCTAAAAGGATTTTTCAATACCATTGAATCCTAATTTCCTTAATCACGACCAAATCGACTTCGATTATCTTTTCTTATCATATTAATATCTTGGGTTGTACTCAATTGAATTAAATTTGATTGTGACCTAAATCTCCATCCTTGTATGCTCGTCCTCAGACTTTGTTGAACCTGTCCTCCATATTGCCCAAATCTTGGTTTCCAAAAATTGATCAACTTAGATCGTATCGAGACTAAATATTCTTAATATATATTGTGATTGGATTTCCATGCAATTAACTTTCATTCTTTAACTTCTGATTTTGATTTTTTTTGAATAGTACCCCTTTATAGATAATTGGTAGTTATTTTTTTGATGAGTACCAGTTTTCATATAGGATGGTAGACTGCCTTACAGTTTTGATGATTGTTATTTCTGTATCTTTTCTAGTTTAGCACCCTAGATTGCTTGTGTGTTTTGATACCTATGACCGTTTTGGTCTAGCATGACTAGTATACCTAGATGAGACTTTCACTACCACCGTATGCCATGATCCTGTATGTCATCCTTTTAAATCGTATGATTTGTTTAAGTTCTGGGACTTGCTTGTGGGGGTTTGACCTAGAAGGAGTATGAACATTTTATTTTCGAGGACGAAATTTTTATAAGGTGGGTAGGATGTGAGCACCCTGAATTTTGGGTTGATTTTTTTATTTTATTTTTTATTTTTTAATTTTTTCTGATTGATTTAGTTTCAATAAATAAATTATTCTGTTATTTATCCTTAAGTGTATTTTTCCGTGCCTTTGATATTTGGAGTGTCAGGAATGTTCAACTCTGGAAATCTTTTTCACGTGTTTTGTAGTGGACATGATTACCTTCATGACGGTATATAATGTCCCACTCAAACTTGTTCCCTTGTACTCTTTTTGCTTCGTAGAACTTCGGGTCGATTTAGACCATTTGATCATTAATTAATTTTTCCACTCTTTTCCTTGATCATTATTAGTACGTTACCGTGACTTTTGAATTGGGAGCACCAGACCAGTCATTTTCTTGAAACCAACTTCTCATACATGATCTACTCGAGACGGTCTTCACTCATGACATTCGTGTCCCACTCAGATACGCCATTTTGTGCTCCATTTGCTTCGTACAACTTTTCTGACACGTGATCCGATTTTATTTCATCCCATGGTGTCACATTCTTTTTCCAACTTGATTTGTGGGTACCCTGTCGACCAAAACCTGTCAGCCCCAATTATGGACATGGCCCACATTGAGCCTACTACCTGCATGATACTTGTGTCACATTTATTGGAATTCCCACATGCTACTTATTTACCCAAGATTATCAACACCTATTTTTTAATTCGATTATTACGTAATGTCCGATTTTGATCCAACCCGGCTTGATCGAACCCAGTCCAAACTTTATATTACCCTCTCTCATGACACCCTCACTTTTCTTGCACAAAAATAATATCAGATATTCTATCTACCTATTTTTAATATTCAATAGAAATTCCATTTATTAAAATTCCTATAGGAATGACCAATTTCCCTATATTAAATCCTAGCCATAGGTTTCCTCTCATTCAATCCTCATCATTAATTTTCCCAAACACTCAACCCACACACAATTTCCCTCCTAGTGGCCGGCCCTAAATTCTAGGGATAGCCTATTCTCTCTCATTTAATGCTCACACACATTATTATCACTCTTTCTCTCTCTTCCCTCTCATTTTTTTCATACAGCAGCTCACCACCAGCTCCCTCATCCTTTCCCCGAGTTCCACCACCCGAGCACCACCCTCCTTCCTGGCCGAGGCCGTCAGCTACCACCCCCAACAGGCCACACCACCCTGGCCGTCGACTCTACCACCTCTTCTCTTCCTTCTCCCTCTCATCATCACCAACACCATGGCCATCATCACCAACCACCATCACCATTCCACCGCCACCACCACCTTCATTTCACTGCCACCACCCAGCCGTGCCGCTAGCCGCTCGCCGTCGTCGCGCCCCCACATAGCCAGCAGCAGCAGCGCCGTGCCGACCACGCGCTGCAGCAGGAGCAGCTGCAGCTTGTAGCCGTGCGCCCCCATTGGCCGGCGTGCAGGCGTCGCCGCCGACGCCACAGCCGCCATGGCTGGCGTGGACGCCCCCCCATGGCCGGGCGTACCCCCGGGGTAGGCCCCATGGCGGCCACCGTCCTCCGGGACGCGCCGTCGAGGCAATTCGTGCGTTTCGCACGAAGTTCCTTCGTGACGCGCGCAGGATCGATCCAGAATTTGCGTTCCATCGCAGCGACTTCACACGTATTTTCTCGGAAATCCGACCGTTGGATCGTCGATCTGTTTCTTTCGTCTTAATCTCGGTACATAGCCCTTCATGCCTGTCAATTTTCATCCGTTAATTTTATCGTTTGATACATCAAAACCGGCCACCAAGTTGACCGTTTAAATTATATAAAATTTGGACAGTTTCGCGGAGCCAACTTCGTCAGCTTGTACCTCCTCCACCGTAGCTCCATTTGGCGTGCTACCAGTTCCTGTACGAAGCTGGTATAACCCTCTTACTACCCCTCCAGTTTCGTTTCATTGCGAGCTTGTTTGATTGGTTGAATTCGACGCCAAAGTTGGTCGTCTGAATTCGTAATTTCCAACTTGTAAAATTCTATTTTTGAACACGGGACTCCAGATTTCATTTCTGACACCACCAGTAGACTCGTGGCGTCATTCTGGCATGTTTTCTTACAAAATTTGTTAGATTTGTAGGACGTGGGCCCTGACACGCATTTCGGTACAAAGTGGATCCCACAGTCCGGATCAACGGGACTTTTTGACGCCGGCTCATTGGAATCCAATTCCGGATAAACCGTTGAGTTCGTATCGTCATTCTGGACTCGTTGACATATAATTTGCTAAGTTTTGGTGGACATTGGACCCGACACGCATTTCGCTGCAAGTCGGATACCAATATCCGGATCAACAGGTCATTTTGAGATCGGCTCATCGGAATCCAATTCCGGATATACCGTTGAGTTCGTATCGTCATTCTGGACTCATTAACATGTAGTTTGCTGAGTTTTGAGAATATTGGCTCCGGCACGCATTTCCGTGCAAACCGGAATTTTAAGTTCTGGTCAACGGACCAAATTGAGATCGGGTCAACGGAATCCAATTCCGGATATACCGTTGGGTTCGTATCGTCATTCTAGTTTTGTGGACATATAATCTGTTATATTTTATAGACTTATTTTTTTGCACATTTTTCGGTGCAAAACGGCTCCGACACGGATACCGTTTTAAACCGAAATTACCTTTTTGCCCTTGTGTCCAAATTGGACCGATGGGTAGGCTATCCTAGCTAATTTGACCATTCTGGACACGTTGGCGATGTTTATTTCATCATCCGACAATGTTTATAAATAGTTTCTCTATGCATCACCCTTTTATTATAATTAATTCTTATAATATTTGTATTTCGGGATTAGTACAACGGAACTGAGATAAGTCAATTCCAGTGATCTCACATCGCTGAAATTGGCAAGATGGACACGTGGATCACTATAATAAGATTATTAACTTTACCGTTAATCATCTTATCTCGATTTGCGTGTCGTAAGTTTCGACGTACGAATAACGAAGTACACTTTATATCTTTAATAATTAGACTAGAATTGACCCTGTTTGACCAGAGTTGACCAGTTGACCAAAAGTCAACTGTAAGTCAACACTTGACCTAGTTTGACTAGATTATTGACCGGAGTTGACCTAGAGTTGATTTGACTTAGAAGAATCTTGGATAATATAGATTGCTTGTAGAGATTCATTTATTACAACTTGAACACCTTGTAGCCTGTGTTGCTTTAAATAGGACTCTGTGGCTTCAGTTGGACCCATATTCCTATCAGCTGTTCAGGTTATCAGGCGAGTACATTCTCTGATCATTTCATATCCTGCTTAGAATTATTTTTCTGCTTTAAATTACTTTACTTGATACTGTCACGTTGGTCACACGGATTAGTACTATATGGATCCCTTCTTGAGATGTTATCCCTTCAGGGAGCATCAGGTACTTCATGTTCTGTGCATTCCACTTACATGGCGTATCACTATTCTCCACGATTCATTGATCACTTGTGACATGTACTCTCATCATCACAGAGTCTTCCTTGAATCATTATCCTATTTATTGGGTTTCCTAGAATCCCTATTTATGGGACTACCATGTACCACCCTTCGGGGGCCGTTTGTCATGACCCGCACCCAGAAGAGGGGCACGAGCACGTGGTTACGTCCAGCCTACGCCGCAGTATCGACGGTAGATCGCTGTATATAGGGTTTGTAAATATTACGACTAAAACAGATAAATGTACCTGTACAGTATATACACTCCGAATGGAGGTGACATAGCAATACAGTCTCAATCACATATATCAAAACTAAGGTAGATAGCATGGAAAAGAGATATGATAGATAAAACAAGAAATGAGTCCAAGATCCACAATCAGAGCTAAACACAAACATCCAGAGTCTCAGAAAATATATGTAATAGATACTACAAAACTGAAATGTACTAGCTGGTTCGCAGGCCAGACAAACCTAACTAAACTATGCTACTCAGGGTGGGCAAAGTCTAGTGGCTCTACCAACAAGCCACGGTCTAAATCTAATCCATCAGACTCAACCCCATAGTAGGTCGGGCAATCAGCCTCTGAATCATCTGTAAAATTTGTCAACGGTATCCTGTCAGGAAAATGAGCAAGTACAAACACCAACAGCAGTTCCATATGAATTAAGAAATACTATAAGAGACAGCAATAATGAAATACATGACAAAGATATAGGTGACTTGGGAACCATTTGAAAGCCGAGTTACAACCCTTGAACCAAACAAGGACCGGAGTTGTAACCCTTCTTTCAAACAGGACTTAGTCTCAAATCATGGTACAGTATAAAGACGGATAGAGCATGTGAGTAATGGAATCATAGCATGGTGAGAAGTACAGAAAGTAAAGCTGAACTAGAAATATAAGATACGCTAATAAATGTAAAAGGTGATTTGAACTATTAGAGCGATATGTGATCGTCTAGGGAAGCAAGAGATGGTTATCCACTTGGCCCGGCAATCTGCGGTGTCCTCAACGGAGAGTCATGCCGTCAAACCTGGATAACTGGTAATGGGGTATCTGCTACACCCTATGTGAGGTGAGGGTGGCGCTAGCAAAATATAGTTACAGGGAGGCTTTGATCACATAACCCCTAATAATTCTCCCATCCCCGAATAGTATCACGGATCCGGACATGGCATGTCATGACACGGGGTTCGAGAGCAGGAGGCCAGCCCACTCCAAAATTAGTGTCTATATAAGTACAAAAACACAGAAATATCACATACTTATATACCAAGGGAGTCTAGGAATAACATCTCATGACAGGATCCGACGTATACTAGTCCGTGAACCGTCGTGTCAGGAATCATGTAAAATACTACAACTGAATCATATATAGTAGATATCAAGACAATGAAAACTATCAGTAAATGTACTCGCCTGTGGTCCTGAGCTGATAGGGTGAACAGACGCTCAGAGTGATCACAAACCTAAAATAAGATACTATGAGTCAAACATGATTTTATACTGAAAAGGAAACTAATATAAGTTATGAATGCAAGTCTAAGTCAAAACTAGGTTCATCTAAGTCAAACTGGGTCATACTAGGTCATACTGGTTCATACTAGGTCATCCTAGGTCACTGGGAGTCAATCCAAGTCAAACTAGGTCAAACGGGGTCAAAGGTTGACTTACAGTTAACTTTTGGTCAAAAAGTCAACTCTGGTCAACCCTAGGTCAACTCTAGGTCAAACTAGTCTAATGTTGACCAACTGTTGACTTTCAGTCAACTGGTCAACTCTGGTTTGGTTTCGGTCAAATCGGGTCACTTAAAGGCTAAGTTTGACTCTCGGTTGACTTTTGTTGACTTTTGGTCAAAAAGGTCAACCGACGTCAAAACTAGTCTTTGAGCACCATATATGATCATTACCAACCAAAGGAATCAAGTTCTCACCCTATCTTAGACTCCTAACTCAAATACCCTATTCCTAGGCAAAACTAGCATTACCTTACCAAGGTAAATCCCGATACCTTGCCCAATACCAAGGAAACCCCGCTAATACCCAAGATACTAGCTTAGGCTCCTTAGGGTAGCTAGATACTATCCTATCTAAGGCTTACCTACCAAGGAATATAGGTATCCTAGGTATCTAGCCTATGTTAGGACATGCATAGGTTTTACCTTATTACCTACCTTACCCATATCATGTATTACCCTCACATCTCCCTAACACTCACTCACACACAACCCTCTCACAAATATCACACTTTAATAGGCTTTCCTACTAGTTTACACATAGGCTAAACTATGGTTTACTAGCTACACTCAATAGCTCTCACACTCACAAGCTCACAAAGACTCACACACACATAGGCAAATCTATGGACAGGTTTGAGGCAAATGTGGACTAAATTGTGAGGCAATGTGGACTGGTTTTTGTAGTGTTATAGGACAGTCATCAATAGCTTGTACATGGACTGTCAAGTGGTCAAATAGGGGCAGCCAACATAAGGGTTTAAGGACTGTTCTGTGGCTAATATATGGACTGTTTTATGAGAGTCTAAAGGGACTGATTTATGGTGTATTGGGGACAAGTACTTGGGTGAAAACTTGGACTGAAAAGTGGGTTAGGTGGGCTGTTAGGACAGTGGTTTATGGGGGACTGTTGGGGTGAAATATGGACAACCATATATGTGATGTAAGGGACTGAATTTTGTGTCATATGTAGGCTGATTTGGAGTGGTCTCCTTGACAGCATTTAGGGACTGAACTGTGGGGAAAATGGGGACTGGTTATGGGTTAAATGACAGCCAAAGGGAAGAAAAATCTGGACTGAATTTACAGTGGGGACAACCACATTAGGTGGACTGTCATTGACAGTATATAGGGTGTTTATATGGGCTGATTTGGTGAGCAATTGGACTGAAATGAACTGAGTTTTGGGGACAGCCAAGTGGGGTTTTATGGGCTAGTTCTTGACAGCCAAGTAGGGTTTCATGGGCTAGTTCTTGACAGCAAGTAGGAGGAAAAAAACTGAACTGTTAGGGGCTGTTCTTGACTGTCATGGACAACAGGAATGGGGGTTCTGGACTGTGAGGACAGTCCAACAAGTGACTGAAATGGACAGTGGTTTCTAGGGTTTTTCCTCCCCTCTCTAACACTCCAATCTCATCTCTCCATCTCACACAACCAATAACTCAAACACAACACAAGCACTCACTCTACAAACACAAACACACACACTCATGGCTCACTTGGCCGACCCTCTTGCCCCCATCCAAACACCAGAACATACACATTCACACCATCACATATATATCCACATATATGAGCCAATATATATATATATATATATATATATATATATATATATATATATATATATATATATATATATATATCACCATATATATACATATATTGATATTGACAATATGATACATTATGATACATAGACAAACTCATTTCTAAACACATAAAAATCTGGAATTAATATTTGAACACACTAAAATTAATACACAAACAATTTACATGTGTCAAAATAGGGGGTTTTTCCATTAGGACACGATCCTACACATTGGACACCTCTACAAGTGTCCAAATGGACACGAAATGGACTCAAATGGACACAAAACCAAGGGGGTCATTCCTATAGGTCAAAACCATTCTAATGCATGAAAAGATTGAGGAGGAGAAGGGATTTATACCTCCCGGTGACTCGAATCGATCCCGAAACGCCACCGACACGTAGGAATCCCAAACGGACACGAACAAGCTCCGAATCCTCTCAAACTTGTGTAGCTCCCTCCTTGTCTAGAATGCAGAAGGAAGAAGATTTGGTGAAGAAATGGAAGGATTTGGTGGAAAAATTTCTAGGGTTTGCTCTCTAGAAAAATTGGGGAAGAACAAGAGAGAGAATGAAGGAGGAAATAATAAAGTGGTGGAGCCTTATCCACCAAAAGGTGGCCAGCCACATTGGGTGTTTTGTCCTATTAGGAAAGGTCAAAAAGCCCCCTACACTAATCTATTAGTTAATACATGGAAGGGCTTCTAAGTCGGGGGTAGTTTGGTCATTCCAACTAACTCTAATTTAATTAATCCTAACCAAAATAATTAGTCCAGTCACTAACTAAAATAACTAACATATGGGCCATGGCTAACTAGTGTGTGGGCCCGTTAAGGTCAACACTACCCCGGGTCCTCGATACAAGTCGAAATGAGTTGAAATTCGAACCCGACTCAAATAACCCCAAAATAATACAATAAATAAATAAATAATTCCAAAATAATTTTAAAGTAGAAAATTACCAAAATACCCCTGTTCATGAAAACTGGAGGTGACAAATCTATCCACCTTAAAAAAAAAATTTGTCCTCAAAATTAAAATAAACATACACTGAACATATGCAGAAACAAAATTATACCTCAGGGCTCGAAGAGATAAGGGAAACGCTCCCGCATGTCGTCCTCTCTCTCCCAGGTAGACTCACCTGGAGAGTGATGCCTCCATGCAACACGAACCAAGGGTATAACCTAGTTCCGGAGCACCTTCTCCCTACGATACAGAATCTCCACTGGCTGCTCTAGATAGTGAAGAGTAGGCCCCACCTCGATCGCTGAATGGTACAATACATGGCTGGGGTCTGCCACGTACCGTCTCAGCTGCGACACATGGAACACGTTGTGTACCCCCTCTAGCGTAGGCGGCAAGTCTAGCCGGTAAGCCACTGCACCGACCCTCTCAAGGATAGTGAAAGGCCCAATGTAGCACGGACTAAGCTTCCCGCCTCCGCCAAAGCGAATCGTGCCCCGTATCGGAGAAATCTTCAGGAACACCAAAGTACCAACCTAGACGTAGAACAAACTAAACACACATGACAAACAAAATCAAAATCATCACAAACAGGAACTGAAACTAACCTCGAACTCTAACGGTCTCCGGTGGCTATCGGCCCAATGCAGCTGCCTATCCTGAGCCACCCGAAGTCTGTCACTAATCAGTCTGACCTTCTCAGCTGCATCCACTGCCATCTCCGGTCCAAGCAGTACCCTCTCGCCAACATCGTCCTATGACAAGGGAGTATGACATCTTCGTCCGTATAGAGCCTCGAATGTCGACATCTCTATACTGGCCTGATAGCTGTTGTTGTAAGCAAACTCTACCAGGTGAAGATGATCCTCCCAAGAACCCCCGAGATCTAGCACACACGTGCGAAGCATATCCTCCAAGGTCTGGATAGTCCTCTCCAACTGCCCGTCTGTCTGGGGTGATAAGAGATACTAAACTTGAGCGAGGTGCCCAAGCTAGCCTGCAAACTCCTCCAGAAGTGGGAAGTGAAACGGCTATCCCGATCTGAAACTATGCTCACAGGAACCCCATGCAATCGCACGATCTAACGAACATATAGTGTTGGCCCATTGGTCATGGTCAAACTGATTTTAATAATTGATCAAACTCTATCTGGATATATAAAGCTAGTCAGGATGTATCGGACTCTTGGACATGATCAAGAACAACTATTTACACAGTTCAAGACCGAAGCGATGTTTGCCTGTTCGAGTCTGTATTTCTTTTAGCAATGTATTTTTTATTTTATTGAGTCTAGGAATACGTTGTACACCGAGTCGTACTGACAAATAGGTTATTCCAAAATGTTTTCAAAATACTTTTAAAATGTCCTTTGTTTTGAAAAACATTCATTTAAACAAAAGCTTCAAAAAGGTTTTCAAAAAAGTTTTCAAAAATCCCCAAAAACTGTTTTTAAAAAACCTAACCTAACCCTGACAGAACTCGGCCAGAGTTCGGCCAGAGTTTGGTTAGTAGCCGTTTTGATTTTTGAATTTTCTGGAATTTGGTCCTCCTGCAGTTGCGGATTTGACTGAGATTTCCTCATCGAGTTCTGCCCGAATTCTGCCAGAATTCTGTCTTTGGAATTCCTATAAATAGAGAAGGATTTCGATCATTTCAACTCACTCATTCACTTTCAATCTTCTCTCTATCTAAAGCTTTCAGTCTTCCAAAGAGTTTTTTTGAGCTTTAAATTTCAAATCCCAAGCTAATTACAATCCTCTAGTCGATTTGCCAGTGCGGTGTGGTCTAGAAGTTTCTGAGAGATTGTAATCAGAAGGCTTGATTGAAGAATACCTCTTCACAATTGAAGTTGGACGAGTTCTTCGTATCAAAGCTCGCGTTGTAGAAGTTGCAAGGACTTCGTAAGAAAACTTGCAGTTTTGCCAATAGTGGATTCAACTGGTAGCAAGAGTTCTACCGAGTGGATTAGTCCTCAACAGAGGGAAACCAGTATACATCGCTGTCTTTACGTTTGCTTTCTTATCTCTGCCTTTACATTACTTAGTTGTGATTATTATTCTGTGATCTTGCTGCTAACATTTTTTAATTAGCATATTTCCACTGCCAACTCTATTCACCCCCCTCTAGAGTATTGTGCTTTACGATTTCGTTCCTATAATTGGTATCAGAGCGGGTGTTACAGGTAATACAAGGTAACATTACAATTATTTATTCATTTAATTAATTGTTATATAGATCACAGCACAACACATGGCAACTGTGAAATTCACAAGTGAAGGCCAGGCCACAAACAGACCTCCACTGTTTGATGGTACGAACTATACCTATTGGAAAACACGGATGAGTTTCTTCTTGAAATCTCTTGACTTTGATTTATGGTCTATTGTTATTGATGGCTATCAAAAGCCACCTCGTATAAATGTTGATGGAGTTCTAGTTGAAGAACCCCATAACAGATATACAGAGGAGGAAAAAAAAAGGCCAGTCTTGACGCACGTGCTATTAACGCTCTATTTTGTGCTTTAGACAGAACTGAATTTAACAGGGTGTCTATCTGCAAAACGGCTAATGAAGTGTGGAAGCTACTTGAAGTCACACACGAAGGCACGACTCAAGTCAAAGAATCAAAAGTCAGCAGACTTACTCAAGAGTATGAGGTATTCAAGATGAAGCCCAACGAAAAGTTACTCAGATGTTCGAAAGATTCCTGGATATTGTAAATCCTTTGTCCTCCCTAGGCAAAGAATACAGTAACCATGAAAAGATTCGCAAACTCCTGCGAGAACTTACCAAGAACTGGATTCCAAAGGCTACTGCAATCATAGAAGGGAACGACCTCACATCTATGTCGCTCGAAGTACTCATGGGTAAGTTACTCACTCATGAACTGGAGCTACAAGATTTTGAAGAGCCTGCACCAAAGGAGAAGACGATCGCTTTCAAGGTACAACACAAAAAAGCTGCTAAAAGTGACTCAGACAGGAGTGAATCTGATGTTGAAGATCAAGAACTCCTAGCAAGAAAATTCAAAAGATTCATGAGATATGAGAAGAGAACCAAAGAAAACAACAGCAGTAACAACTGGTATCAAGATGATGCTGTCTGCTATGGCTGCAAGAAGAAGAGACACATGAAGAAGGATTGTCCTACAAACTCATCATCAAGCAAGAAGAGCAACAGGTATGAAAAAGGGAACCTGAAGAAATCAACATCTCGGAGATATGCCAACACCAGCATATGGCATGAAAGTGAAGCCAGCGACTCAGAAGACGAACAATCAGAAGACGCTGCAAACGTATGCTTGATGGCATCCGATCATGTACCTACTGAACCTGTAGTTGATACATATGATGACTTCACCTTTGAGCAACTAGGAGATGCCTTCAGTGAACTGATAAGTGATTACAGGAAAGTGCGTAGCAAATATCAGACCTCTAAGAAGGTACTCAAAGAGTCCAAAGGATCAATAGGAAGTCTTACCGACCTACTAGCTGAGGTTAGAAATAATGTTAGTGAGTCTGGTGAGCTTTCCTCTATTAAGCTCTTATTACACGAGACTACCAAGTCATCTGAAGAGAAAGACAAAGTTATTGACCAACTCAAGGAAGAACTTTCTAAAGAGAAGAAAAGTCTTCAAAGTGCACAAATCAGAATGGAAACACTCACTTCTGATTATACTAAGTTGTATGACACTTTCAAAATATTAGAAATTAGGTTAGGAAAACAGCCTGAGACCACTGCTTCCTTCCCTAACACGTGTCACTTATCGAACAATCGAAACATTTCTAAACCAAACACTGTCAGACCTAACCCTATCAAACCTTTACCCCAAAAGGTTAAGCCCAAACAGGATTATAGGTATGCTTTCTTCTATACTAGAAAACCTAAACCTACCAACCATGCACACCACTCAGCTTTCAACACTCGACATGCACAATGTCATTATTGTGGCCTCATTGGTCATATTTTATCTGCTTGTAGAATCAGAAAGCTTGCTGATTTAAATATTTATGCTTGGATACCAAAGGCTAACATTTCAGGACCCTACAAGAAATAGGTACCAAAAGTTTCATCTGCAAATTGTTTTGTAGGTGGAACACCTTTCACATGCTAGAAGCAAATGGATCCTCGACAGCGGTTGTTCACGGCATATGACCGGTGACGCTACACTATTTGCAACACTATCAAAGAAAAAGAAGGAAGGCTATGTCTCCTTCGGTAATAACTTGAAAGGGTATATTATTGGTATCGATGATGTTGGTAAGTCTCCCTATCCTGTGATTAAGGATGTCTGTCTGGTTACCGAGTTGAAACATAATCTACTCAGCGTAAGTCATCTAGCTGATCATGGTTATGGCATCAACTTTGGCAAAGACAAATGTACTATAGTTGATAGCTCAAATGGTAGTACTATCTTTGAAGGTATCAGGAAAGACAACATATATGTTTTCTATTTGTTAGAAGAAACTAACATTTCAGGTAGATGCTTAATGGCTAAAAGTGATGAGAGTCATCTGTGGCACATGAGACTCGGTCACGCAAATATGGACACAATCTCAAGATTATCCACAAAGAAGCTAGTACGCGGTTTACCGGGCATAACATTCAAAAATGATTCGGTATGCAGCCAATATGAAAAGAACAAAGCTACCAGATCCACATTCGAGTCAGTAAACGTAGTATGTACTACTAGACTAGACCTCTACAATTGCTACATATGGACTTATTTGGTCCTAGCAGAATTGCTAGCCTCAGAGGTAAGCTTTATAATTGTAGATGATTTCTCTAGATACACGTGGGTATACTTCTTGACACGCAAGAATGATGCATTGTTCGAATTTGTCGCCTTTTGTAAGAAAGTACAGAATGAAAAAGGTTGTATGATCACTCATATTAGAAGTGATCATGGTAGTGAATTTGAGAATGCAGAGTTTGGGCCATTTTATGACACACGGTTTTGTACACGAGTTCTCCTGCCCTAGGACTCCACAACAAAATGGAGTTGTGGAACGTAAGAACGAAACTCTATCCGAAATGGCCCGAGTAATGTTAAACCAGTTTAGTCTACCCAAATATTTCTGGGCTGAAGCTGTCAATACAGCTTGTTTTGTTCTCAATAGAGTTCTAATTCGACCCAAATCGAAGAAGACACCATTTGAGTTATGGTTTGATAGAATTCCATCAGTTTCATATTTTAGAATATTTGGTTGTAAATTTTTTATTCTTAATACAAAAGAAAATTTGGGAAAGTTTGACGAAAAGGCCGATAAAGGTATATTTTTAGGTTATGCGGCCAAGAGCAAAGGATACAGAGTCTTCAACAAACGAACCATGATCATCGAAGAGTCAATCAACGTCACTTTTGATGAACTGAATCAAATGACTATCGATGATAATGACGAAGATCCAACTGTACCAAGCTCAACAACAGCTGATTCTCAACCAAGCTCGGTACTAGATGATCCTCCTAGAGAAGATCCAGGAACCAGCTACCTTCAGAGTCTGTCGAAAAGATTAAAATTTACGACTGATCATCCAAAGGATTTGGTAATTGGTGACATTACCAAAGGTGTAAGTACTCGTACATCCAGTAGAGATATTGTTTCTAGTGTTGCATTTATTTCATAGCTAGAACCCAAAACTATTGATGAAGCATGTAGTGATAGTTTTTGGATAGATGCTATGCAAGAGGAATTAAACCAATTTAAACGGAATCAAGTTTGGGAACTTGTTCCCAAGCCTATTGATCGTCCGGTCATTGGCACCCGTTGGGTATTCCGAAATAAACTGAATGAGAATGGTTTAGTGACTCGTAATAAGGCTCGACTCGTAGCTCAAGGATACAATCAGGAAGAAGGTATCGACTACGATGAGACTTATGCCCCAGTTGCGAGATTAGAATACATTCGCATGTTATGTGCATTTACATATTTTTATAATTTCAAATTATTTCAAATGGATGTCAAGAGTGCATTTTTAAATAGTTTTATAAAAGAAGAAGTTTTTATAGCACAACCTCCAGGTTTCATAGATTTTAAAAATCCTGATCATGTTTTCAAGTTGAAGAAAGCTCTATACGGTTTGAAACAAGGCCCTCGTGCTTGGTATGATCGTCTAAGCTCTTTTCTACTTGACAACGGTTTTTCAAAAGGCAAGGTTGACACTACACTTTTTATTAAGTCCTTTAATGGTAAGCTTCTTTTAATACAAGTCTATGTTGATGATATCATATTTGGATCTACTGATGAATCTCTGTGTCAAGAATTTTCTAAGTGTATGTAGAATGAATTTGAGATGAGCATGATGGGAGAGCTAAAATTCTTTTTCGGACTGCAAATCAAACAAACTGACAATGGGACGTTCATAAATCAAGCCAAGTACACAAAAGATTTTCTAAAGAAGTTTGATCTGGACAATGTCAAACCTATTGGCACTCCGATGGCAACTTCAACAAAGCTTGATATTGATGAACAAGGCAAGCCGGTTGACACACGTAAGTATCGCGGTATGATCGATAGTTTATTTTATTTAACTGATAGTCGTCCAGATATTATGTTTAGTGTTTGCCTGTGTGCACGTTTTCAAGCTAATCCAAAGGAATCACATCTGTGCGCAGTTAAGCTTATCTTTCGATACCTTAAGGGCACTTCTTCTGTTGGCTAGTGGTATCCCAAAACTAAGTCCTTTGACCTTACTGGTTATTCGGATGCAGATTTTTCTGGATGCAAAGTTGATAGAAAAAGTACCAGTGGCACATATCATTTCTTAGGCAAGGCTTTAGTCTCATGGTTTAGTAAAAAGCAAAATTCTGTATCCCTATCAACAACAGAGGCTGAGTATATCGTCGCAGGACGTTGTTGTGCTCAGATTTTCTGGATAAAACAAACCTTGGAAGACTATGATTTATTTTATACACATATTCCCATTTTCTGTGATAACACGAACACTATTAATTTGACTAAGAATCCTGTATGTCATTCTCGTACAAAACATATCGAGATTCGACATCATTTTCTTAGAGATCATCATCAAAATGGAGATATTGACCTTGTATACATAGATACTGAGAATCAATTAGCTGACATTTTCACAAAATCTCTAGCAGAAGATCGTTTCAATTATTTACGTCGAGAATTAGAAATTTTGGACGTCAATAATGTTAATTTATTTTATTTTATGATTTTATTTCAATATGCAAAAACTGTGTTAGAGACAAGCCAATAAAGAGTCTGTCTGTCATCACAACTACGATTAAAGCGAAGCGATACTTAAGAGTTCTCCGGTGAACCTCCCCCAGCTGGGACAGTACTCCTACAGCTAATCTGAAACAGTCGCTGTGTAACAAAATTTAATTTATAAAATAACATTAATTATATTATTTTAAATGTCAAAATTACTAATCTTTGAATTAAATATTTAAAATGAGCCATTAAAAAAGAAAGTATTTTAAACCAACCCCAGGCGAATTCGGCCAGACTTCGGACCGAATTCGGCCCGAGTTCGGTTGAAGGTATCAGGTTATATAACCAGAGCCCGAGAGCCTTTCTTCTTCATTGCTTCTAAACTACATCAACAGCAATAGCAGCCGCGCGAGAGAACCCCCTAACCCTAGTTCTTCACCACCCCTTCTCTTCCAATCCAAGTGGTGAAATCAATCCAAACTTTGGATTCGTGCGGAGTTCGTCGCTCTCTACAATATATTCGAATCTCGGGAGGTATAACTCCTTATCCCCTCCTTTCTATTTTGTGCTATTTAATTTTATTGCACAAATGGCACCTAAGGGATTTAACCCCTTTAAGAGGAAGAAGACAACCAACCCAAGTGAGGAAGGTTCACCTTCGAATCCACCCACGGATTCCCTCTTTTCGTCAGTCCAATCTAGTGATTGCGCGTTCGACGGGTTTTACTTTCAAACCCTATATCAAGCCCTACTGTGGTATGGAGATTTTTTCATGAGATCCATATGCACAGGCGCTCCCATCAAGTGGACTGTATTTCCAGAATACCGACCTTTCTTTGAGGCATTAGGGTTATAATATTTTGTTAAACTCTATTTTCCAGTAGCAACTAATGCCGTTAGACTGTTCTACTGCAATATCATATTAAACACGTTTGATGTAAGCACTCGTGTTGGAGGATTAGATATCAATTTCAATGATATTTTCTTAGCGAAAATCCTTGGTATTCCCAAAGAAGGTGAACCGCTTGTTGATATCACTGAATTTGATTTCCCCGACGGTACGACACTTACTAGTTTCAAAGCGAAACTCTGTACACCTGATCGAGTTCGCTCTGGAAAGTTCAAGGCAAACAACTTGAACTTGTTTAATTATGAATTGCACCGTATCATTTACTCCACTCTCCTTCCGAAATCTACTTCGAAGGATGATGTCTCGTCTCTTGAATTATCTGCTATGTATCATATTCTTAAGGGGATTCCATTTTCTACCCTAAGACCATTATTCAGATGATGGGACGTTGTCGTGCAAGAGATAGAAATCTCTCTTACGCGATGATTCTCCTACGCATCTTCCAGCATTTCGATATTGATTTATCTACTTGTACTCAAGACCCTGAGCCCAAGTTTCTGAAGTTATCTCGTCGCAGTATGACTGCATCTGCTCCTCCTCCTGCCCCTGCTACTGCTCCACCTCCTCCACCTCCTCAGTAGTATGCTATGACATTTGAGGGTATACACCAGCACATTTCAGATTTGCACGTCTCGATGACGGACATGGCTCGCGAGCGTGAGTTCCGTGACGTCACCCGTTATCAGGCGATTGCAAATTCTTTAGTTGATCTTCAGTTCGCCCAGACTGGACATTCTGCCGGTTCCATTCCTAGAGATCCAGCTTTCTCTGGTTACCGCTATGAGGATAAAGCCGTTCGTGTCTACTTTTAGCCCGGTAACGCATATGATTGGTACCGTTCTGACCGTGCTCCTCGAGATTATGTTGGTGAGTTTTACACTGGCGCTCCTTCTCACCTTTCTGGGGCGGGTACCTCTGCAGCTGGTCCTTCTGGACATGCTGCTGATGATGATGATGATGATGATGAGGAGTTGTGATATGTTATCTGATTTTTGAGACTTAGACATTATCTAATGTATACTTGGAAATGCTCCAACATTCCAAGTTTTTATATATTTTTAGACTTTTTTATCAGTATTTCTTTTGAGGACTTGTACTGGATATCTTTATGTTTTCTTTTGGACATCATTTCATGGATTTCGTAGTTTATGGTTCACATCAGTTTATTTACTTAGCATCTTTTTCTGCTTTAACAACTGCCTGTGAAATAATTCTTTGTTTATTATAAACTGCCTGCGTACAAATACATGCCTGTGATGTCATTTAAATTTTCTTTACTATTTCTATCATTTATCATGTTTATTTTCTTGTGTTTCTTCACTGTTTGTTATTTATGCATTGATTGCGGAGGATTTTTTTCTCTTTTGTAATTATTTTGCTAAGTGACAACGGGAGAGAAAAATAAAGATCTAACATTTCTTTTGAGAAAATACAGGACATGAACAATTTTTTGATTTTATTTCAAGCTTAAATGTTATATCATTCATAGTTTGTCAATTATCAAAATGGAGGAGATTGTTGGCCCATTGGTCATGGTCAAAATAATTTTAATAATTGATCAAACTCTGTCTGGATATATGAAGCTAGTCAGGATGTATCGGACTCTTGGACATGATCAAGAACAGCTATCTACACAGTCCAAGACCGAAGCGATGTTTGCCTGTTCGAGTCTGTATTTCTTTTAGCAATGTATTTTTTATTTTATTGAGTCTAGGAATACGTTGTACACCAAGTAGTACTGGCAAATAGGCTATTCCAAAATGTTTTCAAAATACTTTTAAAATGTCCTTTGTTTTGAAAAACATTCATTTAAACAAAAGCTTCAAAAAGGTTTTCAAAAATTCCCAAAAACTGTTTTTAAAAAACCTAACCTAACCCTGACAGAACTCGGCCAGAGTTCGGCCATAGTTCGGTTAGTAGCCGTTTGGATTTTTGAATTCTCTGGAACTTGGTCCTCCTGCAGTTGCGGATTTGACCGAGATTTCCTCATCGAGTTCTGCCCGAATTCTGCTCGAATTCTGCCAGAATTCTGTCTTTGGAATTCCTATAAATAGAGAAGGATTTCGATCATTTCAACTCACTCATTCACTTTCAATCTTCTCTCTATCTAAAGCTTTCAGTCTTCCAAAGAGTTTTCTTGAGCTTTAAATTTCAGATCCCAAGCCAATTACAATCCTCTAGTCAATTTGCCAGTGCGGTACGGTCTAGAAGTTTCTGAGAGATTGTAATCAGAAGGCTTGATTGAAGAATACCTCTTCACAATTGAAGTTGGACGAGTTCTTCGTATCAAAGCTTGCGTTGTAGATGTTGCAAGGACTTCGTAAGAAAACTTGCGGTTTTGCCAATAGTGGATTCAACTGGTAGCAAGAGTTCTACCGACTGGATTAGTCCTTAACAGAGGAAAACCAGTATACATCGCTGTCTTTGCGTTTACTTTTTTATCTCTACCTTTACATTACTTAGTTGTGATTATTATTCTGTGATCTTGCTGCTAACATTTTTTAATTAGCATATTTTTGCTGCCAACTCTATTCACCCTCCCTCTAGAGTATTGTGCTTTACGATTTCGTTCCTACATACAGCTCTGCCAACCTCTCCGTAGACAATCCCACCTTGAAAGGCAAAAAGTGGGCCGATTTGGTCAATCTATCAACTATGACCCAAATCGCGTCTTTCCCTCCTGGAGACCGTGGAAGTCTGGACACAAAGTCTATGGTGATGTGCTCCCACTTCCACTCAGGAATGGGTAGTGGCTGTAGCAACCCACCAGGCATCTGCCTCTCGGCCTTCACCTGCTGACAAACTAAACAGCGAGATACAAACTTAGCTATCTCGCACTTTATGCCGTACCAGCAAACGTGCTCTCTCAGATCTCTGTACATCTTGTTGGCACCAGGATGCATAGAGTACTGAGAGCGATGTGCCTCCTGAAGAACCTTCTACCGAAGCTCCACACTCGGAACGCACAGTCTAGCACCGTGCCGCAGCGACCCATCTTCGGCAATAGAGAAATCATCAAGCAGCCCTGCCTGCACCTGCTCCCTGATGCACCTCAGGGCAACATCATCATACTGTGCTGATCTGACTCTGTCCATCAACTCAGACTGAATCTGCAAGCCCCATATCTGCACCTCCATGCCCGGAATAATTACCTCGATCCCCAAACTGTCCAGGTCAGCCAAAAGATGACGGTCTGATGTCAGATACATAGCCACTGGATACCTGCTCAAGGCATCTGCAACTATGTTGGCCTTCCCTGGATGGTACTACAAGGCGATATCGAAATCCTTCATCAGCTCAAGCCAACGTCTCTGTCTCATGTTCAGCTCCTTCTGAGTGAACACGTACTTCAAGCTCTTATGATTAGTAAAGATCTCAACCCGCTCTCCGTACAGATAGTGTTTCCACAACATCAGGACAAAGATGACAGCGGCTAACTCCAGATCGTGAGTCGGGTAGTTCTTCTCATGAGGACGTAACTGCCTAGATGCATAGGCAATCACCTTCCCGTGCTGCTGAAGTACACAACCCAGACCCCGGCCAGAAGTGTCGTTGTAAATCGAGAAACCACCGGTCCCAGACAGTAAGGTCAAGATCGGAGCTGATGTCAACCTCTTCTTCAGCTCATCGAAGGCGGCCTGACACTCCTCAGTCCAGACGAACTCCATGTCCTTCCTGGTGAGTCTAGTCATCGGCACCGCGATCCGCAAGAAATCCTGGACGAACTTCCGATAGTAGCCCGCCAATCCCAGAAAGCTCTGAATCTCGGCAACTGTACTGGGCGTAGACCAAGACTCTACCGCAACAATCTTCTTCTGGTCTACTGAGATCCCGTGCTCGGTCACAACATGACCCAAGAACTCGACCTGGTTTAGGAAGAACTCACACTTCGACAACTTCCCATACAACTGCTCCTTTCTTAAAGTCTCGAACACAATCCTCAGATGCGCCTCGTGCTCCTCCGGCGTCTTTGAGTAGACCAGGATGTCGTCTATGAAGACCACTACGAACTTGTCAAGGTACTGATGGAATACCTTGTTCATCAAGTTCATGAACACAGCTGGAGCGTTGGTGTCACGCCCCAGTACCAAAATACTGGGACGGACTAGGCCAGCTACTCCGTATGAGGTATAAAACATCATACGGCGATCGTGGCTGTCAATCTTGCTGGGTATCCTAGCATGCAAGCAGTCTATGGCCTAAATCTGATCTCATATCCACAGGCAAATCACAATGAAACAACATGAAGAGAGATAATCATATGAAAAACAGGAAATACTCATATGATAATCAGAGAGTCTACAATAAGAAATAATGTAGACAAGACTACCTTCCCACACAGTTCCCTCATGGTCAGGAACTGAAGCACGTCCTCCAAGTCAAGTCTGGAAGATCCACATGGTCGGTCACAGGCAATCTGGGAACAATCCAGGGTTGGTCAGGCCAACCGTAGCAAGTACCAGAAAGGAAGGCTCAAGGACGGGCGAAGAAAACCAGCAGGATATAATATATGACAGGAATAACATGTATAAACAGCAGTAATGAGGGTGAAGGATCGTGCGGTACCAACGCACGATTACAAAATATAAGACAGCAATCCAATTACTAGTACGTAAGTAACCAACAATCATCACAGTCATCCTAACATCCACTAATGCTTGTATTGCCAACTGGAACTCGTAGTCTGTCCTCGGAACAGTAACCCATCCCTACATCAAACAAGAACAAGGGAATGAATTACTGCACCGGGACAGCGTTACGTGCCAGCCAGCTTAGCAAGCAACAAGCCAAACAATTATATAAATAAGCGGCCACTCAAATGCCTACGGCTGTCTATGTGGAGGTTGGGTTACCCCAACAATGTAATATAGGAATCCTCAGATCATGCCATATCCCGCAAAGGTTAGCGAGGCCAAATAACGCATAGTAGGTAGGTATGTATCGGTCCCTCGGAAGGCCACCGTGCTAAGCAGGAGTACATATAGTAGTCGGATACTGCCATATCCATGGCGGCCAACCCTGACGCGCCAGGACGAGCCTGTGGCGGCCGGTAATGCACGATCTCGGGATTCCGTTCCCTCCCAATGCTTCTACCATTTAAGTTACCTAGATTAACCCTACAATTAACCAGAATCACATGCCGTGGTCACATGCTCATCCCCCTAGATGAGTACCTCAGTACGGGAACGCTAAGTAAGAATCAACCTCGGCACCTATAGTCCCAGTTGTGATCCATCCTTAGTGTTATGCAACAAGCAAGCAAGCAATCCTAACCACGCTAAGACTATAGGCCAACTACCAGATACCCGTGCAGGTAATCATATAATATAGCCAGAATATCAAGATGGCATCGCAATGCCATATAATCATGGAAGTAGCACCTCAAAGTGCCAATAGAAAAAGGGCACCGCAGTGCAAGGTCAGGGCCAGTACCTCACAGGGTAAGCTGGACTTATAGCACGGATACAGGTAGTCAGTTCTGGGACAAGGACAACTCTGTCAGTCACAAGAGGTCATCTGCCCACATCGTGACATGGATATCAGGTCAAGTACAAGATCAGAACCTCTACTATAATTAACATCTCAAGTATATATGGGAGCCTAGAGCTCCAATCATCCTGTCGGTCTATCCACCAGATCAATCTAGCAAGAGTCTTCCATCCATGATGGGGTGAATATCACGTCAATAAAGACAACCACCAAATACCAAGCTCATCCCCCTAACAATGTTAGGCCCTCAGACTCACAAGAATCCTCCTAGTCAATAATCACAAGCCACTAGAAAACAAGCTCCTCAACTACCAAGACACAGCAATCAACCAGGTTCTCTCACTACCGGAATACACAAAGGCACCAGATTTGGGCGTTTGGGAAGTCGAGTAAAAATCATATAATAATACCCTCGATATTCTCCTCGTTCTGCGAAACACTCGCACCAGTATCAAAAAACAAAAGTCATCAAAGACATATCTGATCAAATTAGAAATCACCAAAGAACTAGCAACACTATCTAAGAATCCACTTAGTCTACCATAATCACTATCTTAATATCCTATCTCCTCATAGTCAATCCTCGAATAAGATCATAATCCCAACACATGGGTCAACACTAATCAACGCCGTCGGAAGATGGCAAGGATTGTGTGAACCACTCTGGATCAGATCCACAACCCTTAAACCAAACAAGGACCAGGGTTGCAGACCCTCACCCGAGTAGAACCACTCTCCTTACACAATCCGACGGACAGGACAGACAATGGGATAACAAACTAAACTAGAACACCATCTAAAGGAAGAGTCACGAGTCCAATGGGTGATACCGTCGAAAAGGCAAAGATTGCGTGAACCACTCTGGATCAGATCCACAACCCTTAAACCAAACAAGGACCAGGGTTGCAGACCCTCACCCGAGTAGAACCGCTCTCCTTACACAATCCGGCGGGCAGGACAGATCGAGACGCTAGGCGACTAATCTAGTCGGGAGTCTACCTAGCAGGCAATGAGACCAGGGATACTATACCAAGAAGAATATGCATGAGTTCAGTCCCACAAACCAAAGGAATGGCACTACCCAATCCTTTGAACCAAATTCCCAACCGGAAATTCTGGAAAAATCCGGCAGAGTCTCCTTTGTATTCTGGACGGGGGCACCCTACGAATTGGGGCTAAAATCCACTCGGCGCAACCCGTCGCAGAATCGCTATTCGAGAACACTAAGTCTCGGCCTCCAGTAGCACTACGATGCGTACTGGGCACCAATCCTAGCCGAGAACACTAAGTCTCGGCCTCCAGCAGCACTACAATGCATACTTGGCGCCAAACCAACACATGCAGCAAGAATCGCCATGCAGGGCGCAACAAGACCCACAGTCATACCCAAGCCACAAACAAAGTCATAAAAACAGTTAGCCAAAGCCGTTATCCGACCGCGAGTCGGACACGGGACATATGGGGACAATCCATACATGTGAGTCGTGCTCGTGTCCTCGGAGGTGAGGATGACCCATCCGAGTTGTCCGATACGGTCTATCCCGGTATCGGACCAAGCTATCCTAAGTTATCATCATGGCAGTTCTACTACTAGGCTACACTAATCATGGTTATACAGTTTACAAGTACAAATTAATTAAATACAATAAAAATCCAGGAGAGAGGGCAAGAGCCGTCGATGAGCAAGAGATACTTGCCTAGAGGGCTCGGCTAGGTAAGCAAGTCTTCGGCGATCTGGATCCAGGCTAGCATGTTCATCGAGGTCCTCAGAACACATAATAACAATCATTAGAATTAAATAATAAAATAATAACAGGAAGCACGGAGGATGGCAGGAGGCTATACCGTGCGGGTCCCGCAAGCAGCGCAGGGATCTGGCACGGAAACTGAGGCACACAGACCGATACGGGCATGCAACCCGAGACGTGTACGTAAATCGAGACGCGCACAAGAATCGAGGAAATCACGAATATCGGGATAGCACACGAATCAACGTGACACGCAAATCGAGGCGTGTACGTGAATCGAGACGGAACGAGATTCAAGGAAGCACGCAAATCAATACGACATACAAGTCGACGTATGCACGCAAATCGATGCGATACAGAGTCCAAAGTGATACACAAACCAAGGCGGCACGTAAATCCGTACGTATACGTAAATCGAGATGGCACAAAGTCCAAGGTGGCACATATACCAAGGCGGCACGTAAATCGGTGCGTGCACGGGTCACGAGGTAGGCACAAAGGCCGAGACAAGAGGATCGAAGCAACACACAAACCGAGGTGGCACGGTGCCCGAGACAGTGCGGGGCTCGAGGCGTCCCGCTGCCCAAGGCAGCACGTGGATCGGGGTACACGAAAACTGGGACAGCACGCACACCAAGGTACGTGCAACCCGAGACGACACAAAATCAAGGGGCATGGAGTACGGGGCGACACGAACACCGAGGTGCACGTATCCCGTGGGGTTCGCACCCCAAGGCAGCACGTAAATCGAAGAAGCGCACGCTGTACGAGTGCACACTGCTCGAGGCAGCACACTGCACAAAGCAGCGCGCTGCTCGAGACAACACGTGACCCGAGGCACGGAGATCGAGGAAGAGAGGCAGGCGGAAGGGCTCACCGGGGTGCTCGGCCAGACGGGGCTGGTCGCCGTCGGCGGAGAAGACAGGGAGAGGAGGAGATCGGGGCTCACCGGGGTCGGTCGGGCTCCGGCGTAGGGGACAGCAGCAGCAGCGGTTGTGGTGCTGGTGGCGACGGAGGAGGCCGGCCGAGAGGGAGACGGCGACGGCGACGATGATGGTGGCGCTGGTCGCGGCAGAGGAGGCCGGCTGTGGGGGAGACGGCGACGATGATGAGGGCGGTGGCGGTGGAGACGAGGGCGCCGGCGGCGCTCATGGGGCCGGAGGAAAAAGGGGGCGGCTGCGGTGGAGATGGGGGCGGCCGCGGTGGTGGCGGGCGCCGGGAACAGCAAGAGAGGGAGAGACGGAGGTGGCGGCGGTGGGAAGTAGTGCTGGCGGCGGTGGGAAGTGCTGGGGGTGATGGTGGCGGTGGTGGCCGGAGCTGGCCGAGGAAGAGCGGGAGAGAAGAGAGTGAGCTCGAGAGAGAGAGAGCAGAGGGAAAAAGGAAAGGGGGAGGGGGCTGGTCCAGTGAGGAGTCGGGAGAGAGAGAAAGAGTGAAGAGAGGGGGTGGTGGCGGCTGAGAGAGAGAGGGGAGTGAGGGTTAGGTAGATATTTTAGAGGGGTAGATTTAGGATCAAGAAAATAATAGTAGCAATAATAAAAATGAGAAAAATTCACCTCCAATAATTAATAATAAAATTTTAAAAATACCCAATTTCAAAAAATCCTCCAAATACGAGATACAGTCGTACAGTCATATACCTATTTCTAAAATAGGGATATGACATTCTACCCACCTTACAAAAATTTTGTCCTCGAAATTTCAAAATTATCAAAATAGGGTTTTCAAAACTAGTACATATATATCTGCCATGAAAAACTCTACCCACCATACAGAAATCAAGTAATACAATAAGAAACGAACAAGGTAAATCGAAAACATCGAAAGAATCTCGAAAATCAAAGTCTCGCATACACGAAATAACCCCATAAATAAAAAAAACAAGTACAAAATATCGAAAACAGTATCAGAAAACCTGAAAGCCCCACTGCATGAAAATCCGCTTAAAATCATAAATCACAGGATATCTGTCTCGAGCCGACGACTGTAGTTTCCCAATATCCGAAAAATGTGTGTCATGCTCATTCCTTACCACGCCACCCGGAATGGCTGCAAAAGATTCACCATGACACTATAATCGATCGGCTGCAACTTTCATTTCCACGCCGTCATGGTATACTAGGGTCACCCGGTACTTTGACAAATACCCAAAACGAATCAATTCCATAACCCAAATATCCGAATCACTAAAATCACAAAATCTCTAACAATATAACGAGTCCTAGAAAACCATCGAAATCCAAAATCCAGGTGAATCGTAACACACATCCGAAAATATCTTCAATAATAACCACAAGATAGCTTTTCTAGGAAAATACTCCATATCCGTAGAAAAATACTCCAAATCAAGAACCCATATCAAAATATAATGTATAGCAAGTATATCTATAAAATAATATCTGAAACAGATAATCATGAGTGCGGAACTGTCCGGAATCAAGGAAGCCGAATCGATACAATAATATCCCTCGGATACTCAACAAATGTTAAAATATCCAATCTCAGAGTCCTGATGAAATCTTCATTCCGCAGCAATCCAGCCAACGCTCGAAGAGGGCGATAATGATACTAAGTCAACACGAAGTCAACGCACGAAAGGGATAACAAGAAATCAACCAAGGTGAAACACCGGTAGAGAGTACAGAACCCAAGACAGATAATCAAATAACCCAATGATGGAGATAAGATGACATCTCATCGAATAAAACGATCGACATGACCAACTATAGGATCATATCTATCAAACAAGGATCAGGGGTAGATAACAACAAATGAGACAGGGCAAAGTAAAATAGGTCCAGGTAGAGATGAGGACCAATTCACAAGTTCAAGGGAGCGAAGGGCAAGTGTAGCAAGTTAGAATCCCAAGGAATAGTGGACTGAGATCAACAATCATGTGATACCCAACAATATCTCAAAACAAGACCTGTATGGGCCACCACTAAAACCTTGTCATGCCCCAGTACCAAAATACTGGGACGGACTAGGCCAGCTACTCCGTATGAGGTATAAAACGTCATACGGCGATCGTGGCTATCAATCTTGCTGGGTATCCTAGCATGCAAGCAGTCTATGGCCTAAATCTGATCTCATGTCCACAGGCAAATCACAATGAAACAACATCAAGAGAGATAATTATATGAAAAATAGGAAATACTCATATGATAATCAGAGAGTCTACAATAAGAAATAATGTAGACAAGAATACCTTCCCACACAGTTCCCTCATGGTCAGAAACTGAAGCACGTCCTCCAAGTCAAGTCTGGAAGATCCACATGGTCGGTCACAGGCAATCTGGGAACAATCCAGGGTTGGTCAGGCCAACCGTAGCAAGTACCAGAAAGGAAGGCTCAAGGACGGGCGAAGAAACCCAGCAGGATATAATATATGACAGGAATAACATGTATAAACAGCAGTAATGAGGGTGAAGGATCATGCGGTACCAACGCACGATTACAGAATATAAGGCAGCAATCCAATTACTAGTACGTAAGTAACCAACAATCATCACAGTCATCCTAACATCCACTAATGCTTGCATTGCCAACTGGAACTCGTAGTCTGTCCTCGGAACAGTAACCCATCCCTACATCAAACAAGAACAAGGGAATGAATTACTGTACCGGGACAACGTTACGTGCCAGCCAGCTTAGCAAGCAACAAGCCAAACAATTATATAAATAAGCGGCTACTCAAATGCCTACGGCTGTCTATGTGGAGGTTGGGTTACCCCAACAATGCAATATAGGAATCCTCAGATTGTGCCATATCCCGCAAGGGTTAGCGAGGCCAAATAACGCACAGTAGGTAGGTATGCATCGGTCCCTCGGAAGACCACCGTGCTAAGCAGGAGTACATATAGTAGTCAGATACTGCCATATCCGTGGCGGCCAACCCCGACGCGCCAAGACGAGCCTGTGGCGGCCGGTAATGCACGATCTCGGAATTCCGTTCCCTCCCAATGCTTCTACCATTTAAGTTACCTAGATTAACCCTACAATTAACCAGAATCATATGCCGTGGTCACATGCTCATCCCCCTAGATGAGTACCTCAGTACGGGAACGCTAAGTAAGAATCAACCTCGGCACCTATAGTCCCAGTTGTGATCCATCCTTAGTGTTATGCAACAAGCAAGCAAGCAATCCTAACCACGCTAAGACTATAGGCCAACTACCAGATACCCGTGCAGGTAATCATATAATATAGCCAGAATATCAAGATGGCATCGCAATGCCATATAATCATGGAAGTAGCTCCTCAAAGTGCCAATAGAAAAAGGGCACCGCAGTGCAAGGTCAGGGCCAGTACCTCACAGGGTAAGCTGGACTTATAGCACGGATACAGGTAGTCAGGTCTGGGACAAGGACAACTCTGTCAGTCATAAGAGGTCATCTGTCCACATCGTGGCATGGATATCAGGTCAAGTACAAGATCAGAACCTCTACTATAATTAACATCTCAAGTATATATGGGAGCCTAGAGCTCCAATCATCCCGTCGGTCTATCCACCAGATCAATCTAGCAAGAGTCTCCCATCCATGATGGGATGAATATCACGTCAATAAAGACAACCACCAAATACCAATCTCATCCCCCTAACAATGCTAGGCCCTCAGACTCACAAGAATCCTCCTAGTCAATGATCATAAGCCACTAGAAAACAAGCCCCTCAACTACGAAGATACAGCAATCAACCAGGTTCTCTAACTACCGGAATACACAAAGGCACCGGATTTGGGCATTTAGGAAGTCGAGTAAAAATCATATAATAATACCCTCGATATTCTCCTCGTTCCGCGAGACACTCGCACTATATCAAAATCCAAAAGTCCTCAAAGACATATCTGATCAAATTAGACATCACCAAAGAACTAGCAACACTATCTAAGAATCCACTTAGTCTACCATAATCACTATCTCAATATTCTATCTCCTCATAGTCAATCCTCGAATAAGATCATAATCCCAACACACGGGTCAACACTAATCAACGCCGTCGGAAGATGGCAAGGATTGTGTGAACCACTCTGGATCAGATCCACAACCCTTAAACCAAACAAGGACCAGGGTTGCAGACCCTCACCCGAGTAGAACCACTCTCCTTACACAATCCGGCGGACAGGACAGACAATGGGATAACAAACTAAACTAGAACACCATCTAAAGGAAGAGTCACGAGTCAAGAGTCCAATGGGTGATACCGTCGAAAAGGCAAGGATTGCGTGAACCACTCTGGATCAGATCCACAACCCTTAAACCAAACAAGGACCAGGGTTGCAGACCCTCACCCGAGTAGAACCGCTCTCCTTACACAATCCGGCGGCAGAACAGATCGAGACGCTAGGCGACTAATCTAGTCGGGAGTCTACCTAGCAGGCAATGAGATCAGGGATACTATACCAAGAAGAATATGCATGAGTTCAGTCCCGCAAACCAAAGGAATGGCACTGCCCAATCCTTAGAACCAAATTTCCAACCGGGAATTCTGGAAAAATCTGGCAGAGTCTCCTTTGTATTCTGTACGGGAGCACCCTACGAATTGGGGCTAAAATCCACTCGGCACAACCCGTCGCAGAATCGCTATTCGAGAACATTAAGTCTCGGCCTCCAGTAGCACTACGATGCGTACTGGGCACCAACCCTAGCCGAGAACTCTAAGTCTCGGCCTCCAGCAGCACTACAATGCATACTGGGCGCCAAACCAACACATGCAGCAAGAATCGCCACGTAGGGCGCACCAAGACCCACAGTCATACCCAAGCTACAAACAAAGTCATAAAAACAGTTAGCCAAAGCCGTTACCCGACCGCGAGTCGGACACGGGGCATATGGGGATGATCCATACATGTGAGTCGTGCTCGTGTCCTCGGAGGTGTGGATGACCCATTCGAGTTGTCCGATACGGTCTATCCCGGTATCGGACCAAGCTATCCTAAGTTATCATCATGGCAGTTCTACTACTAGGCTACACTAATCATGGTTATACAGTTTACAAGTACAAATTAATTAAATACAATAAAAATCCAGAAGAGAGGGCAAGAGCCATCGATGAGCAAGAGATACTTGCCTAGAGGGCTCGGCTAGGTAAGCAAGTCTTCGGCGATCTGGATCCAGGCTAGCACGTCCATCGAGGTCCTCAGAACACATAATAACAATCATTAGAATTAAATAATAAAATAATAATAGGAAGTACGGAGGATGGCAGAAGGCTATACCGTACGGGTCCCGCAAGCAGCGCAGGGATCTGGCACAGAAACTGAGGCACACAGACCGATACGGGCATGCAACCCGAGACGTATACGTAAATCGAGACGCACACGACAATCGAGGAAATCACGAATATCGGGATGGCACACGGATCAACGCGACACACAAATCGAGGCGTGCACGCGAATCGAGACGGAGCGAGATTCAAGGAAGCACGCAAATCAATGCGACATACAAGTCGACGTATGCACACAAATCGATGCGATGCGGAGTCCAAAGTGATACACAAACCAAGGCGGCACGTAAATACGTACGTACACGCAAATCAAGATAGCACAAAGTCCAAGGTGGCACATATACCAAGGCGGTATGCAAATCGGTGCGTGCACGGGTCACGAGGTAGGCACAAAAGCCGAGACACGAGGATCGAGGCAACACACAAACCGAGGTGGCACGGTGCCCGAGACAACGCGGGGATCGAGGCGTCCTGCTGCCCAAGGCAGCACGTGGATCGGGGTACACGAAAATTGGGACAACACGCACACCAAGGTACGTATAACCCGAGACGACACAAAATCAAGGGGCACGGAGTACGGGGCGACACGGACACCGAGGTGCACGCATCCCGAGGGGTTCGCACCCCAAGGCAGCATGTAAACCGAAGAAGTGCACGCTGCACGAGTGCACACTGCTCGAGGCAACACACTGCACAAAGCAGCGTGCTGCTCGAGACAATACGTGCCCCGAGGCACGGAGATCGAGGAAGAGAGGCAGGCGGAGGGGCTCACCGGGGTGCTCGGCCAGACGGGGCTGGTCGCCGCCTGCGGAGAAGACAGGAAGTGGGGGAGATCGGGGCTCACCGGGGTCGGTCGGGCTCCGGCGGAGGGGACAGCAGCAGCAGCGGTGGTGGTGCTGGTGGCGACGGAGGAGGCCGGCCGAGAGGGAGACGGCGACGGCGACGATGATGGTGGCGCTGGTCGCGGCGAAGGAGGCCGGCTGTGGGGGAGACGGCGATGATGATGAGGGCGGTGGTGGTGGAGACGAGGGCGTCGATGGCGCTCAGGGGGCCGAAGGAGAAAGGGGGCGGCTGCGGTGGAGATGGGGGCGGCCGCGGTGGTGGCGGGCGCCGGGAACAGCAAGAGAGGGAGAGACGGAGGTGGCGGCGGTGGGAAGTGGTGCTGGCGGCGGTGGGAAGTGCTGGGGGTGATGGTGGCGGTGGTGGCCGGAGCTGGCCGAGGAAGAGCGGGAGAGAAGAGAGTGAGCTCGAGAGAGAGAGAGCGGAGGGAAAAAGGAAAGGGGGAGGGGGCTGGTCCAGTGAGGAGTCGGGAGAGAGAGAAAGAGTGAAGAGAGGGGGTGGTGGCGGCTGAGAGAGAGAGGGGAGTGAGGGTTAGGTAGATATTTTAGAGGGGTAGATTTAGGATCAAGAAAATAATAGTAGCAATAATAAAAATGAGAAAAATTCACCTCCAATAATTAATAATAAAATTTTAAAAATACCCAATTTCAAAAAATCCTCCAAATACGAGATACAGTCGTACAGTCATATACCTATTTCTAAAATAGGGATATGACAGTTGGTCAACCCAAATGGCATCACAGTGAACTCCTACTAGCCGTACCGAGTCCGAAAAGCTGTCTTCGGAATGTCTTTCTGCTTCACCTTCATCTGATGATATTCGAACCTCAGATCTATCTTTGAAAACACCTTGGCACCGCTCAACTGATCGAACAAGTCCTCGATCCTCGGCAATGGGTACTTTATTCTTGATAGTGAGGTTGTTGAGCGCCCTGTAGTCGATACACATACGCATCGTCCCATCCTTCTTCGGTACAAACAGGACTGGCGCTCCCCAAGGCGATGAACTGGATCTAATGAATCCCTTGTCCTGCAGCTAGTCGACCTGCTTCTTCAGCTCCGCCAACTCGCTGTTGTTGACCCTATAGACGTGCTGTGAGATAGGCTCAGCACC
This sequence comes from Iris pallida, assembly GCA_029216955.1. Taxonomy (NCBI): domain Eukaryota; kingdom Viridiplantae; phylum Streptophyta; class Magnoliopsida; order Asparagales; family Iridaceae; genus Iris; species Iris pallida. The sequence continues at coordinate 32,929,917 of JANAVB010034417.1, forward strand.
CGGCACTAAGTCTATAGAGAACTCAATGTCTCTATCCGGCGGCATCCAAGGCAACTTCTCAGGAAAAACATCCATGAAGTCAGCTATCAATGGATGCGACAATGCGTTCCCCGCCAGTAGAGCTCCGCAGAACCTATCTCCCGGCTTAGCTGCTCCTCTAGCAAACACAATCTCTGGCTCTCCCGGCGGCCTAAACATAATCCTACCTCCTCTACAGTCTATAGTAGCATGGTGCATGCTCAATCAATCCATTCCGAGTACCACATCGTACCTCGAAAGGGGCATTACGAGCAAGCACGCACCCAAAACTTGGCCTCCTACAGTAACTCTTCGTGCCTTGCAGATATTGTTAACCAGGATGATGCCTCCCCCGGTCAATATCTTACAAGTCCTACCCAAGGGTTCAGCAATAATATTGTGTCTCAGAGCAAAGGAGACAGACACAAAGCTATGCGAGGCACCAGAATCAAATAAGATAAATGCAGAGAATGAATCAAGAAGAATATGACCTGCCACTACATCGCCTACTGGCTCTGCCTCCTCCTCTACTGTCAGGGTAAACACTCTGCCCACAGGGGCTCCCCTCTGGTACTGCGCAAAATGCTGTTGCTGCATCTGAAGTGGAGGACCTCTCTGCTGAACTGCTGGTCCTCTGGTCGGCTGCGCTCTGTCCTGGACTCCTCGGACTCCCCGAAAACTGCAGTCCTTCAGCTGGTGATCGGGCGCCCCACAGTATAAGCAGACGCCCAACCTCTTCCTGCAAACCTCTCTAGTGTGCCCTGGCTTCCCGCAGAAGTTACACTGTATAGCCGGCCTCTGACCCTGACCCTGACCCTGGTGCTGCTGGGCACGCGCCGGTGCTTGCTGGAACTGCAACCGAGGCTGCTGCTGCTGGAACTGCCTCTGCTGGAAATATGGGCGCTTCGTTGGCCCTGCACTCGAACTAGCTCCAAGAGCGTCACTGCCCCTCTTCGGCTTGAGGCCAAAGTCCTCCTCTGCGATCTGCACCTCCACAAGGATCTGCTCGAAGGTCGCGTCACGTCTCCCAGAGGTGCGAGTGCGCACTGCATGTATAAGGCCCCTCCGGAACTTTCGGGCCTTGCACCCCTCATCCTGGACCAAACTAGGTGCAAACCTGCTAAGGCGGAAGAACTCCGCTGCATACTCGTCTACCGACGAGTTCCCCTGCACCAGACTGGCAAACTTCCCCTCCAAAGCTGTCAAGGCTACATCTGGGTAGAACTTCTCCTTAAAGAGTTTTCTGAAGTCCTTCCAAGATATACCTCTCACTGACGCATGCGGATCCGTACGGTACCAAGTCAGCGCTATATTAAAAAACTGGCTCGCTGTAGAAGTCATCCACCGACCTCTAGGGACCTCTGCCAACTCCAGACTCCGCTAGACATCCTCTAGCCAGTCGTCCGCGTATAGGATACCCTCGGTACCCTTGAACTCTCGCGGGTTCATCTTCCTGAAGTCGAGGTGTGTACCGGGCCTCCCCTGACCCTGCTGCTGTGCTGGTGCTCCTTTAACTGTAGCTGGTGCACCTCTCTCCACTGCTGCCATAGCTAGCAGATGCGAGTTCACCATGGTCTATCACAGCACCTCTGTCTGACGGTGCTGTGCCTCTGCCTGTGCTCTCTGTGTCTGCAGCATCTGCTGCAGAAGGGCCATCATCCCCTGAGTGCCTGTCGGTAACTGAGGCGGCGGTGGAAAAATATCAGGGATGACCATGGACGGTCCCGCTGCTGGAGGTGGAAGACCTCCTGGAACCGTCTCTACTGCTGCTCCTGCCGAAAGGACAGGAACTGAGGGGGCAGCTCCCTCAAGTACAGCTCCCGTAGCCGGAGGTAGAAGACCAGCCAGATCGGGCCTCTCCGGTACAGCGCTAGAACCTGCTGCCTGAGAGCGAGTGATCGTCATCCTGAGGATAGATTGAAACAAGGAATCAATATGGCACATGATAGGAATATCAAAGAAGGACAATTAAATTCAATGCAAAAGAATTTGTCATCGTAATCAAAAGATCAGAAATTTCCTAACATGTGATTGAGTAACTCCTATCATACCCTAATCCTACGTCCTAATTGCAGGCTCATAATTAGTACTCTAAGTCGAGCACAATTACGAGATCGTACTAGTTACGACACTGAGACCTGCATGGGCCACCACAAAAATGTGTCACGACCCGCACCCAGAAGAGGGGCACGAGCACATGGTTACGTCCAGCCTACGCTACAGTATTGGCGGTAGAACACTGTATATAGGGTCTATAAATACTATGACTAAAATAGATAAATGTACCTGTACAGTATATACACTCCGAATGGAGGTGACATAGCAATATAGTCTCAATCACATATATCAAAACTAAGGTAGATAGCATGGAAAAGATATATGATAGATAAAACAGGAAATGAGTCCAAGATCCACAATCAGAGCTAAACACAAACATCCAGAGTCTCAGAAAATATATGCAATAGATACTACAAAACTAAAATGTATTAGCTGGCTCGCAGGCCAGGCAAACCTAACTAAACTATGCTACTCAGGGTGAGCAAAGTCTAGTGGCTCTACCAACAAGCCACAGTCTAAATCTAATCCATCAGACTCAACCCTATAGTAGTTCGGGCAATCAGCCTCTGAATCATCTGTAAAATTTGTCAACGGTATCCTGTCAGGAAAATGAGCAAGTACAAACACCAACAGCAGTTCCATATAAATTGATAAATACTATAAAAGACAGCAATAATGAAATACAAGACAAAGATATAGGCGACTTGGAAACCATTTGAAAGCCGAGTTACAACCCTTGAACCAAACAAGGACCAGAGTTGTAACCCTTCTTTTAAACAGGACTTAGTCTCAAATCATGGTACAGTATAAAGACAGATAGAGCATATGAGTAATAGAATCATAGCATGGTGAGAAGTACAGAAAGTAAAGCTGAACTGGAAATATAAGATACGCTAATAAATGTAAAAGGTGATTTGAACTATTAGAGCGATATGTGATCGGCTAGGGAAGCAAGAGATGGTTATCCACTTGGCCGGCAATTCGCGGTGTCCTCAACGGAGAGTCATACCGTCCAACCTGGATAACTGGTAATGGGCTATCTGCTATACCCTACGTGAGGTGAGGGTGGCGCTAGCAAAATATAGTTACAGGGAGGCTTTGATCACATAACCCCTAATAATTTCCCCATCCCCGAATAGTAACACGGATCCGGACATGGCACTTCATGACACGGGGTTCGAGAGTAGGAGGCCAGCCCACTCCCAAATCAGTGTCTATATAAGTACAGAAACACAGAAATATCACATACTCATATACCAAGGGAGTCTAGGAATAATATCTCATGACAGGATCTGACGTATACTAGTCCGTGAACCGTCGTGTCAGGAATCATGTAAAGCACTGCAACTGAATCAGATATAGTAGATATCAAGATAATGAAAACTATCAGTAAATGTACTCGCCTGTGGTCCTGAGCTGATAGGGTGAACAGACGCTCAGAGTGATCACAGACCTAAAATAAGATACTATGAGTCAAACAGGGTTTTATCTAGTGTCTAGACGTTGGAAACCTATAGATAATTAATATCCTATCTTAGTATCTTAAGATACCAAGAGTGGGGTCTTAGATTGGCTAGTTGACCTAGACTTGGTTAGACTAGATTGACTGTTTTGACTAGACTTAGACTTGACTTGACCTAGTTGACTTTATGTGACCTAATTTGACATGCCATGACCTTGTTTGAGTTAGATTGACCTAGTGTGACTTAGTTTGGCTTGGTGTGAGTTAGTATGACCAAGTTGGACTCCTAGTTTGACCAATCTGGACTTGTTGACCTAGTTTGACCTAGCCAATTGACCAGGTTTGACTTAGAGTTGACTTTGGTCTAGATTGACTTAGAAATTATATAGATTGCATCATACACTTCAAATACCATATTGCTGAATATATCATAACTTGTTTTACTCTAAATAGGATTCTATGACACTAGTTCGGATATCTATTCATCTCAGTCATTCAGGGTGACAGGCGAGTACATTCTCTGATCGTTTCATACTTGTCAGGACTTATATTCTTGCTCTAGATTACTTTACTTGATACTGGCACGATTGTTATCACGGATTGGTACTATATGGACCTTCTCTTGCGATGTTATCTCTACTGTATTCAACAGATACATATTATGATGTACGTTTCACGAATATATTATATTTATTATACACCCCTATTCATATATACCCAATGTGCATCTTGTACTCTCATGATCACATGAGCTTCATGGAGAAACTATTGTACAAGGTAGCATAACTGGATTGGATCCTTTTGTATTGATTGGGGAGGGTGAGTAGGAAATGGTTATGTGATCAAAATCCCATATTAAACAAATATTGTATGCATCCATTGTACACTCACGTATGATGGAGTTACCTATTGTTATTATATAACCTAACCCATTTATATAACCATATTATGCTCTAAATCACTAGTACTTGCAGTTTTACTTATCCTATATATAATTTCAGGTATAAATTCTCTCTCGTTTTCATGTACATCTTCTTATAGTTCATGTATCTTACTATTTTGCATGCTTTATATTTTCTAACATGTTATGAACTGCTTGAGATGTATTGTGCTCGCTCCTGTCCTGACTCGACCTGTTGAAAATATTACAGATGATGATGGTGACTGCCCTACCTTCTATGGGGCACATGAGGGTGACCTTCAGGAGCCCGAGGAGCATCTAGCTCAGTAGAGGGTGCCTAGTCTAGTCTAGTATTTATAGTTTTCAGTTTGTATCAGATTGTTCCGATTGTTAGTTGAGACTTAGTTATATTTCAGGACTTATATTTATTTGTGTTGAACATCTACTTTGTGTGGTACGATAACTCTATTTATATTTTAGTTTCTTTCTTTTATCTGATTCCATATCGTGCTCTATCATCCCTAGGCTTGTGATTAAGATATAGAGTTGAGATGTTATATTATACCTCCGTGCGGAGATGATATGTTTATATCATATTAATGCTAGATGTTAGATGTTATAGATGAACTATACAGCGTTCTACCGCCGATACTGCGGCGTAGGCTGGACGTACCCACGTTCTCATAACCTTCCTTAAGGTACGGGTCGTGATACGCTTTTGTGGTGGATCATGCAGGTCAGAGTCGCAACTAGTACGATTTTATAGTGGTGCTCGACTTAGAGTGCTGCTACGAGCCTGCTGTTAGGATATAGGATTAGGCAGTATAAAGAGTTACTCAATCACAGTTAGGACTACTTGAGAAGATTTCTGGGATGACCCTTGAGAATCTCATTATAAACTATCTCGAAATTCAATTCCGACAGTTTTTGTCTACTTCCTTGTTCATCGTTGAATTTAATTCTTGGTATTCATTATTGACTTGATTTTCTACCAAGATAAAATTATGGGCTAGGTTGCCTCAGTCATGGAATCTAGAGTCTTCTACAGCCATATTAGTTGGTTTGGCGATGAGATAGAGTCTGATTTTGGATGTATTTCTCGGATGTGGGAATTTAAAGTTTTGGCTACCAAGCTAGCGGCAATACAAAAATTTTAAATACCATGGTTCGAGTTGTATGTACCTTAGTTGCAGAATCTTTGGATTATCGTAGCCATACTTATTAGTATGACAAGGAATCTGGAAACATGGTTCTGGATAGACGGGTATGATTATCAGATTGCAGAATAGATACCATATAGATGGTGCCCTAGTATAATGGAGTGGGATATCAGTATGGATATTACTTGAGTATCATGGATTAGATAGAGGGATGTAGGCCACCTGTAGTACAGCACCGTGCCCCGCACCATCAAAGGGATATACCCTAGAGGGACAGGGCTTTTGCACTGACAGTCACGTAAATCGACGCTACGGGTGACGGATTAACAGGTCTTTCTTTCCTGTTCTTCTTACCATCTTGTTGTGTGATTCAATTAGTCCCTGTCAGGATGTTTTGTGCTGTGATAGATAGTATAGTGACCCTGATCAAGACCGTGATATCATGACCAATAGGACCATAATTTGCATGTTTTAGATACAGTTTTTTTGACCTTGATTTTTGCGAGTTTAACCTAGAAGGAGTACGACCATCTTAATTTTGAGGACAAAATTTTTCTAAGGAGGGTAGACTTATAGCACCCAGTTTCTAAAATGAGGCTAATTTTAAAATTTTGTAGTTGTAATCATTTAATAATGATATTTAAACCATGTTATAATTTTTGGTGATTTTTAATTATTTTAAAACTATTTAAAATGTTGAATTGTGATTTTGATGGTTAACTAGTATAACCCTAGAGACTGCATGACCTAGAGACTAACCATGACCATGGGGACCTAACCATGTGATTAGGATGACTAATTGTGACTTTTTAGCCTAAGGATATTTTGGTCATTTTTGACTTATTAATGAAAATGAATTTTTGATTAATTAATATTGTGCTAATTGAATTGTTAGAGACTAACCTAGTTTTGACTAAACCTAAATGTTAATGATGCTCATGGAGGTATAGTTAGAAGGTTAGAGACTTAATGGTTAAGTTAGATTAACAATATCTAGATATTTCATAGTAGGATATTTACCTATTGGGATATTTGTGAAAAAGAAAGCCATATGACTAATTGAACCAATAGGAAGGCTTGGAATTGGGTGGACAAGTCCTAGCCACTCATCTACATATAAATCTAACCCTAATTCATCTAATGACGAGCCATCAAGTGTTCCCCCCATTCTTATAAAGAATCCTTAAGAAAACCCTTGCCTCTTTTTACCTCTACATAGAACCCTAATTTGTTCTTCCCCAAACTTGAGAGCTTTCCTCTTGATTTTGATCTCAAAATCCCTCCATTCTTCTTCCAATCTTACATCATTTCTTCTCATTCAACCAAGGAAGAGGTGCTAGCAAGGATTGGGAGCAAGAAGCAAGGAAGGGTATCCATTTTGGAGGAGCTTTCGTGTCGGAACCGTGTCCTTTGAGTGTATCATTGGGATCCCACTTCCAATAGGTATAACCATCTCTTTATTTCAATTTTCCTTGCATTTTAGTTAGATTTGAATCCATAGGATCCACCCCCATGCATGTACAACCATTAGATTTTAATTTGAGGCCATTTAGAGCTCTCTTGAGGATTTTAGATATGTGTCTTGTGTCCTACTTGATAGATCCTAAATTAGGACACCCCATGTGTATGTATGTATGATAATAGTTTAAATAGATATTTAAATTTAGTTTTAGAATGGTTAGAGAGTGGATTGATCTTAGTTAGGATGGTTAGAATGAGTTTCATTTGGATATCTATGTTGGTATCCAAGTATCTTGGCCTACATGTGTTTCTTTTGTCCCAATCCACAATTTTATTAACCAAAGCAACTTAGAAATATAATAACTTTTAGCTTAGAACTCTGATTTATCTCTTATTTTTTTAAAAGAAACTTATCGAAGTTAGCTTTCCAAATATATATTTTAATAAGCCAAATTCGTTCTGAAACTTTCTGTAAAATTATTTGAGTGTCAGCTGTACGAAAGACGAACGCGTTTCGATGTTTTTGCGATTCCGGAAGATTTCGGGCACGAAAATGCAATCTGTTTAAAGTTTCAGAAAGCTAACACAAAGGGCTATGACATAATTTAATCCTAGAATTTAGTGAAGGCCCAATTGGTATAGTATTGGTTTTAAGTAGAAGAGTGACTATACGATATAGGCATTTTGTGTAGCCTATGAGCCTATGTAGTATGGATATCATGTGAATGTAGGTATCATAGGTTGTCAAGAATATGTATGCTATAGTACAAATATGTATATATATATATTAATTATTGTTATGTAATATTTGTTAGTATAGTGTGTTTGTTTGAATGAGATAAGGATGTGTGTGGTTAGTGGAGAGAAGTGAGATTGATAGAGGATATGTGCTTGGTTGTGATTGATGTTGTATAGATGGTAGTATAGTGTGTGTTTTGTGAAGGTGAGAGAGTTGGAAGGATCATGCCATCCTATTTAACTTGATGCTAGTGTGGTTTGTTGAGTGATTTGTGTTTTGGTTGAGTGGTAGTGTGTTTGTATATAGATGTGTGTGGGTGTCTTAGAAGAGAGGGGGGTGGATTTGGTATATGTGTTTGTTTGTGTGTTAGTATTGGAATAGAGAGGAATTTAGATGTTGTATGTATGGATATATTAGTATGTTAGTAGTTATGTTAGAATCTATGTAGAGGTTAGAGGTATCTTAGAAGTTAGATGGTGATATCTTATATAAGTTAGATAGTTAGTTGTGTTAGTCTATGTTATTGTTAGTTAGAGATAACATATGTTAGTTGGTTAGAGTTAGAGATGGATATATATATATATATATATATATATATATATATATATATATATATATATATATATATGTTATGGTTAGATATTAGTTAGTGGATGTTAGTTGTGTTAGGTTTCTAAGTTAGAATAGATGGTTAGAAGTTATATGTTAGAATGTTGTTAGTTGAGGTATTGGTTAGATTTTTGATATGTTAGATACCTATGATAAGTTAGTATTAACTAGTGTCTAGATGTTGGAAACCTATAGATATTTAGTATCCTATCATAGTATTTTAGGATACTAAGAGTGGGGTCTTAGATTGGCTAGTTGACCTAGACTTGGTTAGACTAGATTGACTATTTTGACTAGACTTAGACTTGACTTGACCTAGTTGACTTTGTGTGACCTAATTTGACATGGCATGACCTTGTTTGACTTAGATTGACCTAGTGTGACTTAGTTTGGCTTGGTGTGAGATAGTATGACCAAGTTGGACTCCTAGTTTGACCAATTTGGACTTGTTGACCTAGTTTGACCTGGTTTGACTTAGAGTTGACTTTGGTCTAGATTGACTTAGAAATCATATAGATTGCATCATACACTTCAATTACCTTATTTCTAAATACATCATAACCTGTTTTTACTCTAAATAGGATTCTGTGACACCAGTTCGGACATCTATTCATCTCAGTCATTCAGGGTGACAGGCGAGTACATTCTCTGATCGTTTCATATTTGTCTGGACTTATATTCTTGCTCTAGATTACTTTACTTGATACTGGCACGATTGTTATCACGGATTGGTACTATATGGAACTTCTCTTGCGATGTTATCTCCATTGTGTTCAACAGTTACATATTGTGATGTGTGTTTCATGAACATATTATATTTATTGTACACCCCTATTCATGTATACTCATTTTGCATCTTGTACTCTCATGATCACATGAGCTTCATGGTTTAACTATTGTACAAGGTAGCGTAACTGGATTGGATCCTTGTGTATTGATTAGGGAGGGTGAGTCAGAAATGGTTATGTGATCAAAATCCCATATTGTATAAATATTGTATGCATCCATTGTACACTCACGTATGATGGAGTTACCTATTGTTATTGTATAACCTAACCCGTTTACATAACCATATTGTGCTCTAAATCACTAGTACTTGCAGTTTTACTTATCCTATGTATATTTTCAGTTATAAATTCTCTCTTATTTTCATGTACATCTTCTTACAGTTCATGTATCTTACTCTTTGGCATGCTTTATTTCCTAACATGTTATGAATGGCGTGAGATGTATTGTGCTCGCTCCTGTCCTAACTGGACCTGTTGAAAATATTACAGATGATGATGGTGACTGCCCTACCTTCTATGGGGCACATGAGGGTGACCTTCAGGAGCACGAGGAGCATCTAGCTCAGTAGAGGGTGCCTAGTCTAGTCTAGTATTTATAGTTTTCAGTTTGTATCGGATTGTTTCGATTGTTAGTTGAGACTTAGTTATATTTCAGGACTTGTATTTATTTGTGTTGAACATCTACTTTGTGTGGTGCGATAACTCTATTTATATTTCAGTTTCTTCCTTTTATCTGATTCCATATCGTGCTCTATCTTTCCTAGGCTTGTGATTTAGATATAGAGTTGAGATGTTATATTATACCTCCGTTCGGAGATCATATGTTTATATCATATTAATGCTAGATGTTAGATGTTATAGATGAACTATACAGCGTTCTACCGCCGACACTGCGGCGTAGGCTGGACATACCCACGTTCTCGTACCCTTCCTCAGGGTGCGGGTCGTGACAATATGCCATAGTTGACTCTCACCATTTTTGGCGAGTAAGCATTTACCTGCTTTATTAGCATCTTCCAACAAATAAAAAACATATATATTGTCTTCTCTAATATCTTCAAAAATAGTACTACCAGTTGAGCTATCAACTATAGTACATTTGTCTTTGACAAAGTTAATACCATAACCATGATCAGCCAAATGCCTTATGCTAAGTAGGTTATGTTTCAACTCGGTTACTAGACAAAAAAATTTAATCTCAAGATGGAGAACCTTACCAATGTTGTCGATACCTACTATATAGCCTTTAAAGTTATTACCGAAGGAGACGTATCCTTCTTTCTTTTTTAACAGTGTTGAGAATAGAGAAATGTCACCGGTCATGTGCCGTGAGCAACCGCTGTCGAGGATCCACTTGCTTCTAGCATGAGTAGGGTGTTTCACCTACAAAAGAATTTGTAAATAAAACTTTTGGTACCATTTCTTGTAGGGTCCTGATATGTTAGTCTATAGTATCCATGCTCATATCTTTAAATAAACTAACTTCCTTACTCTACATGTAGGAGAAACATGCCCAATGGTGCCACAATAATAACAACTAGCATGCTGAGTGTTAGGTGCATTGTGTTGTGCATGATTGGTAGGTCTTGTTTCTAATTGGGTATTTGTAATAAAATGCATGCCGATTAGTCTTCTTGGGCAAATGTTTGGCTGGGTTTGGTCTGACGGTGTTGGGTTTGACTATGTTTAGATGTTTCGGTAAGTGACACGTGTTAGGGTAGGAAGAAACAACCTCAGGCTATTTTTCTAACCTAATTTCCAACTTTTGGGAAGTGTCATAAAGCTTGGTATAGTCAGCTGTGAGAGTATCATTTCTGACTAGTGCACATTGACGGCTCTTCTTCTCTTTGGATAAGTCTTCCTCTAGTTTGGCAATGGTCTTATCTTTTTCTTCGGATAATCGTGTAATCTCGTGTAGTTGCAACTTGACAGAGGAAAGCTCACCTGACTCGCTAGGTTTATCATTACTTCTAACCTCAGCTAGTAGGTCGGTAAGTCTTCCTATTTCACCTTTTTACTCTTTGAGTAGCTTCTTAGAGTTCTGGTATTTGCTACACAGTTTTTATGGTCTCCTAAGAGATCACTAAAAGCGTCACCTATACGTTCAAAGGTAAAATCATCATAAGTATCAAACAGAGGATTAATGTTTACCTGATCATATGCTATTAAGCATACATTTGCAGCATCGTCTGATTATTCATCTTCTGAGTCGCTGGCTTCACTTTCATGCCACATGCTTGTATTAGCATATCTCTTGGAAGTAGATTTCTTTAGGTAACTCTTTTCATATTTGTTTCCCTTCTTAGTTGATGATGATGTCGGATAGTCCTTCATCATATGTCTTTTCTTCTTGCAACCATAGCAGATAGGATCTTCTTCGTTGTTGTTGTCACCACTAAAAAACAATCATTTTTCGACAGACAGGTGAAAGCATCCGTTGCTACTAAAAAATAATCATTGTATTAGCGACGGATTAGTGACTATATTTCGGCCAAAATGGTCCGTCGGCATCCACCCTGTCGAAACATGGTCGAAGCGTCGACTAAACGTGACGGTCAAGCGACGAAGCGATAGCGACATATTAGCGACGACCTAGCGGTAAAAAGTTTTGACGGCTTAGCGACTGATACACGATGTTCTATTCCGACGACTTAGCGATGACCTATCGACGCGTTGCCGTCAAAAGTTGAATATCAAAAACTTTCTGATACCAAAATAGCGACGAATTTTTTCATCTACAATACATCGATATATGCGTATCAGAGAATTTGTGATACTTAATTTTGACGGTAGCGACTAATTAGCGATGGATATTTCAGTCGTTAAATCGTCGGTATATGCGTATCAGAGAATTTTTGATACGCAAAATGGTCGCCAACCCGTCGCCAATCTGTCACTATCCGTCGCTAACTGAGCAACCAAAAAAATTTCCAGAAGCTTAGCGATGTTAGTTGCTTCTCCGTTGCCATTCGTCGCTAACTGAATATAAGTAAATTTCCAGAACCTTAGCGACGGAACGTCCGTCGCTGTGTGGTCGCCATCCGTCGCTAATTGGAAATGAGAAAACATCCAAAAGCTTAGTGACGGAATATCCGTCGCTTGTCCGTCGTCTGTTGTCGCTTGTCCATCGGTAGTCCTTCGCTAACAGGAATTTTTTCAAAAAAATTCTGAAATCACAGCATTCCCTATTCACACAATTAGCCATTCACAATATCACACAGTATCCAATATTTTCCACAACATCATTCACAATATCACACAATATCCAATATTTTCCACAACAAAATATCCAAAACAACTCAAAATTATCACACCAATCACACAATCACACAATATTTTTCACACAATCACACCAAGATATCCACAACAACTTCAAATTATCCAAAATTTTCAACATCCCAATACAAAAAAAACTATCAAATGTTATCTTGATTGTCTGGTGGTACGAGCTGCACTTTAAGAAGATATCCCTCAACGACGTGATCCGACAGGCCATCAAAAATGTGATATGGAACTCGGTGTAGTTCTGTCGGCGACATCATGTCAAGGAGGTAAATCATAGACGAAGTCGGTAGAAAAGCGGCAGCCAGATCAAAAGAAGCACGACCGGCGGAAGAAGGATCAGGATCATTAGCAGTAGAACCAGGAGCAGGAGCAGAAGGACCCGGAGCATTAGAAGAACCCAGTAACTGCAATACAATTTGGGTCATCTGCTCCTGTATGGACTTCACCGCCGTGGTTAGAGTCCTAAGATGTGCCCTCACATCCTCATCGCACGGAGTCGCGGAGCAAGAAGCGACGACGGTGGAAGTTTCGAACTCGTCTGCGACTGCGACAAGGAGCCGGTGCCGTAGACGCGCCCTCATTTCCTTATTCCGTCGGCGGCTTCTACGAAATTGTCGTCGAAGCGAGCGGTCATGGAAGAGGACGTTTGGGCGGGCATCGATTCACCGATACCCTCGGCAGCAGGGGATGAACCGTCATAATTGCCTCACGATACTTAGCATATACTATGAATTTGTTTAGTTTACTATAAGTTTTCCTTAGTTATAGTCTAAATCCTAAAGCCTCACACTATTGTCACAAAAGTTATAAACTAAAATACTTACAATTCTAACATAAATATCATAAACTTAAATACTTACATGAGTCTGCTCGACCCTTTCGTCGACGAAGGTACCGTCCTTCTTCCTCTTGTGCGTACGCTCGAATACATCACACAAGGTGATCGAGCGTGGATCTTTTCCCTCCTTTGCCGCCTTTGTGGCCTGCGTACGAAACATTCATAGAATATAATTCAGTTTGTAGATTAATAATACTGAATAGGTAGTCAAAAAATAAAGTATTTTTTGGTATCTCACCAGATCTCCAAGCGTCGCTGCGTGGGGCCTCGATCCCCCCGTATGTAGACCCGCAGCCTATCAATTTGCCTTTACCGATTTCTCCTTGAACGCAGGAGTATCCATCATTTCCATCATCTGCTCATAGAACTCGTCCCGGTACAAGCTCTTCTTCCCCTACGGATGTCATCCTTCGCGTCTCGCAACTTCTTCCAGACGGCTTTTTTGTAGGTCTTGATGATCTCTACCTCGCGATGGGGGGGCACCAGAACGTCAACTGACATACAGATTCTAATATCAAGTAATTAAAAAAAATGGTAGATTAAAGAATAATTAATAATTAAGTAATCACAAGATATATATATATATATATATATATATATATATATATATATATATATATATATATATATATACCCTCATCTGGTCGAGCTAGATATACCGCGACTCCGGGGTACCTCACTAAAATTGAGGTAGGGGCCATGGAAGTTTTGCATAATAATGAGCGCTAGCTCCCTGGTAGCATCCCACGAAAAAAGCGTACAATGAAGCAAGGACTGGATTATTTACTTGAATAAATGAAACAAATTTAATAAATTAACTTACAAAATACAAATTTACTTACAGCTCACCCGCGGGCCATAACTCCCATCTGAACTCTACTGCCAGTCTCTCTAGTGGTGTTAGAGGATCCATGGGTCCGCGAATGTACTCACCAGTAACCGGATGGAACTGAACCCGTGGATACTCCGAGGTCCACTGTGCAGAAACTACATGACCCGCTGGCGGAACGAATGATGGGCCGACAACATCTGGAGTCACAGGCGTCGACGTACAAATGGATGGCAATGGCAAGTAGGAGATGCCAGGCTGGGTAGATCAACGGTGGGATGAGGAGGTGCCCGGGGTTCTCTCTGGGTCGGGCTAGGTAGATGGGGTCGCATCCTGAGACATAATTCGACCATGAGCACCTCTACCACGACCACGACCACCACCACCATGATGTCGACCGCCAGTAGCCATGACCTGTAAATAGAACACATAAACATAATTAATAATATAAAAGTATAAATAAATAAAGCGCTAAAATAAATATACTACCAGCAGGACGAGGAGTGCGACCGCGACGTAAAGCAAGACTATGAGTGCCATCTGTAAAAAAACCATACAATAAGTAGATGAATCGAACAACAAAAGCGTGAACTGAAATAAGAATGTAGAAGTATAAACTGAAATAAGTAGACTGTAATAAATTTAATAAGTTAGTTGGAAGTACTGGTTTTATATACCGGTATTTAATCTAATCATTTTCATCGTCTTCGTCCTCGTCCTCGTCTTCATCCTCATCTTTATCGTCATCCTCATCCTCGACTTCATCTGTATCCTCATCCCCATCCTCATCCTCATCCTCATCCTCATCAAGTTCTTCTTCTTCTTCTTCTTCAGCCTCAATACTTGGGATAAGACGCCTCTTTCTCCCCTGGTTGACGGCTAAGTCTTGTGTATCAACCTCTTCTTTTCTCAATAATTCAACATCCATGGTATCTGACTATTGTCCCAAGTATTGGGGCTTTTCGACCTGGTCCTCTTGGTATACTGGGTCTCCAACGTTGAATATATTTCTAGCTTTAATCTTGCATACTGCCCACCAGTCAAATCGATCTCTACGAAGCCTTGGATAGCTTGTATAGTAGACTTGAACAACCTGACTTGCTATCACAAACGTGTCGGACCCTCTATATCTCATGCGATAATTTATATCGACGAATCCAAATTGTTTATCGATTCTCCATCTGATATTTGGTGTCGTATCGAACCACTCACATTTAAACATCACAATATGCATATAATATGGGGCAGGATATTGTAAATCTACAATATCCCCAAGTACTCCATAATAGTCAAAGTCCGGCTCATCATCATAGATGGTGCCTCTTATGCAAACCCCAGAATCCTTTGTACTGAAGTCGTCATTGAGAAATTCGACATTTATAGCATTTGGAGTTGCCTTAAACTTGAAGCCATTAACAACATAGCCTGGCCAAGTCTTTGCTTTCTTAATCGGTCCCAATGCCAAATAACGAAGGCTCTCATTTGTGAGGGTTGTTTCAGACAATAAAACCTGTAAACACATATTGATAATTTAAATGTTTTAGCTACATATATTTTAATAGTAGCCGCATAACATATTATCTAAGTTACTTACGTATTTGTGAAACCATGACAAAAATTTATGGTCAACCTCTCTTTGAAGTCTCTCGTCAGTAATGTCGGGTATCCTCATTTTGACTTCATCTCTAAATACACTGATAGAGAGTAAAAATGAGTCATTATATTTCTTTCACCAAATTAGAGATTATAACAAGTGTAAGTGTAGTCACTTACTTCTCTAAATCTCTTACTTCCTGTATGTCACAATTTAACAAGACATATCGGTGAGCTGCATAAAACTAATCGTCACCCAACCACCATTTGTTACTAGCCCCAACAGGCTTGCCCTTGACATTGAATATGCCTCCATCCTTAACGTCTTCGTCATTCCTTTGAGGTCTATTTCGATTTTTCTGGATGAGTATTGAAATAAATGGAGCATAAGTTTGATACCTCCTCGTTAGGATAATGATATCTCTATCGTCATGTGTTCCTTGTGAGCCAACAAGGAAAACTTGACCTCGGAGTGTCCAAGCTAACACTTACCCAACTAGTACTAAGATATCTTATATCCTTCTAGGATACTCACTCTATACACTCTAGGTATTACGATACTCATAATTAGTATCAAAATATAAATATAGATATGTACATATATACTTAGATGGATACGTATTTTCACACCCAATACTCATAGGAATAGTCCAATATACCGATTCCGATACCGATACTGACCATAACCCTAACCCTAACCCTAACCCAAATAAAGCACACCCAAATCCAACCCCGACCCCGGTACTCATATGAATAGTCCGATATACCGATTCCGATACCGACACCGACCCTAACCTGAACCTAACCCAATTAAAGCACACCCAAACCCGACCCCGACCCCGACCCCGATACTCGTAGGAATAGTTCGATATACCGATTCCGATATCGATACCGACCATAACCCTAACCCTAACCCAATTAAAGCAAACCCAAACCCGACCCCGACCAAGAATCCGACACCGACCAAGAACCTGACCCTGACTATATAAACCCTAATGTATATAAAGAGAAGAAGAGCAAGAGAGAGAGAGTACATGAGAGAGATCGACGGGGGGCACGTCGGACGGCAGGGGTCGGACGGCGTCGGACGACGGTGAGCGCGTCGCAGGACGGGGGTCGAACGGCGGGGTTCGGATGGCGGGGGGCATGCAAGAGAATGGAAGAGAGGAGAGAGAGTTTGGAGGGGAAGTAAGAAATATCTCGATCGGTTCAAATTATTTGAGGTATGGCACAACATATTAGCGATGGATCGGCAGCAAAAAAATCCGTCGCTAGGTAGACGTCGATTAGCGACCATAAATTCGTCCCTAATAAGTCGCCTAAGCTAAATGCGAATGTCTAGACAAATTATCGACAACTTAGCGCCACTTTACGATGGCTCTAATTTAGCGACGGAAAATTATTTCGTCGCTAGGTTGTCACTAAGTTTGGCGCCACTTTCCCGTATGTTCCTCGCCAAATACTGACAAATTTGCGACGGAGTAGCGATGACCAGCTTGTTCGTCTCTAATTTACCGACGGCCAAGCGACTTTTTTTGACAATTTTTTGTAATGATAAATGATCAATTTTTTTATTTTCATAATCCACGGTATTTCGTCAACTGTCTGTCGCTCTTCTGTCGCTATTAGCAACAGAAAGTTTCGTCGCCAAAACCCTGTATGTTTGTAGTGTGTTGTTGTGTTCTTTTATCCTTCGGTTGAATCTCATGTACTTTTTGAACTTCTTTACTAGGAGAGCTTGATCCTCAGTGTCGGAATCACTGTCATCAGAATCTTCTTCGACAGTTCTTCGATGTTGCGCTTTGAGGGCAATTGACTTCTTCTTTTGTGCGACGTCTTCAAAGTCTTGAAGTTCTAGCTCGTGTGTGAGTAGCTTTCCCAGTAGCATTTTAAGAGACATGGTGGTAAGGTCGTTTACTTCAATAATTGCAGTAGCCTTTGGAATCCAGTGCTTTGTAAGAGCTCGTAGAAATTTATTAATCTTTTTACGGTTATTGTATTCCTTGCCTAGAGAAGACAAAGGATTTACAATATCCAGAAATCTCGTAAACATCTGTGTAACTGATTCGTTTGGCTTTATTTTAAATGCCTCATACTCTTGAGTAAGTATACTTGTCTTTGACTTCGTGACTTGCATTGTGCCTTCGTGAGTAACTTCGAAAAATTTGCACACTTCGTTGGATGTTGTACAAGTAGACACCCTGTTAAGTGCAGTCCTGTCTAAAACACAAAATAAAGCGTTAATAGCATGTGCGTCAAGACTGGACTCTTTCTTTTCAGAGTCAATATACTTGTCATGTGCTTTTTCAACCAGTTCTCCATCAATAAGAACACGGGGAGGCTTTTTATAGCCATTAACAACAATGGACCATAGGTCAAATCTAAAGATTTTAAGAAGAAACTCATACGTGTTTTCCAGTATGTGTAGTTGGTACCATCAAACAGTGGGGGTCCGTTTGTGGCTTGGCCTTCGCTTGTGAATTTTACAGTTGTATTGTGTGATATAGTGATCTAAATTAATAATAACAATATTACCTTGCTTTACCTGTATAACCCGCTCCGATACCAATTGTAAGAACGAGATATAAAGTGATATACTCTAGATGGGCTGAATAAAGTAGGCAGCAAAAAATTAGCTATTAAAAATTGTTAGTAGCAAGATCAAAGAATTATATCACAGATATGGAAATGTAAAAGTCGATAGCAGAGAGCAAACACAAACACAAGGATGTATATTGGTTTCCCTCTTATGAGGACTAATCCAGTTGAAAGAACTCCAGCTTCCAGTTAAAATCTACTATAGAAAAATGTAAGTTTTCATGCGAAGTCCTTATAGCTTCTACAACGCGAGCTTTGATCTGAAGCACCGACCAACTTCAATTATGAAGTGTCTATTTTTAATCAAGCCTCTGATTACAATCACTCTGAAACTTCTAGATCGTACTGCACTGGCAAATCGACTAGAGGATTGTAACTGGCTTGGGATTTGAAAATGAAAGCTTAGAAGGCTTTGGAAGACCGTAGTAGGCCTAGAGAGAAGAGAAGAGAGAATGAATTGGTGTATTGAAATGGTAGAAATTCTTCTCTATTTATGGTTTTCCAAAGGGAGAATTCAGTAGAATTCTTTGAGAGAATCTTCGCAGATAGCCGTTGCATCCATAACTGCAGAGAGACTGGGGTTAAAAGCCAACGTTCCACCAACCGAACTCTGGCCGAATTCATGCTGAACTCGGTCTGAATTCTGTTGGTCCAGAATTGGGTTGGTTAGTGTCACGACCCGTTACCCAAATTGTTGGGCCGGATAGAGCCATGTCCAGCCTACGCTTGGTTAAAGCGTAGTAAGCTGTTCTAAGAATAGACAATAAAGGATCTAAGCTGCTAACAGTTCTAATATCACATTTAAAGGTTTATCACAACACAGCATCTATAAGCGAAAGTAAACAAGTACAGACTTAATAATACACTTCCAAGTATCTAACTGGAGACAAAGTCCAGTATCCAAATATAAGTATAGACCAAAATATAAGTCTCAAAACACATGAAAGATAACTAAGAAAGGTTCCCCGCTGGGGCCTCTTCTGGAGCTAAGGCCAGGTCCTCAAAATCAGTGCCATAATATCAATCACATAGCATTTCCTTCTCGAAAAGTGAACCTACAACGTTATCCTGTCAGGACGGGAGCAAGTACAACCTCTACAACTAAAGTACTGAATATATAATGAAAGAGATGTATAACAAGAAACATGGTGTGATAAGTCTATAAAACAGAATATACTGTAAACGTGGCCTCATGGTACAACTGGGATCACAGTATCATAGTAGCATAGGGAACATAGCAATTCATATTCTATCATGGCAAGGACACATATGTCATATAGACAAATGTATATATAATGTTTAAAACTGTAGCAGGTACGTGATCGTCAATAGGTGTACAATGTGCAGGAGGCACATGTAAATAAAATGTACTTCCGTACAAGTAAGTAAGCGATAGATGTACATACGTACAGATACAGCTGGTGCGCCTACGACAAGGTATACGTATAAAATGTCAACCTTGCTCGGTATGTACGTACGGGAGAAGGGGGCATGATCACGTACTCAACTATCAGTTTCTCCATAACCCAGATTCTAACATGTGAGAGATACGAGAACAGTAAAAACATATGAGAGATACGAAAACGATATAGAACATGTGAGTGATACTGGGAGCAGTATAAGCATGGCAGGTACTGGAAGCAGTATAAAATATGTGAATACTCAGAGCAATATAATGTATAGTAAAACATGTACTGAGAACCAGTAAGAAGCATGTGAAGGTATAAGAACTGTCCTAAGCATGGCAGGTATTGTAAGTAATACAACATGTGAAGATTTAACTTGCTACCTCAAGGATCAGTATTTTAACAGGGTTAATACATGTTCTAGCATTAAAAGATAGTAAATGAGTTTGTAGATGTACTTGCCTCGAGCAAAGCAAGAATATTAGTACGAAGATATAGATGCCTGGTGTCTTGTCAATAATGATATACAAACTCAGTTCTAAGCTATGTTTAATATTGCACTAGTGGTGTAACACGACTCCTAACTGGATACTAGCTAAGTGGGGACGTAGCATAAAAGTCCAATGTGGGGTGACACAATATCCAAACTAACTTCCTAGTGTCTTTACACTAGTGTAGGGGGCAGTCCAATACAACAATAACTCAAAACAACATAAAACTTGTAAGTCGTAACTACTCAATAAATAAATCAAACTGTACACTGAGTTCCAACAATTTTTGAGATAGACAAAAAGCTCAATTATACATAAAATAAAGTACCAAAATAATCCTTGTTAATTATAGAAATTTATACTAATGTTTCTGGATTTATAAACCTTCATAAATATTTATTAAAAATCAGCAAACACGTGTATCCTGAAAATGAGTTCTATTTTCCCATTTTTATAAAATAACAAAAGTACTGTAACTCCCCTTCCTGAATTTTTTAAAATATTTTATTATTATTTATTTTATTGGTATGATTGTGCTGTATCCCATATTGGTGATCTAATAATATACTTCTAAGTATTCTCAATTTAATAAGATAAATATTATTTTAATGAGAATCAGCGACTTTTGTATAAACCATTATGGATTTATTGAATTTCGTTATCAATATTATCATTTTATTTTATTATCAATATTATTGGGGATATTATTATATAAAATTTATTTTATAATTACGGGTTATATTATTTTGTCAAATAAACATATTATTGGTTTAATTTCAGGGTTATTAGGTGTATTATTATTATTAAGGTTAATATTGTGGTTGTTAAATAAATAGCTTATCTATTATTAATAGTTATTAGTATTTTTATCAAAGATATATATATATATTTTTTATCAAAGAGATATATATATATATATATATATATATATATATATATATATATATATATAGTATGTGCATGTATGTATAAATGAATATATATATATATAGGTGAATACTTGTATATATAAATAATATAGTATGAGTGTATGTGAATATGAATATATAGGAAAATATGTTATATATATATATGAATAAATATATAGATATATATCTATATGTGTGTGTATATACGTATATATAAGCTTGTAAGTTTATATATATAATGTTTACATTATGAAATAACTTATTACATTATGTAATAACTTAAAAGCCACACCTTTCCCCTCGGCCCAGCTAGTAACAGTCAACAGAACCCTTCCCACATTTTCCCCAACACAGCAGCAAATAAAGCCTTAGCCCTAAGCCAGGCCCGAGCCCATGGCCCAGGCCCAAGTCAGCCCCAGGCCAGGCTGAAACAGAATACTCAATAGCACCGAATGAAACGATTTCCCCGAGCACAGTACAGGGAAGGCAACCCGCTCGGAAGACGACACGTAGATATATATATATATATATCGAACGATTGTAAGCGAGAGAAGCGAAACCTAATTCCAGCGCCGATTCCAGGTGATTTCTTCCCCGCGCACACGCGCGCCACCCTGGGTGCCGCGCGTAGCCAGGTCCGCGCGGAGGCAGCACGCACACGCGCGCGTACAAGCACGGAAGGGGCAGCAGTACAACGGCCTGACGACCTGTTTTGTGGGCTGGATTTGTCCACCATCGTGCAGTCGTTTTACGATCTACTTGAACAGGTTTGAACCCAATCTATACGCCTTTATCTCTCTTCGATTAGTTTGCCTTGATTTGCGATGTGCATGACGAGATTTGAGTTCCAAATCGAGGAAAAACTTAATTTTTGGATATTAGAAACTGTCCCGAAACCCAAGCTTTGCGGTCGATTTACGACCAGAACATCGCGAGTTTTGGAAAACCGCTTAAACAGACTTCTAGACAACCTAACCAAGATGGAAACACTACTTTTAGATTTAATTCTTGTTAATTAATTACTATTTAAAATTAGGATGAAGTTGACGAAAAATCTATTTTTAAAACATAGAAATTCATCCACACGACGTGCTTTCCGCTATTCCGGGCGACGTGGTCGCGAACCGTAAGCATCGAAAGCTGCGTAACGGCTTCGTGGTCGTGTGGGCTTTGGCGGAATTCAAGTTGGTCGCGTGTGCACGACGAATTTGATGCGTATCCGTCGAAATTCACCGTATCGTGCACTTTGTAAATTCTCCAATTACTTTGTGAACGCTCGTCAGATCGAGACGAAACTTGCGCCAACAGGACCGTATCATTTTTTTGGTCCTGTATGCCAAGTTTGGTCCAATTCTGAGACAGTTGAATCGTACGTCGTTTTGCAGGCCCCACGGTCCCACTCAACGGGCGATTTTGTGCACGGCCCGCCGAAATCCAACTCTGGACATACGGTTGGGTTCGTATCGGAAAATCGAATTCGTAGACATGTAGTTTGACGACTTTAGAGACCAATAACTCTGTAGCACCCAGTTTCCCAAATGAGGGTAATTTTGAAATTTTGTTTTTATAATTATTTTAATAATGATATTTAATTCATGATATGATTTTTGGTAATTTTAAATCATTTTAAAATTATTTAAATCAATGACTTGTGGTTTTGACGTTTTGCTAATGAAACCCTAGAGACTGTTTGACCTAGAGCCTAACCATGTGATTATGATATTTTAATGTCATTTTTGGCCTAAGGATATTTTTTTTTGCATTTGACCTCTTTGAATTATTTTGATATTATTTTATTATTTATGATATTGTTTTGGGGTTATTTGAGTCGGGTTCGAATTTCAACTCAATCCGACCTGAAACGGGGACCCGGGGGTAGTTTGACTCTAGTGGGACCCACACACTAGTTAGGCATGGCCCACATGATATTAATTTTATTATACATGATAGAAATATTTTAGTTAGAGGTTAGACTAATTATTATGGATAAGGTTAGTGTGATTAGAGACTTTAGAATGACTAATTTAGCCCCAACCAATTAGCCCTTTCCTAATACTCATAGAATAGGTTAGTGGGGGCATTTTGGACCTTACCATAATAGGACAAATAGACCCATATGGCCAGCCACTTTGGGAGAGGATAGGCTCAAGTTCATTTCATTATTCTCATCCACACTCTCTCTCTTGTTCTTCCCCAAATTCTTAGAGAGCAATCCCTATCAATTTCTCCACCAAATCCTTCCATTTCGCCACCAAATCTTCTTCTTTCCTTCTCCATTCTAGCCAAGGAGGAAGCTACCCAAGTTTGGGAGGATTCGGAGCTCGTTCGTGTCCTTTTGGAATCTCTACGTGTCGGTGTCGCTCCGGGAAGGCTTTTCTTCGATTCGATCTACCGGGAGGTATAAATCCCTTCTCTTTTTCATTTCCTCATGCATATAGGTCTATTTTGAACCCATAGGAATGACCCCCATGGTTGTATCTCCATTTGTGTCCATTTCGTGTCCATTTGGAGGTCATAGGAGTGTCATTTGTGTTGTGGTTGTGTCCATGTGGAAAAATCCCAAATTTGGACACACTATGTGTTGTTGTTATGTATGAATGAATTATTACATGTTTAATCTCATATTTTTGTATTGGAGATGTGTTCTATAGTGTCTCATATATATATATTAGTGTAGAGAGTGAGTTCTTGATATATTATGTTATATACTTGTGTTCTTTTGTCTCAAACTACCAAAATCTGTCATGATTTTTATCCACGTTTTTAATTTCAGCCCTAACTTAGAAATGTCATAACTTCTAGCTCAAAGCTCGGTTTAATCTCCCATTTTTTTAAAAGAAGCGTATTGAAGTTAGCTTTCTAAAAACATGTATTAATAGGCCTAATTCTTTCTGTAACTTTCTGGAGAATTATTTGAGTGTCAGCTGTACGAAAGACAAATGCGTTCTCGGTGTTTTCGCGATCCGGGAGTTTTCGAAAACAAAAACGCGATCCGTTTGAAGTTTCGGAAAGCTAACACATAGATCTATAACATACTTTAATCTTAAATTTTAATTCGTGCTGAGATGGTACAGTATTGATTATTAGTAGGAGTTACTATTCGGCATATGCATTTTGTGCACCCTTGTGTATAATATAATGTTCTACTTGATTTTAATCCATGTTAATGTATATATATTATGTAATTAAATAGAGAATGCAAACATGAGTAAATGGTTAAATAAATGATGTATGAGGTGTAAGTATCCTATCTAATGTAAGCATGTATAAGTATGGCTTGTAATGAATATGTAGGTTCCATAGTATGTAATATATGGTGCATATAGTGGTACAAGAGAATAAATAAATGATGAATGAATGCAAGCATGAATGTAATGTAATAATAGATGTAATGTATGCAATATACAAGTTAATGAGATGTAATGTTCTATGTTAACACAAATCCTATATTTCCTCATGTACCCCCTTACACTATGTTGATACTATCACACTTGACACATTGTTCACTTACACTTTGACACTCTTTGATATGTATACACTATGTATGCCCATTTAACCCTCACTTGCCCCTTTGCCATGTTCACATACACACACATAGCATCTTAAATAAGTATTTATGAATATAGTTAACTTAGCTATGTACGTATATTATATATATGTTAGCATATTGTGTTGTAATATATAAGTTTATATAACCATTTGAAATGCCATGATTATAGACCTAATGTTGAATACCAATATAAGCATGTGTATATATG
Organism: Iris pallida; assembly: GCA_029216955.1. Lineage (NCBI taxonomy): Eukaryota > Viridiplantae > Streptophyta > Magnoliopsida > Asparagales > Iridaceae > Iris > Iris pallida. The sequence goes on from JANAVB010034417.1 coordinate 32,954,819, forward strand.
TGTAGACATATATAGCTTAAAGTAATATATTACCTAGTGTATATCCAATGTGAATTCTTGCCTATTTGAGTATTGAATAATTGCATGCTATATAGAGTTGGGTTTATGTTGGCTTGTATAGCCTTGTATTGATGTGTGCTTGCTAGGATAGTCTTGGTTAGGCCTAGTAAGACTTACTGGGTTAGGACATGACCTAGTTTAACTAGTGCAGTTGACCAGAGTTGACCAAGGGTTGACTTTGGCCTAGTTTGACCTAGATTCATGTAGAATGCATTGTAGTGCTTTATATTACCCTTCTGGACATATTGTGACTTGTGCTGTTCTAATTAGGAGCCAGACACCTCTCCTCGGACAATATCTTTACCTTGGACATTCAGATATCAGGCAAGTACATTCACTGATAGTTTTCATTGTCTTGATATCTACTATATCCGATTCAGTCGTAGTGTTTTACTTGATTTCTGACACGACGGTTCACGGACTAGTATACGTCGGATCCTGTCATGAGATATTATTCCTGGACTTTCTTGGTATATGGGTATGAGATATTTCTGTGTTCCTGTACTTGTATGGACATTGATTTAGGAGTGGGCTGGCCCCCTGCTCTCGAACCTTGTGTCATGACGTGCCATGTCCGGATCCGTGATACTACTCGGGGATGGGGGAATTATTAGGGGTTATGTGATCAAAGCCTCCCTATAACTATATTTTGCTAGCGCCACCCTCACCTCACGTAGGCTGTAGCAGATACCCCCTTGCCAGTTATCCAGGTTGGACGGCATGTCTCTCCGTTGAGGTCACCGCGGATTGCCGGGCCAAGTGGATAACCATCTCTTGCTTCCCTAGCCGTTCACATATCGCTCTAATAGTTCAAATCACCTTTTACATTTATTAGCGTATCTTGTATTCCAGTTCAGCTTTACTTTCTGTACTTCTCACCATGCTATGATTCTATTACTCACATGCTCTACCTGTTTTTATACTGTACCATGGTTATAGGACTAAGTTCTGTTTGAAAGAAGGGTTACAACCCCGGTCCTTGTTTGGTTTAAGGGTTGTAACTCGACTTTCAAATGGTTCCCAAGTCGCCGATATCTTTGTCTTATATTTCATTATTACTGTCTCTTATAGTATTTCTCAATTCATATGGAACTGTTGTTAGTGTTTGTACTTGCTCATTTTCCTGACAGGATACGTTGACAAATTTTACAGATAGCGTGGAAATTGCCTGCTAGCCTAGAGGAGACCCATTAGAGGTTGTTTAGTTAGCTATTCTCAGTTGTTTGGAGTTGTATTTATTTTTTGGATTATTGTATTTGAGCTTTGAGATGTATTCTGAGTTTGTACCTTAGACACTTAGACTTCTATCTGTTGTATCTCTTTTCGATTTCATGTTTTATCTGTCTTTCTTTATGCTCTACCTTAGATGTGATTGAGTTTACATTCTGCTATGTCACCCCCATTCAGGGAGTATAAACTGTTTAGTCTTATACTGTTAGATGTATTGAGACCTAGGACAGCGTTCTACCGCCGACACTGCGGCGTAGGCTGGACGTTGTTACGTTCTCGTGCCCTAACTCTAGGGTGTGGGTCGTGACACATTTTTAGTGGTGGCCCATGCAGGTCGAGTTTGTGTAGTGGTATTCGAACTAGAGTACCTCTACAGCCTGCAGTAGGATTAGGATATATTTTTGAAGATACTCAATCACAATTAGGATCCCTTGAGAGATTCCCGGGATGACCCTTGAGAATCTTGTTTAACTCCGATTTGAAAACTCTTTTCTTTTTCCTTGATTTGATTTATCTTTACTTTCTGCTATTGAATTTGATTTTGATGGATTATTATTGAATTTGAGTTTGTATTTATTGATTTTGATGAAGATTGTTGAAATCTGAATCTTGATGTTAGCTATAGCATCCGAGTTTGTAGTTATATGATTTGAAGGATTTTGTTCATTTCTGAATTTTGATGTTCGTTGATAAATTTGATTTTTTTTTTGGTATTCATTGTTGATTTAATTTAATTTTTGGCAAGATGAAATTATATGGGCTAGGTCATCTAAGTTATGGAAATCTTGTCTTCTATAGTCACATTAGCCAGCATGGTGAGGACATATAGTCTGATTTTGGATATATTTCTCGGGTGGGGGAATTTAAGGTTTTCGCAGCCAAGCTAGCGGCATCACAAAAATGTTAAATACCATGATTCTAGAGGTATGTGCATAAGTCAAGGACTCTGTGATTATCGTAGCGTTGCTCACTAGTATGACGATGATTTAGAGTACCATAATTTTGGATAGACGCATATGATTATCAGATTGTACCTTAAATGTTTTCGAACATGTTTTTGCTACTTTTGTTTCAGTCATTCAAAAAAAAGAGAAGAGAAGGAATTATTGTTGTTTTGTTTTATTTTGTTTCTCATTGTTTACTTAGGATGTAGCTTTAGCTATTTTTATAAATCTTGTGTAACTTCTTACAAAAATTTATTTCTTCTTAATACAATAAACCAATGATTTTGCTAGGCCTTATTTTAGATTTGGTATTATAATTCTTGTTTCAAAAAAAATGGGTCCCTCTTTTAAATAGATAAGCAGAACAGATTCTATTATCATTCTTTTCCTGCCAATATTTTTACTACCATCATTCCTTGTCTTATATACCTGTCCTGATTATATCAATTCCCTGTCTCGTATATAATTCTGTCAGCTATACCTTGACAACTCTTGAATCTTCATATCATTTTGCCTGAGAAATGTTAAGAAAGTGACGTAAATTATGCAGCTCAGAGAAGACGTAACTGGTTATTTTATGATGATCTAAAGGAAATCAAATGTGGAGTGTTCCATATGGAAACTTGAGATAGAAATGTGGTAAAGGTCTCGAATAGAATAAAGAGATGTATACTGCCAATCTGGAAACAATATTTAGAGAAATTTTGGGGTTATGAGATAGTTTATAGGTGTATTCAAAACTAATGAGGATATCAGAGGTCAACCTAGTTTTGAGAACTTAGAAAATCTTGGTTATTGATTCTAGGGAAAACTTTTACTCTGAGGCTATATAGAAGGTTAGTAATGGAAAAGAGAAGTTAATTGTGTTTAATAAGGATATTAAACAAGATGTTGCGAGGAAATGACTAGGGATAGAGAGAGCACAAAGTTATGGAAGTTTAGAGATTGTTGTGAAATATTTTTAGGAGAATAATATTCAAGGGTGTATGTCAAAAAAAATACAGAAGTTGATTTTATGATAAAATATAAGTTTTGTAAGGCCTAGAGATTTAAATTAAATAATACGAGGAGAACAATTTGAACAAGTTCAAGGAATTCGTAAACGGGATTTAGAGGTTTTGGGTCAAATTTAAAATAAGGTAAAAGAACTTAGAAATTTAAATAAATGGTTAATATTGATTCCTAAATGTGAGGGCTGTGCTTCAAGAGTGATGTTTGGAAATTGGGAATTGCCTACGGTAGTCATGGTAAGGGTTTAAGTAAAGGTTAAATTTTCATATGGAGACTGGTGAGGTAAAGATATGATTGGCAAGTTATGACCAGATGAACTTAAGAGTATCAGAAGCAGATGACTAACTCGATCTTCATTATTTTTTTGCATTAATTACCACCTCTTGAACTCCCACTTTCTAATTGAGATCCTTGACGTTCCTTATCGTGACTTTGATATTCGGAATGTAATACTAGCTGTTACCCTAAATCAAATCTTATATGCAAGACCTAGACGAGCTCACCTTCATGTAGGTATATCATGTCCCACTAAAACCCGTCTTTTTGTACTCTATTTTCTTGATATGATTTTCTGGTCAACTGGCTAAACTATAACCTCTACCATTATACTAAATTTCTTCTTATTTCAATTAGAAATCCAGCCTTGACTCAATTCTTTCGACCTGACTTGTGATGGTGTTCTGCTTGTTTCCTTAGATATTAGGTAGGTTAGAGGCTCTAGAAGGAGTACTATCGATCTTAAATTTCGAGGACAAATTTTTTCTAAGGTGGATAGAGTTGTAGCACTCAGTTTCCCAAATGAGGGTAATTTTGAAATTTCATTTTTATAATTATTTTAATAATGATATTTAATTCATGATATGATTTTTGGTGATTTTAAATCATTTTAAAATTATTTAAATCAATGACTTGTGGTTTTGACGTTTTGCTAGTGAAACCCTAGAGACTGTTTGACCTAGAGCCTAACCATGTGATTATGATATTTTAATGTCATTTTTGGCCTAAGGATATTTTTTTTTGCATTTGACCTCTTTGAATTATTTTGATATTATTTTATTATTTATGATATTGTTTTGGGGTTATTTGAATCGGGTTCGAATTTCAACTCAATCCGACTTGAAACGAAGACCCGGGGGTAGTTTGACTCTAGTGGGATCCACACACTAGTTAGGCATGGCCCACATGATATTAATTTTAGTCTACATGATAGAAATATTTTAGTTAGAGGTTAGACTAATTATTATGGATAAGGTAGTATGATTAGAGACTTTAGAATGACTAATTTAGCCCCAACCAATTAGCCCTTTCCTAATACTCATATAATAGGTTAGTAGGGGCATTTTGGACCTTACCATAATAGGACAAATAGCCCCATATGGCCAGCCACTTTGGGAGAGGATAGGCTCAAGTTCATTTCATTATTCTCATCCACACTCTCTCTCTTGTTCTTCCCCAAATTCCTAGAGAGCAATCCCTAGCAATTTCTCCACCAAATCCTTCCATTTTGCCACCAAATCTTCTTCTTTCCTTCTCCATTCTAGCCAAGGAGGAAGCTACCCAAGTTTGGGAGGATTCGGAGCTCGTTCGTGTCCTTTTGGAATCTCTACGTGTCGGTGTCGCTCCGGGAAGGCTTTTCTTCGATTCGATCTACCGGGAGGTATAAATTCCTTCTCCTTTTCATTTTCTTATGCATACAGGTCTATTTTGAACCCATAGAAATGACCCCCATGGTTGTATCTCCATTTGTGTCCATTTCGTGTCCATTTGGAGGTCATAGGAGTGTCCTTTGTGTTGTGGTTGTGTCCATGTGGGAAAATCCCAAATTTGGACACACTATGTGTTGTTGTTATGTATGAATAAATTATTACATGTTTAATCTCATATTTTTGTATTGGAGATGTGTTCTATAGTGTCTCATATATATATATTAGTGTAGAGAGTGAGTTCTTGATATATTATGTTATATACTTGTGTTCTTTTGTCTCAAACTACCAAAATCCGTCATGATTTTTATCCACGTTTTTAATTTCAGCCCTAACTTAGAAATGTCATAACTTCTAGCTCAAAGCTCGGTTTAATCTCCCGTTTTTTTAAAATAAGCGTATTGAAGTTAGCTTTCTAAAAACATGTATTAATAGGCCTAATTCTTTCTGTAACTTTCTGGAGAATTATTTGAGTGTCAGCTGTACGAAAGACAAACGCGTTCTCGGTGTTTTTGCGATTCCGGGAGTTTCCGGAAACGAAAACGCGATCCGTTTGAAGTTTCGGAAAGCTAACACATAGATCTATAACATACTTTAATCTTAAATTTTAATTCATGCTGAGATGGTACAGTGTTGATTATTAGTAGGAGTTACTATTCAGCATATGCATTTTGTGCACCCTTGTGTGTAATATAATATTCTACTTGATTTTAACCCATGTTAATGTATATATATTATGTAATTAAATAGAGAATGCAAGCATAAGTAAATGGTTAAATAAATGATGTATGAGGTGTAAGTATCCTATCTAATGTAAGCATGTATAAGTATGGCTTGTAATGAATATGTAGGTTCCATAGTATGTAATGTATGGTGCATATAGTGGTGCAAGAGAATAAATGAACGATGAATGAATGCAAGCATGAATGTAATGTAATAATAGATGTAATGTATGCAATATACAAGTTAATGAGATGTAATGTTCTATGTTAACACAAATCCTATATTACCTCATGTACCCCCTTACACTATGTTGACACTATCACACTTGACACATTGTTCACTTATATTTTGACACTCTTTGATATGTATACACTATGTATGCCCATTTAACCCTCACTTGCCCCTTTGCCATGTTCACATACACACATATAGCCTCTTAAATAAGTATTTATGAATATAGTTAACTTAGCTATGTACGTATATTATATATATGTTAGCATATTGTGTTGTAATATATAAGTTTATATAACCATTTGAAATGCCATGATTATAGACCTAATGTTGAATACCAATATATGCATGTGTATATATGTGTAGACATATATAGCTTAAAGTAATAGATTACCTAGTGTATATCCAATGTGAATTCTTGCCTATTTGAGTATTGAATAATTGCATGCTATATAGAGTTGGGTGTATGTTGGCTTGTATAGCCTTGTATTGATGTGTGCTTGCTAGGATAGTCTTGGTTAGGCCTAGTAAGACTTACTGGATTAGGACATGACCTAGTTTGACCTAGTTTGACTAGTGTAGTTGACCAGAGTTGACCAAGGGTTGACTTTGGCCTAGTTTGACCTAGATTCATGTAGAATGCATTATAGTGCTTTATATTACCCTTCTGGACATGTTGTGACTTGTGTTGTTCTAATTAGGAGCCAGACACCTCTCCTCGGACAGTATCTTTACCTTGGACATTCAGATATCAGGCAAGTACATTCACTGATAGTTTTTATTGTCTTGATATCTACTATATCCGATTTAGTCGTAGTGTTTTACTTGATTTTCGACACGATGGTTCACGGACTAGTATACGTCGGATCCTGTCATGAGATGTTATTCCTGGACTTTCTTGGTATATGGGTATGAGATATTTCTGTGTTCCTGTACTTGTATAGACATTGATTTGGGAGTGGGCTGGCCCCCTGCTCTCGAACCTTGTGTCATGACGTGCCATGTCCGGATCCGTGATACTACTCGGGGATAGGGGAATTATTAGGGGTTATGCGATCAAAGCCTCCCTGTAACTATATTTTGCTAGCGCCACCCTCACCTCACGTAGGGTGTAGCAGATACCCCCTTGCCAGTTATCCAGGTTGGACGGCATGTCTCTCCGTCGAGGTCACCGCGGATTGTCGGGCCAAGTGGATAACCATCTCTTGCTTCCCTAGCCGATCACATATCGCTCTAATAGTTCAAATCACCTTTTACATTTATTAGCGTATCTTGTATTCCAGTTCAGCTTTACTTTCTGTACTTCTCACCATGCTATGATTCTATTACTCACATGCTCTACCTATTTTTATACTGTACCATGGTTATGGGACTAAGTTCTGTTTGAAAGAAGGGTTACAACCCCGGTCCTTGTTTGGTTTAAGGGTTGTAACTCGACTTTCAAATGGTTCCCAGGTCGCCGATATCTTTGTCTTGTATTTCATTATTACTGTCTCTTACAGTATTTCTCAATTCATATGGAACTGCTGTTGGTGTTTGTACTTGCTCATTTTCCTGACAGGATACGTTTACAAATTTTACAGATAGCTTGAAAATTGCCTGCTAGCCTAGAGGAGACCCATTAGAGGTTGTTTAGTTAGCTATTCTCAGTTGTCTGGAGTTGTATTTATTTTTTGGATTACTGTATTTGAGCTTTGAGATGTATTCTGAGTTTGTACCTTAGACACTTAGACTTCTATCTGTTGTATCTCTTTTCAATTTCATGTTTTATCTATCGTTCTTTATGCTCTACCTTAGATGTGATTGAGTTTACATTCTGCTATGTCACCCCCATTCGGGGAGTATAAACTGTTTAGTCTTATACTGTTAGATGCATTGAGACCTAGGACAGCGTTCTAGCGCCGACACTGCGGCGTAGGCTGGGCATTGTTACGTTCTCGTGCCCTAACTCTAGGTGTGGGTCATGACAGACTCTGGCACGCTTTTCGATGCAAAGCGGGTCCAACGGCGGACATCGTTTTTGCCCAAAATTACCGTTTTGCCCCTGTGTCCAGAATTGGACTTGAGGACAGGCAATCCTAGCTAATTTGACTATTCTGAGAACGTTGGTACTGTTTATTTCAGCATTTTGAGACTTCTGCATGTGTTGACTGATTGTGGCTCATTGTGTGGTATAGTATTAGTTTCTCCAGCTAAGGACCTCAGGCAAGTGCACTTTCTGATTGCTTTTCGATTCATAGTAGTCTTTGCATTTCATGTCTATATATATATCTTGCTGCTTGTTAACACGCTCGTCACACGAAGTAGTCGGGAGGGGAAATATCTAAGTAAACATGTGAACTACCCAGAACTATCCCATGAGTCTATTCTTGAATAATAGCCGCTGCGTACGACACGTGCAGTGTGCCGGATTTACCCCTAGCCGTTCACATATCGAAAAGGATATTTCACACCACCTAGATAGATGTCTTTTATTAGTTTTTCCTTGTTTACTTCTCTATCGTGCTATGTCATCAGTTTTCTTACTAGCTTTCATATTCCATATGCTATTTTCATGTCTTGTTAATTCTATTATATTTTGCATTGCCATCGGTTTGTGTACTTGTTCCAATCCTGACTGGATAACCAACATTTTTTAGGTTTATCCGCGATCACTCTTAGCACTGGGAAGACTTGGGTATGCTGAGGCCGACCTAGAAATAGAAAATAGTTGTACCATTTTTATTATTTGTAAAATCTTGCATTTCCTTTAATTTTAAATGTTGTAAATGTTGTAATAAATGTAAAAATATGAATGAGCAGCAAATATTGTGTTTTGAGCATTTATTTCTTGCGGACTTGACAGCGTTCTACCGCCGACTCTGCGGCGTAGGCTGGCTTGGACACGTCTCATATCCGGAAAAGCGGGTGCGGGTCGTGACAAGTTTTTGTGGTGGCCCATGCTGGTCAGTTTTCGCAAAAGATTGCGAACTCGTGATGGTACGATAGTCGTACTATTGCGAGCCTGCGCCTAAGAAATGCTCATTCACAAATAGGATTAAAATGATTTAGGAGAATAACTAGGATAAGGGTCCCTTAATTATTTGACTAATTGGGTACTTAAGGTTGTTAAATAGGCCATAGTATTTTTGAATTCAGATAACTTGCCCGATCCCTATAGAAACACTAATATTTTTGATATAACAATATGACCCCATGCAAATATGCTATTCACTTGCTATGTTAGGCTTGCCTATACTTAAGGCGTTAATTTTAATAAACAGTTTAATGTTCTGTTACTTTATTAGATATAAACCTTATGTCATAAATTAGAATTGCCTACTTAAATTCTATTTTGCTGTAATGAATTGATTTATAATTACTGATTCTTTTATTCATATAAAATCTCGATGTAGATTGATTCAAGATTTTCCTCAACCAGTGAAATGCATATGAAATAGATACTAGAATGTTTGTATTTCTTTCGTATTTAGTTATTTTCTCCTTGTTAAATCTCTAATTTAAATGTTGTGATTGATAGGACAAATTCTTACGCTCTATTTCTAGTCAACTTGTTTGAATCTCTAGAAGCTTATAAATTTTACGGTTATAGTTAGAGAAATATTAGCTAACCCATAAAGTTTAGACAGCAGCGCACTGTCGTCAATTATTTGAGAGTGGAGAATATGGGTTCACTGCAGTCAGCAGCGCACTGGCGAGGCACAACCCATAGAATTGAAATCCTTTCAAAGAAACGTAGTTTATGGACCATTGCTAAAACTAGGTTCTCGTTGACCTCTTTAGATCTTAGATACCCTTGTGTCAATATAGGGTAGAGTACGTGATAGCTTATCACACTTGAATCATGGAAACAAGGGTTTGACACAACCAGAGTACACGGGCGAGGCATAATTCTTGGTAAAATGATTTCAGACGTAATTTCAAGTTTAGGATATTATAGAGGATAGGAAAGTGCCATGTATGCCCTCTATGATCCAAGGCCAATACTAGTAGGAGTTCTATAGCATGTCTTCCAACCTCGCATTATGTAGTCATTGTGATTTATCGACGAGGTAATTGACTTGCACTAATAGGTTTACTTAAGATATTGAATTCAGAAGTCCTTAACCCATTAGTCGACCAGGGTCTTATGGATAGAAGATAGTAGGGTGCCTATAAATAAGGACACTATGTAAGGTTTTTGATTTTCCCAAAACTCAAACTACCTATTCCTTCTTTCAAAATAAAAAATAAAAAATCCTCGCATATTTATATCTTGACTCTCTTGACCAATGCTGCTATTACAGCCTAGTTTTTCAAGCTTCCTCTTTTATCGAGCTTGATTCAAGACATGTGTTTATTGGGGACACCCGCTAACATATTGTCTAATCAGAATCATTGTATCACGGTCTGATCAACCATGATGCATTCGGTTCGCTTTTCATTTAATTATCCTACGTGGATTGAGATATAGATGTCTCTAGGATCTCATCCGCGATCGTTTTGACAATTCCTCTTGAATTAAACATTCGCCCATGAATCATGTAATTGTGTTCAGTGACATCTCTCTTGAACTCTTTATCGTTTTCGTCTTCACTGATTTGAAAGACGAAGGCTCGTAATTGATAGATAGATATAGAATATCCCCATGGCTATGATAGTGGTATACGCAAGTGTAGCTACCATCGGCCAGCTCTATGTCTGGAACCTTGTCTTGAGTTACTCGTCCTCCCTTCGACACTAAACCTACTATCTTGATCTTCTAGTCATGGGAGTCCGAGAATGATTAGGATCTTTCTCCTTGACCAAATGCCAACCTAGGAGACTATCTATGCTTAGGAGACCAAATATTGTGAGCCTCTAATAATTTGTTTGAAGCTTGCTTTAACTGGAACCCCTGCGACAATAGTTTGGAAGGCTCAACACAAATAGAAATTCGCGACCCAGTCGTTAGAAATCTTTTCATAGGATGTGCCTTAGAGTTGGTTACCCTGTCAATAACTCATGTATAATGGACGAGTAGATCACTCTATTTTATCGACCATGTGTCATTGTACACACTCATTTTCCATTCATTGAGGAACGATCATTGACTTGACTTATACCTACCGTATCTCATTACTTTGTGCCTTGTTCTTCATTGACCAAAGTCGAGGTACAATACCCGGACTTTGGAATTCTCCTGAAACCATATCCTACCTTCTAAGGTGGGTAGACTATAACCTTTCTAAATATTTTGGGATATATGAAGACTACTGATCGACCGGAATAACTTCCATTAGGATGATAAATAGTGCCCCCTGGACTCCCACTTTCCATTTAGATCATTTTGTATCCCCGGCCGTGTCATTAATATTCGGAGCACGAGACCAACTGTTATCTTCCAACAAACTTCACATGCAAGATCAAGACGAGTCCACCTTCATCTAGGTATATCATGTCCCACTAAAACTCGTCCCCTTGTACTCTATTTTTGGGGTCCTACTTTCAGGTTAAAAGGACTAGTTATAACTTTTACCATAGTACCGGTACACTTTCCAACCTCCATTAGAGCATTGACCACGACACCATTCCTTCGACCCAATATATGGTTGTGATCTACTCGAAGCCCATTACGCACATGCCACTAGTGTGCCATCCAATTGAGGCCTCATGTGCTACTTAAATACAAAAGTCACTGAAGGCACACTTTGAGCTTTAGGGACCTAGCTAACCAACCTGACTAGCAACTGGCTCAATCTCCTTGGTGGAAACCTATTCTAAGATACCCTAATCTAGTAGGAATAGTTCTATCATTGGAATCTTGTCTAGTCCATGTAGATTGAAACCCAATGTTCATCCAACCAACGACTGATGTCCAAATATAGAACCCAGTAAGACACAATCTTGATTTTCCAAAATTTCGTTCTACTTTGGAACCTTATTTAGAGCTCCGAAAAAGGAACTTCTGTATTGCACGGATTGCAAGCCCCTGTAAGAAACAAAGGATTCTTCGATTCAGCAAGTGACTGGGCTAGAGTCGCCCAATCTAGCAAATAAGTCAATGGTTCGTAAATATTTTTAGTTGGGTCGTTGGATACTCTCTACTGCTCTTGAAACATCATAATTGCTCTAAATTATTTCCTTTATCTTCCTGTCCTTCCTATTGTAGAGTGATGAATGGTCATTAGAATTTACCAATATTTCGTAGCTACTTGTGTAAATTTGTTGCTTGTTAGATTTTGGGTAAGAGAGCATTATAGAGGCCAAAAGCAATAGAGATCCATTTTTAGCAAGTAGCTGGTGGATTATAAAGTTTTAGGGACATACCATGGAGGGAGTAGTGTGACCAAAGGTGGGTAGAAGTTCTCGGAGTTTCGTAGTTACAAAATGGCTAGAAGGAGGATACAACTATTTTCGAGGAATTAAAAATTTAAGGAATAGTGTGAGATAGAATTTCGAGGGCGAAATTATTTTTAAGGTGGGGAGATTTGTAACTCCCCTTTCCGAATTTTTTTAAAATATTTTATTATTATTTATTTTATTGGTATGATTGTGCTGTATCCCGTATTGGTGATCTAATAATATTTTTCTAAGTATTCTTAATTTAATAATATAAATATTATTTTAATGAGAATCAGTGACTTTTGTATAAACCATTATGGATTTATTGAATTTCGTTATCAATATTATCATTTTATTTTATTATCAATATTATTGGGGATATTATTATATAAAATTTATTTTATAACTACGGGTTATATTATTTTGTCAAATAAATATATTGTTGGTTTAATTACAGGGTTATTAGGTGTATTATTATTATTAAGGTTAATATTGTGGTTGTTAAATAAATAGCTTATCTATTATTAATGTTATTAGTATTTTTATCAACGATATATATATATATATATATATATATATATATATATATATATATATATATATATATATATATATACAAGCATGTGTGGTGTGATGGGTACACCCATGCTTGTGTACGGGGAGGGCGGGTTCGAGACCCCGCGGGCGCGGGGGTTGTTAGGGTTTGGGGAACTCGGCCGGGGGGGGGGGGGGTGGGCGGGTAGGCGGGGCTGGGGGGCCAATAGCCTAAAAAAAAAGATATATATATATATATATATATATATATATATATATATATATATATATATATATATATATATATAGTATGTGCGTGTATGTATAAATGAATATATATATATATATATATAGGTGAATACTTGTATATATAAATAATATAGTATGAGTGTATGTGAATATGAATATATAGGAAAATATGTTATATATATATATGAATAAATATATAGATATATATCTATATGTGTGTATATGCGTATATATAATCTTGTAAGTTTATATATAATGTTTACATTATATAATGTTTACATTATGAAATAACTTATTACATTATGTAATAACTTAAAAGCCACACCTTTTCCCTTGGCCCAGCTAGTAACAGTTAACAGAACCCTTCCCACATTTTCCCGAACACAGCAGCAAATAAAGCCTTAGCCCTAAGCCAGGCCCGAGCCCATGGCCCTGGCCCAAGTCAGCCCCATGCCAGGCTGAAACAGAATACTCAATAGCAACGAATGAAACGATTTCCCCGAGCACAGTACAGGGAAGGCAACCCGCTCGGAAGACGACCCGTAGATATATACATATATATATCGAACGATTGTAAGCGAGAGAAGCGAAACCTAATTCCAGCACCGATTCCAGGTAATTCCTCTCCCTCGCGCGCGTGCGCCACCCTGGGCGCCGCGCGTAGCCAGGTCCGCGCGGAGGCAGCGCGCCCACGCGTGCGTACAAGCGCGGAAGGGGCAGCAGCACAGCGGCCTGACGACCTGTTTTACGGGCTGGATTTCTCCGCCATCGTGCAGTCGTTTTCCGATCTACTTGAACAGGTTTGAACCCAATCTATACGCCTTCATCTACCTTCAATTAGTTTGCCTTGATTTACGATGTGCACGACGAGATTTGAGTTCCAAATCGAGGAAAAAACTCAATTTTCGGATATTAGAAACTGTCCCGAAACCCAAGCTTTGCGGTCGATTTGCGACCAGAACATCGCGAGTTTTGGAAAACCGCTTGAACAGACTTCTAGACAACCTAACCAAGATGGAAACACTACTTTTAGATTTAATTCTTGTTGATTAATTGCTGTTTAAAATTAGGATGAAGTTCACGAAAAATCTGTTTTTAAAACATAGAAATTCATCCACACGACGTGCGTTCCGCCATTCCGGGCGACGTGGTCGCGAATCGTAAGCATCGAAAGCTGCGTAACGGCTTCGTGGTCGTGTGGACTTTGGCAGAATTCAAGTTGGTCGCGTGTGCGCGACGAATTTGATGCGTATCCGTCGAAATTCACCGTATCGTGCACTTTACAAATTCTCTAATTACTTTGTACACGCTCGTCAGATCGAGACAAAACTTACGCCAACAGGACCGTATCATTTTTCTGGTCCTGTATGCCAAGTTTGGTCTAATTCTGAGACAGTTGAATCGTACGTCGTTTTGCGGGCCCCACGGTCCCACTCAACGGGCGATTTTGTACACGGCCCGCCAAAATCCAACTCTGGACATACGGTTGGGTTCGTATCGAAAAACCGGATCCGTAGACATGTAGTTTGACGACTTTAGAGACCATTGACTCTGGCACGCTTTTTGGTGCAAAGCGGGTCCAACGGCGGACATCGTTTTTGCCCAAAATTACCATTTTGCCCCTGTGTCCAGAATTGGACTTAAGGACAGGCAATCCTAGATAATTTGACTATTCTGAGAACGTTGGTACTGTTTATTTCAGCATTTGGAGACTTCTGCATGTGTTGACTGATTGTGGCTCATTATGTGGTATAGTATTGGTTTCTCCAGCTAAGGACCTCAAGCAAGTGCACTTTCTGATTGCTTTCCGATTCATAGTAGTCATTTCATTCCATGTATATACATATATCTTGCTGCTTGTTAACACACTCGTCACACGGAGTAGTCGGGAGGGGAAATATCTAAGTAAACATGTGAACTACCCAGAACTATCCCATGAGTCTATTCTTGAATAATAGCCGCTGCGCACGACACGTGCAGTGTGCCGGATTTACCCCCTAGCCATTCACATGTCGAAAAGGATATTTTACACCACCTAGATAGATGTCTTTTATTAGTTTTTCCTTGTTTACTTCTCTATCGTGCTATGTCATCAGTTTTCTTACTAGCTTTCATATTCCATATGCTATTTTCATGTCTTGTTAATTCTATTGTGTTTTGCATTGCCGTCGGTTTGTGTACTTGTTCCAATCCTGACTGGATAACCAACATTTTTCAGGTTTAGCCGCAATCACTCTTAGTACTGGGAAGACTTGGGTATGCTGAGGCCGACCTAGAAATAGAAAACAGTTGTACCATTTTTATTAATTGTAAAATCTTGCATTTCCTTTAATTTTAAATGTTGTAAATGTTGTAATAAATATAGAAATGTGAATGAGTAGCAAATGTTGTGTTTTGAGCATTTATTTCTTGCGGGCTTGACAACGTTCTACCGCCGACTCTGCGGCGTAGGCTGGCTTGGACACATCTCATATCCGGAAAAGCGGGTGCGGGTCATGACAAGTACCTATTAAATGCTGGAGTAATCAAATTAAATTAGATAAATTAACATATTATTTAAATACAATTTTTCCCAGATTTTTACAGAAATTAAAATATATATAAAAATTCAAAAACAGAAAGTAACAATTTCTGGAAAAATAATTAATTACAAATTAGTATAATTCATAAGAAAAATCTACAGATGTTGTCGGATGATAAAATAAATATCACCAACGTGTCCAGAACGGTCAAATTAGCTGGGATAGCCTACCCATAAGTCTAATTTAGACATAGGGGCCAAACGATAATTTTGAGTCAAAATGATGTCCGTCGTTGGACATACTTTGCACCAAAAAATGTATCAGGATAGAAGTCTACAAAACTTAGCAAATTATATGTCCACGAATCCAGAATGATGATACGAACCCAACGGTATGTCCAAAATAGGATTCCGATGTGCCGATCTCAAAATGACACGTTGACGTGGACATTTGGAATCCAATTTGCACCAAAATGCGTGTCGGAGCAAATGTCTTCAAAACTTAGCAAATTATATGTCAAAGAGTCCACAATGACGATACGGTATATCCGGAATTGGATTCCGATGAGCCGATCTCAAAGTGACCCGTTGACTCGGAATGTGGGACCCGCTTTGCACCAAAATGCGTGCCAGGGCCCACGTTCTCCAAATCAAGCAAACTTTCTACGAAAACATGCCAGAACAATGCCACGAGTCTACTGGTGGTGTCAGAAATTGAATCCGAAGTCCCGGATTCAAAAATAGAATTTTACAAGTGTAAATTAAAGAATTCGGACGGCCAACTTTGGCGTCGAATTCGACCAACCAAACGTGCTTATAACGAAACAAAACTTAAAGGAGGAACGAAGAGGGTTATACCAGCTGCGCACAGGAACTTGTAGCGTGCCAACCGCAGCTGTGACGGCGGAGTTACGAGCTGACGAAGTCGGCTCCACAAAACTATCCAAAAATAGTTTAATTTAAAGTGTCAACTTGGTGGCTAGTTTTGAGGTATCAAACGACGAAATTAACGGACAAAAATTGAGGAGAGTGAAGAGCTATATACCGAGATTGAGACGGAGCAAAGAAATCACCGATCCAATGGTCGGATCTCTCAAAAAATGTGCATGAAGTCGCTGCGACGGGGCACCATTTCCGAGTTCAAAACTCGCGCGTCACGATGGGATCCCGTTCAAAACGCACGAATAGGTTATTCGGCGCGTCTGGGAAGAAGGTGGTGGACTGGGGGTTGCTCGCCGGAGGTCGCCCGGGCGAGGGGGGTCACGGGGCTGCCCACGCAGCGGTGCACGGCCGCCGGCCGCTGCTGCTGCAGCGCACTGCGCTGCTGCTACTGCTGCGTGGCCTGCTGCTGATGCTGCTGCGCACGCACGCGACGGCTGCGGTGGCGTGGTGCGGCGGCGTACGGCGGTGCATCGCCGGGGCACGGCAGGGGTGGCTGTGCGGGTGGTGGTGGTGATGATAGTTAGTGGTGGTGGTGGTTTGTGAGGGTGGTGAACTTGATGACAATGGAGGTGGTAGTGAGTATGATGGTGATGATAATGGTGAAGTAGAGGAGGAGAAGGAGGAGAGGGTGGCTGTGGGTTATGGTCGGCCATGGGTGGAGTAGGGGTCTGCTATGGAGAGATAAGGGAGAGAAAGAAAGTGTGTGTCTTTAATAAAGAGAGATGGAGAGTGTTGTATATAAAAATAGAAAGAGAGAGTGGTATTTGAGAGAGAGTGAGAGGGAAGTCGGCCAAATGGGAGGGAGGGGGTGTGTGCTATAAAGGAGAGAGGATTGGGGTGAGGTGGTGTTTGTATTTGTTATAGGAGAGAGAGAGAGTGTATATATATATATATATATATATATATATATATATATGTATATATATATATATATATAGGAGATATTTGAGATATATAGGAGATATTTGAGATATTTAATAAAGTAGAGAGAGGAGATATTTTTAAATAAAAAAAAGGGGAAAATTAAGTAGGGTACTTGGGCAGTCATGAGAGGACAACATGGAGCTTGGGTCCGGGTTCGGTCGAGCCGGATCGGGTCAAAATCGGACAGGATGAAATAATGAAATTAAATACGTATTTATGATCACGGGTAAATAAATAATATGCGGAGACTCCAATAAATGGGACACAAGCATCATGTGGGTAGTAGGCTTCATATGGGCCACGTCCATACTTTGGGTCGACTAGGTTGGATCAATGTCGGGTCCCAAAATTAAATTGAAAATTAAATCAGGTTTTACAGTAGATAATTAATTGGCCTAAATTGATCCGAAAGTTGTGCGAAGAAAATGAAGCACAAAATGGAGTGTCTGAGTGGGATACGAAGGTCATGGGTGAAGAGCGTCTCGAGTAGATCATTCATGAGAAGTTGGTTCTGAGAAAACGACTGGT
Organism: Iris pallida; assembly: GCA_029216955.1. Classification (NCBI taxonomy): domain Eukaryota; kingdom Viridiplantae; phylum Streptophyta; class Magnoliopsida; order Asparagales; family Iridaceae; genus Iris; species Iris pallida. The sequence goes on from JANAVB010034417.1 coordinate 32,972,722, forward strand.
CTGGTGCTCCTAAATTAAAAGTCACGGTAACGTGCAAACGATGATCAAAGATAAAAGTGGGAATAATTATTCAATGATTAATTAGTCTAAGTTGACCCGAAGTTGTACGATACAAAAAGAGCACAAGGGAACGAGTTTAAGTGGGACATGATACATCAACATAAAGATAATCTTGTCTACTTCAAAACCCATGAAGAGAGTTTACAGAGATTGGCATCCCTGACACTCCAGAAGTCAAAGTCATGGAAAAGAACATTTAATGATCAAAAACAATTAAATAATAAAATATTTATTGAAAATAATTCATTCAGAAAATTTAAAATAAACCCTGAAATTCAGGGGGCTTACATCCTACCCACCTTACAAGAATTTCATCCTCGAAATTAAAATCACCCAATAGGTCAAACTATAACATGTAGATGCTCTGGCTACGATACTCAAACTGCTACCCTTCAAATCATCTCTTCTGTTTCTCTTACAATCTTTTTGGTTCAGGTTCAACAATGGTCTTTCTATCATAACTACGTCATACATCCTTTAGAATCTTCCATACTAACATGAACATTTATGTATACCCTAAACTATAGGTCATTCTCTGGGTATGTTTATAAACCTAAAATGCTTGATCATCAACCATATTTTCAACCTCAATTGTAAATACTAGATTTCCTTATCGTATCCTAAGTATCCATATTCTATCAATCCACAGGCCCTTTGTATTATTTGTCGCCAATCCTTTCCTACAGTTTCTTCTTGAAATCATACGTTCAATTCTTATCCTTGGCGTAGAGCTTTCTTCTTTTACTCAACAAGTCCTCCGAATATAAATCCTCGATTTCAAAACTCCCAATTTATTAATTACCAATGTACATATGTCTTTGTCTTGTTCCTTTTCTTTTTAACTGATATCATTCCGATCTCGTATGCAACATTATATCCCATTCTAACTTATTCTATATCATTCCACATATCGATATACCCTCTAATCACATGTAATTAGCTTATAGATAACCAACCAAAATTCTACATATGCTAAATCCTCAAACTGTTAAGAACAAGATTCTAATCCTCAATCCATAGTCACAACAATACAATATCTCATTTCTCCATCTTAGATACCCTATCATCAAGTCATTCTATCAATACAATCGTTATTAATGATTTCCAAGTCTACTACAATCAGTCACTTATACTTGTCCTATAAGCTTAATCTAACCAATCCCTAGGAAAAGTACTTATCATAATGACACAATACATTTATAGTTATACCGCAGAATCAGTTAACAAGGTTTGTCTATTTCGGTCGCCTATGAAATAGAAGGTAATAAGGCCTAAGACTGGGTCAAGCAATCCATAACAGTGTCCAAACAAGTTAAAGGTCAAGCAAGACATAAAAGTTTATCGAAATATCTCCAAGAATGGTACGAAGACAACGAGATGCATAACGAGAATAATTACCCAAGAGGTTAACGAAGAAGAGTTTAGTCAAGTCATAGGAAAGATGGAACACAAAAATAATTATGTCTAAAAGATAACATGAAAGCAATCCTGTTGGAGAATCCTAGAGAACCTATAATCCTAGTTGTCGATGTAGATGGGACAGAGTTAATCAAGACGGGGAAGAATGATAATAAGAATTTATTCTTGCTCATTCGGTCATAATGTAGTGAACCAAGTTGAGATCTGATATGATAACCATACACGTCTTCCAGAAATCATGTTGCCAGAATTTTTGCCACACCAGTAAGCTTAGATACAATAAACGATAGAGTCATAACTATGGTATACACCCTATAATCATGTTATCTAGAATCCTCGCCCCGCCAACCGGTATGGCTGCGAGAAAATCTAAATTCAATAACTAGGATAAGTATACCCAAAATCAGGCCCTATATTTTTGTCATACTAGCTAATATGGCTGCGATAAATTCTAAACTCCATAACTAAAGCAAACATTTACCTTATCAGGATATATAACAATTCAATCCACAAAATTTATCACGATGCAAGATCAAAATTAACAACAAAAATCAGAAATCAATTTCAACAACGAATTAAGGAAGAGCAAATGAAAATAAGTGAAAACAGATTTATAGGTAAGATTAGAGTGAGGTCCTCAGGGGTCATCCCAAGGGTACTATCCTGGTCAAAATTATAACCCACTGAATTTTAAACAAGAGACTAAATACAATTAACGGTCCTATGCTGTGACGAATTTTCCTATGTTGCAATCCTAGAAATCCTCTAGGTGTTCTAAATGTTTATCCCTAGTGTTAACAAGTTGTCCTAAGATCCTAGTTGCAGGCATGCTTGGTGTAACCAAATAATTTAAGTCTGGACCTGCATGGGCCGCCACTAAAAACATGTCATGACCCATTACCCAAATTGTTGGGCCGGGCCGAGCCATGTCCAGCCTACGCTTGGTTAAAGCGTAGTAAGCTGTTCTAAGAATAGACAATAAAGGATCTAAGCTGCTAACAGTTCTAATATCACATTTAAAGGTTCATCACAACACAGTATCTATAAGCGAAAGTAAACAAGTACAGACTTAATAATACACTTCCAAGTATCTAACTGGAGACAAAGTCCAGTATCCAAATATAAGTACAGACCAAAATCTAAGTCTCAAAACACATGAAAGATAACTAAGCAAGGTTCCCCGCTGGGGCCTCTTTTGGAGCTAAGGCCAGGTCCTCAAAATCAGTGCCATAATATCAATTACATAGCATTTCCTTCTCGAAAAGTGAACCTACAACGTTATCCTGTCAGGACGGGAGCAAGGACAACCTCTACAACTAAAGTACTAAATATATAATAAAAGAGATGTACAACAAGAAACATGGTGTGATAAGTCTATAAAACAGAAAATACTGAAAACATGGCCTCATGGAACAATTGGGATCACAGTATCATAGTAGTATAGGGAACATGGTATTTCATAGTCTATCATGGCAAGGACACATATGTCATATAGACAGCTGTATATGTAATGTTTAAAACTGTAGCAGGTACGTGATCGTCATTAGGTGTACAATGTGCAGGAGGCACATGTAAATAAGATATACTTCCGTACAAGTAAGCAAGCGATAGATGTACATACGTACAGATATAGCTGGTGTGCCTACGACAAGGTATACATATAAAATGTCAACCTTGCTCGGTACGTACGTACGTACGAGAGAAGGGGGCATGATCACGTACTCAACTATCAGTTTCTCCATAACCCAGATTCTAATATGTGAGAGATACGAGAACAGTAAAAACATGTGAGAGATACGAGAACGATATAGAACATGTGAGAGATACTGGGAGCAGTATAAGCATAGCAGGTACTGGGAGCAGTATAAAACATGTGAATACTCAGAACAGTATAATGCATAGTGAAACATGTACTGAGAACCAATAAAAAGCATGTGAAGGTATAAAAACTGTCCTAATTATGGCAGGTACTGTAAGTAATACAACATGTGAAGATTTAACTTGCTACCACAAGGATCAGTATTTTAACAAGATTAATACATGTTCTAGCATTAAAAGACAGTAAATGAGTTTATAGATGTACTTGCCTCGTGCAAAGCAAGAATACTAGTACGAAGATATAGATGCCTTGTGTCCTGTCAATAATGATATACAAACTCAGTTCTAAGCTATGTTCAGTATTACACTAGTGGTGTGACACGACTCCTAACTGGATACTAGCTAAGTGGGGACCTAGCAGAAAAGTCCAATGTGGGGTGACGCAATACCCAAACTAACTTTCTAAGGTTTTTACACTAGTCTAGGGGGCAGTCCAATACTATAATAACTCAAAACAACACAAAACTTGTCAGTCGTAACTACTCAATAAATAAATCAAACTGTACACTGAGTTCCAACAATTTTTGAGATAGACAAAAAGCTCAATTATACATAAAGTAAAGTACCGTAATAATCCTTGTTAATTGTAGAAATTTATACTAATTTTTCTGGGATTTATAAACCTTCATAAATATTTATTGAAAATCAGCAAACACATGTATCCAAAAAATGAGTTATGTTTTCCCATTTTTATAAAATACCAAATGTACTTATTAAATGCTGGAAAAATTATAGTAAATTAGCTAATTAACATAGTATTTAAATACATTTTTTCCTAGATTTTTACAGAAATTAAAATATATATAAAAATTCAAACACAGAAAGTAATAATTTTTGGAAAAATAATTAATTACAAATTAAGTATAATTCATAAGCAAAATCTACAGATGTTGTCGGATGATAAAATAAATATCACCAACGTGTCATGAACAGTCAAATTAGCTAGGATAGCCTACCCATAAGTCCAATTTAGACACATGGGCAAAACGGTAATTTCGGGTCAAAATGATGTCGATCGTTGGACACACTTTGTACCGAAAAATGTGTCAGGATAGAAGTCTACAAAACCTAGCAAATTATATATTCACGAATCCAGAATGATTATACGAACCCAACGGTATGTCCAAAATAGGATTCCGATGTGCCGATCTCAAAATGACACGTTGACGCGGACATTTGGAATCCAGTTTGCACCGAAATACGAGCCGAAGCAAATGACTTCAAAACTAAGCAAATTATATGTCAACGAGTCCAGAATGGCGATACAAACTCAACGGTATATCTGGAATTGGATTCCAATGAGCCGATCTCAAAGTGACCCGTTGACTCGGAATATGGGACCCACTTTGTACCAAAATACGTGACAGGGCCCACGTTCTCCAAATCAAGTAAACTTTATATGAAAACATGCCAGAACGACGCCACGAGTCTACTGGTGGTATCAAAAATTGAATCCGAAGTCCCGGATTCAAAAATAGAATTTTATAAGTGCAAATTAAAGAATTCGGACGGCCAACTTTGGCGTCGAATTCGACCAACCAAACGTGCTTATAATAAAACGAAACTTAAAGGAGGCAGGAAGAGGGTTATACCAGCGGTGTATAGGAACTATTAGCGCACCAACCGGAGCTGCGATGGCGGAGTTACGAGCTGACGAAGTCGGCTCCACAAAACTGTCCAAAAATAGTTTAATTTAAAGTGTCAACTTGGTGGCCAGTTTTGAGGTATCAAACGACGAAATTAACGGACCAAAATTGAGGGGAGAGAAGAGCTATATATCGAGATTGAGATGGAGCAAAGAAATTGTCGATCCAACGGTCGGATCTCTCAGAAAACATACGTGAAGTCGCTGCAATGGGGCACCATTTCCGAGTTCAAAACTCGCGCGTCATGACGGGATCCCGTTCAAAACGCACGAATAGGCTATTCGGCGCGTCGGGCAGAAGGTAGTGAACTGGGGGTTGCTCGTCGAAGGTCGCCCGGGCGGGGGGGTTACGGGGCTGCCCACGCAGCGGTGCACGGTGGTGCACGACCGCCGGACGCTGCTGCTACAGCGCACTGCGCTGCTGCTACTGCTGCGCGGCCTGCTGCTACTGCTGCTGCGCACGCGTGTGGCGGCTGTGGCAACTGTGGCGGCATGGTGCGACAGCGTACGTCAGCGCATCGTCGGGGCACGGTGGGGGTGGCTGTGCGGGTGGTGGTGGTGATGATAGTTAGTGGTGGCGGTGGTTTATGAGGGTGGTGAACTTGATGACAATGGTGGTGGTAGTGAGTATAATGGTGATGATGATGGTGAAGTGGAGGAGGAGAAGGAGGAGAGGGTGGCTGTGGGTGGTGGTCGGCCATAGGTGGAGTATGGGTCGGCTATGGAGAGATAAGGGAGAGAGAAAGTGTGTGTGTTTAATCAATTGAGATGAAGAGTGTTGTATATAAAAATAGAAAGAGAGATAGTGATATTTGAGAGAGAGTGAGAGGTAAGTCGGCCAAATGGGAGGGGGTGTGTGCTGTAAAGGAGAGGGGAGTGGGGTGAGGTGGTGTTTGTATTTGTTATAGGAGAGCGAGTGTATATATATATATATATATATATATATATATATATATATATATATATATGAGATATTTGAGATATTTAATAAAGTAGAGAGAGGAGATATTTTTAAATGGAAAAAAGGAAAAAATTAAGTGGGGTACTTGGGCAGTCATGAGAGGATAACATGGAGCTTGGGTTCGGGTTCGGTCGAGCCGGGTCGGGTCAAAATCGGACAGGGTGAAATAATAAAATTAAATATATATTTATGATCACGGGTAAATAAATAATATGCGGGGACTCCAATAAATGGGACACAAGCGTCATGTTGGTAGTAGGCTTCATATGGGCCACGTCCATACTTTGGGTTGACTAGGTTGGATCAATGTCGGGTCCCAAAATTAAGTTGGAAATTAAATCAGGTTTTACGGTAGATAATTAATTGGCCTAAATTGATCCAAAAGTTGTGCGAAGAAAATGAAGCACAAAATGGAGTGTCTGAGTGGGACACGAAGGTCATGGATAAAGAACGTCTCGAGTAGATTATTCATGAGAAGTTGGTTTCGAGAAAACGACTGGTCTGGTGCTCCTAAATTAAAAGTCACGGTAACGTACAAACGATGATCAAAGATAAAAGTGGGAATAATTATTCAATGATTAATTGGTCTAAGTTGACCCGAAGTTGTGCGATACAAAAAGGCACAAGGGAACGAGTTTAAGTGGGACATGATATATCAACATGAAGATAATCTTGTCTACTTCAAAACCCATGAAGAGAGTTTACAGAGATTGGCATCCCTGACGCTCCAGAAGTCAAAGTCATGGAAAGGATCATTTAATGATCAAAAACAATTAAATAATAAAATATTTATCAAAAATAATTCATTCAGAAAATTTAAAATAAACCCTGAAATTCAGGTGGCTTACAGTTAAGGTTTTGCAAATCGGGTTTTGGGCTTTTTGAGAAGTCAAGCAGTTAGGAAGTTGTTTGGGCTTTTCTAAGTGAGTTTGTTTTTAAAAACGAAAGGTATTTTTGAAAACGTTTTTGGGTAGCCTATTTGCCTGTACGACTCGATGTACATTATATTTCTAGACCCAATAAATTATGAAAAATACATTAATAATAAAAATACAGACTCAATGGCAAAATAGCTTCAAGTCTTGAACGGTAGTAGTAGCAGTCTGAGCAGATCGTCCAAGTAGCCCTTATATCGAGACAGGGTTAGATTAATTATTAAAATCAGGTTTGAACATGACCAATTGGCCAACATGGGTAACATATTCTAATGATAGTCATGACTAAGTTCTTAATTTTTATTCCCAACAAGTCAAACTAGCCTATGGTCATAAGGCCTCTAGAGGTGCTAAAGGTAATACTTAGGAACTGCTTACTAACTAATAGTTTCTAATGTTTATTGGCAATGACAAGGTAATTTACACGATGCATGATAACTAGGCTAGTGAAGGTGTGGATCTACTATCAATTTGTGTCTCAACAGAAAATAGTAAAACTAGGGTAATAACTGTTATATCCTTGTTGTCCTAATGGGTGTCTATCACGACCACGGTAAATGCTCCATATTGTTGCTGATGTACAACATGATTGTAACACCCAGTTTTCTAAAATGTGGATAATTCTAAAATTTTGTAATTTTAATTATTTATTAATGATATTTAAATTATGATATAATTTTTGGTAATTTAAGATTATTTTAAAAACTATTTAAAACTATGACTTGTGATTTTGATATTTTGCTAGTGAAACCCTAGAGACTGTCTAACCTAGAGCCCAACCATGTGATTAGGATATTTTAATTGTCATTTTGGCTTCAGGATATTTTGGTCATTTTGAGAATTTTGGATTTATTTTGAATTATTGGAGTGATGGTTGTTATTTTTTACCTTTGCTAGTTGAGACTTTGGAGACTAACCTAGATGTTGACTTTAACTATGGTGACTTGATTAGCATGGTGGGACCCTCAACCCAAGTTAAGTTATTTTGAATAAAGTTCATAAAGAGAATAAGTGATTTAGTGCATGGACTTTTGACTTAAGGATTGATTTCATTTATCATTGAAACTTGGCCCAAGCCCATTAGTCATAACCCTAACCCTAATTTTTTTCCCTTACATGGCCGGCCCCTATAGGGAATCCCCTCCCTATTTAATCACTCTTCCTAGTTCTTGCCTCTTTTACATCTCAACAACTTTTGAAAAGAAAGATGCATTGGTCATTCTTCCCCAATTCATAAATCTTTCATTTGAATTCCTTTTTTACTCTAGTTTCTTGCATTAGAACGTAATCTCATTCTATTTTCTGTTCATGGAGAGAAAAATCAGATTTGGTACAATTTGGAGCTTTTGGCTTGCAAGAGGAATCTTCCTATTTGGGGCTTTTCTTTGAGTTTGATACTCTATAGGTAAACACCTCAAATTATCATTTAATCTTGATTTCTTTGCATGATAGCCTAGATCTAGGTGTCCCCTAGCTATGGTGTGTTCTTGGTGATGTTTTGCATTAATTTCGTGTCCGTATCAGACACGTATCACATTCTATTTGCAAGTGTTTGTTAGAATGCCTCAATAGAATTTATTTTGCTATTTTCGAAATGTAATTGAATGAAATTGTAGCCCTACATGTGTAGATCACAATCCCTCTTGACTAAGTTGATCCTTTTGTCATTTTCGTGTCAAAAACTGACACGGATACGCAGCACGAGCAGTGTGCTCGATGCCCAGCTGCTCGAGGTGTCGTGTACACTGTACACGACAACATTTTACACAAAATTTCTTGGACACACGGAGCACATGTCTGACACGACACACAAGTAATTTTATGCAATATAATTTTATATCGAGGGAGAAATCGCGTGGGCACATGTTTTACACTGCACTGTGCACGCGTGTCTCGTCCTTCTGATACTGGCTTTATGTCCATCGTGGACACGTCGTGGTGACGTGTCAGGGATACGAACGTGTTGCCCTACGTTGGGCAAACACGGGGACACGAGCACGTGTCATGATTCAACACGTGTCGCGTGCACAAACCCATGGCACGCACGTACCACACTGTCAGTACACTATTTCAATATTCAGTGTGTTGGATTATTTTGGACACGGTTGTCTCCAGTTTTTAGATGCCAAATCAACTGTAAGACACATACACACATGTCACATCAATTACCAACCCATTAAACTGATTATTAATTGTGATTTGAATTCGAAATCGGGTTTCCCCAATTTTTCTGATACTAGGTTCAGTGTATTGATTTTCCTGAGATTTAAATTAGGTTTTACTAATTTTTAGATGATTAATTTGCAATGTTGGTCCACATATATATATCCGAGTTTAAGTTACATGTTAGGATTCATGTTAGCATTTGACTATTGGGTTTTCGAAATGCTATTGGACTGTTGTAAACTCAAACTGAAACCAATTTCATGTTTACACTGAAACTGGTATCTATACACACATGTTCCCCAACCTGTGTTGTAATCTATATACACTGATTTCTAATATTATGCACATATACAAGACCAACCCATGATGCAAATCTGAACAGACACTTACTCACACATTGATACACACACACACATATGAACACTGACCTGAGAACATGAACACACACAAACCTGACCCTATATGTCCAGCTACCTATACACACACACCCCCTATCTACAGTATACACACACACACATAGAGATAAACACACACAGAGGAAACCTAAGAACATGAACACACCCACACTTACATCTTAACCTAAAAACTGAGATTATGTAAATATGCAAACTGAGTTGATAAGTTGGTTTTGATTTTGGAGTTAAACATTTGTTAACTGAGTATTTGATTTAGGTTTTGGTTTGATATAAAAGTCATGTTTAATTCTCGAGTCCCTCTATCTCACTCATTCACTCATGTTCAGTCTTCACAGCTACCCTTCCACTCTTCACTATCACACATCCATGTACACCCTAACCTATAATGAAAACTGAATACAAATATATGGCTACACACACAACCACACACACACATTACTGCTACCTCCTCCAATACATACACACAGGTCACGAGCCTGTCACTAAAACCTGAACACTCACACACACCCTATGTACTGCTACCTACCCCCTTTCACTAAAACTTGAGAACCTGTGATACACACACACACTCATAAAACCCCCCATTTCCTGAGATAGTCCACTCTACTGCCTATATTTCACAAACCTTTAAACCTCTTATATGCCACACACACACCAATATATATCATCTTGCCATGTACTGCCCTCATACACATATATGTGCACACACACACACATACACCCCCTTCCAACCTCTCTCTATTTATCTAAGTATGTATATACCTATGCTTGTATGCATGTAAATGGAAATGTATGCATCTATCTATATATATAGTGTAATGTACAATATAGAGTAATGTAATGTATATAAAGTATGCAAGAATAATAGTAGTTAATGATATACAAAACTGAAATATACAATACAATGCATGAATAAATAGATGAAATGCAAACATGTAGATAATGATATACATGCATGTTATGTACTCATGTAGATACATGTGTGTATGAATACAAGTATCTAATGTATGCATGTAGGTAATTTGATGTAGTGTAGCATAGGCATGCATGATATGTAATGTAATGCAATAATGTATGTAATGTATGTATTCATATAGTATCTATTTATATTATGCATTATTTTGGTTCAGATTGCCTTGTGGTTATGTGTGAGTGCTAGCCTAGGCTTGGTTAGGCCTAGTGAGACTTATTAGACTTGTTTGGGCTAGGACTTGACCTAGTTGACCTAGTTTGACTAGTGTGGTTGGCTAGAGTTGACCAAGTGTTGACTTTAGTCTAGTTTGACCTAGACAACATGCAGATGCATTGTATATTTCATTTATCATCCCCTGTATACATCTTGAGTTTTGTTGCTCTGAATAGGAGTCAGACACCTCTCCTTAGAAAGTATTTTCCCTTCAGATACTTAGGATATCAGGCGAGTACATTCTCTGATCATTTCATAACTTGCTTAGGATTATATTCTTGCTCTAGATTACCTTATTTGATGCTGTCACGATATTATCACGGATTGGTACTATATGGATCCCTACATTGAGATGTTATTCCCCTCAGGAGCATCGGATACTTCATGTCATGTGTTTCACGCACATCATATATTCCTCGCTGTTATGTTATTCATGTATACTCATGTGCTTTATGTACGTTCATGTATGCTCGTGTACTCTCATTTGCTCCTATGTACGGCCATGTTTCTCACCTGCTTCATGTGTAACCTACACTTCATGTGCACCCTTCTATGGGCCTTCATGTTGAATTCATGTAGACTCAGTTCTGAGCCCTCATGTATAATTTATGTGCACCTATCTATGGGCTTTCATGTGAAAGTCATGTGCGTAACATAACTTGTCTTGATCCTTGTGTATTGATTGGGGTACGGGAGAGTATAAATGGTCATGTGAACAATTCTAAAGTAGTATACTCATGTGCAAACTCTTAGATTACTCATGTGCAAATTCAAGCCGTTCACATGTCTATCTTTTACTCTACATCACTAGTCACTGATAGTTCTCTACTTGTAGTTGTTTTTTCCATTGTAATTCTCTCTTTTACATCATGTACATTCCTTCAGTTTTTATGTATCGTACTCTTTGCATGTTTATATTTTTCTAACCTGTTATGATCTGTGTGAGATGTATTGTGCTCGCTCCTGTCCTAATTGGACCTGTTGAAAATATTACACAGGATGATGAGGAACCCGACACCCCTTACTACGGAGCTTGTCTTTATGACACTCGCGACCTGGACCTTTGGAAGCTTCATGCAGCTGCTGAGGATGATACTCATGCATAGTATAGATAGTTTAGACTGTTCTTTCTTTTTATGTCAGTTGTTGTCTTTGATTTTAGAGTTGTTTTATTTTGGAGATGTTGAGGCTTGTGTTTGTTAACTTTGATTTTCACTTCGGTTTTTATCTCAGTTTTGAGGATTTCCTTATCTATTCTATCGTGTCATATTCTACCTTTAGATTGTGATTGAGTTGTACCTTCTGTGACTTGGCCTCCAGTTGGAGGGTATTTATATTATGTTTGTTATGTTCATGACCTAGAACATCGTTCTACCGCCAACACTGTGGCGTAGGCTGGACGTACCCACTTCTCGTGCCCCTACACTGGGTGCGGGTCATGACATGTTTTTAGTGGTAGTCCATGCAGATCGAGTTTGTGTAGTGGTATTCGAACTAGAGTAACACTACAGCCTGCAGTAGGATTAGGATTTTTCTTGAGGTACACAATCACATTAGGAAAAACTCTTAACTGAATTCCTGCCATCTAAATTCTTATTGAAGATTGCTTCCATGAAATAACTGTCCTCCCTTGAATTATCGTTTCAATCTCAATATTGATTCCTTGTTTGATCTGTCTCCAGGATGGTGATTGAGACACGATCGCATCGCTCTGGCCCAGCAGATGCTGGTGAGAGGTCTGCCACCCCTCGCCCGATTGTGGACGCTGGGGCTACAGCACCTCCTATTTTTGCTCATATAGGAGCGTCTGCAGCTTTTGGCAGTGCACCTCCACCTGTCCGGAGGTCTTCTCCCGTCATTCCGGATATGTTCCAGTAGCAGCTACCTTCAGGGATAGTGGATGCGGCTCAGATGTTTACCTTCTTCCAGCAATTCCTGGAGACTCAGTAGCAGATACAGCAGAGCCAGTGTGCTGATTTCTGACAGAGCGTACATGAAACCCAACAGTTGTTCAGGACGACAGTAGAGCTGGTGACTGCTCAACCATTGTGAGGACAGATGCAGCAGTATCAGCCGAAGACTCCAGACATCCAATCCTTTAAGAAGATGGGACCCCGAGACTTCAAAGGTACAGAGGGCATCATATAAGCTGATAATTGGATGGAGCATATTGAGGAGATATTCCGATTGGCACAGATACCAGTTGGATTATAGATTGAGGCAGCAGCCAGTCAGATGCAAGACTTGGCCCATACTTGGTACCAAACGGACCCGAGGGTTGGTACAGCCGGTCAGACTTGGGCAACATTTAAGAAATTATTCAAGGAGAAATTCTTTCCCGATACAGTACTCGGTGCCTTGGACGCGCAGTTCGAGAGTTTGGTTCAGGGGAACCAGACTATTGAAGAGTACACCGAGGAGTTATGCCGTCTGAGTAGGTTCGTTGAGGATCTTACTGAGGCCGGGAAGGCGAGGAGGTTCCGCAGAGGCTTGATCAGGAAGATCAGGTAGTATACCAAGAGCAGCCGCGATGCCACTTTCGAACAGATTCTGGTAGGAGCCACGGCAGCGGAGGACGATCTTAGGCTGAAGGAGAAGAGGACACGAGACACTTATGGAGCTAGTTGCAGTGTGGGCCCAGCCAAGAGGCCCCACTTCTAGATTCAGCAGCAGTATCCACAACGGATGCCCCACTTACAGATTCAGCAGCAGTATCAGCAGCCGAGAGCCCACTCTCAGCAACAGCAGTTTTAAGACCGGGTACCCTTTCAACAGGTGCAGTAGCAGCAGAGGCAACAGCAGGCCCCGGGACAGCAGCTTGTTATCCTTTGCCCTTTCTATAAGAAACCAGGGCACGATTGGAGCGAATGCTGGAAGAGGCTGGGCAGATATTTGCTTTGCGGAGGATCCGATCATCGGCTAAGAGAGTGTCCTGAGTCTTTTGGACGGACAGTTTAGGGAGCAGGAGCTAGGGCTCTGGTGGGCCAGCAGAAGGGATTGCCCTTACCAACTCAGCAACAGAGGTACATGTAGCATCAACAACAGGCCAGGAAAGGCCAGCATGGACGAGCTTTCGCCATGGCAGTCAAGGATGCACAGGCCATTGGAGATCTTACTGCAGGTTCCATTCTTCTCGATTCCATTTCTGCAATTGCCTCTTATAACTATCTTGAAATTCGATTCCATCTGTTTCTTGTTGATTGATCAATTTTGTTCTGTTGTTCTTATGTTATGATTGATTTTCTTTCGAGATAAGTCATATGGGCTAGGTTACCTCAGTTATGGGATAAAGAATCTTCGATAGTCGTGTTAGCTAGCATAGTGAGGACATATAGTCAGATTTTGGACGTCTTTCTCGGGTGTGGGAATTAAGATTTTTGCTGCCAAGCATGCGGCAATGCAAAAATTTTAAATACCATGATTCTAGTGGTATGTAACTTAGTCGAGGGCTCTGTGATTATCGTAGCCTTGCTCACTAGCATGACGAAGATTCTGAGTATCATGATTTCGGACAGACGCATATGATTATCAAACTGTATGATTTGAGACAATGATGGTGGGGTGTTGACCTAGAAGGAGTACTACCATCTTAATTTTGAGGGCAAAATTTCTCTAAAGAGGGTAGACATATAACACCCAGTTTTCTAAAATGAGGATAATTTTAAAATTTTGAAATTTTAATTATTTATTAATGATATTTAAATCATGATATGATTTTTAGTAATTTAAGATTATTTTAAAAACTATTTAAAACCATGACTTGTGATTTTGATGTTTTGCTAGTGAAACCCTAGAGACTGTCTAACCTAGAGCCCAACCATGTGATTAGGATGTTTTAATTATCATTTTGGCTTAAGGATATTTTGGTCATTCTGAGAATTTTGGATTTATTTTGAATTATTGGTGTGATGGTTGTTATTTTTGACCTTTGCTAGTTAAGTCTTTGGAGACTAACCTAGATGTTGACTTTAACCATGGTGACTTGATTAGCATGGTGGGACCCTAGTCTAACTTAAGTCAACCCAAGTTAAGTTATTTTGAATCAAGTTCATATAGAGAATAAGTGATTTAGTGCATGGACTTTTGACTTAAGGATTGATTTCATTTATCAATAAAACTTGGCCCAAGCCCATTAGTCATAATCCTAACCCTAATTTTTTCCCTTACATGGCCGGCCCCCATTGGGAATCCCCTCCCTATTTAATCTCTCTTCCTATTTCTTGTCTCTTTTGCATCTCAACAACTTTTGGGAAGAAAGAGGCATTGGTCATTCTTCCCAATTCACAACTCTTTTATTTTAATTCCTTTTTGACTCTAGTTTCTTGAGTTAGAACCTAATCCCACTCTATTTTCTGTTCATGGAGAGAAATCTCATATTTGGTACAATTTAGAGCTTTTGGCTTACAAGAGGAATCTTCCTATTTGGGGCTTTTCCTTAAGTTTGATACTCTATAGGTAAACACCTCAAATTATCATTTAATCCTGATTTCTTTGCATTATAGCCTAGATCTAGGTGTGCCCTAGCTGTGGTGTGTGTTTGGTGAAGTTTTGCATTGATTTTGTGTCCGTATCAGACACGTATCATATTCTATTTGCAAGTATTTGTTAGAATGCCTCAATAGAATTTATTTTGCTACATTCGAAATGTAATTGAATGAAATTGCAGCCCTACATGTGTAGATCACAATCCCTCTTGACTAAGTCGATCCCTGTGTCATTTTCGTGTCAAAAATTGACACGGACACGCAGCACGAGCAGTGTGCTCGATGCCCAGCTGCTCGAGGTGTCGTGTACACTGTACACGACACTATTTAACACAAAATTTCTTGGGCACACGAAGCACATGTCTGACACGACACCCAAGAAATTTCATGCAATAAGGTTTCGTATCGAGGGAGAAATCGCGTGTGCACGTGTTTCACACTGCACTGTGCACGCATGTCTCGTCCTTCTGATATGGGCTTTATACCCCTCGTGGACACGTCGTGGTGAAGTGTCCGGGACACGAACGTGTTGCCCTATGTTGGGCGTACACGGGGACACGAGCACATATCGTGATTCGACTCGTGTCATGTGCACAAACCCATGGCTTGCACGCACCACACTGTCAGTGCACTGTTTCAATGTTCTGTGTGTTGGATTATTTTGGACACGGTTGTGTCCAATTTTTGGATGCCAAATCAACTGTAGGACACATACACACATGTCACATCAATTACCAACCCATTAAACTGATTATTAATTGTGATTTGAATTTGAATCGAGTTTCCCCAATTTTTCTGATACTACGTTCAGTGTATTGATTTTTCTGAGATTTAAATTGGGTTTTACTGATTTTTAGATAATTAATTTGCAATATTGGTCAACATATATATATATATATATATATATATATATATATATATATATATATATGAGTTTAAGTTATATGTTAGGATTCATGTTAGCATTTGATTATTGGGTTTTCAAAATGCTATTGGACTGTTGTAAACTCAAACTGAAACCGATTTCATGTTTACACTGAAAACTGGTATCTATACACACATGTTCCCTATCCTACGTTGTAATCTATATACACTAATTTTTGATATTATGCACACACACATGACCAACCCATGAGGCAAATCTGAACAAACACTCACTCACACATTGATACACACACATGAACACTGACCTGAGAACAGGAACACACACAAACCTGAGACCCTACATGTCCCGCTACCTATACACACACACCCTATCTACAGTATACACACACACATAGAGATATACACACACAGGAAACCTGAGAACAGGAACGCACCCTCACTCTCACCCTAACCTAAAAACTGAGATTATGTAAATATACAAACTGAGTTGATAAGTTGGTTTTGATTTTGGAGTTAAACATTTGTTAACTGAGTATTTGCTTAGGTTTTGGTTTGATATAAAATTCATGTTTGATTCCCGAGTCCCTCTATCTCACTCATTCACTCATGTTCAGTCTTCACAGCTACCCTTCCACTATTTACTGTCACACATCCATATACAACCTAACCTACGATAAAAATTGAACAGAAATATATGGCTACACACACAACCACACACACACATTACTGCTACCTCCTACAATACACACACAGGTCAGAGCCTGTCATTGAAACCTGAACACTCACACACACCCTATGTACTGCTACCTACCCCCTTTCACTAAAACCTG
Organism: Iris pallida; assembly: GCA_029216955.1. Classification (NCBI taxonomy): domain Eukaryota; kingdom Viridiplantae; phylum Streptophyta; class Magnoliopsida; order Asparagales; family Iridaceae; genus Iris; species Iris pallida. The sequence continues at coordinate 32,989,587 of JANAVB010034417.1, forward strand.
AGAACCGGTGATACACACACACTCATAAAACCCCCTGTTTTCTGAGATACTACACTCTACTGCCTATATTTCACAAACCCTTAAATCTCTCATATGCCACACACACACCAACATATATCATCTTGCCATGTACTGCCCTCACACACATATATGTGCACACACACACATACACCCCCTTCCACCCTCTCTCTATGTATCTAAGTATGTATATACCTATGCTGGTATGCATGTAAATAGAAATGTATGTATCTATCTATATATATAGTGTAATGTACAATATAGAGTAATGTAATGTATATAAAGTATGCAAGAATAATACTAGTTAATGATATGCAAAACTGAAATATACAATGCAATGCATGAATAAATAGATGAAATACAAACATGTAGGTAATGATATACATGCATGTTATGTACTCATGTAGATACATGTGTGTATGAATACAAGTATCTAATGTATGCATGTAGGTAATTTGATGTAGTGTAGCGTAGGCATGCATGATATGTAATGTAATACAATAATGTATGTAATGTATGTATTCATATAGTACCTATTTATATTATGCATTGTTGTGGTTGAGATTGCCTTGTGATTGTGTGTGAGTGCTAGCCTAGGCTTGGTTAGGCCTAGTGAGACTTATTAGACTTGTTTGGGCTAGGACTTGACATAGTTGACCTAGTTTGACTAGTGTGGTTGGCTAGAGTTGACCAAGTGTTGACTTTAGTCTAGTTTGACCTAGACAGCTTACAGATGCATTGTACATTTCATTTATCATCCCCTGTATACATCTTGACTTGTGTTGCTCTGAATAGGAGTCAGACACCTCTCCTCAGACAGTATTTTCCTTTCAAATATTCAGGATATCAGGCGAATACATTCTCTGATCATTTCATAACTTGCTTAGGATTATATTCATGCTCTCGATTACCTTATTTGATGCTGTCACGATATTATCATGGATTGGTACTATATAGATCCCTACATTGAGATGTTATCCCCCTCGGGAGCATCGGATACTTCATGTCATGTGTTTCATGCACATCATGTATTCCTCGCTCTCTTGTTATTCATGTATACTCATGTGCTTCATGTACGTTCATGTACGCTCGTGTACTCTCATGTGCTCCCATGTACGACCATGTTTCTCATGTGCTTCATGTGTAACCTGTACTTCATGTGTACCCCTCTATGGGCCTTCATGTGGAATTCATGTACACTCAGTTCTGAGCCCTCATGTATACTTCATGTGCACCCATCTATAGACTTTCATGTGAAAATCATGTACGTAACATAACTTGTCTGGCTCCTTGTGTATTGATTGGAGTACGGGGGAGTATAAATGGTCATGTGAACAATTCCAAAGTAGTATACTCATGTGCAAACTCTTAGATTATTCATGTGCAAATTGAAGCCGTTCACATGTCTATCTTTGTACTCTACATCACTAGTCACTGATAGTTCTCTACTTGTAGTAGATATTTCTATTACAGTTCTCTCTTTTACATCATGTATATTCTTTTAGTTTTTATGTATCGTACTCTTTGTATGTATATATTTTCTAACCTATTATGATCTGCGTGAGATGTATTGTGCTCGCTCCTGTCCTGACTAGACCTGTTGAAAATATTACAGAGGATGATGAGGAACCCTGCACCCCTTACTATAGAGCTTGCCCAGATGACACTCGCGACCTGTATAGGAACAAAATCGTAAAGAGAATACTCTAGAGGGGGGGTGAATAGAGTAGGCAGCAGAAATATTGCTACATTAAAACTTGTTAGCAGTTAGATCACAGTAATAATAATCACAAAGTAAATAAATGTAAAGAAAAGAGTGATCAGAAGGCAAATGCAAACACAGAGATTTATACTATTTTTTCTCTTGTGAGGACTAGTCCAGTCGAAAGAACTCTAGCTTCCAGTTGAATCAATTATTGGAAAATCCCGCAAGTTTTCATATGAAGTCCTTGCAACTTCTACAGGCTTGAGCTTTGATACGAAGAACTCGACCAACTTCAGTTTTGAAGAGTCTTTCTTCAATCAAGCCTCCGATTATAATTTCTCTGAAATCTTCTAGTCCGCACCGTACCGGCAAATTGACTAGAGAATTGTAACTGGCTTGGGATTTGAAAATGGAAGCATTTTGAAAACTCTTTGGAAGAAACGTAAGCTTTAGAAGAGAGAAGATAAAAGTGAATGAGTGTGTTGAAATGATCAGAATTCCTCTCTATTTATAGTTTTTCCAAAGACAGAACTCTGATAGAATTCGGGCAGAATTCGGACAAAACTCTTTCTAACAAACCGCAACTGAAGGGAGACCAAGTTCAAAATCCAACGTTCACATAACGTTCAACTTGGCCGAACTCTGGCCGAGTTCTGTCAGGGTTTGGTCAGGTTTATTTTATGAAAATTGTTTTTGACTTTTTGAAAATCCTTCAGAAGCTTTTTGCAAAAGCAGATGTTTTTCAAAAACATAGATCATTTAAAAAATATATGTTAGTTTTGAAAAACGACTTCGGATAGCCTATTTGCTAGTACGACTTGGTGTATAGATAGTTTAGACTGTTCTTTCTTTTTATGTCAGTTGTTGTCTTTGATTTCAGAGTTGTATTATTTTGGAGATGTTGAGGCTTGTGTTTGTTAACTTTGATTTATTTTACTTCTGTTTGTATCTCAGTTTTGAGGATTTCCTTATCTATTCTATCGTGTTATATTCTACCTCTAGATTGTGATTGAGTTGTACCTTCTGTGACCTGGCCTCCAGTTGGAGAGTTTTCATATTGTGTTAGTTATGTTCATGACCTAGAACAGCATTCTACCGCCGACACTGCGGCGTAGGCTGGACGTATCCACTTCTCGTATCCCTACACTGGGTGCGGGTTGTGACAATGATGTCTAATCGTCTTATTTCGAATCATCCTAGTTGGTACTGGAGCTGGGTTGATTAAACCATATAAACATAAATCAAGGTTAGGAACAAGCAAAATAAGAAAATACTTGAAATATTCTCAAGAACGATACAAAGCGAACAAGATGCATATGACGTAGTCTAAATAAAATTATAGAACCATATTCCCTCGTAATCATGATATCCTAAATCTTCCCCCTTAGCACGCATCTGGCTGTAAAACTCCTGATTTTATAATTTAACAAATGGCTGCAGTGCGTTTCTACCAAGCCAAATAATATAAGTTCTATAACTTATCTTTGGCCAAATCCATAAGATGTTTCCAAGTGATGTAGTTTAGGTAAAATCCGAGAAACATATACAACTATGATGCCATGATTTGAAGTCCTGCCTCGCCAGTATTTCTCTGGCTGCAAAAATATTTGATTCAGTAATACAAGGTAAAATATAGTTTTCGAACTTCCCTTAGACTAATCCATGAGACATTTTTCTGATGTGATAGCAAGGTGAAGATACGTACACTACAAAGATTCACCTTACTGGCACGAACAAATAAGAATTAGGGTAGAACATAATCGATTGGATGCAAATCAAGCAGTCAAGTCAGAGTTTGAAACAAAGTCAAGGAAGGTATCAAGCATGTGGATGAGATCCTAAATTCTTTATGTAGGCTTGCTCGATACAGTAATGTAGCTAAAACAATATTTTCTTGACCTTCATGGGCCACCACAAAAATATGTAATGCCCGAGTCACAATATGCGTAGGACAAGGAATACGTAACATGCCAGTTGTATATATATGCAGACTACTCCAATATATGGAATCTACATATCCACATATAAGCTATATTATAAGAGATCCAGCTCGTAATAATATATCTGGGTCACAGGAAATATCTATATCTCATCCACGGCAGCAAATAAAATAAATAACTATCAAATGTCTCAACTGAAATATAAAATGAAATATTTGTTGGGTGGAGACAAATCCACTACCGAGTGACTGAATGAAATTAACTGAAGTAAACAAGATAAAGGATAGCAACTACATAAGTCCATCAACTAAAAGAAAATCAAATATTCTTAAAGGATGAGATCTCCTTGTCTGCAAGCGAAGAGCCTGATTCAGAACCGTACTCTTCGGGATACTGTCAAACGTCTATACTTGTAGAGATCACCAGGTCCTGAAAAGGACGTAACAAGATACATAATATCATGCTATATGAATTGTCACGATAGATAAATAAAGGTGTAAAAGACTATCCTAGACAACAAATTTGCAAAAGGGTATCCTAACCATCTATCTTGCAATTAGAGGACAACTTTCACAAGCATGGGTGGAATTTGGACTAGTTGTGTAATACTTTCATTCAGTCATCTGTATTCGGCCATAACGTTCTAAAATGTCAAAGGGTATGTGGAATTTGTATCTCACTATAGTTCCATCCGGAGACTATGTTTACATGTTTGGCTTCCCGCATGCACTAGTAACTACCCTTGTCCAAGATTCCTATACTGACTAAGTCATGTCCATAACTCGTCCAATTTTGTTAACTGCTTGAATCTCTATATCCTAATCATAATGGTTACAATTTTCTATCCATCACACGACTCTTACGAACCAATGTTTAGTCAAATACGCAGGTCGTGCCCTTAGCAAAATGTTTGAAACCATGGGATGTGAGTGTTATGGCCAAAGGAGATATAAGGATGTCCCACAATCATAAGGTAGTCCGCTAAGACTGGGTCAAAATGCATCAAATAAAATATAGCAACAAAAACGACTAATATAGTCATTTGCACCCAAGTATGACTTGGACGCACAGTTTATAATAAATAAAACTAAACAAATATGAAGAAATAAGTAAATTCTGAAAATGAATAATATGAACAATAAATATAGCATGGTATCTTGCCTGGTTGTGGTTGGATATTTTGACGATGTCAGTAGACGAAATCAACAAGTAAGAAGAAGCTACAAGGATGGAACTTCCCCAAACGTCCCTGAATGCTGAAAAAAACTTTACTAATGCTTTTAGGATAAAAGAAAATAACTAAGATTGAATGCCCATAAGTCCAATTCTGGACACAGGGGCAAAACAGTAATTTTGGGCCAAAACTGTATTTGCCCTTGGACCCACTTTGTACCGAAAAGCATGCCAAACCCTATGGTATCTAAAGTCAACATACTATATGTCTACGGGTCTATTTTTGATACAAACTCAACGGTATATCCAATTTTCCATTCCGATGATCCGTGTACAACATTGTTCGTTGAATCAGATCGTGGCGGATACGGCGTTCTTTGACGAATGCAGGAAGAATTCGTCGCGCACGCGCAACCAATTCAAATTCTGTCAAAGTCCATACATCCACATAGTTCGTACACATCTTTCTATGCCCTCGATTTGTGACCAAGTCATCCGGTTTGACAGGATGCAGCCCGTATCGCTGATTTTAGAGTTTTAAAAAACTATTTTTTTGCCATTTTGGAACTAATTTAAAATAGTAAATAGTAAACAAAAAGAAAAACTAAAAATAGCATTTTGTAGCCGTATAGGTTGTCTATATGGCTGTTCAAGTGGATTTTCAAATTGATCAATGATTTGACATAAATTATACTTCAAAATTGGAGTTTCATGACAGTTTCTATATTCAAAAAATTAAGTTTTTTTTCTCGATTTTGGAACTCGATTTACGAAGCACACGATTCGAAATAAAAAACTATTTAAAGGGAAGTTAAGAGGGTTAGGTTGTCTACATATCGGAGAAATTGGTTCGCAAAAATGTGAAGCGAGGAGGGAGTAACCAGCACGCAAAGGAGGGACCGAAACTGCGTTGCTGTTGTTGTGCACTCTCTGTTATTGTGCTGCTGTTGCGCTGTGGCACTGGTTGGCGGCCTGCGGCGGCTCCGACAGCTGTAGGCAGGTGGTGGTGACGGCCAGGGGTTGGGGCAAATGCCTGGGATGGAGGTTTGATGTCCACGATAGGTTTTGGAGTAGTTTCAATGGATTTTCGAACTTTATATATATACCGAATTCTCCAATTGTAAATCTGAAATTAAATCAGATTTTGATTCAAATTTCCACTGGGTTTAATGAAATCTTGTAGATAATGAGATTATGATCATGTCGAAGAAATTTTGGTTCAAATTGATCAAGATTTGATCAATTTTCAAATCGTCAAAAATTTAAAATAACACACAGTCGACCAAAGGCTATTTTCGCATATCGCGAGAAATTCAATTTCTCGCAATATTTTGATTTCAATTTTTAAAAAAAAATACAAATCTTAGATATATATATATATATATATATATATATATTTTATATATATATATATATATATATATATATATATATATATATATATATATATATATATTAGAAATAGATTTTTGTACATACTTATCCCAGAATCTAAAAAAAACCCTTAATATTTATTTATATAATCATTTTATATTTAATCATTTTAATATTAAAATATTTTTAAAGAAATATTAATTTTGATAATAATATCATTTTAAATATTTAAACATGATTTTATAAATATTATTTAAATACAAATAAATACTTTAAATAAACCCTTAATATTTATGTATATAATCTATTTGTTTTTTTCTATAATCTATAAATAACCCAAAAATAATTTAAACAAAATTTAAAAAAATATTTCCATATAAGTCTTACACATAATTTATCTATTTATATAAAATAAAATCCATATATATAATTTATCTCTTATGTCTAGTTATATAAATAAATCTATAAATCCTAAAAGTAGCACAAACTAAAAATATATAAACAAGTGTATATTTTGAAAAATATATATTTAACTCATATCTAATTACAAATAAAATACATTTACTATATATGTATATATACTGATTATATTTATAGAAGAAAATATAGGGCCAATATTATATATGCAAATTAATATAATAAGTAAATCAGAAAAATAAATAACTGTAAAATAAATAAATAATTTTTTAGGAAAATTAGGGGGCTTTACAACCAGGGATTGAGACAGGTTATCTTGCTCAGGATTAGAGGTTGTGCTAGAGGAGTTTTCTTGATCCAAGGGTTTGCAGTTTGATTAGAGTCATGGACATTTTATTTTTGTAGCTATGTCCTACCTATTTTCTTATTTCAGTTATTTCCTATTTTTCAGCATTTTACTTTTATTTTCGTGGATATATTTCCACTAGACTTCGACTATTTTATACAGATCTTGTATTTGGATATTTAAACTTATTTCTATTTCAGTCAGACATTTATTATATATTTCTATCTATATTGATGTTGTTATCCTGTGGATGAGACTATAGTGGTTATAATGTTGTTGTGGACTTATTAAATTATCTATGACTGTTATATTGTAGATGTAGGACTTCAGCGTACTACGATTAGGATAAGTCCATTAAATTGGGAATACTTGTTCTAGCCATACAGCTGGCATGCTCATGTCTTGGGTCCCTATGTATTTTAAACTTGGGCGTGACACTAGGATCCGCCACGTATCATCTCAACTATGACAAGTGGAATACGTTATGAACTCTTTCAAGTGCACGTGGTAAGTCTAGTCGGTAGGCCATCGTACCTACCCTCTCAAGAATACTGAAGGGTCCGATGAACCATGGACTAAGCTTTCCGCCTCCACAAAAGCGAATTGTGCCCTGTGTTGGAGAAATTCTCATAAACACCTGATCGCCAACCTATCATAAGGCAAGGCCTCAATACCAAATCTAAAACCAGCAATCACAAGCAACATAACAGAAGAAAGTAAAACTATACCTTAAACTCCAAAGGTCTCCGGTGGCTATCGGCCCATTGCTGCTGTCTGTCATGTGCCACCCGAAGCCTATATCTAATCAGTTTGACCTTCTCCACTGTATCCACAACCATCTCAGGGCCAAGCAAAGCCCTGTCTCCAACATCTTCCTAAGATAAGGGAGTGCGATACCTCCGACCATATAGTATCTCAAATGGTGACATCTCTATACTGGCCTGGTAGCTATTATTGTAAGCAAACTCTACCACGTGGAGATGGTCCTCCCAAGAACCCCTAAAATATAGGATATAGGTACGAAGCATATCCTCGAAAGTTTGAATAGTCCTCTCTGACTGCCAATCCGATTGAGGGTGATATGCGGTACTAAACTTGAGCTGAGTGCCCAAGCTAGCCTACAAAGTCCTCGAGAAGTTAAAAGTGAATCGACTATCCCGATCCAAGACTATGCTCATAGGAACACCATGTGACCTGATGATCTGCCTCACATTCATCTCTGCCACCTTTTTCGTAGACAAACCCACCTTGAATGGTAAGAAGTTGGCCGATTTGGTCAACCTGTCAACGATGACCCAAATCGCATCTTTCCCTCCTGGAGATCGTGGAAGTCCGGACACAAAATCTATTGTAATGTGCTCCTACTTCCACTATGGAATGGGTAATAGCTGAAGCAATCCACCTGGCACTACAATAAAAAACCCTTTTAATGACGGCTAAAAAACGTCATTAATGATGAACCATGACACTTTTTTTTTCACAGCAACCGTTATGAAAACGGGTGTTATAAATGTTTTTTAAAAGCATCATAAAATAACCGTCATGAATAGTTTCTATAAAAATGTTATGAATAGTTAATATATAGTGCACAATTCAGAACAATTTTAAAACGTCATGAATAGATAATATGTATAGGCTCAATGCAGCACATTTATAACACTTTATACTATTCAAATTAGCATATTTATAATGCTCTATCCTGCACAATATATATTACATTCCAAAAACTTAACATTATATATCACCACCTTTATTACATTTCTCAAAATAGAGTACATATCAACATCTTCATTACATTGAATATCCAAATACAAAATGTACCAAAAAAATAGGAATAAATCTCTCTTTTGCTAACCAAATTATTAGAAATATTTACATAAGTAGATGCTGACCATGGATCTTCTCTCTGCCATCTCTTGAAGATATCGGAAGTCCCAAAGAGAAGTAGTGTCGCAGCTGAGCGACGACTTGGTGCTGCTGCCGCCGGCGCCATCGTGGGAGAGCCTCATTCTCTGATCCCTTACTCTTGCCTGAACCCTCACCAGCGCCTGCATGCACCTCAGCATCACGTTGTGTCCTTTTTGCAAAAAATCGGAAATGTCAACTTAGCACTTTAGTAATCAACGCTGAAATGTGAGCCTAGAAATCAACCTGGATTTTACCAAGCCAATAAATTAAAAAAAGTTAACAACAAATTTATATATTAGAAATCAAAATCGAAAATGCATAATTAAGAAAGCATCACTTATTAGACTGACTGCACTTAGCGCAAATGGGAGAAAAATCCATGTAGGAACTTACTAAAGATCCAATAGTCTAGGATATTGAGTTGGTAATAAAAAATTTAGGATATTTAGTTACAAAAATATGATAATTTTGAATATTTAGGTGCAAATAAACTTGTGCACCATGTCCTCTACTAATCTGTTGTATGTTTCCGTGTTAAATTGCCTGTTAACCTCAGTACTGGTGGATGTACGTATAGGGACCATAGGTGACATTTGGCTTAATGTTAAGAAACATGGTCATATGATTATATTACTTCCTAGCTCATTATATATACCAGGTAACAACACAATGTTTGTAGAAAATTCTGTCATAACTTTTATCCGTCTTTGTCTTCCTACATTGTTGATTGATGCCTTTAATTGTATTTAACTTGTTCTGATAAAATTCTTGGTACCAGTCTGGAATTCTATCAATTGTGTAGCTTATTTAATAATATTTTCTTTTGAGATAATTCTTTCAAGTGATAATAATTCTTATTTTAGCTGATTACATTACGATACTGGAACTTTTCTGTATATGTAAAGTGAAAGTAGAATGTCCACTCATCTCTCTTCTGTAAGATCATGGCCATATTTGAAAACTGAATCTGGATTTACTCAGAATTTAAATAATCTATTTTTTAATCTCTACTAAGTCACTATAACGTCTGTGCATATTATTCTCATTTATGTATAGATCTTCTATGGTGCCACGTTTGTCTGGCAAGTGGAATAGCAGTGTTGCTGATCATGAATTTGCCTAACTTAATAGTGGAAGCAAGCATTGGCCAATCAATATGTGAAATCCTTTATTAGACTTTCATTTTCAAGGGATAATTCTCTTCTCACCTTTTTCTGACCCATCATAGTAATTTGGTTGCAGGTAGGGATCGGTTGGTACTTAAAACTTTTAATTAAGATCTAAGTGGTATATATACCTTGTAAAGTTTTAATAAATAAACAAAGAGAATATTACCATGTAATTAATAATTGATGCAAAAAAGATGATGATGAGTGGAAAGATATACAATACAGCAGTAATTAACATGTTTGGGAAGGAAGCAAATCCATGGATCGATATTCTTGTAAAGATATATTTGCAGCAAAAAAAATAAAAATGGAAGAAGGAAGGAAGCATACCTTCTCGCGGGGCCGGTGCCGGCGACGTGCGTCAACGTCCTCCACCTGGTGGACCTCGCCGGCCGGGCCAGCTCCAGCCTCGTGGCGCACAGGAACAAGAAGGGCTTCATCAACCCCTCAGAGATGGCCCGCCTCCACAACGCCTTCATCCACTACGAGCAGGACAACAGGGGCCGCGTGTCCGTGCAGCCCATGTTTCTTTTTTATTCGTATTGAATCGAAGAAGTTAGAAGAAATTCCTTATCAAAATGGGACCAGACCACGCCGAAGAGGAACGTCACGAACCCGCTCCCTATTTTTTGTCGGAAGGAAGAAAAAATTAAAAACCCTAGCACTAATTTTGAAGAGAACGGGCTCTAGGGTTAGGGTTTTGGAGTTGGGGGAAAGGAAGGAGAACGCTGCCGAAGTGGTCGCTCTGCACCGATAGCTCAGTCGCCGAAGGGTTGCTGCGTAGTCGAGCCCATCGCCGGAGTAATTAAGGTTAGGGTTGAAAATTGGGGGAGAAGAGGTTTGAGGAGAAGAGCTGCTGCTCGGTTAGAAAATAGATGAGAAATGAACTTTTTATCTTCCACTGAGCTTTTATACAGTGAAGGAACTACAAGTTTGCCACCCCTCTAAAGTATTAATGATGGTTTGTTTTATAAACGTTATAAAACATCCAAAATTAGTCAAAACCGTCATAGAAAAAAGATATTTTGAACTTTGATAACGCTTAGGTATCAGGCGTCATTAAAACTCCTTGTCGAGCATCATTAATAGGTCTTTTTTTTTATAGTGTGGCCTTTGCCTCTCTGCTTTCATCTGCTGGTACACTAAGTATTTGGATACGAAGCGTGCCACTTCTTGCTTCATGCCATACTACCACACATGCTCTTTCAAATCCCTATCCATCTTGTTGGCACCTAGATGCATTGAATACTGAGAGCGATGTACTTCCTGAAGAACCTCCTCTTGTAGCTCTCCAATAGGAACTTACAATCTAGCACCGTTCCTCAGCATACCATCCTCAGCCATGCTAAAATCATCCACTGGTGCTGCCCGAACCTGTGCTCTGATGCTTCCCAGAACTACATTCTTATATTGTGTTGACTTGATCCTGTCTATCAACTCTGATTGAATCTACAAGCCCCACATCTGTATCTCTTTCCAGAGAACTACTACCTCGTTACCCAAGCTTTCCAAATCTACTAATAAATGTTGGTCTATTATCAAGTACATAGTTACCGGATACCTGCTCAAGGCATCGACGACTATGTTAGCCTTCCCTGGGTGATACTGCAAAGAAATATTAAAGTTTTTCATCAGCTCAAACCATTGTCTCTTCCTCATATTTATCTCCTTTTAGGTAAAAATGTACAATAGTGCCCCATCCCTACATCGTGCCTCCTTTCCCGTCTCTGGGGTGTACGAGAAAGGAACACTGTCGCTATTAATTTAGTCGAGACCGATTGATCGAGCTCGATTGAATGGGACCGATTGAATTAAGATCCTTTCCTCGTTATGGAATGGCTTCTTCGATATCAAGTACCATATTCAGGGTTTGCACCTCGAGGTTGGACTTTACGGCTGAGACAGAAAAGACCTTTCGTTGCTCTGCTTTTTATGCCGCACTTGCTACTTTGGCTTTGGGTTTCTGAATGCGTTTTTGTGAATGTTTTTGATGGTTTTTATGGCTTGCATTCTTCGAATAACGTATGTCATATCTAACTCATTTAGTAAGACTATGTTCTTATCATTTGCTTATATGATTTCAGATGATCGCGTAGGCACCGTCAAGCACAACCAACCGGTCTCTCATCTCAATCAAACAATCAAGGTGAGTGGCTGACCTTTCTTCCTTTGAGCTTCTTTTCTCCAATGAATCGATGTCTTATATACGAATTAATGTAGCTGCAACGACACAAATTCTTATGGTAAATAAACTGTTGCACAAATTTTCTTGTACAAATGCTATGGAACTGCTACATGCTTATATTTTTCATATATGCCATAGAACTGTGTTAATTGTAGATTGATGCTACGAATAAAATGTTGCAACGGTAAGGCAGGACATACTAGAATCGGTAAGTTTATTATGAATGCATAGACCATTCTTAAGTATATTATTTATACTAGTAAGGTCATGAACAACTTGTGCACAAGGGCGAATATTTCTACGAATGATATCCCGGGGCTACAGGATCGATTCGGCCTGGGAAGAAACACAATAGTTATGCAGGATTGTACCACGGGTATTCGGTACCTTTCAATGGGGCTCGCTACCCGTGCTGAACGTGCCACCGTCTAAACCAAACTATAAATCCTGGATGACTTGTCATGCCAATAACCTCCACAAATATGCATTAGTTTAACTTATGTTATGCAAACTGACAAGGAAGATGATGGTAAGCTTTATGTTGCATGGCACGCTCTGCCGTAGGTAAGTTCAAGCATAAATTACTTTGTTTATATTTCGTCAAATTTCTTGTATGAAACTGACTAGGATGGCTCGAAAGAATATTAAAATATGCTACATGATTCACCTAAATTCTTGAACTAATTGACAATACAAAAATTAATTATCTACAAGCCAGTACACGTGCAATGTACTGATCTTCGCTCTCCACAGGTGCTACAAATCAGGAGGAGCGTGCCACCAGACAAAAGGCAGCGTTCACGTGTTTTGAAGCTTCGTCCGTGCTTGCGAAGCCTTGATCTAATCTCTTTTGAAGACCCAAAATTGTCCAAGTAGAGATGTCTCGACTCTCCCGTATTCAAGGTGTCTGCATATTTTGGTTATATAAAGGGTTGTGATGTATGCAACGGCTATGTCATCGACGTTCATTTTGTATTGGAGTCATTTTGTAAGGCCATGCGGCATCTTTATATCAAGTCTGTAATATAATGTTCGTTATCAATAAAATAAAAGTTTCTTCTATACAATGTGTTTAATTTACTCTGGGTACTCTCTAGCTGTTGTGTTTTGGATAACCTTATAAAAGTGCCTTGTACGAGCGAAACCTAGGCTCGTACGACATCACGCCCGGGGGATGACAATCGATTCTTCTGAATCAGGACATGACATAATGGTATCAGAGTACGAATTTACGTCCTTTGGCCTTCTGTTCATCTAGAACCTTCGACCCTATGTCGGTGAGATGAGTTGTTCCATAAAGTGAGTCCGTAACATTTTTTGAGACTAATATTAGTAGCCTTCTAATTTTAGAAGTCAAAGAAGTTGCGGGCGGGAACGAAGAAAGTGCTTCGAGTGGCTCGAGTAGCTCAAGGGATGAGCCCTGAAACGCCTCCATGGAACATATGTTGTGCATGCTGTAAGCGTAACAATGACAGGTCGAGGCCAATATGTGCCAGAATAAACAACATCGATAGCATGTTGAAAACCAACAAAGGCAAGCTGAGGCACGTCAGACTCAGTTTGAGGCCCGATTCGATGCGTAATGCAAGTTGCAGCAGAAGCAACTTGATACTCTTTAGCAGATCGTCCAAACAATTATGGCCTACATCAACTCTGAGATGACTCATGCCAAAATCGAGCCTCTGGTCTGACCGATTGAAGTTAAACCGGAGGTGCTCGAGCGTCTACCTACAGCACCAAGAAGTTCCAACTTTGAGGTGTCTAAATTCATGAAGAATTGCCATACTTCCATCAACGATACCAAAATGCTCTCTCTGGCGATCGATTGGTTGGAGGAGCTGGAAGACCGTTTTCAAGTTTTAGTCATCAAAAAATCCAGAAAAGTCGCATATGCTCAACTTCAACTTCGATTGAACGTGCAAAGCTGGTGGGTCGTACAAAAGCAAGCAATCCGATACGACAACGAGACAACGACGATCTCTTGGGCTATATTATGAAAGGCGCTCAAGATCGAGTATCTTCCTACAGTCGTTCGGTAAAAAAATGATAATGAATTTATGCAGTTGAGGTAAGGGAACATGACGATGTGGCAGTACGCAGCATAATTCAACAAACTGGCCAAATTTACTGGATCATTCTTGCCTATAATGGAGAGTCACGTTCGACGGTTCGAAGTGGGTCTGCGGCCCTCTATCTTTACTCATTTGTCAGTTATGGAATACAAGACAATGGATGAGTCTCTGAATCATGCTCTCCGTCTTGAGCGCCAATATCCCCCAGCCGCTATCTATGCTGTGCATACATACAATCACAAGCGCCCTAGCCACGCGGAAGGAAACAACATGACCAAACATCCAAACAATGGGCACAGGACGAATACCAAGGATGGAACACGGGACCTTGCTATACCAGATATCACCGATTCGGACACCTAGCTGTCGATTGTGAAGTTCTTGAAGAAGGATGTTGGAACTATGGTAAAAAGGGCCACTTTAGTTCAAACTGTCATGCCAAGAGATCAAAACCAATGGTGCCTCAACAGCACCAAAATCGTCCAGGAAACTAGGATCCAGCTCATCCAGCCCAACAGCCAGCGCAACAAAATGGCCGAGACTGTCGCCCGAATGCCTAGGGCCTCGTCTATGTCATGAGTCGAGATGAGGAGTTCCCCTCTGATACTATCGTGATTGGTATACTACTTTTCAATAATAAGTCTGCTCGTGTACTATTAGATTCAGGTGCTACGCGTAGCTTTATATCAGCAGACTTTGCCGTTGAACACAAATTTGCCATGACGCTGCTAGGCCTTAACCTTAGTATTAGAAACCTATTGGTCATGCAAATACCTATAAATACTATCTGTAGATATGACTGCATATTTATTGGTGGGATAAAATTGACTTTGATACGTTAATTCTAGACCTTAAGGACTAAGACATCATCTTGGAGATGGACTGGCTCAGCGCTTGCTCGGCCACCACCTTCCGTCTATAGGGAGAGGCTGAATTCTGCTACTCTTCTGGCGAAGAGTCGATGACCTGCATGGTGATCTCGACAATTTTTCTCGGAGGATGCTTCATTCGGATGAGAAGGCTACTTGGCCTCCGTACGAGACATACGACAGGATGGTGCAAACACGGGTCAGATCAACGTTGTGGTAGAATTCTCTGATGTGTTCCCACCCGATCGAGAAATCCAGTTCACTATCGACACCTTCCCAAAACCTGAACGATTTCCATGTCCCCATACAGAATGGCCCCTACAAAATTAAAAGAACTTAAAGTATAGTTACAAGAATTGCTCGACAAAGGGTTCATTCGTCCTAGCGTCTCGCTATAGGGTGCACCTGTGTTATTTGTGAAGAAGACAGATGGGTCGATACGGCTCTATATCGACTACCGGGAGTTGAATAAAGCTACCATCCGGAATAAATACCCCTGCCTCACATTGACGATTTGTTCGATCAACTCCAAGGTGCCACGGTGTTTTTAAAGATTTATTTTCGCTCTGGTTATCATCAACCCAAGGTCAAGCCAAAGGACATACCGAAGTCGGCCATCCGCACTCGTTACGGCCAGTGCGAGTTCTTGGTTATGCCATTTGGCTTGACAAACGCCCATGTTGCCTTCATAGATTAAATGAATCGGATATTTCGTTCGTTCCTCAACAAATTCATAGTGGTCTTCATAGGCGACATCCTCGTCTACTCGAAGGATCGAGCGCAACATGCAGAACATCTATGGACCAAACTCTGGACCCTTCGAGATAATCAGTTGTTTACAAAGAGGAGAAAATTTGAGTTCTGGCTAAACAATGTGTCATTCCTTGGACACATCATCTTTGCTGGATGCATTTCAGTTTATCCAAAGAAAGTTGAAGCAGTCGTTGATTGGAAATAGCACGCATCAGTTAGTGAATTTTGAAGCTTCAACGGCTTGGCGGGATACTATAGACATTTCGTGAAAGACTTTGTGAAGATTGTATCGCCTTTGATTCGCCTCACCCAAAAGTGAGTCGCATTCGAGTGGTTAGATGAGCGCAAAACTTCTTTCTAGGAGCTAAAATAATGGCTTGTTTCGGCCCCGATAATCGCTCTTCTTGAAGGGACTAATGGATTTTAAATCTTCAGGGATGCTTCTAGCCAGGGTTTGGGGTGTGTGCTAATGCAATAGGATAATATGATATCTTTTGCTTCTATACAACTAAAGTCGTATAAGAAGAACTATCCCACGCATGACCTAGAATTAGCGGCAATTGTGTCCACATTGAAACTGTGGCGCCATTATCTATATGGTGTGACGTGTAGGATTTATACGGACCAGAAGAGACTCAAGTATCTGTTCACCCAGAAAGAACTGAATTTACGGTAGAGGCGATGGCTGGAACTGATTAAGGACTACGACTTGTCGATCGACTACACGCTGGAAAAGAAAAATATTGTTCCGGATGCGTCGAGTCGGAAATACATCGCTTTACTATCCATCAACAGTCGATGCTGCACGACTTAGAAGGAATGAGCATAGAACTTTGGGTTCGATTTGTGGGCGCACAGCTGGCACAACGGCGGCTAGACCCGAGCTAACTGGAAAAGATCAAGTCTACTCAAAAGGATGATCTATACCAGGAGAATTACGAAAGCTGACATCAATAGAAAAGGTGTTCGACTTTACAGAGGACGAGTCGGGAGCGTTGCGAGTGAAGGGTCGGCTATGTATGTTTTGGATGACTCAGAACTCAGAAAGAAAATAATGTCAGAGGCACGTTATACAAAATATTTCGTGAATCCAGGCAGCACCAAGATGTACAAGGACCTCTGTGCAACATTATAGTGGCACGGGATAAAGAGAGATGTGGCACTCTTCATTTCGTAATGCATGGCATGTCAGCAAGTAAAAGATGAGCACCCGAGACCGAGCGTAGAGATGCAAAACCTTGCTATTCTGGAGTGAAAGTGGGAGCACATATACCAAAGATGCCACGGGAAAATGACACCATCTAGGTCATCATCGACCGACTAACCAAGTCAGCACATTTTATTACCATCAAAGTTAGCGTCGATCGACTGGCTCAAATCTACCTTGACGAGATAGTACGGCTACACAGAGTTCTAGTATCCATCATCTCTGATCGAGATGGACGATTCTTCTTATGCTTATAGAAAAGCCTTAAGTCGGCTATGGGGACTAAGTTGAAGTTTAGCACTACTTATCATCCTCAAACCGACGGCCAAATGGAAGTTCTGCGTAATTGACTTGAAGTTAAGTTGGGATGTTTATCTATCGCTAGCATAATTTGCATACAATAATAGCTACCATTCCAGCATCCAGATGGCGCCATACGAAGCCTTGTACGGGCGTAAAGTGCAGATCACCCATTTATTAGAATAAAGTTGGGGAGCGACAGATTCTTGGCCTAGAACTAGTGGAACAGACCGTACAGAAAGTTTGGCTCATTCAGGAGAGACTGAAGATTGCATAGAGTTGGCAAAAGAGCTACGTCGACACCCACGAAAGACCACTTGAGTTTCTGTAAGACGATCATGTATTTCTAAAGGTAACGTCCATGCGAGGAGTTACCAAATTCGGAGCCAAAGGTAAGCTTAGTCCAAGATTTGTGGGTCCTTTCAAAATTTTGATGCGAGTCGCCCCAGTGGCTTACCAGATTGCATTATCGCAAGCGTTGTCGGATGTGCACGATGTCGTCCACGTCTTTCAGCGGTGGAAGTATGCGCACGATCCGAACTATACGATAGATCTTGGTCAGCTAGATTTGAAGGCAGACTTATAAAATCTGAAAGAACCGATCGAAGTCTTGGAGCGCAAAGATAAGCTGCTTCAAATTGAGTGATCCCTCTCGTCTTTGTACTCTGGAGGAACCATTCGGTCGAGGAATCGACCTGGGAACTCGAGTCAGAGGTGAGGGAAAGGTTTTCTTCGTTGTTTCCCTAGCGGTATGTTCTCTTCTTAATTTTTGAGGACAAAACTTTTTCTTAGTTGGTTATGGTGTAGTGTCCTGTCCCTACGTCGTGTCACTTTTCTCGTCTAAGGGGTGCATAAGAAAGGAACACTATCGCTATCGATTAAGTCGGGACCGGTTGATCGTGATCGATTGAATCGATTGGACAAGACCAATTAAATTAAGATCATTTTCTCGTTATGGAATGGCTTATTCGGAATGAAGTTCCATATTCAGCGGGTTGTACCTCGAGGATGGACTCTACGGCTGAGTCAGGAGATGCCTCCCGTTGCTCTGGTTTTCATGCCATACTCGCTTCTTTGGCTTTGGCTTTGGGTTTATTGAATGCATTTCGTGAATGTTTTCGATAGTTTTTATGGCTTGTGTTCTTCGAACATCACATGTCATATCGAACTCATTTAATAAGCCATTGTTCTAATTAGTTGCTTATATGATTTTAGGTGATAGCGTAGGCGCCGTCTAGTGCAACCAACCGGCCTCTTGCCTCAATCAAACAATCAAGGTGAGTAGCTAACCCTTCTTCCTTTGACCCTCTTTTCTCCAATGAATCGATAGCTTGAATATGAATCAATGTAGCTGCAACGACACAAATGCTTATACTAAATGAACTATTACATAAATTCTCCCATACACATGCTATAGAACTGCTACATGCTTATACTTTTCATATGTGCCATAGAAATTGTGTTAGCTGCAGATTGATGCTACGATTAAAATGTTGCAACAATAAGACGGGACACACTAGAATCGGTTAAGTTTCTTATAAATGCATCGACCATGCTTAATTAATTTGTTTATACTAGCACGATCATAGACAACTTGTGCACGAGGGGAATGTTTCTTCGAACGATATTCCGGGGCCATGGAACTGATTAGGCCCAGAAAGAAACACGATAGCTATGCTGGATTGTACTACGAGTATTCAGTGTCTTTCAATAGGGCTCGCTACCCACAGTGAACGTGCCACAATCTAAACCAAGCTATAAGTCCAGGATCGCTTGTCATGCCAATGACCTCCACAAATATGCACTAGTTTAACTTATGTTATACAAACTGACAGGGAAGATGATGGTAAGCTTTGTGTTGTATTACACAGTCTGCCATGGGTAAGTTCTAGCGTAAATTACCTAGTTTATATTTAGTCAAACTGCTTGCATAAAAGTGACTAAGATGGCTAGAAAGAACACTAAAATATGCTGCATGATTAACGTAAATTCTTGAACCAAATGAGCGCACAGAAATTAATAAGCCATTTACGCGTACACTTGCAATATACTGATCCTTGCTCTCCATAGGTACTACAAATCTGGAGGAGCGTGCCACCTGACTGATGGGAGAGCTCATATGTTTTGAAGCTACGCCCGTGAGTGTGAAGCCTTAATCCAATCTCTTTTGAAGACCCCAAAATTGTCCAAGCAGAGATGTCTGGACTCTCACCTATTAAAGGTGTCTGCATATTTTAGTTGTATAAAGGGGTGTGATATATGGAATGACTATCTTATCGACGTTTATTTTGTAATCGAGTCAGTTTATAAGCCCGCGCAGTACCTATGTATCGAGTTTGTAGTATGATATTCATTATCAACAAAGCAAAATTTTCTTCTATACAATGTGTTCAATTTACTCTTCGTACTTTCTAGCTGTTGTATTTCGGATAACCTTATGAAAGTGCCTTATGCGAGCGCAACATAGGCTCGAATGTTTGAGGGACGACTATCGATTCTTCTAAATTGGGGTATGACACGTTCTTCGAGATCTTGTGATCTGTTAGGATCTCCACACGCTTTTTGTATAGACAATATTTTCACAGCTTTAGAGCAATGATGACCACTGCCAATTCCAAATCATTAACTACACCAAATTTCCTAATTTCTAATAGACACTTTTTGTGTGGTTTTTAACGACCATAAGGGGTTACAAATTACCAACTAAGTCAAACCGTTAGTATGTAGTGCAGTCCGTTACAAATAATCTATTTTCCCTAAAATTTTGGTGAATTTTTTTAACGGACAACGTGAAAAAGCCCAAAATTTTGCCACTCTATTCCCTATACCCCTAATTCTCCTCTAATTTCATTATATAACATCAGTTATTTCTCATTCATAAATCCAAAAACTTCCATGTGAACATGGACACGATCTCAAACCAAGGCATCGGCTATGGTGAGTCCGACGAACCCGATGAGCGGCAAGCCAGATGAGCGGCGAGTCCTTTGAAGCTTTACCGTCGTAAACCGACATCCTACATTCTAGTGCCCTCGTCGTCTGCGATGGTGACCTCTCGTGTGCCTAGTACTGCTCTCTGCAGCAGATCGAGGGTCCTTGAGTACTGCACCCAGCGGGACTCAAGTCCAGTGCTTGTTGTGAACTCCCAAGCAACTGGCGCTGCTTCTCTTGACAACAGCCCGTGAGCTCTACTTCCTCCTTCATTTCCTTATTTTTCTTCTTTAAAAAGAGGATTTTTGTATATTAAAGTTTTATTGGGTGTTGGGATTACTAGAATCAAATATCACTAATAAGTTAATGAGGAGCAAAACCATGGAAGAAATTTTAGGATTAAAAATTTGTCTATGAACAAGTATACTCTAATGAGCCTGTGAAAGTTATATGTGCCAAAGTATAAAGGTAAATATTTAGTTGGGTATACAAAGAAGAACCGAAAATTACATATTTGAATATAAAAATACTGAGTTTTCGACCAGGCCCTTAAGGTTTAGGGAAAATAGGGTATTGGACCTTTAGATATATATTGTTTGAGTAATTGTTCTAATTTTGGTTTAATTGACTATTGAAGATTTTTTATCATATTCTTTGTTTCGAGTGGCATCTACGCAAAGACGGTCGGTGATGACGATACTTCTGTTCTTTTGCTTTAATTTGAGGTGAGAAAAATCCTACGTGTTTGGGTCTGAAAATTCAATTTTCCTTATCAAAATTCATGTTTTTATCTTTCTAGATGTATCCATTAATGTGTTAAATAAGGTGACACATCTTATATTTATTTTAGTTAAAAATTTCTCTCTATGAAGGATGAAGGATGACCATCGTCAAAAGACATAATGACTCGCTTCTATGCTAGAGTTTTAATTTTTTTTATTTGGAATTTATGTGTTCATAACAGGGTACACTTGTGCTGATTCGACAAAACCTATAACGTGACTTCTATAAAAATCAGCTACATTAATATTTCCTACTATTTGTAGTTTTTATAAGCATGAATTTTTTAAGGACTTTTTATCAACTAGTCGACTCCAAGTAAGTTATGAATTTAACATGTTTTTGTTATTGAAATTTATTTGTGTTACTAAAATTTGATTGTTTTTGTTGTCTACTAAACTCACATAGATTTGTTTGCATGATATAAAAAATGACGGCACAATGTTATTTTACTTAATTGGTTAAGTATTAAACTGGAACTACATAAAATAAAGTTAGCATCTATCTAGAAGCAAATAAACACATATTTTGTTTATATAAAAGGGGTATTCTCTTCCTTGGAGAAAATATGAGGGGCTTAGTATTTTAGGGTACTATGTTATTCTTCACAAGGGGAGTCACTTGGCACTATAGTGAGACTTGGTGCTTGCATCATGGAATTTACAGCTCCAAAAATAACCTACATATATTAAAGATAAGGTTGCATACATCTCTTCTAACCCTATGGGAGTCTGAGGATGCCCTTTTGATTTTTTTTACTATCAAACTTTTGATGCTTTTTGTATACCTTATTGTAATTTTATTTTCTAGTATAGTCTTCATGTTAATATGGTACATGTAAGTAAGGTTCCCACGTGTGTGGCTTACATGAAATATAGAAAACATGACAAATAATTTGAAAATTCATGATTTGGAGATCTTTTGAGAGACAAAATAGAATTATATTTAAAAAGTAATTGTTTATGCTATTTGCTTTTTTGCTTATTACATGTCTTAACCTTATGTTTACAAGTTTCATCTCTTGGTTTATGCTTTTCTTTTTTGCTTACTACATGTCGTAACCTTAAGATTTGGAGAAGTTTTAAGTGCAAAGGGCATTATCTATAAAATGCTACCTAAGAAAACATATATTTAGCTAGCTTTTCGTGCACTAAAGCTTTGCTTTCCTTAACAATATGCTTCCTGTTATGTCCCGGACCAATAAGAGTCATATCTGCAAGATTATCTAGATTTGAATCACCCCTAGTTGTTCTTGTAACTCATCATGCCTTTCTTTTTATATGAACCTGGTCTGATGGCAGAGAGCATCAATAAATATTTATTTTCTGTCTATTTTTTATGGACAAGGTGTGTGTGGTGGGACAAGGCAAATAACTTGAAATTGTCTTTGTAGATTGATCAAGTGGTTTTTGTATCTAGTGAATTTTTCTTGAAATATTTTAATATGACAGAACTTTCGTCGCTGATAACTTCTACTTTGTTGCCAGGCTGACTTGAGGTGAACTGATTTTGTTGTTAGGCATCAGGCCATGGAAGATGCATTCATGGCTTTGAAGATAGGAGCAACATTCCTGAGTACGATCTCATCTTTTAGCAATATACAATTTGATACTATATACATCCTTAAGATGACATGGCTATTCCTTGTCTAAAACAATTTCTAATTGTTGTCACCATTTTTGGCTACAAATATATTTGATTTTGTGTAACGGTTCTAATAATTAATACAAACAATAAAACTTGAAGAATCAAGATGATCTTGCACGTTACTTTTTGACAACGAATAAATAAAGTACAAATAACCAAAATTAATACCGAACACAAGATATAACGTGGTTTGACCGAAAATTGATCTACGTCCATGGGACAAGGAAATAATTTCTTTATTGAATCGAGAGGAACTTTACAAGAATTAATACAATAATATTGCATAACACAAACCCTCCCTTATGAGATCTCTAACAATCTCCCTTCCTTCTTATTTTCTTAATTCCCTTAGGGCTTCATTGCACTATTCCATATCTAGGAAAAAAATGCACTTTTTGACTCCTACAAGCAAAGCCTCCTTAAACCTTTAATAGCCTCAAACTCATCTAAATTACGGTTCGAAATAACATTAAATAGTTCTTCTAATATTACTAAAAAATGGAGCAAATCCTAGTAATCGAAATCCATCCAAAACTGGATAGGAATAGGATTTTCTTATCTGAACATGAGCCAGATTATAACACAACATCAGTATGGGATTCGGAGCATTATATCATTCCTATGTCCTAGTAGTAAAGTCATTACCCTTGATCGAGCCTTGTCCCATAAGAGTGGTTGGCTAAGGAGTATACATGATTCGTTATTGTGAAAGCCCAAAAGGAAACTACTGACGAGCAGGGGCATAACATAAACCTAGAAGGCCAATTAAAAATATCCTGTAGAGAACAATATTTTCATTGGAGAATGCAGTTTAAACTTATATTTCTAGTATTAATATGGATTTAACATAGAGAACAATATTTTCATTAATGTAAGTAATGTAGTTTAAACTCATATTTCTAGTATTAATATGGATTTAACATAAAGAACAACATTTCATTGGAGTAATACTTTCAAACGTCACATGGTAGACATTGAAATGAAAGATCTCCTATAGACATCAAATAGAAAAGACTTCCTATAAAAGGATTATATTCAGTGCTTATTTGTGAATACAAGTTATTATGTATCTGAAGGGATTTTTCTATTTTTTGTGTGTTACAGTTTGTTCAGAAAATCTATGACATGATGGCAAGGAATTTGTACCAGCAGTAAGCTCCTATACTGATATCACAAGTTCGTAGTATTATGAGCTTTTGTAGGAAATTTATTTTATTCTCTCCTTGACATATCTTCTCTCAATGAATAACATTAACCTTCAATTTTTTATGAATGCCTTATAGAAAAGGTCCTTTAATACTAAATGTTACAATAGGGTTTATTAAACTCGAAAAGAATATAAAATCTCTTGATATCTTGTCAAAGAAAGTCTCTAATAATCGTATTACAACAATTCATGTCTTACTTTTATACCTAGGCCTGTTTCTAATTTGATTTGCTATTTTTCCTTTTTATTACAGCATTAAGCATTCTTCTGAATGAAAATATTTTCAGGATGCTTACTGGAGCATGTCGTCTGCCTTATCTGAGGCAGATGGGATTGACTACGCCGATCCTGAAGAGGTAATCATGTAACCAAATATTTAAAATGATTCATACTGATGTATCTTCCCAATTATCTTTTCTTTCTAATTCCTTATCTTTTTGTTTTTCTATGCGAAAAGCTCAAATTGCTGGTGGCTGCTCTGATTGATCTTGACGCAATATATGGTAAAAGTAGTGTCTCATTGTTGGCCGAATGTTCAAGCTCTTCTGATGTTAGCACACGGTATATTGTTCTATTTGTAAACTTTTAAGCTGATCAACCCATATAGATTTTGTTTTGATGCAGCAACCATTATACAAAAATCAACGATTCTCTAACATCACACAATCAGTAGTGGAGACACTTTTTGTGGTTTATACTCAAATTTTGCAAGCTCATTCAGCTTGAGTTCTATTCATAGTGGTGAACTTGGAAATTTAAAAGTAGATGTTGGGAAATACATAACAATAAAGCCAAGTTGGAGCATGTATGCATCCCCTCTATATCTTTGAGTAAGAGGCAACCATAAGACTATTGTAGCTGTAGTCATCTTCATTACTCAAACGTAGAACTTGTCCATCTTTATTATTATTGACTTCGGGATGCTAGCAGATTTATCAATGTATATAAGGTTGAGTCTAGATATAAAGTATTGTATTTTTTTTAGAATTGAGAAATTTGTAAATTTATGGATCCATGGTCATCAATGTATTATATATGGTTAAAATTTGGTTGATATATAATATATGGGTGATTTTAGATACAATATTTGATTAGTAATCAATGATTAAAAATTATCAATTTATATATGGTTGAAATTTATAAATTTATTCATATATGGTTATTCAGATGTGAAATGAAATAAAGGTTTTAAATTAAAAAAGGATAATTATAAAATTAATTATTTATATTTTTTAAATATACTAACGACTTGAGCCCGTTAGTATTCAATTGTACATATATTTATATGCTTGTTATAAAAATAATCACTAATGGCTAGACCCATTAGAATAATTAAAATACTAACGGACATGAGCCGTTAGAAGGGCAGTTAGTAATATCCTATGCCAATATACTCACGAAATTTATCCGTTAGAATTAATTTTTGTAGCATGTTTAGATCGTTACAATATATGTATTGGTTGGGTAGTTCTTCTAATGAGGACGTCATTTCCTGGAAACATAGGCAATCACTTTTCCATTCTGGTGATGAACACAACCCAAAGCTTTTCCAGAAGAATCACTATAGATAGTGAATCCACCTGTCCCTGATGGCAACATCAGAATAGGAGTTGCAGTCAACCTCCTCTTCAACTCATCGAAGGCAGCCTGGCACTACACGGACCATACAAACTCTACATCCTTCCTGGTGAGTATGGTTATCGGCTCAACAATCCTGGAAAAGTCCTGTATGAACTTTCGATAGTAGCCTGCCAGACACAAGAAACTTTGAATCTCTGCAACTGTGCTCGGTATGGACCATGGCTCAACTGTTGCAATATTCTTCGGGTCCACCGAGATCCCCTCTCATGTCACAATATGCCCCAAGAACTCTACCTTGCCAAAGAAGAATTCATACTTCGACAGCTTTCCGTACCGCTTCTCCTTCCTGAGGGTCTCTAACACAATCCTCAGGTGCTCCTCCTGCTCCTCTGGCATCATCGAGTAGATTAGAATATCATCGATGAACACCACCATAAACTTGTCAATGTACTGGTAGAACACCTTGTTCATCAATTTCATGAACACCGGGACATTAATCAACCCATACAGCATCACAGTAAACTCATACTTGCCATACCGAGTCAAAAAAATAGTCTTCGGAATGTCTTCCTTCTTCACTTTCACCTGGTGGTAACCTAACCTTAGATCTATCTTAGAAAATACCTTTGTGCCGCTCAGCCGAACAAATAAATCATCAATCCTCGATAACAAATATTTGTTCTTGATAGTAAGTTTGTTCAATATCCTATAATCAATGCACGTGCGCACCGATCCATCCTTCTTCGGTACAAACAATACAGGGGCACCCCAAGGTGAAGAACTGGATATGATAAATCCCTTATCTGCAGCTCATCAACCTACTTATTTAACTCAGCCATCTCGCTATTGTTGATCTTATAGACGTGCTGTGAAATAGGCTTCGCTCCTAGCACCAAGTCTATAGAGAACTCAACACCCCTATCCGGTGGCAATCCTGGCAACTCCTCAGAGAAGACATCCAAAAATCTGCTATTACTGGATATGGCGACTCCTTTTCTACCAAAGCACCATAGATAATACCATCACCCCTGCTCAGTTGCTCCTCTGACAAACTCAAAGTCTAGCCCTCTTGGCGGTCTGAACAAAATAATACCTCCTCTAAAATCTATACTAGCATGGTACTGTAGAAGCATGAAAAATACAAAAGGGGCACATAGATGTCATGCGCCTAAATATAATGTTTCAGAGTTAAAGCAGTCTCTGAAATACTATGAACTAGGAGAAAAGGCATCACCATAGATGAGTCAAAGAGACGCATGGTATTTAACACATGACATGTTTTTGTCTCTTGTATAAAAAGACGAACCTCGGGCAGTGTGCAGCGGTCAGACTACGAGAAAGATGTCAGTGATTACATCACCTTCATCATTATACTTTAACAACTGTAAAAGGAATAGTTTTATGGGACTACTTCCAGAACAGTATTTGTAGTATACACTTAAAAAGCTATGAGTACAAAGTGTTGTTTGACACATAATTACTCAATGAAAAGATATTTTTTACAGTAGGCAACCAGATGTTATGCTTCTAAAAATTATTTGACGCATAGCCAATCTACAGAAAGCAGATCTTGTGCTGACATAGCAGTGTTTCGTGCAGCACGTCTCAAAATACATAACGAGCTATACGTGATCCTCGAACATGTTCACTCCCCACTAACTACTAAGGTTCATGTGCCTACCCAGTTTCATACGTCTTTGAGGCAGAAGACAATGTATTTTCTACACATACGCACATAGCTGTTCCAGTAAAGAAATGCTATAAATAAAGGACAATTTCTTTCTCGCATACAGTATAGGCACAGAGAGAGACTACTTGGCTACATCTTTGCAAAAGAACTTTCAGAGAGAAAGATTTCAGTGATAAAGTTCCTTCTTACTGCCAAGAGTTTATCAACCACCAAGCTTCTTCAATTTCTGCATCAGATCGTCAACGGAGTAAAGAAGTCGAAGTAGACCTAATCTCCATCGCTCCAATCCCCAGATTCTTATTGTACGAGAATATCTTGTTAAATATTCTTATTGTACTCTTTTTTTACAATAATACAAAAGATTTTATTATTTTGGACTATTTTTGGGTTGAAATAAGACTAGTGAATCTGTTGGGGATCACTTCCTTCACCGACAAGAAAGTGGTGGCACAATCTGAAGTAACAAAGCTTGGTTCAGTTGAGAAGATGTTGGTCATGCAATTTGACCAACTAACAGATGAAGCAATGTTGTAGGACAAAGACTCACCTCCGACCGCAAAGGAACAGAAAACTTAGCGTGCTCATAAAGCTTGGGTTCCAAAATCTTCCTCTACTCTTCCTAACACCGCTGATGGCAAGGGAAAAGCTCTGGGTATTATTGGCCAAAACAATAACTCAGAGGTGCATGGCTCGGTACCAGCCATAATTCTGTCGAAAGAAGTTTCCATCGCTGAGACGCACGATATACACTATGCGTCTAAGAGGGCTCTGCCAACAAACCATCAACCAAACCCTTGCTTCTCATAAGAAGAAGAATACGAAGAAGGCGCATGTCGATCATGCGTCTAAAAATAAGCCCGTCCTCTATGACAGAGCTACTTACTCCAACTTCAGCAAAAAGAGTGTACAATATTTGAGTTTTGGCAAAGAAAAACACTACGATGCAAAAGATTTAAATGTTGGAACTTCTGTCTCACACTTGGTCAACCAGGACAAGGGTTTTGCGTCAATACAAAACTCTAGACGTATGATTAGTGACAAGAAGTTTGGCTTCCACAGATCTCTTTCTCGACAAATGCTATTCATCACAAAGAGGTCCTAGTTCATGCGCCCCTCTATGTTATACGTGCAGGTGATGAGAAATTATACAACCTAAAATCTATACTTCCTAGTCGTCCATGCGCATCTCTTTCACAAGTTGTGAACTCATGTACATTGCCTCCCAATATACCTAAAATGAGTTTACATAACAAAACATCTCAAGGCCTAAGTACTGGGTTTTTCCAAGTTCATAAAATAGGTCGACGAGTTCATAAACCAACTTTACCATGCACGGACTCTATCCAGTCGCATAAAAAGGAAAAGGAGGTCATACATCCTTATGTTGATTTGCGTGATATGCTTCGGCACAAATGTAAATCAACGGAGGTGTTATCAAACACAGTTGTGTCTCATCAAAAACATTATATGTAAAGATTATTATCAACTGTTGCTGCTCAAAGGCAGTTGATCAACTAGTTAGGCGATCTGTCTTCTAAAGATTGCAACCAAACCTTCCGGATTTGTCATGTCTTAGACGACAACTTTCGAATAATGAAGATAAGTTACCGGTGGCCTCGGTTTATGTAACATCAAGCCGAGAGGAAGACAAAATCTCTCCATCCTCCTCATCTAGGGGACGTCAGAGAGCCTCTTCACTAGAAGGTGTTTATCAAAGAACTCGTTCTCGATCTAGACATTCTTCTGGCGTACCTCAAGTTTCGGAGCAAGATAATACTGGGGGTACCACTCTCCTAGTCTTCGATCAATCTATATCTCAGTCTGATGACAGAGTACTTCAAATTGTAGAAAGAGACGATGCAGTCTCACAGTCAGGGTCGAGCAGTACTAACTGCAGTAATGCTTCCTCGTATACTTCTCCATCTGCTAGTCCATATACAACATCTGTGTATGTGATTGGTAATAAAAAAAGGAGGTAGTAGTGATCGACAAAGAATTAATAACCTCGAGAACATGCTACAAAATGTTATGATGATGATGCAGCAGATGCAAACAACCTGGAACCTGTAAACAGCTCTGCATCAATCTCATCCATCAACTCAATCTCTTACCGATTAAGATACAATTGGCGTGTCCTTGAACCCTAATCCACCACCATTAGTTGGAAATGTCCCTTTGCTAGTATTGCAACATGCACATCATACAGTCTACTTCTGCATATTAGCTAAATGATACTCTAGATGCTATTAGAGGCATCAATGCTCGTTTAGATGATATGACTTCAAATGAGGAGCTCAATCAAATGGGAATGTCACACCCTTATCCTTCGGAATGGGATGTCGTGGTTTGTCCTCCAAAGTACAAACCTCAATCTTTGATTCCTTATGACAAAACAGGCTCACCTAGACAGCATTTGACATACTTTTACTCCTAAACCGTTCATATACCAAACAATGATGCACTTTGGGCTAAATTGTTTATCGGTACCCTGAAGGGAGTGGCCGTCGAATGGTTTTGCAATCTGCCTGATTATTGTATTAAAACTTTCACAGATTTGGAGGAACTATTCCTTACGAGATACTATGAGGGAGTATGTGATGTCTCCTTGTCAAAGCTCATTGTAACAAAGCAGGATAACAAAGAGTCACCTCGGGGATTTATTGAACGTTCAAGAGACTAGCAATAAAGTTACAACCCGGGACTCCTCATTCGGTATTGATTGATACATGTAGGGTAATTTTTTACCCACAGTCAGATTCTACATTGGCCCTGGAGATTATAATATTTGGCCATCTTTCAACGCTGCTACCGAGAAGGATGAAGAATCCGTCCAGGTTTTGCATTTGATTGGGTTGAAGTCACCAGAAGATAAAGAAAAGCACCCCAGCATAATAATACTTCTGAAAAAACCAACAAAGTGAAGGAGTCCTTTACGATGGATGTTTCTGTAGCTGCTTCCCTGTCCAGATAAAAAGCTCCAGCTGCTCAGCGACCCAAGCCGTATTACATATTCAATAAAGCCCTTACATTGGACATCTTTCTTGTACTCATAAAGGATAACAAGTTGCAATTACCACCCGATCGTAAGCTAGAGGAAGTAGGACGGACTAATGTTCCGAAGTACTTCTTCTATCACCAATACGTGTATCACCCTACAAAGGATTATATATTGAAGAATCATATTCAATATTTACTGGATTCCAAAGCCATCACATTGTAAACAGACAAAAAATTGGTTTATGTAAATCTTGTTTCCCTCCAGTTTGGATATCTCCCTACAATTGAAATTCAAGACGGTGTTACACCGATACCTAAGGCGGCCCTTACAGGTCGTCAATCTTCCTCTGGTTCATGACCAAACAACCAGACTCGTACCACTCACTACTTAGCATGGTGAGCTTCGTGGATCCATTATGATCTTCCTCAAGATATGGATTCAAAATCTGCCCCTTCTACTTCTAAAATTTAGAGGAAAAAGAAGAGCAAGCCATAAAATATGGTCAATGAAGCTCTAGTCGGAGAAACTAGATCTGGAAAGGCATACCAAAGTTCTTTCAATCAGGAACAAGATCGGATAATCATTTTTCTACAAACCCTGATCTTAATCCACTTGTTATTTTGGCTACATCTGAATCGAAACTATCAAAGAAGACTCCAAGAGAAAAGAAAAATAGAAAGATGTGAGGTTTGACAAGTCTTTAAAGAAATCTAATCTTCTTGGACTCGATAAACCCTCTAATTTTGATATATTAGCATAGCTTGCCAATACTCCAGCTTGGTTATCCATATTTGAGTTGCTCCGTCTCTCTAAAAATATACGGGAAGCATTGAGTGAGGCATTACAGCATGCAATCTCTTATTTGTCCCAGATAGCAGAACTCAATGATGATCCTGTGATTTTTCCTCATTGTCATAGTGTGTTAGAGAAGATTACCAACATCACTTTTATACAGGAAGACATGTTCTTAAAGAATAACTCCCATGATAGACCCCTATACTATATAGGGTACATTAGGGATTATAAGGTAGACCACATCAAATTGAACCCGGCTTATCTGTCAGTATTATCCCTCAAAGTTTGCTTCAAGTATTGGGGATCCCAATGCACATGTTGTCACCTACCTCCACTACTATAACTGGCTTCAATGCCGGACGAAGTCATCCTCTGGGGAAGATCTGTCTCAAATGTTAGATCAAAAATCTTCTAACCGAAGTCACGTGCTATGTCATTGATGCCAATGTGTCCTACAACGTCCTGTTAGGACGACCATGGATACATGACAATCTTTTTGTACCGTCTATTCTTCATAAGTGTTTCAAATATGTGAATGAAGAGGGGATAGTCTGTAAAGAATTTGTATTGTCGATCCATTCAATGGAGTTAAAGTATACTTCTCTGATGCAAGGCTGTATAAACCTCTATATCAGAGGCTATCTGTCGATGAGCTATTACATCTAGTGGTAAACAAGAAGGAAGACATTAAAGGTGAACCAGAAGAAGCATCTACTGACCAAAACACATAAGAATCTTTAGCAATATATTTATAAGGCCCTATGTGGAAAGAGCTAGTTGAAGAGCCCTTGGCCATATGTTTGAAAGGTCTCGTATGGAAGGAGCCTGTTAGAACTTCACAGGAGACTCATTAAGGGGTGGATACCTTCTGTTGTTGATCTACGTAAGAACAAAATGAGCAACAAGACAGATAAGCCTCTAGTAATTGATTTGAGGACAAAGAAGAAGAAACCTCTGGTGATTGACATGAGGACCAAAAAAAACCATTCATGGTTGACCTTCATCAAAACAACCATCCAGTTCAAACGGATGAGCCCTTGGTGATCGATCTAACCTATGCTTCGATCGCTATAGGAGCAAACATTGTAAATAAACCACCATGTATCAAACTTCCTGAGGATGTTTTCCCAGAAAAAAATCATGTACATACCTAATAAAAGAGGTTCTATTTTTTATTACTTTGGTGTTCCTAAGGTTGATTTAAAAACTGTAGACTCTTTGTGTTCACTTATGACGGATACGAAGTTGGCACTGCCCATATCTATTTCCTCTAGAAGTAGTACTCCATGTCTGTCATATGAGGATTCATACTTCGAAGTGCCAGCTAGGTCGATTAGCGAGGCATCGATCATTTTTGGCCGAGCCGAGGTTCCTAAAGAAGCTTTGATGGACAATCCTGAACCAGATACCGACATAATGCAGTTTTACTGATACACTTATCAAGCGAAGAATATCATTCAAAAATGGGTTATAATTTAGGTAGTCAGCAAGGCCTTAATTTTTGTAAGAGTTGACGTTTACCGCTACGTATCCCAACTCCAAAAGAGAAGCCGCACGATTATTATCATCATACTCGTTCTTCGTTAGGGTATGTAACTCTTCTGACCACCCCAGGGATCTCAGATGAAGAAGACAGTGAGGCACATTCTCATTCTTATGATTCTTCAGCATGGGAAAAATATTATAGTGTTTTTTTAGCGTATATGGTATATGTTGATCAAACAAAGGATGATGATCTTTATGTTGAACTTTATGAAGTCAAGACTTGGGCTCAGTTGCTTGAGACTCAATGGAAAATGCGGTTTGAACAACAAGAGCCTCCTACCGAAACCATATTTGTCAGTAAAAGTTTATCCAACAAAGATAAATATTCCCTCATCGAGCTTATTAAAGAGTATATAGATGAATTTGTTTCGAGTTAAGAAGATATGCCTGGGCTTGATACACAAATAGCAGTGCATCGGCTTAATATACTTTCTAATGCTAAACCTGTAAATCAACAGCAACGACGATTCCGTCCGAATATGATGGAAGCTATCGTGAATGAGGTCAAGAAGCTCATAGACAATGGATTTGTTCGAGAAGAACAACATCCTGATTGGGTTTCTAATATTGTCCCCATCATGAAGAAAATGGAGAAGTTTCGGGTATGCATTGATTATCGAGATCTTAATCAAGCTTGTCCAAAGGATGTGTTTCCCCTTCCAATCACAGACGTCATGATTGATAACACTTGTGGCTTTGAGCGTATGTCCTTTAAGGATAGGTTTTCATTATACAATCAAATTAAAATATTCCAAGCTGATGAGAAACACACATCATTTCGAACATTGTTAGGGGTATACTACTATACGGTGATGCCCTTTGGTTTAAAGAATGCTGGAGCTACATATCAACGCGTCATGAGCATAATTTTTTGTGAACATTTGCAAAAAATGGTGGAATGCTACATAGACGACATTTTAGTTAAAAGTCGTTCAAAGGGCGATCATCTTCAAGATTTGAGAATGGTATTCGAATTGATGTGTGTGAACCAGCTCAAGATGAATCCTACAAAGTATTTTTTGGGGGTCTCTAGTGGTAAATTTCTTGGGTTTGTAATAACTTTAAAGGGAATACATATTGACCCCAACAAAGTTAAAGCCATCCTAGAAATGGACCCACAAAGAATATTAAAGAGATCCATGGTCTACAAGGCATGTTGGCCTTTGCAGATTCATTTCAAGTCTGTTTGGATGATGTCGAGCATTCACTCAATTAATGAAGAAAGGAGTCTCTTTTGTATGGGATAAAAAATATCAACAAGCATTTGACGATATTAAGAGGTATCTCACCAATCCTCCGATATTGGTGGCTCCAGTTGTGGTAAACCACTCTTACTATATGTTCGTGCAATAGAATATTCTCTTGGTGTGTTATTAGCTCAAAAGAATAACGAAGGGCATGAATAAGCTATTTATTATTTGAGCCGCATGATGATCGGTGCAGAGCAAAGATATAATCCTATTGAGAAGGAATATTTGGATTTAATCTTTGCAATCCAAAAGACTTGTCATTCTGTAATGGGAGAAACTATCCATATTATATCCAGGGTCAACCCTCTTAGGGTTCTTATGACCAAACCAAGTGCGTTCAGTTCTCGCCTCGCTACTTTGGCAATATTGTTATCTCCCTATGATATGGTTTATGTACCTCAGAAAGCAGTTAAAGGACAAGCTTTAGCTGATTTTCTAGCTGCAAACCCGATAGCAAAAACTTTTAAACTCTATGATTAAATTTTGGATGAAGTATTGGAATCTAATACAACGACGTATGAGTATTTGGAGAATGTTCTTCAACGGAGCATCAAAAACTGGCCCCAAAGGCAACATCATATCCAGAGTAGGGGTAGTATTGATATCCCTTGATAATATGGTCATCCACCATACATATTCTCTCATGAAGCCTTATTCCAATAATGTCACAGAGTATAATGCTCTACTTATTGGACTCCAGTTGGCTAAACAGTTGGGAGTAGATTATCGAGACGCTTACGGTGACTCCAAGTTGATAGTCAGTCAAGTTTGTGGAGAATATAAAGTCCGTCATGAATATCTTATTCCATATTATCAAGCAACTCTTGAGATAGCTGCTACATTTTTCAGGTTCTTCATTGAAAATGTACCTCGGTTAGAAAATATAGAAACAGATGCTCTAGCTGGTTTGGCAGCATCACTTGCTACACCACTCAACACTCAGAAGTCGATCACAGTGATTGGCCAAGAATTGTTTTGTACTAAGAATAATCTGGATATCTATCAAAGTTATTCAGCAACAACGAATATTGATTTAAGAGATTGGAGATTTTCATTTATAGAATATGCTATTTATGGAATTCGTCCTGATGATCCAAAAGAGGCTATTATTAGTTTCTTCTATGATGCAGCTACCAAAATATTATATCGAAGATCATATGATGGGCTACTTCTATGATGTTTATCTGAGGTAGAAGCTCAACAGTATTAGCCCAATAATTGTATCATGTTTTTAATATGACTAATCTATTAAGTTTAATTATTGATGTCACTAATATTCATGTAATTACTGTCAGCTGCTACTTAAACATAGAATTGTCCTATTATTTCTTAAATTTATTATAGTGTTATACTGCTTTGTTTACCTAACCTGTACTTGCAGACAAGCAGCAAGCATGATCAAACTAGGACATGCAATAAAGAATTAATGACGAGCCAAAGACGGTACTAAACTAGAAGATTTTTCTGAACCACCGAACAACCTATCCGGGGCCTCGCACTCAGGTGTTTCGCCTCCCGTGCGGGTTCGGGGGCGAAGCCCACGAAAGGTATTCAGATTTCTAGATCTGTTTATCTTTGGACAACTACCGTAAAAAAATACGTCTTCAAGTCTGCTCATATATCAGAAGAAAGGCATCATCAAAGGGCTATTAGTTTTATATATTTCTTCTGTATTTTTATCTTTATTTGAGTCTAGGAAAATATGTAAGATTTATCGGATCGGTACTGGCTTAGCTATTTTTAGTCCACAAAATATAGCCTACCTATTATAACACCCAATTTTCCAATGAGGGTAATTTTGAAATTTTGTAATTTTAATCTTTTAATAATGATATTTTAAATCATGATATAATTTTTGGTAATTTTAAATCTTTTTTTAAAACTATTTTTTAATTATGACATAAGATTTTGGTGTTTTGATAGTGTAATACTAGAGACAGCTTAACCTAGAGCCTGACTATGTGATTAGGGTATTTCATTTATCATTTCCAGTTCGAAGCTATTTTTTTGTCATTTTGAATTTAATTGAATTTAATATATATATTTGGAATTTAATATATTATTAAGAATGGTGTGATTTTAATATTATTTAATTGATTGCCATGTATTGTGATTAGCCTAACTTGGTTTGGACCCAACCTAGATTAGTCATAGATAGTCCTAGCTAACCATGGTTAGTGATTATTATTATTAATTATATTTATTATAATTAATACGTTTTTTAGTGATGTTTAGTAATTTTTAGTAGAATTGATTTTGACCCTATAGTTGACTTTGACTAGTGTTGGCTAGAAGGCTAACCTAGTGACTAACCTAGGTTAAGACCACTTGGTTAGGTTAAGTAAACTTGGTTTGACCTATTTTAGTGAAGTTTAAGTCATTAGAACTTGTTTGGAGAGATTTGGACTTGATTTGACTAATATGGCTTATGACTTCACAAGTCATAATTAATGACTTAGGTTTAAGGCCGATAGAGGCCCATACCCAATTAGTGAAACCAAAACCCTAACCTTAGCATTTATGGCCAGCCGTCTAGGGTTCCACACCTCTATTTAATGTCTCTACCACTTAGGGCTAGCCTCCTTTAGGAAATAGCAAGTTTGGAAATAGAGGTAAACCCCTTTCTTCCCCAATCCATAACTTCTCCATTTCATCTCCTTTTTCCTTCTAATTTCTTGCAATAGGTTCTAATCTCTGTGTATTTCCTGACTATGGTGAGAAATTTCAATGGAGGAGCAAGTTGGAAGAGTTTGGGTAGCATGAGAAACACCCCTCTTTGAAGCTTTTGGGCTTTTTCACACACCTAGGTAATTCCTAATCCTCTCCATAAAATAGTGATTTAATTGCATGAATAGGAAGCCCTAGGAATACCCTACTGATGGTATAGGTTTTGCTAGGTTTTGTGTCCAATACGTGTCCGTATCGGACACGTATCAGTGGGCATATTAGGTGTTCGACGAAATGCCACAATGGGTATTTCGTTCTTGTTTGCTGTTTTTGTTTGAATAGAAAATTAGGGTTTGATGTTGTTTATCAACTTCTAGTGGACTGAGGTGACCATCGTGTTGTGTCGTGTCGGTTTAGACACGTGAACACGCACGTTCCCGTATGGTAGCAGTGCCCTGCTGCCACGCGTGTCGTGCTCACTGCACAGACCTTGTGAACCCACCAAAATTGGTGTGGAGGTCGGGGCAGTGACTGACAAGTCACTCCCAAAGTTTCACGATATGTCGTATCGTGTCGGACACGAAAACATGATCGTACTGATATTACACTGTACAGTACACGCAAGAAAATCTGTACTAACACACACTTCGTGTCGTGTCCTTTCACCACGTGGATACGATGTAGGGTGTCGATCCTGTAGCCCTACATGTGGGCTACACGTGTGCACGGCCACGTGGCTCTATGTGGCCTGTATCGAGTGCACGAGTCTGTGGACTCGCTGCACGAGACAGTACAGTCTGTGCGTATTGTTGTGTGTTTTCAAGCACTTGGACACCTCGTATCCTATTTTCTGGACACGAATTCACCTCTGTGATACGTACACATGTAATAGTTTATTTACCAACTATTAATTCAACATATTAACATGATTTTGTTGATCGAATTGAATTTCCTAATGTTGACTGATACGTAAATTCTGTTCTTCGTTTTTTTAGTTTTAATTCCTGTTTCAATTGATGATTAAATTGCCAATTTAACCCATGTACATGTGTAATTACATTACTACAATAAGGGATACTGATTTGTGATAGGTTTTAGGGTTTAAATTGGATTTTCGATATTGATTTGGGCTGTTGAATGAATGGACTGATACTCAGTTCAGTTTTCTAAATTCTGAGAATTTTAATCCCTGTTAAACCGATTTTAATGATTAATTTCCATGTTTAAATTCAAGTGAATGTCTATTAGCTACTGATGGTTAGGTTTTCATTGAGACTTTTGTTTCGAAATTGCTGAAATAAGATTGACAGTGAATGTGACTGATACATTCTGGTTTTCGAAATTCTGATTTTAAGTTTCACTTCTAAACTAAATCTTGATGATTAAATTACATGCTTAATTCATGGACATATGTGATAGCTACTGCTAGGTAGGATTTTCAGGTTAGTTTAGGATGTCACTCAAGTAATTAGAATTTGAATATTGGGGTTGGACAGAATTTATCTCCTTGTTTAACTGTCAATTGATTTCCCTCTTTGAACTGAATTCGAAATTTGGGTTAATTGTTTTATTGAACTGTCATTAAGATTCTCAATTCCTAGATAACTAAAAACATGAGAATTGATTTCCATTCTTTTCCTTAAAACAAATGTTGGATGATATTAGCCATGATTGATTCACTGTTGTTATATTAGACACTGTCACATGATCCCAAATCTGGGAACTGATTCTATTTCCCTTCCTAACTAAGCTACATTCCCCTTCTTTAAAACCTGAAATTGTTCTTAAGTCAAAGAGATGTTA
The DNA here is from genome assembly GCA_029216955.1 of Iris pallida. Classification (NCBI taxonomy): domain Eukaryota; kingdom Viridiplantae; phylum Streptophyta; class Magnoliopsida; order Asparagales; family Iridaceae; genus Iris; species Iris pallida. Next base: position 33,027,917 of record JANAVB010034417.1, read on the forward strand.
ACTTGTAAATAAACTGAAACTGGAATGGTAGATGATATCTGGGAATTACATTGGATTGGAATGGATATGTTAAACATGTGTACCCTTATGAAATTCCTGAGATTAGTCCCTGTTTTCCCAGATTTTGAACTGTCAATTGGGTTCCCCATTTTCCTGAAATTGGTTTCCTATTAACACCCATGTATCTACACTTCCTAAATTCTAAAGTTCCCATTCACACATGCTACACTCACTGATTTTTAGTTTCTAATTTCAGATTTTTACACACACAAACACACCATGCCACATGCCACATGTACACACACATTTCCTAACCTAGCACTCTACTGTCAACCTTGTGCTAACTGAACCATGTTAGCTTATGCACACTTCACCCCATTCATTTCTCTCACTCACTCCTCTACACATTTTGTATGAGCTAAATGTAATGTAAAGTGAATGTGACTTATATATTGATATGTAATGTTATGCAATTAGGATATAGATAGCTTAGCCTATGTCCTTCCTATTCACCACTATGTTCACACACTTAGACCCTTACATGCTAACTTTACTTTCTCTATTACATATGTATGAGATTCATGATAGATAGCTATGGGATGTGCTTTAATGTGAGGTGCTTGATGTGTGTGGCTTGTATAGTCTAGAAATGGTGTGTGCTTGTTAGAATAGGCTGTTAGGCCTAGTGAGACTTGTTTGGCTTAGATTGACCTAGTTTGACTTCTAAGGTTGACCAGAGTTGACCAAGAGTTGACTTTGGTCTAGATTGACCTAGATTCATGTAGATGCATTGACCTGTATCTTATTATCATTATAGACTCATAGTGACTTGTACTGTTCTAAAGGAGACAGACACCACTCCTCGGACAGTATATATTCTCCAGATTCTCAGGATACAGGCGAGTACATTCTCTGATCATTTCATATCCTGCTTAGAATTATTTCCTGCATTAAATTACTTTACTTGTGCTGTCACGACATTATCACGGATTAGTACTATACGGATCTCGTACTCCTGTGCTTTCACCATACATGTACAACTCTTTAGTGTAGATCATATGTAACTATGTAGTGTAGATCATGTACAACTCTGTAGTGTAGATCATGTACAACTCTGTAGTGTAGATCATGTATAACTCTTTAGTGTAGATCATGTACAAATCTGTTCCGTTCACATGTGCTATCCTGTACTCTGACTCACTAGCCACTGTTAGTTCCTTACTTATAGTAGATATTTCTATTACAGTTTTCTCTCTCTGTTTACATACTGTATTCTTCAGCACCTGTATCTTACTTTACTGCATGATTATATTTTCTAACCTGCTATGAACTGTTGAGATGTACTGTACTCGCTCCTGTCTTGACTGGACCTGTTGAAAATTTTACAGGGAATGATGAGGCTCTGGTGTCTCCCCCTCTTGGTGCAGCATTAGACATCACTAGTGACTTGGACCTGCTAGCAGTTGATGTTACTTCCCTAGATTAGGATGTCTTTATCTTCTGGTTTCTGTATTGAGTTCCTGAGATATTATTTAGATATGTACTTTTTTTAGACACTTAGAACTCTGGGTTGTATCTATGTGTTTTCATTTCTGGATATTTATCTATCTTTTCTTTCATGTTCTACCTTAGATGTGATTGAGTTATATTCTGTTATGTCACCCCCATTCGGGGAGTATAACTGTTATTTACCCTTATCTGTTAGATGTTGAGACCTAGGACCGCGTTCTACCGCCGACACTGCGGCGTAGGCTGGACGTACCCACGTCTCGTGCCCTTACTCTAGGGTACGGGTCGTGACACGTTTTTAGTGGTAGCCCATGCAGGTCGAGTTTATGTAGTGGTATTCGAACTAGAGTATCACTACAGCCTACAGTAGGATTAGAATATTTTTTTGAGGGTACTCAATCACGGTTAGGATTCCTTGAAAGATTCCTAGGACGACCCTTGAGAATCTTATTTAAACTTCAATTTGAAATCCTTTCCCTTATTTTGTTCGCTCTCACTCCTTGATTATTGAATTTGATTTTGTTGGATCGTTGTTGATTTTGATTTTTCCTATCGAGATGAATTTTATAGCCTGAGTTACGATATTTTCTGATAACATATATTGACGGGAATACAAGGAAGGTAAAACGTCTACATGATTATGGAACCTGTAGTTTATCGCTGCCATATTAGCTGGCGTGGCAGAAATATGGAGACCTGGCTTCGGATGTACGTATCTTGGTTATGAGATTTGGAATTTCTCGCAGCTATACTAGTCGGCATAGCGAGATTTCCAGATGACATGATTGTAGAGGTGCATACCCTAGTTATGGAATCTATCGTTATTCGCAGCCTTGCTTACTGGCATGGCGAGGACTCTGAGTAACATGATTTTGGACAGACGCATATGATTATCAGATTGTATCTTGAGAAAGTTTTTAAACATATCATCTCTATCGTACCATTCTGTTGTATAAATTGTACTCCATCATCAAATAACATAGGAGTAGGAGTATGAGTAGGAGCAGCTTAGCTATTATTATAACCTTGTGTAACTTTTTGCTAAAAATTCTTTCTAATGCAATGAATCGATGATTTTGCTAGACCTTAACTTGGACTTGATACTATAGCTCTGGTTTCAAAATGGTTCCTTCTTTTAAACAGATAAGCAGAATGGATTTTATCATTGTTTCCTTCTAGCCATTATATCTTGTATTACCTTAAATATATATATAGTGGACACAGATACTTGCCTGACACGTATGCATACTACACTTGTTTACCAACCTATCTAAATGCATGTTAATATGATTAATGTTAAGTTCTCAAAATCCTAGTATTCTAATTTAGTACAGTATCAGTGACTAGTTCTATGTTTCTCCATATTAAATTCGTAATTTAAATTTAAATTTAAATTTCATGTTATTAGTTTTGCTTATATCACTACACATGTATGTTATATACAGGGATTTATTTCAAAAAAATTAGTTGAGTTTTGTGTTGAATTGTCAAATCTGAGACTGTGTGCATAGTAAACCCTTAACCTTGGATTCTAAGTGTTTAGTTCAAATTACAGTTTTAAATTGTAATATTTTGAGCCGTATACATGGTTGTGTGCAGGTGTATAATGTTAGGTTCATACTCTTACATGTTAGGTTGTGGTTGTGGTAAACATTGAGTTGGTTTTGATGTTCGAATTTCTCCAAAATTTTGAAAACTGCATACATGTTAACATTTTTACATTGCTTTCAATATGTGTAGTTCAATTTCACATCTAATATGTAATGTTGAGCTAAACTGAAAGATCGAACCCTTTATTTCAAGTTTTAACCCATGAACACTTGACACTGTACACTAATGTTCACAACTGCCATGAAAACCTAACCCTTCATCTCTATGTTATGTTCATATAGCTATATAGATATATATAGTTCTGAAAACATATTATAATGTATGTAGATGCATAATTAAATCCTTACCTCTCTATATATATAGATATACATATATATATGGTTAGCCATGCATGTTATAAGTAAATAGCTTGTGCCTTGTAGACTGTTTAACCAATATGCCATGAATAGTGTAACTTGATAGCTACAGTTGAGACCCAAATCCTCCTATACACTTTCATGTATATTTCACACAAACCACATAACATTTACATAATGCTATCTTTTCCCTCTCTAACACACTCTCTATACATATATCGTGATTGGATTTCAATGCTATTGACTTTCGTTCCTTAAACTTTTGGTTTTGATTTTTCTTAAATAGTACCCCTTTATAGATGATTAGTAGTTATCTTATTTCATTTTTGATAATTATTAGTTTTCATATAGGATGGTAGACTGCCTTACGGCCTTGATGATTACTGTTTTTGTAACTTTTCTAGTTCAACACCCTTGATTGCTTGTATGTTTGATACCCTATGATTGTTTTGGTCCAGTGTGACTAGTATACCTAGAGTAGACTTTCATTACCACCGTATGCCATGATCCTGTATGCCGTCCATTAAATTTTATGATTGTTTAAGTTTGAAACTTTGATTATGGGGGTTTGACCTGGAAGGGGTAGGAACATTTTAATTTCGAGGACGAAATTTTTCTAAGATGGGTAGGATTGTAACACCCAGTTTTCCAATGAGGGTAATTTTGAAATTTTATAATTTTAATCTTTTAATAATGATATTTTAAATCATGATATAATTTTTGGTAATTTTAAATCTTTTTTTAAAACTATTTTTAAATCATGACATAAGATTTTGGTGTTTTGATAGTATAACACTAGAGACAGCTTAACCTAGAGCCTGACTATGTGATTAGGGTATTTCATTTATCATTTCCAGTTCGAAGCTATTTTTTTTGTCATTTTGAATTTAATTGAATTTAATATATATATTTGGAATTTAATATATTATTAAGAATGGTGTGATTTTAATATTATTTAATTGATTGCCATGTATTGTGATTAGCCTAACATGGTTTGGACCCAACCTAGATTAGTCATAGATAGTCCCAGCTAACCATGGTTAGTGATTATTAGTATTGATTATATTTATTATAATTAATATGATTTTTAGTGATGTTTAGTGATTTTTAGTAGAATTGATTTTGACACTATAGTTGACTTTGACTAGTGTTGGCTAGAAGGCTAACCTAGTGACTAACCTAGGTTAAGACCACTTGGTTAGGTTAAGTAAACTTTGTTTGACCTATTTTAGTGAAGTTTAATTCATTGGAACTTGTTTGGAGAGATTTGGAGTTGATTTGACTAATATGGCTTATGACTTCAGAAGTCATGATTAATGACTTAGGTTTAAGGCCCATAGAGGCCCATACCCAATTAGTGAAACCAAAACCCTAACCCTAGCATTTATGGCCAGCCACCTAGGGTTCCACACCCCTATTTAATGTCTCTACTACTTAGGGCTAGCCTCCTTTAGGAAATAGCAAGTTTGGAAATAGAGGTAAACCCCTTTCTTCCCCAATCCATAACTTCTCCATTTCAACTCCTTTTTCCTTCTAATTTCTTGCAATAGGTTCTAATCTCTGTGTATTTCCTGACTATGGTGAGAAATTTGATTGGAGGAGCAAGTTGGAAGAGTTTGGGTAGCAAGAAAAATACCCCTCTTTGAAGCTTTTGGGCTTTTTCACACACCTAGGTAATTCCTAATCCTCTCCATAAAATAATGATTTAATTGCATGAATAGGAAGCCCTAAGAATACCCTACTGATGGTATAGGTTTTGCTAGGTTTCATGTCCAATATGTGTCCGTATCGGACACGTATCAGTAGACATACTAGGTGTTCGACGAAATGCCACAATGGGCATTTCGTTCTTGTTTGCTGTTTTTGTTTGAATAGAAAATTAGGGTTTGATGTTGTTTATCGATTTCCAGTGGACTGAGGTGACCATCATGTTGTGTCGTGCCGGTTTGGATACGTGAACACGCACGTTCCCGTACGGTAGCAGTGCCCTGCTGCCACGCGGGTCGTGCTCACTGCACAGACCTTGTGAACCCACCAAAATTAGTGTGGAGGTCGGGGCAGTGACTATCAAGTCACTCCCAAAGTTTTATGACACATCGCGTCGTATCGGACACAAAAACACGATCGCACTGATATTATACTGTGCTGTGCACGCGAGAAAATTCGTACTGACACACACTTCGTGTCGTGTCCTTTCACCACGTGGACACGATGTAGGGTGTCGATCATGTAGCCCTACATGTGGGCTACACGTGTGCACGGCCACGTGGCTCCATGTGGCCTGTATCGAGTGCACGAGTCTGTGGACTCGCTGCACGAGACAGTGCAGTCTGTGCGTATTGTTGTGTGTTTTCAAGCACTTGGACACCTCGTGTCCTATTTTTTGGACACGAATTCACCTCTGTGATACGTACACATGTAATAGTTTATTTACCAACTATTAATTCATCATATTAACATGATTTTGTTGATCGAATTGAATTTCCTAATGTTGACTGATACGCAAATTCTGTTCTTTGTTTTTTTTGAGTTTTAATAACTGTTTCAATTGATGATTAAATTGCCAATTTAACCCATGTACATGTGTAATTACATTACTACAATGAGGGTTACTGATTTGTGATAGGTTTTAGGGTTTAAATTGGATTTTCGATATTGATTTGGACTGTTGAATGAATGGACTGATACTCAGTTCAGTTTTCTAAATTCTGAGAATTTTAATCCCTGTTAAACCGATTTTAATGATTAATTTCCATGTTTAAATTCAAGTGAATGTCTATTAGCTACTGATGGTTAGGTTTTCATTGATACTTTTGTTTCGAAATTGCTGAAATGAGATTGACAGTGAATGTGACTGATACATTCTGGTTTTCGAAATTCTGATTTTAAGTTTCCCTTCTAAACTAAATCTTGATGATTAAATTACATGCTTAATTCATGGACATATGTGATAGCTACTGCTAGGTGGGATTTTCAGGTTAGTTTAGGATTTCACTCAAGTAATTGGAATTTGAATATTGGGGTTGGACTGAATTTATCTCCTTTTTTAACTGTCAATTGATTTCCCTCTTTGAACTGAATTCGAAATTTGGGTTAATTGTTTTATTGATCTGTCGTTAAGATTCTCAATTCCTAGATAACTAAAAACATGAGAATTGATTTCCATTCTTTTCCTTAAAACAAATGTTGGATGATATTAGCCATGATTGATTCACTGTTGTTATATTAGACACTGTCACATGATCCCAAACCTGGGAACTGATTCCATTTCCCTTCATAACTAAGCTACATTCCCCTTCTTTAAAACCTGAAATTGTTCTTAAGTCAAAGAGATGTTAACTTGTGAATAAACTGAAACTGGAATGGTAGATGATATCTGGGAATTACATTGGATTGGAATGGGTATGTTAAACATGTGTACCCTTATGAAATTCCTGAGATTAGTCCTTGTTTTTCCAGATTTTGAACTGTCAATTGGGTTCCCCATTTTCCTGAAATTGGTTTCCTATTAACACCCATGTATCTACACTTCCTAAATTCTAAAGTTTCCATTGACACATGCTACACTCACTGATTTTTAGTTTCTAATTTCAGATTTTTACACACACAAACACACCATGCCACATGCCACATGTACACACACATTTCCTAATCTAGCACTCTACTGTAAACCTTGTGCTAACTGAACCATGTTAGCTTATGCACACTTCACCCCATTCATTTCACTCATTCACTCCTCTACATATTTTGTATGAGCTAAATGTAATGTAATGTGAATGTGACTTATATATTGATATGTAATGTTATGCAATTAGGATATAGATAGCTTAGCCTATGTCCTTCCTATTCACCACCATGTTCACACACTTAGACCCTTACATGCTAACTTTACTTTCTCTATTACATATGTATGAGATTCATGATAGATAGCTATGGGATGTGCTTTAATGTGAGGTGCTTGATGTGTGTGGCTTGTACAGTCTAGAAATGGTGTGTGCTTGCTAGAATAGGCTAGTTAGGCCTAGTGAGACTTGTTTGGCTTAGATTGACCTAGTTTGACTTCTAAGGTTGACCAGAGTTGACCAAGAGTTGACTTTGGTCTAGATTAACCTAGATTCATGTAGATGCATTGACTTGCATCTTATTATTATTATAGACTCATAGTGACTTGTACTGTTCTATAGGAGACAGACACCACTCCTCGGACAGTATATATTCTCCAGATTCTCAGGATACAGGCGAGTACATTCTCTGATCATTTCATATCCTGCTTAGAATTATTTCCTGTATTAAATTACTTTACTTGTGCTGTCACGACATTATCACGGATTAGTACTATACGGATCTCGTACTCCTGTGCTTTCACCATACATGTACAACTCTTTAGTGTAGATCATGTACAACTCTGTAGTGTAGATCATGTACAACTCTGTAGTCTAGATCATGTACAACTCTGTAGTGTAGATCATGTACAACTCTTTAGTGTAGATCATGTAGAAATCTGTTCCGTTCACATGTGCTATCCTGTACTCTGACTCACTAGCCACTGCTAGTTCCTTACTTATAGTAGATATTTCTATTACAGTTTTCTCTCTCTGTTTACATACTGTATTCTTCAGCACCTATATCTTACTTTACTGCATGATTATATTTTCTAACCTGCTATGAACTGTTAAGATGTACTGTACTCGCTCCTGTCCTGACTGGACCTGTTGAAAATTTTACAGTGAATGATGAGGCTCTGGTGTCTACCCCTCTTGGTGCAGCATTAGACATCACTAGTGACTTGGACCTGCTAGCAGTTGATGTTACTTTCATAGATTAGGATGTCTTTATCTTCTGGTTTCTGTATTGAGTTCCTGAGATATTATTTGGATATGTACTTTTTTTAGACACTTAGAACTCTGGGTTGTATCTCTGTGTTTTCATTTCTGGATATTTATCTATCTTTCCTTTCATGTTCTACCTTAGATGTGATTGAGTTATATTCTGTTATGTCACCCCCATTCGGGGAGTATAACTGTTATTTATCCTTATCTGTTAGATGTTGAGACCTAGGACAGCGTTCTACCGCCGACACTGCGGCATAGGCTGGACGTACCCACGTCTCGTGCCCTTACTCTAGGGTGCGGGTCGTGACACCTATCCACAAATATCTATCCAAAATTTCACATACCAAAATAGCCCAAAACCCAACAAAATGGCCCAAATCTGTTCTGTTAGAACTTTGACAAAACTCGGGCAGACTCGGCCCGAGTTCGGTCAGGGTAGTTTCAAATTTGTTTTAACCATTCCCATGATATCTACATCCAACATTCGATGCGAGATTTCTACATCCGAACTCTGCCCGATTTTGGTCAAAAAATACTATAAATAGAGAAGAACTTTCACATTTTCAATTTACTAATTCATTCTCTTGTCTATCTCCTTTAAAGTGTTTTCAATGAGCTACACTTTCAAATCAAGCCTATACCACTCTTATCTAAGCTAGTACAGTTTTTGTTTAATCTAGAGTCTGGTGTTAAAGAGTTGTATCGGAGGCTAATTTCAGAAGACGTTCCAATTTTCAAATCGTCTTCTGAGTCGGTCGTGCATTCGTCGCCAAGCATGCTATTGTGAAGTCGGTTGTGCACTGTCGCCAAGCACGATGTTGTAAGAGTTACAAGAACTCAGTTAAAGTTTGTGCCATAGTGGATTAACATGGAGCAAGAGTACTCGAGACTGGAATAGTCCTCTCTGAGGGATACCCGTATATATCGTTGTGTTACAAAGTTCGATCTTCTTAAGTCTTACATTATTGCAACTTATTTTATTTTTTTAATTGCCATAGTTCATAATTTTTAATTAGTGATATTTATTATGCTGACACACACACACTCTATTCACCCCTCTAGAGGTGCTCAATGGTCCTACAATTGGTATTAAAGCAGGTTATATTTAAATATAATACTTTAGAGAGTATATTTGGCAGCCATGAAATTAATATTCATAGGTAAAGGGCAGTCCATAAATAGACCTCCACTATTTGATGAAACAAACTACACGTACTGGAAAACACGATTGAGCTTGTACCTGAAGTCTCTAGTGTTTGACTTATGGTCAACTATTATCAATGGCTAGAAAAATCCTACTATCACCTCTATTATCACATCCTCTATTATTAACAAGCCTTATTATAGTTACACGGAGAAACAAATGAGTTAGCTAGCCTTGATGCAAAAGCAATGCATGCTTTTTATTGTGTTATAGAAATAAATGTATTCAATCTTATTACTACTTGCACAACATCTTATAAAATTTAGAAACTTCTTGAAGATATTTATGAGTGCAGGTACAAAGCAAAGCTAGCAATTCCAGATAGGAGGATAGTCCTTATAATGATGCAAATATGTGCATGATGGCATCGAAATTTTAGGTACAACGTAACCCCTTATATGGAGAAGAGCTTATATGCTACAACTGCAGAAGATTAGGCCACGTGATGAAAGATTGTCTTGCCACTAGAAAGGAGAATCATTATGAACGATCGTCATCACACAAGTACACTAACACAAGCATATAGTGTGAAAGTGAAGAAAGCGACTTAAAAGAAGAAGAAAACCTTCGTCAAGATGCAAATATATGCTCAATGCCATTATCCAATGAGGTACAAAATAATCATCTTTATGAAGAGAGTGAATTTTCTAATGATAAGTTATCTGATGGTTTCAGTGATCTATTGGATGAACACAAGAAATTACTAGATAATTATAAGCAAGGTAGAAAGGATATTCCATCCTATAAGAGTGAGAATGGAAGGTTACTTGCTTATTTAATGGTGCTAGAAATAATTCTACTTCTGATAATTCTACTGAGATTTCCATTCTTGAGATTAGATTGCATGAGGCACTTGATTGCATTGAGAAAAGCACTCAAGAAAATGCTAAACTTAAAGAGGAATTAGAATCAGAAAAAGAAGTATTTTATTTCTTCATATAGGCTTGATGCTCTTTCTGCTAAATATGATGAGATTGTTGACCCAAATTGGATCACAGTCAACCTGATTTAGAAAATTAACAAAATGATAACTGATATGATCCAATACGACACATCAAGTTCAAGACAGGATATCATCTACGATCCAATACAACGTGTCAAGTTCAAGACAGGCGTCGTCAACAAAGCTATTACATTGCAAATGTATTTGTTCTCAGTCAATAATTTTTCAATTTATCGAGTCTAGGAAAGTGTACGTTGAGTCGTACTAAGTCATCTCAAACCCTAGACATACTTCTCCAAGCTCCACCATACAAAATAAGACAATCCCTGAACCAAACCAAACCACTCTAGCCCATTTAGAACTTCTGGTCTGAGGAAGACAGAGTTCGGGCCTAACTCTACCTAAGGTAGAACTCTGCCCGAACTCTGTCCCCTAAAAATTAGCACCCTGATTTATAGGAACACCTTGCTTCGAGCTGTCCAACGTTCGAATTTTTGAATATTTGGGACAGAATTCTGGCTGAACTCTGCCTCCATGACTAGTATAAATAGGGCTTGATTTCTCTTATTTCAAATCATTTCTCACTCTCAATCTTCTAAGCCTTATACATTCTAAGTCTTACTCTTCCAATCTACTAACCACAAAACTTCCTAAGCCCCAAGGTGCTCAGTGCGATTCAGTTAGAAGTTCTGTGCAAGAGTTGAAAAGAAGTTACTTGGAAAATTCTAAGTTTTGCCTCTGTAAAGTTTCAAGAAGTTAGCGTGCTCTTCTTAGTAAAGGCACATGTGTACCCTAATTCACAAATAGTGGATTTCAATCCTGAGCTAGAGTTCTCAGGCCTGGACTAGTCCTCCACGAGGAAAACCAGATTATATTGTTGTGTTTGTGTGTGCTCGTCTAAACTCTCATATTTTTTGTATTATTATGCTTTGATTATATAGTTGCTTCTGGACTTACCATAGAGTTAATTTTTAATTGGTCATTATTGACACAAACTCTATTCACCCCCTCTAGAGTTGCCTACACGTTACTTCAATTGGTATCAGAGCTCTGGTCCCTTGATAAAGGATTATCATCCTAAGTGCTGAACCATGGCAACCACACAACCCATTTTCACTAACTATGGTGAAGGATAGTCCATTAATTGGCCACCCCTATTTGATGGAACCAACTACACATACTAGAAGACACGAATGAGTTTCTATCTAAAATCTCTAGACTTTGACTTATGGACCATAGTCATAGATGGTTATAAGAAGCCTGCTAGAATTGTTGTTGAGGAAAATCTCATAGAGAAACCCCACGACAAATACACTGATCAAGAAAAGAAACATGCTAGTCTAGATGCTAGGACTTTAATGCTCTCCTCAGTGCTATAGACAGAAATAAATTCAATAGGGTATCTACGTGTTCCACTTTCCACGAAGTATGGAAGCTTCTGCAAGTGACTCATGAAGGAACCACTCAAGTCAAGGAATCGAAAATCAGTCGGCTAACACAGGAGTACGAAACATTCAAGATGAAGCCCAATGAGACGATCAAACAAGTAATTACTAGATTCCTCGACATGTCAACCCTCTATCTTTCCTCAGTAAGGACTACTCCAACCATAAGAAAATACGCAAGGTGCTAAGGGGACTAACGAAGAATTGGAACCCCAAAGCCACGGTAATCATCGAAGGCAATGATCTCACCACCATGTCTCTGGATACTCTGGTGGGCAAACTAATGACGTATAAGCTCAACCTTAAGGACTTTGAAGAATCTGCTCCAAAGGAAAAAAATCGCTCTAAGAGCTCATCGTCGAAAGACTGCTACAGATGAAACAGACGATGATGACTCCGATGGTGATGATCAAGCACTCATGGTTCGCAACTTCAATAAGTTTTTATGTTTCAATCAAAGGAAGAAGGAACAACACAAAGACGACGATGAAGAGTCTATCTGTTTTGACTGTAAGAAGACGGAGGATGTCAAGAAAGACTGCCCTGCAGCAAAGAAAGGGAGCCGATATAAAAGATCATACAAGAGGCCATCCTCTCGAAAGTTTGCCAACACAAGCATCTGGCACGAAAGCTAAGCCAGTGACTCAGAAGAAGAAGAGGACACTCCCCAAGATACTTAAAACATCTGCTTAATAGCAACGTCCGACAAGGTAACAAATGATCCACTTGATGACTTTACTTTTGATGAACTTGGAGATACTTTTAGTGACTTACATGAAGATCACAAGAAGTTACTTAGAAAGTACAAACATGCAAAGGATAAGATCAAGACTCATGAAGTTGAGATTCATAGACTATCATGCTTGCTTGATAATGTTAGAGACACATCTCCCACTGATAACACTGAAGAATTATCCAAGCTTAAATTAAGCTTACACGATGCTGAATCTCATATTGGAAAACAAACACATGATCTTACCGTACTCAACAAAGAGCTCACGAAAGAGAAAAAGAAGTATAATACTACAGCTGTAAGAATTAGTGCCTTGATTGCTAAATATGATAAAATGTATACTGCCTCTAAATGATTAGAGATCAGGGTGGGCAAACAGGTTATTCAACCTCAAACTCAGTCTCACAGTCACAACACTCACACGAGACACAAGACCACTCAACACAAGAATACACGACGTAGGAAAAACACATATACACATGCTGCACACAAACATGCTTTTATGTACACATACTCTCATGCAACACGTCAATCACCCACACATAGACATCATTGTCATCATGCTCCTAACACAAACATGCATGCTACATGTCACTATTTTGTAAGTATGGACACACTTCACCTCAATGTAGATTCAGAAGATTAGTTGATTTAAACTTGTATGCATGGGTACCGAAGGCAAATATTTCAGGACCCTCAAGGATTTGGGTACCAAAGGTCACATATACTTGTGGTGCAGGTGGACCTTCCTTCATTTTCTAGAAGCAAATGGATTCTCGATAGTGGGTGCTCGCAACATACGACTGGAAATGCAAATCTTTTCTCAACATTATCGATGAAAAGGGAAGGATATGTATCCTTCGACAATAATCTGAAAGGTTATATTATAGGTAATGGTACTATTGGTAATCCTCTCTTTCCTGTCATTAAATATGTCTCTTTAGTAACAGAGTTAAAGCATAACTTGCTCTGCATCAGTCATCTTGCTGACAATGGATATGATATTAACTTTGGGAAAACTAAATGCTCTATATATGATAAATCATCTGGAGACATCACTTTTGAAGGGATAGGGGAAGATAACATTTATATATTCCATCTTTCGAAAGATACTAACAATGCAGGAAGTTGCCTCTATGCTTAGAAGGATGAAAGATTACTAAGGCATATGCGTCTTGGAAATGCAAACATGGATACCATATCAAGACTTTCAACCAAAAAGCTAGTAAGAGGACTACTGGACATCATATTCAAAAAGGATACGGTATGTGTCGAATATGAAAAAAATAAGGCGACTAAATCCTCTTTTAAATCCATCAGCTCTGTAAGTACTACTAGACCTTTGCAACTTCTTTATATGGATTTGTTTTGTCCTAGTAGAGTAGCCAGTCTTGGTGGAAAACTCTACGCCTTTGTGATTGTTGATGATTTTTTCGCTTTGCTTGGGTTTTCTTTCTTTCAAACAAAAGTTATACTATTTCCGTTTTCAAAATTTTTGCTAAAATGTTCAAAATGAAAAAGACTATTACTCGAATCTGAAGTGATCATGGCGGCAAATTCAAAAACTCTGTTTCAAAAAGTTTTGTGATTCAAATGGTTTTAATCATGAATTTTTGTGCCCTAGAACTCCCGAACAAAATAGTGTTATGGAACGGAGAAGAATAGAACTCTTGGCGATATGGCCAGTCATGTTAAATTAATTTTTTACTTCCAAAATATTTTTGGATAGAAGCTGTAAATACAACATGCCATGTCTTGAATAGGGTTTCGATTCGACCTATTTCGAAGAAAATTTCCTATAAACTTTGGTTTGGTAGAACCCCAACTATTTCTTATTTTAGAGTGTTCGGTTGTTGCTGCTTTATCCTGAATACCAAAGACAACTTAGGCAAGTTTGATGCCAAAGCTGACGAAGGTATTTTTCTTGGTTATGCTGCAAAGAGTAAAGCATACGGAGAGTTCAACAAACGCTCAATGATTGTTGAAGAATCTACTAATGTTACTTTTGATGAGAATAATAGTTCATCAGTTGTTCTTGATGATGACGATAATGTTCATATCAAATCAATAACTCCTACCCCTGAGAATACAACATCTGAAACCAGTTCTCTGGATAGCTTACCAAAGAAGTTCCGCTTCACACCAGAACATCCAGAAAACTTGGTAATAAGTGAGGTATCAAGAGGAGTAAGTACTCATTTATCTATTAGAGATTCTTTAGCTAGCACTGCTTTTATTTCTCAAATAGAAACTAAAGTTATTTTAGAAGCTTTTTTTGATAAATTTTGGATATCTGCAATGCAAGAGGAACTCAATCAATTCAAAAGAAATCAGGTTTGGGAACTTATTCCTAAACCTGTTGATCATTCGATCATTAGTACTCGATGGGTTTTTCGAAACAAAGTTAATGAGGACGGTTCAGTCACACGTAACAAAGCATGTCTCGTAGCTCAAGGATACAACCAAGAGGAAGGTACCGACTACGATGAGACGTATGCTCCTGTTGCACGACTTGAATAAGTCCGCATATTTTGTGCCTTTGCAAACTTTCAAAATTTTAAACTTTTTCAAATGGATGTTAAAAGTGCTTTTCTAAATGGTTTTATTAAAGTAGAAGTTTTCTTAAAGCAACCACCTGGTTTTGAAAACTATAAGTTTCCTGATCATATTTTCAAGCTTAAGAAAGCTCTTTATGGCCTCAAACAAGCCCCTCGAGCTTGGTATGAACGCCTAAGCACTTTCTTACTTAAAAATAGCTTTTCAAAGGGGAAGATTGACATGACACTCTTTATAAAATCAATTGATGACACAATTCTATTAGTGCAAATTTATGTAGATGACATCATCTTTGGGTCTATAAATGAGGTATTATGCCAAGAATTTGCCAAGTGTATGCAGAATGAGTTCGAGATGAGCATGATGGGGGAGCTTAACTACTTTCTTGGATTGCAAGTCAAACAAAACTCACAAGGAGTCTTCATCAGTCAATCAAAGTATACAAAAGACATGCTAAAGAAATTTGATCTTGACAACATCAAACCAATCAGTACTCCGATGGCTACTACAACTAAACTAGAACCTGATGATAGGGGCAAACCAGTCGACAACGTAAGTATCGAGGTATGATTGGTACTCTACTCTATTTATCTACTAGTCGGCCCGATATAATGTTTAGTGTTTGCCTATGTGCTCGATATCAAGCCAACCCTAAGGAATCACACATGACCGCTGTTAAGCGTATCTTTCAATACCTTAAAGGCACTGTTACGGTGGGCTTGTGGTATCCCAAAACCACATCCTTTGACCTACTCGGTTATTTGGATGCTGATTTTATTGGATACAAAGTCGACCGTAAAAGTACTAGTGGTATGTGTCATTTATTAGGCAAAGCTTTAGTCTCTTGGTTTAACAAGAAGCAAAACTCTGTCGTACTATTTACAACAGAAGCTGAATACATAGCTGCAGGATATTGTTGTGCTCATATTTTATGGATGAAGCAAACCCTAACAGACTATAATTTATCTTTTTAGCACATTCCTATATTCTGTGATAATACTAGTGCTATCAACTTGACAAAGAACCCAATATGTCACTCACGCACTAAGCATATAGAAATTCGACACCACTTTCTAAGAGATCATCAAATATAGGCACTATTAATCTAGAATTTATTGACACTAATCATCAGCTAGCAGACTTTTTTACGAAACCACTTGCCGAAGAGCGTTTCAACTTTCTTCGTCGAAAATTAGGAATCTTGGCTGAAAATATCATACAACAAGTCTTACCTGGGCAAATACTTGTTAAATCAAATTCGTACATATTGCATTGTTTTGGGTACAAGCCGAAATGTCCCTTCTGACAACAAGGCGTAAAAGCCTCAGCAAAATAGTGCCTAGTGTCTTCGGACTACCGCTAGCTAAGATCCGGCCCCTACAGCTAACCTGAGGCAATTCACATGTACAAATCAATGATTCACAAAGTTTTTTGTTCTATTTATTCTATGGCTAATAAAATCCATTATTTTTAATTCTAGACTATCTTTTCTCTATTTTGTGACCATCCTTAATCTGCTTGGAGTTCTGGACACACCAGAACCGAACTCGGGCTGAATTCTGCCTATGGCACAACTCGGGCCGAACTATGTATGGTAAGTTCCAAAACTCTCAGCCATTCCTGGCCGTCCGATTTGGCTTAACCAAAACAACTTGTCTCTTATAACAGCCGGCCCTACATGTTATATACCCGAAAATTGAACATCTCCCTTCATCTTCTACCTATCTCCAACCAATTTTCTCCAAACCCTAATCCTAGATCTCTCATTTTTTGGGTGCTATCTCCTCTCCAAGCTCAAGTTTTGAAACTTTTGGGGGATTCTCTTCCATCCTCATCACTTATTTTTGAGCTATATTTCTAGTAGTTCCTAATTCCATTATCTTCTTTCAATGGCACCTAGACTTTTCAATAGAGGAAAGAGGATTAGGAGTTAACCTTCATCATGCAATCCTCCTTCCCCTCCTTCTAATGTCAAACCCCCTCACCAATTATTCAATCCACTGCCTCCTCCCATTGCCGACACCTACAAAGAGCAAATCTTTGTTTCGTTAGAAGCCTCTAACGAGTGGTATTCTGATTTTTGCTCAGTAGTGTGGTGCCGGGACATCCCATCAATTTCTCTGTATTTTCTAAATTTGATCATAATTTTAAGGACCTTTGTCTTGATGAACTTGTGGCCACCACTTCAAGAATTTATCTCAATACAATTTAAATATTCTATTACAATCTTACTTATGATGACCGTAAGATTTATTCTAGGGTAGCCGGTATCAACATTGAGTTCGATGACTTCGACTTGGCGGATTATTTACAACTCCCTGAACCCAATTCTTGGGAACACCTTGTTGATGCTCGTGAATTCAAATTTGTTGGCAATATCACCCTATAAGGCTTTAAAGACATGATGTGTGCACCAAATACTTGCCTGCATAAACTTCGTACCAAATATCTCGACAACCACTTTTATGAACTTCATTACATCATATTCTCGTCTATCCTGCCCAAAGTCGGATCTACTGATAAAGTCACTTACCTTCAGATTACGACACTATTCTATCTACACTTCACCATCCCTTTCAATTTTTCATGCACGATGATGGACTGGATAATTCATGCAAGGAAGAAGCCTAAAGCACTTGTCTATGCTATGTAAATTCCTATGATCTTTTCTGCCTTCAATATTCCTTTAGACGAGTGTCAATTTCTAGCAGCTCCAACATATCTCTCAAAGGCTCGTAGGACTGTTCCTGTACCTATTCCTCCTACTCATGTTGAGAAAGAATATTTTGATTCTCATGCCCCTTAACCCGGTCCTCCTGCCACCCTAGATTCTATCAGCGACATATTGCACGACCGCTTCCGGTTGTAAGATGATCGCTATACTCAGCTGGAATTGGATCACTCTTCAGATGACTGCCATTAGCAACACTCTTCATGACATCTAGTACAACATGGCTCGGCATCCCACTATGCCATTTTCTACGGGTCGAGACACTTATCGCGAAGGTTACCGGAATGATGACCCTTGGGCTAGAAGGTATCTGGATCCTGATGCTACTTTTGTCGATCCTCATCGCTCTACCAGCGAGCCGTCGAACTCTGTCGGTCCATCCCATCCTCCAGCTCCATGATGGCTGTGGTTGACTAATTGATGATGCTGCTGATGCTGCTGATACATCTTAATTATGCTTTTGCTTTGTTTTATGCACTCTGGTTATATTTCTGCTGTGTTTCTTATTTCATTTGATATGTATGATTGCCAGTTTCTCATGATGGATTATCAAAACTGCTAGTGTTCTCTATTAAACGTTTGGTTATGGTTAAAGTTGTGTGCTTGCTCTCTTCACTTTGTCTATCTTTTATCTCTTTACAGGGGAGCTACGCAATATTTTGCTAAGTGACAAAGGGGGAGAATAATAGATATTTGTTGTGATAATGATATGATATGCATTATGGTGTGCTTGGATAAGAACTTTGTAACAGGACAAAAATGGAAATATCTATTTGCGGGGGAGCTATTTCATATGTATAAATTATTTTATTTCCTTCAACATGTGTCCAGGTATAAATATTGAGACATACAAATATCATTTTGTCAATTATCAAAATAGGGGAGATTATTGACCCAAACTGGACCACAGTCAACCTAATTTAGAGAATTAACAAAATGATAACTGATATGATCCAATACGACACATTAAGTTCAAGACAGGACATCATCTACAATCCAGTACAACGTATCAAGTTCATGACAGACGTCATCAATAAAGCTGTTATATTGCAAATTTATTTGTTCTCAGTCTATAATTTTTCAATTTATTGAGTCTAGAAAAATGTACGTTGACTCGCACTGTGTCATCTTGACCCCTAGACATAGTTCTCCAAGCTCCACCATACAAAACAAAATAATCCCTAGACCAAACCAAACCACTCTAGCCCATTTTGAACATCTGGTCTGAGGAAGACAGAGTTCGGGCCGAACTCTGCCCAAGGCAGAACTCGAGCCGAACTTTGCCCCCTAAAAATTAGCAACCTGATTTTTAGGAACAACCTTCTACGAGCTGTCCAACGTTCTAATTTTTGAATATTTTGGACAGTATTCTGGCCGAACACTGCCTCCCCTGACTTGTATAAATAGGGCTTGATTTCTCTCATTTCAAATCATCTCTCACTCCCAATCTTCTAAGCCTTATACATTCTAACTCTTACTCTTCCAATCTACTAGCCACAAAACTTCCTAAGCCCCAAGGTACTCAGTGCGATTCAGCTAGAAGTTTTGTGCAAGAGTTGAAAAGAAGTCACTTAGAAAATTCCAAGTTTTGCCTCTGCGAAGTTTTAAGAAGTTGGCATGCACTTTTGAGTAAAGGCACGTGTGTACCCTATTTCACAAATAGTGGATTTCAATCCTGAGATAGAGTTCTTCGGCCTAGACTTGTCCTCCACGAGAAAAACTAGGTTTTATCGCTATGTTTGCGTGTGCTCTTCTAAACTCTTATATTTTTCACATTATTACTCTCTGATTGTATAGTTGTTTCTAGACTTAGCATAGAGTTAATTTTTAATTAGTCATTATTGACACAAACTCTATTCATCCCCCTCTAGAGTTGCCTACACCTTACTTCAAAAATATGTGATAACTCTAAAAAGTTAGAGATTAGGCTAGGAAAACATGTAGTACAACCTATGACTCAGTCTAACACGACAAGTGACACATGACAAAGTCACACAACATATGTTTTAGAAAGGAAGCAAGCAAAGCTAAGGCTTCACGTAACCATGCCTTTTGTTACAAGTATCCACATACATCATATCACACCATTGCACATTCTCATACTGCTGCACATAGCACTAATGTTAATAGTTTCTGTCATTATTGCGATAGGAATGGACATATTTCTAATCATTGTTAGATTAGAATGCTAGTTGATATGAACTTGTGTAAATGGGTTTCCAAAGCTAACAAATGTGGATCCAAGTATTGGATTACAAAGCCTTCACCTAATATTTCAGATGGAGCTACTTATGCTGAACCATAGAACCATGGAGAGTGTTGGTGATTGCAAAGCTATAAATGTCATCTTCCGAGCAATTGCACCAACACAATTGTGGTCACTATTACCACCTCGGTAACATGCTTCCTAAATAGTTTTTAATATCTAGCACGTTCTTATTGATGCCTTGCTATTGATCTAATTGATATCTTTTAATTTTTTATTATTTAAATTAATGTGAGATATAATCCTAGCATGACTAGTTGATTATCTTAAATGATTAGTTCATACTATATAGTCTTTTACTCACTTTCTATTAGTGTGACACATTTATCTAAGTATGTTCTATACTGTTATTCTCTATCAATGAAGCATGCATACCACTCTAGTCAATAAGAGCTAAAGTTTTTTTTTTGAGTTAACGTATTTTTGACTCTTCGTCTTTAACATTTTTAAAATGGCTACTTCTTACCGATTTGTCTTTAAATATGTCATATTTATTTTAATAGGTATTTTGTGAGTATTTATGTTTAGCACAAGTCTCCTTTTACTTGAAAAGTATATACATATACTTTTATATTAACCTTGTGCTTGAATAATATATTCACTATTGATTCTCATATTTTATTTTGATTAACTTCTTATGAATCAATTACATCTTTGACTAATAAAGCATATTTATACATGTTTTTTTTATCTTATGATAATTTTTTTCAATGCTTATTAAGGATATATGAATACTTCATATATTGTCATTTATATATTGCTCATATATTTCTATAGTTATATATATTTTTGTATAGATATCTTTAAGGGGGCGTATGAGTTTAGCTCAAGTTCTATATTATTTTGAAAAGTACTTAATTAGACTTGTTATCTTCAAACTTGTGTTTACCTCATACTTTAGTTGTTGATTACTTTGACCAAATTTGTGTTCTTCTCCTTATTAGCTTCTTCCTCAAAGCCTCTCTTAATGATATTTTTCTTGGCTTTTTTGTTGACGTTTGGATACATGACCCTTATTTAATCTATATTTGAATTATGTTATGTATGCCTTTTTTTTAATAGTCTTCTAACTTTCGATATTTGTTTGTTTTATATCTTTAAGTTGGGATTTTGAGAGAAAATATTTATTAATGCCTTGCTCGTGATTATTTTTTAGTGTTCTTTAAGATTTACACGATCTTGTGCTTTATCTTGTTTTTAAAATTTATCTCCTATCTTAGTGAACATTTATATTATATATTTATCTCTAAAGTGCACTACGAATTTTTTCTAGAAAAATAATTTTTAGTATCTTGAATTGATGAATTTTATTTTGGGTATTTGCTATCTTATATTTATTTTTACCCAATAACTTTGTAGTATCTATATATACATGTGATCGATATATCTTATGCTATATTGTTTTGAGATTTTTCAAGTCCATAGAATATAATTGATTTGCATAAATTCTTCTTAAATCCTCGGTTATTAAAGAAGAGATTTGTTTTGGGTACACGCCGAAAGGGTGCTTCTGTCAACAAGACGTAAATGCCTAAGCGATACGGTGCCAACTGTCTTTGGACTACATCTAGCTCGGAACAGGCCCCTGTAGCTAACCCAAGATTGATCAACGCTTTATAAACTAAAGATCTATTGAGATCTAATTTGTAATTGTTATCTGATGGAATTTAGATTTTAGCTTTGATGGATAATAACATAAATGATTATATTTTCACAAAAGATATTATACATTGATGTTCCATAGGTTAATGTTTATCATCTTTTGATATATTCATATTTCTGTCACACTATTCTATATTCAGACTTGTTTTGATGTTTGTGACTACTAATGAATATTATGATCTTCTAATATGTCACTACTAAAATCTGTCAAATCAGCGACGCCACAGGACGTCGCTAAATAGGAAAAATACGTCGCTAATATCGATTAGCGACGTTTGCACGTAGTCGCAATTAACTTAGTCGCTAAACAACAAAACGTCGCAATACGTCGCTATTGCGACGACACTCAGCGACGCGGACACGTCGCTAATTCAGCGACTACCAGTGACGTAAAACGTCATCATTTACCGACGCAACCTAGCAACGTTGAGCGACTTGACATGCATCGATGCTGACCTGGCTTGAGAGCCAAATGGCGACGTTCTGCAACTTTGCTACGTCGCTATAGTACGGACATATAGCGACGTCCTACGTAGCGACGTTTAGTGACGATCAACGACGATATTCATCACAGTTAGCGACGTGCCTTATACTTACTTAGCGACGTTACCTTCGTCGCTGGACGTGGCTGAGAGTCGCTGAACGTCGGTAATATTGAAAAAAAATAAAAAAAATTACAGCATTTGCAGCATCCCCTGCAGCATTTGTAGTATTTGCAGCATCCCCTACACCATTTGTTACAACAACGACGGTGTGTATAACGAACACAGTATCAAACAACACATATATACACAATCACGAACACGTTTGAAACACAATCTCATCAATCAATACAGATATATGAAAATTTGTAACAACAATGTCAAACATAATGGTCCACATAAGAATAATGTATGTATAACCACATAAAAGACCCAACAATGGGCCATCACACAACAATATATATGTCGACTACGGCTGATCAGGAGGAGCATCACCGCTCCTGAAAAGAAGGTAAGCATAATGCTCCGGTGTAAGAAGCACCGACGATGATGAAGGAGGAGGCAATACAACCGCTGGAGAAGGAGGCAGTGTAACCGTTGGAGATGGGTGTGTCCGCGTCTCCTCTAGGGCTCGCAGTCTGGTGCTGCATTGCTCCATGCAAGCCGCTATCCAAGTAACGGTGTCGTGAATGGACTCCTGTGTCCCCTGTACGTGCTGCACGGTGCGCTCGAGCTCGTCAAAGCGTGAGGTGACCGACGCAGCGTCCCCTTGCGCCTGAGACCCTGGCTGCTCAGAAATCCTCCTCAGCATATCATCGCACAGCTCAGCAATCTGGCGGACAATGGTCTCCTCGACTCGGGATGACTCGGCCTGTGATGGCTGTGAATGCGTACTGGAAGAGGGAGCCCTGGATGCCTGCGTCACAACAAATGCGCCGTAGAACCCCGTACCGTAGTACGTACCCCTCTGAAGACCACCAACAGCGGTCTTCCAGAGCTCGTCCTCCGACTGAGGCGGAGAGGGCTGCGATGTACCAACCCCTTCCTCTGCCGGTGCACTAGCACTCGCACGCTCATCACGTAGCCTAACATACTCTTCCTAGAAATTATTGTGCATCTCTATACATCAGTACTTACCTAAATTAGCCTAATAAACGTCTAAAATATTTAATTATTATTAAGTATATGGTTATCTGTATATTCTTCAAGTTGTGTTAAAAATTAACGAATTCTAAATTAGTACTTACATAGCTCTGAGTAGCCCGGTCGTCGATGAGCTTCCCGTCCTTCCAATGGGTGGCCAGGAAGACGGTCACCATGTTTGCGTCCTCACCCCTCTTCACCTGCGTGTTTGTTATATTTTATTCTTTAGTAAAATAGAAAATTATATACTCCTACTATCAATAAAATCTTATATTTTACAATAAATTGCATACCAGAGGACGGAAATGCTCCGTCATAGGAATCGATCCACCACACCACTTTTCGGCCCTCGTCCTAGCCGTCTTCGCCTTCTCCGACCGCTCTCTGTACCGGGGCTCCTCAAATCGAGCCCTCATCGTGGTCCACTGGTCAGGTGTGATCCAACCAGCAATCGACTTTCCGGAGCGCTGACGAGCTTTCTGATCGTCAATTGCATCACGGATCAACTTGGCGGCGATGGCAGGAAACTGCCTCTCAATCTGCTCGGCCCGGTGTGGTGCATAAAAATAAATCCTCTACAAGAATTACAAATTAAAATAATAAGTTCTAAAAAATGCTTAAAATTATATTAATCATACTAAATTAACTATCTTTAGTTATCTTGAAGTGGGCAAACCAGAATGCCTTCCTCTCTTCCGAGGCATCCGAGTAGTTGATCCACGGACCCCCATAGTTGGACCTTAGAAAGGAGCCCAACGCTCTCTGTACCGACGAGGGACGATATCTGTATACAACGATAACGGACGTATTCATGAATATATATAGGTATACAGACATGCATAATATATATATATATATATATATATATATATATATATATATACTCATTTAACTTACTTCGTAGGACCGTCGGCCCAAATCTCCATCCTCATCTCGTCCTGAGGTGCGCATGGAGGGTCGCTCGGGTATGGATCTGCCCGGGCGGGAGTAGGGACTAGCTCATCCACCTGCTCTCCACCCGCCATGCTGCTGTCAGCGGTAGGAAGGCTAGGAAAAGTAGATGATCAGCAAGCCTGGAACTGCTCGTCGCAAGTGCACTGCCACCCGGACCTACGACCGTATGGTACAATGGAGTGCTCGGGTCAGACGATGTGTAACGCCCCAGAACCAGAATACTGGAGAGCGGGGGCATACATAGCCAGCTACGTATAATGAAATAGAATCCATCCCACTATACGGTAACGGCTGTCTAGATACATGAGTGTTTAACTACAATCCATCAGTCTCCTATGGTCAATAACAAGCCTAATTGTCTCAATCTCAAGCAAGCGAGTAAAGTTAAAAGATGTAAGATCACCAAATATACAATAATAAGGCATCCCAAACATTACATATCCTGCTGATCATGAAGCTAGTCGTTACAAAATGTGAGGACTAGCAAGAGTTTAGTCATACATGATCGACCCTAGGATCTGTCAATCATGTTATAGCCCGTAGGTAGACAATAATAAGGTATGCAATACGAGCTAACAGGTGCTCGCCGGCTAAACGCCTCAAAATAGAATTTTTACAATAGAGTGGGAGAGCAAAAATAAACCCACTCGTTGCCTTGGTCACGTCTGATGGTCACCATCGGGCTGGAAGGTCGGTAGATCGTCTGAAGCTGCTCCGAAATTTAGCCACACAAAACCAGCGGGGTCAGATCCCAGAAAGAGCAAGTGCCACAAAAGAGGCTTCACTTAAGAACTAAAACCAGCAGATCAGAAAATATATATTAAAGTAGTTACAAAAAGAGCTTGGTAATAAAGAATAACAACAGTAATAATGGAGTACGAGGGAACCATTCAAGTAGCCAGGTCACAACCCTTAAACCAAACAAGGACCGGGGTTGTAACCCTTCACTTGAATAGAACTTCGTCTCCAAATCTTGTTGATAAGGTAAAACATTACAAGCATGACGTGGGGTGCAATAATACAATAAACGAAGAGAGGACTTAGAACTGCTCCGGGAGCCAGATTACAATCCTTAAACCAAACAAGGACCGGGGTTGTAACCCTTCGCCTGAACCGAACTTAGCCTCTGATCTTTATTGTTAAGAGTGACAATCATGCGATCAAGCTTGCAATAATCGAGCACTGAAACCACACCATACAATCGCTCCCGGCCAATCAGTGACTACAGCTTTCTACATTAGCTAACTAGGGTTATAACAACATGCAATGAGATGTTGCTCCAGCCACAAGCCCTGCAGCTAATCCAGGTTATCCAGACGACTTGGGTTCCTTTAAGCAATGCCTCGTTATTTCCATATATCAGTGAATTTGGACTTGTGCCCTACTCGTCGGCAGGCTGCAAGTCCCACAATGGTGGCCGGGATAACGGGATCGCCTGTAGCTGGGAAAATCTCTCATGACTACTGAATTATTCTAGTTATTAGCCTAAGCCATTTACAATAGGTACCCCTGACCGTGGTACTCAGGGATCCCTGTCCTAGACATGATGCAAACACTACCGGTTCAATTGTACAAACACAATCACCCACGGTGTCCAGGCCATCCAATCTTGTCATGTCATGTTCATTGTCAGGAGTGCGCCGCGTCGGGCCACTATCATGTCATGTCAAAAGTGTACCTCAATGGGTCACTATCGTGTCAGGGAACAATTTATTTAGTACAAGTACACGTTTAGTAATTAAATATTTGAAGGGGCAAAGGCTGTGGTGGACTCATGCAGCTCGGGAAATTTTCATGGGGCCAGCAGTCACTTGCTTATGCGGCTGGGCAAAATATATAATCATGCTAAATAATTAAGCATGCATGCTTGCAGGCAAATGCATTTAATATATTAATATATTGCATTTAATGTAATGCATTAATACGTTAAATACATTATATTAATATATTAATATACTAAATATATTAATATGCATCATATTAATATACTCTATATAGTATTTTAATATATAATAAATGTATGCTTTGTATGCATTAGCATAATGCATTAATATAATAGCAGCTGATTGTCCCCATGATCCATATGCGGCTCACTTCGTTCCCATATGCGGCTTATATACAAACATATAAAATATGCAACATGGCAAGGCATATTAAAATATTAAAATATACATCATGACAAAGCATATAAAATATGCTTGGCAAGCATATGTGTCTCACGGCAAAGCATATAAATATGCTTGGCAAGCATATGCAGCTCATTGAATAAGCTGCATGCTTACTTTGCTAAAAGCATACAAGGTACATGCATGCCATAAATGCTTGCACATTAGGCTTTGCAATGCATACAAAAAGTAATACATGCAACTTATGCTAAAGGCAAATATATTAAAGTATTAATTGAATGCTACTGAATTCATTGGAGAATGCTTTGGAACAATGCATTAAATGCATGCATAAAAATGCATTAAGGATTTACTAATGCATTAAATGCATGCATAAGAATGCATGTTTGCATTCTTAGGAGCCTATGCGGCTCATTGAATAAGCATTATGAAAATGTATGCAAAAAAATGCATTAAGAAAAGAATGCATTAAATGCTTTCTTCAAAGCCTATGCGGCTAGCTCAGGAAGCTTTAGGAAAAGGCATGAAAAAATGCACTTAAGATTTAGAATGCATTAAATGCACTCTTCAAGCCTATGCGGCTAGCTCAGGATGCTTTAGGAAAAAGGCATGAAAAAATAAAAATGCATTTAAGATTAGAATGCATTAAATGCACTCTTAGGTGCTTATGCGGCTAGCTCTCCTAATGCTTTAATCAATGCATTAAAGCACGTAAGGAAATGCATTAAGCATTAAAGTATTTAGGATGCTATACGGCTGGCTTTCCAAAATAATATGCGCATCAAATATAACCTGCATGCTTACATGCGGCTCATTTTTAGCATGTGCATACGGCACAACAAAGTTTCGTAGGTCTAATTTGGACCAAACGAAATTCTCTGCAACATGGGACCATCAACTAGCCAAAATATGCAAGTTTGATAGAGCAAAACACCTGGAAACCGAAAATACCACAAAGCTAGATTTACAAAAATTTAACCATGGAAATGAAAAAATACTAAGTACTAAAGTGGGTTAGAAACACATGAGGAAGACAATGGAACAATAAAATTGACTTTCTCCATGAAGCAAGATGCACTTGCCTAAGCTCTCCCTCTCTCTTTCTTTCCTGGTGGTTGAAGAAGTAATGGTGGAGAAGAAGAAGTAATGTAGAGAGAGAAATATTAGTAGGATATTTAATGAAGAGGATGGTGGTAGGTGGGATATTTAATGAATGTGGTGGTAGGTGGGAGTGGTTTAGTCCACATAAAATCTAGCTAACCGAACCATGCAAAACCAAGCCGAACCAAGTCAAGTTGGGCCGAACCAACCAAGGAGACATGCAATACGGGTCTAAATATGTACACGTATACCGAGATACGTGATACGAACGATGGTCATTACAACTCTACCAACCTTAAAAGAATTCCGTCCTCGGAATTTAATCAAGTGGCTAGAGATGCAAGGACAAGCTATACTACTTACAGGCAAGCTATACTAGTTAAGCAATCAAGCAATTATTCGTACAAGCAAGGAATCGAAGACATGAGGCATAGGAAAGATATTATACCTTACGAGTCAAACAGGTCGGGATATCGCGATCGGATATCATCCTCACGCTCCCACGTTGACTCTCCCAAAGAGTGATGACCCCAAGCAACACGGACTAACTTGATAGTCTTGTTCTTGAGTATCTTTTTTCTTTGGTCCAATATGGATACGGGTCTCTCCTCATACGAAAGGTTGGTACCCACAACCAATTCCGAATGATCCAGGATATGACTCGAGTTCGGGATATACCGTCGTAGTTGGGATAAATGGAACACGTCATACACCTCACTCAAAGATGGCGGAAGAGCGAGACGATAGGACACGTCCCCTACTCACTCCAGAATATCGAACGGCCCTATATACCTAGGACTAAGCATTCCCCGTACGCCGAAATGAATGATGCCACGGTTAGGCGAGATCCTCAGGAATACATGGTCGCCGACAGAAAATTCAAGGGGACGCCGATAGGAATCGGCCCAATGACACTGACGATCTTGTGCAACGCGAAGATGATCTCTGACTCTCCTGACCACCTCAACTGTCTGAGCAAACATCTCTGGACCAAGCATCTGCCTTTCTCCCACATCGTCCCTTCTAGTGGGGATCTGCACTTCCTACAATACAGTGCCTCGAACGGAGCCATCTGGACACTGGCTTGGAAACTATTATTATACGAGAACTCCACTAGGTGCAGGTAATCTTCCCATGAACCACCGAAGTCGAGTGTACAAGATCTCAACATATCCTCAAGAGTCTGGATCGTGCGTTCCGACTGACCATCTGTCTGCGGGTGATATGCTGAGCTGAACTGGAGGCGAGTTCCCAAACTCTCCTGCAAGCTACGCCAAAAGTATGATGTGAATCTCGAATCCCGGTCCGAGGTGATATTGACTGGTACTCCGTAGAATCTGACAATCTGCCGAAGATACATCTCTGCTAGCTGAGCTGTCGATTGACCCACTCTGAACGGGAGAAAGTGATCAACCTTCGTTAGCCTGTCAACTATAACCCAAATAGCATCTTTACCTGCTGGGGATCTAGGTATTCCAGTCGCAAAATCCATGGTTATATGTTCCCACTTCCATTCTAGAATCGGCAAGGGCTGAAGAAGTCCAGCTGGCCTCTGGTGTTTAGCCTTGACTTGTTGGCAAACCAAACACCGAAAGACAAACCGAGCTATCTCCCTCTTCATGCCATTCCACCAAAAGTACTGACGGATATCTCGGTACATCTTCGTGCCACCGGAATGAATCGAATACTGAGAACTGTGAGCTTCCGCCATCACCTCCTGTCTAATATCTCTACTGGGTATACAAAGATGTTTACCATGTCGAAGTGTACCGTCTTCATGAATGCATAATTCTGGTCTTCATCGTGCTTCACATTCTGCTCTTAGCCGCTGAAGCTTAGAATCAGAGGACTGAGCGATCTTGATCCTCTCAACTATACTGGACTGTACTTGCATGCTGGCCATCAATGCTATATTGGTAGGAAGGACAACTTCTATACCCATCTTCTGAAGATCTGCCAACAACTCTGGTTGCGCTGTCAGAAAATAAACTCCGGCTCTCCTGCTCAACGCATCTGCAACAACGTTGGCCTTTCCAGGATAATACTGCAGGTTGACATCATAATCCACAAGTAGCTCTAGCCATCTTCTTTGACGCATATTAAGGTCCTTCTGAGTGAAAACATACTTCAGACTCTTGTGGTCGATGAAAATCTCTACCCTATCTCCATACAGGTAGTGCCTCCACAACTTAAGTGCAAACACTACAGCTGCCAGCTCTAAGTCATGGGTTGGATAATTTCTCTCATGATCACGAAGTTGACGTGACGCATAAGCTATTACCTTCCCATGCTGCATCAAAACATATCCTAAACCCTTGCCTGAAGCATCACAGTACAATGAAAATCCTCCGGTCCCATCTGGAAGTGTGAGAACGGGTGCCATCATCAAGCCTCGCTTCAGCTTCTCAAAAGATTCCTGACATTCTTCCGTCCAAGCAAACTTTACATCCTTGCGGGTCAACTGTGTCAGTGGTGCTGAAATCCGAGCAAAGTCCGAAACAAATCTCCGGTAATAGCCGGCTAATCCTAGAAAACTGCGAACTTCTGCAACTGTACAGGGCACTGGCCAGGTTTCAATAGCCACTATCTCCACCCTTGGTGATGATATGACCCAAGTATGGAATGCGATCGAGCCAGAACTCGCATTTACTGAACTTGGCATACAACTAGTGCTCTCGGAGAATCTGGAGGACAACTCTGAGATGCTGCTCATGCTCCGCTTCACTCTTGCTGTAGACCAGGATATCGTCTATAAATACGATCACGAACTGATCCAAATAAGGCATAAAAATACGATTTATGAGGTCCATGAATACAGCCGGTGTATTTGTTGCTCTAAAGGACATAACAAGGAACTCCCAATGCCCATATCTAGATCTGAAAGCTGTCTTCGGGATGTCCTGCTCTCTGACTATGATCTGGTGGTACCCTGACCACAAATCAATCTTTGAGAATACTGCCGCTCCTCTGAGTTGATCAAACAAGTCATATGTCCTTGGGAGAGGATATCTGTTCTTGATTGTCACTGAGTTCAAGGTACGATAGTCAATACATAATCTGGACGTACCATCCTTCTTTTTTACAAGAAGCATCGGGGCTCTCCAAGGCGATCCACTTGCACGAATGAATCCCTTGGTCCGGAGTTCTTCAATCATCTTGTACAATATCTCCAATTCGGACGGCGCCATCCTGTAGACTCTTTCTGATACTGGAGCTGTTTCGGGAATCAAGTCGATAGTAAACTCGATCTCCCATTCTGGCAGCATCCCTGGAAGCTCTTTCGGGAAAACATCTGGAAATTCCTCGACTATCCGGGGTAACTGTACTGCTGCTACGGCCATCCGCAATACTGGAGGTGTGAAACCCATAGTCTTTTTATTAGAATAATTAATTTAGTTGCATTCTTTTAAAAAAAAATAAAAAAAATAATAATAACAACTTTGGTTAAATTTTAAGTATTAATATTGTTATTATTATTAATGTTATAATTATTAATATTATTATTTTAGGCTGAAACTATTTTCTAAATAATAAAGATTTGGGTTTTTGGTTGCTGACCCAGCCCAACCCGCGAGACCGATCCATTTTCCCAACCTGCAAACCCTTTTCCTAGATCTACCCGACCTGTGGACTCTTTCTCCACACGTTTTGTTAACCCCTCGTTTCACATTCTTAACACCCCTTTATTTACTCTTCCTTAACTTTCCCCACTCACGTCACCCACTACTCTCTATTAATAACTCCCCATTACTTTCCAACTCTCTCACGATCTCTTCATTTTCCACAGAGAAGAAATTAAACTCCTCACTCAAACTCATTCTCTCTCCCTTAACGCTCAGTTCCCAAACCATTCTCTCATCTCTCTCTCTCTCTCTTATTTCCCCTAACCCATTTCTTCCCTGGAGAAGGAGCCCGAGCCCTAACCCCAGATCCGCGGCCGAGCTTCCCCCTCCGGCGCGTGATCCGGCCACCCCGAGCTCGCCCACCCCCGGCGAACTCCCCGAGGCCGACACCTCCCCGACCGTCGGTCGAGCCCGACCGGCTCCCCCGCGGTCCGCCACCGCGCGACGCCCTTCTGGCGAAGCGCCCGGCCGTGTGCCCCGTTCCCGAGGCCGCCCCAATTCCCCTCCGGCGATCTCCGCGCGGCTCCTCCCTGCACCGCCCATCCCCGTCCGTCCGCACCTCCCGCGGCCCGTTCCCGCACCGTCGTTCCGGCCGAGCAGCACCCCGCGCCTCCTCCGCGCGGCTTCCATCTCAGGCAGCGCCCCGCCGGCTCCCAGTGGCCGACCCCGTCGTCGTCTCTCATCCGTGGAGTTCTCCCCGCTGTCCAGATCCGCGAAGTTCTTCCCGCTGTTCAGATCCGCGATCCCGTGCACCGGATCCAGCGTTGTCCGAACGTTGTTTCGACTCTTCCCAAGTTTTTCCCGCGGCTCCCCGCCAACGGAATTTGGTAATCCCTGTTAATCATAGTAGTTCGTCCCTCCCGTAGAGTCTATGATGAGAATCGGTCCCCGATTTCCCTATTGGGAAATTCGGTTAGCTGCGTTAGCATATGCTGTGATTTTGTTTGCTGGGTTTTGTATGTGGTTGGTGGATTTCGGATTTCTTGGGTATTTCGGGAAGGTTCTGGTGGTTTGGAAAATTATTTCGGTGGATATATTTTCGGGATTATTATTTGGTTCGAACAATTGCAGGTTTTGTGGCACATTTCCCAGTTTTGGGTTGTCCCGAAATAGAGGAAATGCTGCCCAAATTTTTACAAAACTATATTTAATTTGATTTCAAAATCGGTTTTTGGAAATGAATTTTAAACTGATTTTTCGGGCGACGACCGTACCGGTCTGTGGGCCCTGGCAAAATGCAAACGCACCGGTCCGACCGGGCGTTGTGGTATTAGCTGGATTTTGATGATGGACCGAGTCTGAGACTCTTAACATTTATTTTAAATTATTTTATTTAATATTTAGGCTATTTATTATAGTTATTTATTTTACTGCATTTTATTTAGTAATTAAATCATTTCCTCTTATTGGATGTAAAAATAATTGTACAGGGCATAAGCCCACTCTAGGATGTTTAGCTGTGCCCTTGTATTGTGTAGCGTAGATTTTTACTTTTTTTTCTGGGTGGATGTGATCTTAGGTGGTTTTGATTAGACGTTTAAATCATAGTTAGTGCATAATTTTAAATTAATTAAGAATCAATTAAATGGATGAAAAATTAGTAAATAACTAGTTCATGATTTATCATTAAAAGAAAACTATATTTTTATAAATATATTACAAAAACACAAAATTTTTTAAAGTTAATTGGTCCTTGTTATTATTTCCAAATAACCAAATTAATCGGTTTAATCAACGCACGTAGTTGCGACGTAATCGTTAGCTGTAAATTAATACAACTTAAAACCTGACTAGGATTTACTACTAGAGATTACAACTAGCACACTTAGATATGGATTAAATATTGGTGCTAAGTCAGGAATTCTCAATTGTAGGGTTTCGAGGACTGTACTAGCCTCATCTTGGAGTTATCTTTTCAAATCCAGTCAATAAAACAAAGGCAAGTACAGTTATGTCTATTTGGTAATTTATCTAGTAATTGTTTTATTGCAATTTTAAACCACATTGCTACATGGAACTCTCTCCTAGAGTATTGATTGTGGAACTCTTTACTAGAGTTCAAATATTGATTCATTGATTGAATCTGATTGACTCGGGATATTGGGGGAGTAGTGTAGCGTCTATGACCAATACCCCCATATTGCATTGATTGTGCGAGCTGATTCCTCCTATACACGAGGATAGGCCGGACCGTATCATTAGGATATAATTGAATCATCCCAAGCTGGTCATAGTTCGTTGCCTACTCAAATCACATCGTTTTTAAATTGTTGGAAAATATTGTTAAAGTATTTCAAATTGTTTAACATTGCAAATTTCAAATTATTATTTGAATTATTGGATATTCGTAATTGTACTTTGCTCCCTTCTGACTGGAGACCCAACATTTTAGGTATCACTGATGAGACTTTGTTACGCGATCCCAAGACGAGGAATTCGAGATTGCTGAGCTGTTTGCCTAGAGTTTTCTTTTATTCATGATATATGTAAAAAATAGTTTAAGTTGTATCTTTTATTTCATGTAAAAGTTTAATAAAGTTTTAAATTTTCGAATGTTGAGTTGTGACAAATATAGTGTTGTTGTATGGTTACCTGCTACTGAACAGCTTACTGCCGCCGTCTCAACAACGGTGCAGGCTGGGCATGATCCGATTCGACCCAAGCAATTGGGACCGGGTCGTGACATGTTTTTAGTGGTGGCCCATGCAGGTCAGAACAACAACTTAGGAAAAACATACCTAGAAACAATTAGAACACTAGAACATTGATTTGTCACAACATAGGTCCGATTTATATATAAATAAATATTTTTGCTTGATTATAGACCGGTAGGCTACCTTGCTTGTGTGCGTCCTAAACCTTCCAGAAAATGACCGTTGACCAAATCCTGCTGGCGATGAGGTGTCATCTCCGGATCATACCCTGTCTCCTCAACCAAGCCCAGGGTCCTTTCCCTCGCGGCTGTTTGACCGTCCTCATAGTGCATCCAGTGAAGTTTTTCCTACACTGGCGATTCCTACCTCATCTCAAACTGAGTTGCATTTCCTTGGTGGAGTATTCATTTTGTTGCTCCACCAGTACCAGCAAACATCTTCCAAATGGTTGCCCTATTTTAAGAAATCCTGGAGTTCCAGAAAGCTCAAGATGAAGCCCAGCAGGAACAGAAAAATATCACGAGGGAAGACATGAAGAACGTCAATGATGTAGCCTTAGTTATCTCCAACCAAGTTAGAGCAGAACTTTTGTCCTAGGAAGGATACCCTTGAAGATATTTGGGTCCCATCAAGTACTCTACTTCCAGCAGACCTTGCCTCCTACAATAAGGCATGACGCAGACTCGGGGTTCATAGAAGATGAAGGACCAGATCAATGAAGGCTCTAGGATTTCTTCAGGAAGGGACTTCACCTTAAGGAACACCTATCTTGTTTGTGCCCAAGAAGGATGGAGCAACGAATGTGCATCGATTACCAGACACCAAAGAACAAGTACCCTCTGTCCGGATCGAGGATCTGTTTGATCTGGTTGTATGGAATTAGGGTGTTTCGAAGTTTGACTTAAGATTTGACTACCATCATATCAAAGTCAGGAAAGAGGACATTTCCAAGACGGCGTTCAAACACCAAGTATGTGTAGTTTTCTTTGGTCAGGACGTTAGACTGACAAATGCTTCTGCTGTGTTCATGAATCTCACGAACAGAGATTTTCATGAGTATTTGAATCAGTTTATCTTCTCCATAGATAACATTCTGATATATTTGAAGACAGAAGAAGAGCATGAAGAAAACCTGAGGAAGTTTTAGAAACTTTGAGGAAAAAGAAGTTTTTGGTAAGTTATCTGAACGTGGATTGTTGACAAGGTGGATTTTTGGCCATGTTGTCAAGAAAAGAAATTTTGATGGAAGATAGCTGCTGTTGAAAAGTGGTATACCCCAAGTTCAATTCGGAAGTTTCTTGAACTTGGCCGGCTACTATCAGAAGTTCGTGAAGGATTTCGCCAAGATTGTTGAGCCAATGACGAAGCTTACCTGGAAGAATGAAGAGTTCATCTGAACGAAAAGTTTGCCAGCCGGCATTGAGGAGCTGAAGAAGAGACTTACCACTACACCAATCCTTGCGCTACCCGCAGGAACCGGTGGGTTCTCAATTTACAGTAATGCCTCTGAAAAAGGACTGGGTTGCGTTCTTCAACAACATAGGAAAATAATTGCTTACACGTGTAGGCAACTACAGACTCATGAGAAGAATCATCCCACGCCTGATTTGAATTTACTGCAATTATCTTTGAAGCTATGGAAGCATGATTTTTATGGAAAGGGAGTAAAAATATATACGGACTACAAAAGTCTGAAAAATGTCTTCACTCAGAAAGGGCTGAATGTTAGACTAAGAAGATGGCTGAAGCAGATGAGGGATTACGACATCAACCTGCAGTACCATTCAGGTAAGGCTAATGTGATCGCTGATACACTTAGTCGATACCAGTGGCGATGTTCTTAACCAAGGAGTGGCACCTACTAGAAGACGTTGAGAAGCTTGGACTGGAGGTTATACTACCTGGAGATAGAAGGACGGAGCTGGATGCTGATTCAGTATTGATGAAGTTCGAGGCTAATGGACAAAATCAAGATGACGTAGTTTCAAAACGAGGCACTTTACGGGCTTAGAGATCAAGTGTTGGCTGGAACACTTGAGGGTTTCTAAATTGATCAGCAGTGGAACTCTGAAGAATGGTACGAGATTTTGCGTATCGGCTGACAAACGGAGGAACGAGTTGATGAAAGAAATGCACCAGTCGCAGTATTCCATAAATTCAGGAGATAATAAGAGGTATCGGAATATGCCTCCATTGATTGGTGTTATGGAATAAAGAAGGACAATTCCAGGTATGGGATTAGATGTGAAGTTGTCAACATGAGGAATTTAGCAAGAGAACAACAAGTTTGTTGGAGCCGCTGGACAATTCGGAGTGGAAGTAGAAGCATATAACAACGAACTTTGAGTAAGGATTGCCTTGTTCCCAAGGAGGGAATGGCACCAATTGGATTATAGTAAACCGACTGACTAAGTCAACACACTTTCAAAGTTGGTTTATCCACAAGAAGTGGGCAACATTGTACGGGAAGCACATCTACCGGATTCATAGAGTACCGCGGGACGAGCAATCAGAGAGGTCAATCCAGACGTTTGAAGATGTATTGAGATTTTGCGTCTTGGATTTTGGTGGGTTTTGAGAAGACCAAATTGCATTTGGTGAAGTTTCTCCTACCAGAGGAACAATCAATTTTGACGGAGCTAGAAATTGAGGCCAGATACATCAGACCATTTGAAGTTTAAGACGAGTTGCAAGTAGCGTACCAGTTAGCTCTAACAGCTAATCTTGAGGGTGTGCAACGTCTTCTACGTCACAGCTCAGACACTACATTTCGGATCCGAGTCACATTTTGGATAATTCAGAGCTGAAGATTGGAATCAACCTTTCAGTGCCAGAGAAACCAGTTGCAAGCGTAGTCAGAGGTGAGAAGAAGATCAGAATTTGAGCCATCACATAAACTCCTACTTCTTATCTTTTCGTTCTAAACTTGACTGATGCTGACGAAGTTAGCCTAGTTTTGCAAGCTATCTCTTTATCAAGCTTGATCATGACAGTATTTTATTGGGTGCACCCACTAATATATTGTCTAATCAGGACCGGTGCATGATGGTCTGATCAACCTCGTGTACTTTGGTTCGCCTTTGTATTTTTCTGCGTGGATAATATCATAAAACTTGTCCCTAAACCGTCTCATCCACGACTGCTTTGGAAATTCTTATTTTTGGACTTGAGTT
Organism: Iris pallida; assembly: GCA_029216955.1. NCBI lineage: Eukaryota > Viridiplantae > Streptophyta > Magnoliopsida > Asparagales > Iridaceae > Iris > Iris pallida. Next base: position 33,065,021 of record JANAVB010034417.1, read on the forward strand.
ACGAGTGTAGTACCCGTACCTATTTGTTTCTCCTACCTGCCTTTTAATTTCGAGGACGAAATTTTCTAAGGAGGGAAGGTTGTGAAACCCATAGTCTGTTTTATTAGAATAATTAATTTAGTTGCATTCTTTTAAAAAAAATAAAAATAATAATAATAACAACTTTGGTTAAATTTTAAGTATTAATATTGTTATTATTATTAATTTTATAATTATTAATATTATTATTTTGGGCTGAAACTATTTTCTAAATAATAAAGATTTGGGTTTTTGGTTGCTGACCCAGCCCAACCCGCGAGACCGATCCATTTTCCCAACCTGCAAACCCTTTCCCTAGATCTACCCGACCTGTGGACTCTTTCTCCACACGTTTTGTTAACCCCTCGTTTCACATTCTTAACTCCCCTTTATTTACTCTTCCTTAACTTCCCCCACTCACGTCACCCACTACTCTCTATTAATAACTCCCCATTACTTTCCCACTCTCTCACGATCTCTTCATTTCCCACAGAGAAGAAATTAAACTCCTCACTCAAACTCATTCTCTCTCCCTTAACGCTCAGTTCCCAAACCATTCTCTCATCTCTCTCTCTCTCTTATTTCCCCTAACCCATTTCTTCCCTGGAGAAGGAGCCCGAGCCCTAACCCCAGATCCGCGGCCGAGCTTCCCCCTCCGGCGCGTGATCCGGCCACCCCGAGATCGCCCACCCCCGGCGAACTCCCCGAGGCCGACACCTCCCCGACCGTCGGTCGAGCCCGACCGGCTCCTCCGCGGTCCGCCACCGCGCGACGCCCTTCCGGCGAAGCGCCCGGCCGTGTGCCCCATTCCCGAGGCCGCCCCGACTTCCCCTCCGGCGATCTCCGTGCGGCTCCTCCCTGCGCCGCCCATCCCCGTCCGTCCGCGCCTCCCGCGGCCCGTTCCCGCGCCGTCGTTCCGGCCGAGCAGCACCCCGCGCCTCCCCCGCGCGGCTTTCATCTCCGGCAGCGCCCCGCCGGCTCCCAGTGGCCGACCCCGTCGTCTTCTCTCATCCGTGGAGTTCTCCCCGCTGTCCAGATCCGCGGAGTTCTCCCCGCTGTTCAGATCCGCTATCCCGTACACCCGATCCAGCGTTGTCCGAACGTTGTTTCGACTCTCCCCAAGTTTTTCCCGCGGCTCCCCACAAACGGAATTTGGTAATCCCTGTTAATCATAGTAGTTCGTCCCTCCCGTAGAGTCTATGATGAGAATCGGTCCCCGATTTCCCTATTGGAAAATTCGGTTAGCTGCGTTAGCATATGCTGTGATTTTGTTTGCTGGGTTTTGTATGTGGTTGGTGGATTTCGGATTTCTCGGGTATTTTGGGAAGGTTCTGGTGGTTTGGAAAAATATTTCGGTGGATATATTTTCGGGATTATTATTTGGTTCGAACAATTGCAGGTTTTGTGGCGCATTTCCAAGTTTTGGGTTGTCCCGAAATAGAGGAAATGCTGCCCAAATTTTTACAAAACTATATTTAATTTGATTTCAAAATCGGTTTTCGGAAATGAATTCTAAACTGATTTTTCGGGCGACGACCGTACCGGTCTGTGGGCCCTGGCAAAATGCAAACGCACCGGTCCGACCGGGCGTTGTGGTATTAGCTGGATTTTGATGATGGACCGAGTCTGAGACTCTTAACATTTATTTTAAATTATTTTATTTAATATTTAGGCTATTTATTATAGTTATTTATTTTACTGCATTTTATTTAGTAATTAAATCATTTCCTCTTATTGGATGTAAAAATAATTGTACAGGGCATAAGCCCACTCTAGGATGTTTAGCTGTGCCCTTGTATTGTGTAGCGTAGATTTTTACTTTCTTTTCTGGGTGGATGTGATCTTGGGTGGTTTTGATTAGACGTTTAAATCGTAGTTAGAGCGTAATTTTATAATTAATTAAGAATCAATTAAATGGATGAAAAATTAGTAAATAACTAGTTGATGATTTATCATTAAAAGAAAACTATATTTTTATAAATATATTACAAAAACACAAAGTTTTCCAAAGTTAATTGGTCCTTGTTATTATTTCCAAATAACCAAATTAATCGGTTTAATCAACGCACGTAGTTGCGACGTAATCGTTAGCTGTAAATTAATACAACTTAAAACCTGACTAGGATTTACTACTAGAGATTGCAACTAGCACACTTAGATATGGATTAAATATTAGTGCTAAGTCAAAAATTCTCAATTGTAGGGTTTCGAGGACTGTACTAGCCTCATCTTGTAGTTATCTTTTCAAATCCAGTCAATAAAACAAAGGCAAGTACAATTATGTCTATTTGGTAATTTATCTAGTAATTGTTTTATTGCAATTTTAAACCACATTGCTACACGGAACTCTCTCCTAGAGTATTGATTGTGGAACTCTTTACTAGAGTTCGAATATTGATTCATTGATTGAATCTGATTGACTCGGGATATTGGGGGAGTAGTGTAGCGTCTATGACCAATACCCCCATATTGCATTGATTGTGCGAGCTGATTCCTCCTGTACACGAGGATAGGCCGGACCGTATCATTAGGATATAATTGAATCATCCCAAGCCGGTCCTATTTCGTTGCCTACTCAAATCACATCGTTTTTAAATTGTTGGAAAATATTGTTAAAGTATTTCAAATGGTTTAACATTGCAAATTTCAAATTATTATTTGAATTATTGGATATTCGTAATTGTACTTTGCTCCCTCCTGACTGGAGACCCAACATTTTAGGTATCACTGATGAGGCTTTGTTACGCGATCCCAAGACGAGGAATTCGAGATTGCTGAGCTGTTTGCCTAGAGTTTTCTTTTATTTATAATGTATGTAAAAAATGGTTTAAGTTGTATCTTTTATTTCATGTAAAAGTTTAATAAAGTTTTAAATTTTTGAATGTTGAGTTGTGACAAATATAGTGTTGTTGTATGGTTACCTGCTACTGAACAGCTTACTGCCGTCGTCTCAACAACGGTGCAGGCTGGGCATGATCCGATTCGACCCAAGCAATTGGGACCGGGTCGTGACAGGAGGAGAAGGTTCCACTTTGCCTCGAGAAAAGAAAATTTCTGGCTCACCTGGAATACTAAAAACAACTCTGCCAATATGGCAGTCTATCTTAGCATACTGGTCTCTTAACCAATCCATCCCTAAGACCACACATCATAATCGGCCATCGGGAATTCTATCAGCCTAGCAGAAAACTCTCTACCGCTAACCACGATTCGACACGAGGAAAACACTCTATCTACTCCCACAAGACCATTACCAGTAAGTATATTGAGCCTTACTGATAGTGACTCGGGCTCCAGTCCTGTCCGTGTTGCAAATCGTGCAGACATAAATGAATGCGATGCACCAGAGTCAAATAACACTGAAGTGAAAAAGGTGTTGACGAGAATAGTACCTGCCACTACCTCACCTGGTGCCACTCCTTCTTCTTCCATGGTCAAAGCCAGTACTTGACCATGTCCTCTTGGTGCCGTCCCTCTCTGCTGGAATCTTCGTTGCCTATTCTGGGCTTGCGCCTGGGCAAACTGCTGAGGCCTTTACTGATGAAAAGCCTGGGTCTGAGTCGGCAACGGCCTCGGGAATGGAAACTGCTGCTGAACTGGTACTGGGGCTGGTCCCCTAACTGATGAGCTGCTCCCGATTGGTGATGAGTCAGTCCTGAACGGGCAGGACCCTACCTTGTGGTCTGGCGCTCCACAAAGCAAACACAATCCTCGAACATTGCGACACTCTGAAACAACATGTCCAGGCTTCCCACAATAAGAGCAGCCCATGGGGGAAGACTGCTTCTGCTTCTGCTGCTGAGGATACGTCGGGGTTGAATGATGAACCGACGTAACTGAAGCTGCCCTTCTCGGAGCTCCAATGGTCAAAGCCCTGGCTGCGGGGGCTGGGGCTGACGACTGATTCATCTGGCCGTGAGATCGCTTTCGACCTCCGGTCCTATCCACAATCCTCTGGGAGGTATACTCATGCCTCCTAGCTGCCCTCAATACTATATCAAAAGTCTGATGCTCAAACTGCTCCACCGCTAGCAAAATCTCTAGGTGGAGTCCCTGCTGAAATCGTTGGGCTCTATCGAACTAGGTTGCCACCAAGGTAGGAGCAAACCGGCTAAGTCTGGAAAACTCGGCCGCATACCCATCAACCGTCCTGCCCATCTGCTTCAAATTGGTGAACTTGGTCTGAAGATCGTACCGAGCCACCGCATCGAAGTACTTGGTCCGGAACCTCTCACGGAATACTGCCCAGGCAATAGGCACCGCTAGTCCAACGGCCTGAGCCGCCCACCAGCTGCGGGCTAGGTCCAATAACTGTAGGCGCACCACGACCACCTTCTCATCTTCTAGGGTCTTTGATGTTTCCAATATCACCTCTGTGTCCTGAAGCCACGTATCAACAACGATGGCATCTTCGCTGCCATCGAAGAATGGAGGGTTCAGGCGCTTGAAACTGTTCGCCGTACTGTTCTCATGACGTCCACCTCTGCCAGAGCGTCTGCCACTGCCTGATGCAAGGCATCTCCTCGACGATCCTGCGATGCAAGCAACTCCCTGATAAGTCCAACTAAGGCTCCATCATCCTGACTCGCGGGCTGGGCTGACTGCACCGGGGGTTCTGGATCTCCGAAAGGCATGGCCCGGGAGGCTGCTTCTGAGTGCTGGCCTGGTCTTCTTGTTGCTGCTGGTCCAAGGGAGGTGCTTCGCCTTGCTGATCGGCAGGTCCAGGAACAATGCCGCTGAAGAAGACGACAAAGGGAACAATAAGGAAGGACCAAGACAGATTCAACAATACAAGCATGTGATCAGGTCGAGAATCTCAGGGATTAGAAGATACTAGCAGAGATCAAGGACGAGTGCTGATTGAGACATCTATTCGGTAAACCCTCACATATCTTGATTTACAAGACCTGCATGGGCCACCACTTAAACCATGTAACGCCCCAGAACCAGAATACTGGAGAGCGGGGGCATACATAGCCAGCTACGTATAATGAAATAAAATCCATCCCACTATACGGTCACGGCTGTCTAGATACATGAGGGTTTAACTATAATCTATCAGTCTCCTATGGTCAACAACAAGCCTAATTGTCTCAATCTCAAGCAAGCGAGTAAAGTTACAAGATGTAAGATCACCAAATATACATTAATATGGCGTCCCAAACATTACATATCCAGTTGATCATGAAGCTAGTCGTTATAAAATGTGAGGACTAGCAAGAGTTTAGTCATACATGATCAACCCTAGGATCTGTCAATCATGTTACAGCCCGTAGGCAGACAATAATAAGGTATGCAATACGAGCTAACAGGTGCTCACCAGCTAAACGCCTCAAAATGAAATTTTTACAATAGAGTAGGAGAGCAAAAATAAACCCACTCGTTGCCCTAGTCACGTCTGATGGTCACCATCGGGATGGAAGGTCGGTAGATCCTCTGAAGCTGCTCCGAAATCTGACCACACAAAACCAGCTGGGTCAGATCCCAGAAAGAGCAAGTGCCACAAAGGAGGCTTCACTTAAGAACTAAAACCAGCACATCAGAAAATATATATTAAAGTAGTTACAAAAAGAGCTTCGTAATAAAGAATAACAACAGTCATAATGGAGTACGAGGGAACCATTCAAGTAGCCGGGTCACAACCCTTAAACCAAACAAGGATCGGGGTTGTAACCCTTCACTTGAATAGAACTCTGTCTCCAAATCTTGTTGATAAGGTAAGACATTACAAACATGATGTGGTGTGCAATAATACAATAAACGAAGAGAGGATTTAGAACTGCTCCGGGAGCCAGGTTACAACCCTTAAACTAAACAAGGACCGGGGTTGTAACCCTTCGCCTGAACCGAACTTAGCCTATGATCTTTATTGTTAAGAGTGACAATCATACAATCAAGCTTGCAATAATCGAGCACTGAAACCACACCATACAATCGCTCCCGGCCAATCAGTGACTACGGCTTTCTACATTAGCTAACTAGGGTTATCACAACATGCAATGAGATGTTCCTCCAGCCACCAGCCCTGCAGCTAATCCAGGTTATCCAGGCGTCTTGGGTTCGTTTAAGCAATGCCTCGTTATTTCCATATATTAGTGAATTTGGACTTGTGCCCTACTCGTCGGCAGGCTGCAAGTCCCACAATGGTGGCCGGGATAACAGGATCGCCTGTAACTGGGGAAATCTCTCATGACTACTGAATTATTCTAGTTATGAGCCTTAGCCATTTACAGTAGGTACCCCTGACCGTGGTACTCAGGGATCCATGTCCTAGACATGATGCAAACACTACCGGTTCAATTGTACAAACACAATCACCTACGGTGTCCAGGCCATCCAATCTTGTCATGTCATATTCACTGTCAGGAGTGCGCCGCGTCGGGCCACTATCATGTCATGTCAAAAGTGTACCTCAACGGGTCACCATCGTGTCAGAGAACAATTTATTTAGTACAAGTACACGTTTAGTAATTAAATATTTGAAGAGGCAAAGGCTGTGGGGGACTCATGCGGCTCGGGAAATTTTCATGCGGCTAGCAGTCACTTGCTTATGCGGCTGGGCAAAATATATAATCATGCTAAATATTTAAGCATACATGCTTGCAGGAAAATGCATTTAATATATTAATATATTGCATTTAATGTAATGTATTAAATAATGCATTAATACGTTAAATACATTATATTAATAAATTAATATACTAAATATATTAATATGCATCATATTAATATACTCTATATAGTATTTTAATATATAATAAATGTATGCTTTGTATGTATTAGCATAATGCATTAATATAATAGCAGCTGATTGTCCCTATGATCCATATGCGGTTCACTTCGTTCCCATATGCGGCTTATATGCAAACATATAAAATATGTAACATGGCAAGGCATATTAAAATATTAAAATATGCATCATGACAAAGCATATGAAATATGCTTGGCAAGCATATATGGCTCACGGCAAAGCATATAAAATAAGCTTGGCAAGCATATACGGCTCATTGAATAAGCTGCATGCTTACTTTGCTAAAGCACACAAGGTACATGCATTCCATAAATGCTTGCACGTTAGGCTTTGCAATGCATGCAAAAAGTAATACATGCAACTTATGCTAAAGGCTAATGTATTAAAGCATTAATTGAATGCTACTGAATTCATTGGAGAATGCTTTGGAATAATGCATTAAATACATGCATAAAAATGCATTAAGGATTTACTAATGCATTAAATGCATGCATAAGAATGCATGCTTGCATTCTCAGGAGCCTATGCGGCTCATTGAATAAGCATTAAGAAAATGTATGCAAAAAAATGCATTAAGGAAAAGAATGCATTAAATGCTTTCTTCAAAGCCTATGCGGCTAGCTCAGGATGCTTTAGGAAAAGGCATAAAAAAATGTACTTAAGATTTAGAATGCATTAAATGCACTCTTCAAGCCTATGCGGCTAGCTCAGGATGCTTTAGGAAAAAGGCATGAAAAAATAAAAAATGCATTTAAGATTAGAATTCATTAAATGCACTCTTAGGTGCTTATGCGGCTAGCTCTCCAAATGCTTTAATCAATGCATTAAAGCACGTAAGGAAATGCATTAAGCATTAATGTATTTAGGATGCTATGCGGCTGGCTTTCCAAAATAATATGCGCATCAAATATAACCTGCATGCTTACATGCGGCTCATTTTTAGCATGTGCATGCGGTACAACAAAGTTTCGTAGGTCTAATTTGGACCAAACGAAATTCTCTGCAACATGGGACCATCAACTAGCCAAAATATGCAAGTTTGATAGATCAAAACACCTAGAAACCGAAAATACCACAAAGCTAGATTTACAAGAATTTAACCATGGAAATAAAAAATGCTAAGTACTAAAGTGGGTTAGAAACACATGAGGAAGACAATGGAACAATAAAATCGACTTTCTCCATAAAGCAAGATGCACTTGCCTAAGCTCTTCCTCTCTCTTTCTTTCCTGGTTGTTGAAGAAGTAATGGTGGAGAAGAAAAAGTAATGAAGAGAGAGAAATGTTAGTGGAATATTTAATGAAGAGGATGGTGGTAGGTGGGATATTTAATGAATGTGGTGGTAGGTGGGAGTGGTTTGGTCCACATAAAATCTAGCAAACCGAACTATGCAAAACCAAGCCGAACCAAGTCAAGTTGGGCCGAACCAACCAAGGAGACATGCAATACGGGTCTAAATACGTACACGTATACCGAGATACGTGATACGAACAATGGTCATTACACGATGGTCCAGAGCCATCCTCTGGTAACAGAGCTCTCTACCCACCTAAGGACACGGCTCGTCCTGGCCTATCTCCGCATCGTCCTGAGGTACCTCCGCGTCGTCCTACCATGCTGATAATAACATTGGAGTTTATAATTTACGACTACAAAAATATGAATACATCAAAATCACAGTTTATGATTGAAAATATAAATAAATACAATGACAGTTTAGAAATATCTGCATACATTAGAATTCATAATTTAAGTTTTCAAAAATGATCATAGTTCATAATTTAAGATTACAGAAATATGAATACATCAAAATCACAGTTTCTCAATCATCCTCTGAAAATTCATCTTCTTCGTTTGCCTCCTCCTTCTCCTCATCCTTTTCCTCTTCCTCCTCATCGTCACTAGCATCTCCTTCGTCTTCTCCTTCGGATACTTGTACCTCTTCTACACAAGTAGATGTTGAATGGAAAACTTCTGCTGAGTCGACATCAACTGTATTTGGTACAAGAGACAGCTCGTCCTCCTGATAAGCCACTTCATCGATGTCGTAGGTATTTCTGGCTTTAGTCTTCCATACTGTCCACCAGTCGTACCTCGTTGTTCTCCGTCTAGGATATGTTGTAAAATATACGAGTTGAGCTTGACTTGCTAGGATAAATGGTTCGTATCCTTGGTATCGACGACGGTAGTTAATATCCACAAGACCATGCTTGTCAATTTTCCATCCTTGATCTTGTATGGGATCGAACCAATCAACTTTGAACAACATGATATTGGCAGGCTCTATACCATAGTTGTACGTCAATTCCACGATCTTCCGTAAGACGCCATAGAAATCATTGCCTGGAGTGACATCTTTGTAGTTTGTAGATTTGATACACAAGCAACTATTTTTTGTGGAATCAAGATCCAGGAAGCTATCTTTGATGAGAGCATTTGTTGACTTGAACATAAACCCATTCACGTAATAACTTGGCCATATTTTGACGGCATAAATTGGTCCCTTGGCAAGAGTTCTAATAGATTCATTCTCAAGGATGATGTCCGGACGATCGACCTAAACACGAAAAGATACAAAATTAAGTTTAATGTTAAGTTATTTCTTGTGTAGTTGTGAATGGAGGAAGATTCTAACTAGCTTCTTACGTACATATGCAGTCAACCAAGACGGAAAATGAAGTATCATTTCTTCTTCTACTTCTTCATCTGCAATGTATGGTCTACTTGACCTCACCTCATCATTAAATTTGCTGAAAACCAATAAATATCGGGATATACTCGTTAAATTATAATAACGTAATCAACAAATAGATGACTTGAACGTTGAAGATTTTCACTTACCACTCTAGCTTTTCCACTTCATCCTCCTCGCAGTTGAGTAATATATATAACTGGGCATCCTTTAGTTCCTCATCATTCAAATATCTCTTTTTCAGTTTTCCAGAAGGCTTTCCAAGAGCATTGAAGACTTTCAATAATGCATCATTATATTCTATATCTCCATCGTCGTTCCCCGGAGCTCTTGTTCTATTTGTAGCAATATGAGGCTTGAAATACATTGAACAAAAGTTTGTAATCTCTTCAAGGACATAGGCTTCACAAATAGAACCCTCGACCCGTGCCTTATTTTTTACCTTCCTCTTCAGGTGGTTTATATGGTGCTCGAACGGGTATATCCACCGATAACCGACGGGCCCACCAACATGTGCCTCATATGAAAGATGAATTGGCAAATGCTCCATAGAGTCAAAGAATCCAGGAGGGAACACCCTCTCAAGCTTACATAATGTTACTGCAATGTCCTTCTCCTGCTTTTCAAGCCGATCGACGAGCAACTTAGTAGAACAAAGATCTCTGAAGAATATGCTAAGCTCTGTCAGTGGATCCCAAACGACATGAGGTAAGAATTCCCAAAATATAATCGGGATTAACCTCTCCATAAAAACGTTACAGTCGTGGCTCTTCATACCCTGTAGTTTGTTCTCCTTCGGGTCAACACATCTTCTCAAATTTGATACGTACCCGTCTGGAAATTTTAGGTCCTGGATCCACCTACAAAGTTTACCTTTGTCCTCCTTGTCCAGTGAGAAAATGGCCCTAGGCTGCTTATACTTCCCACTGCCTTCCTTTATCAAATGCAACTCTAGACGTCTGCATATTTCTTCTAAGTCCAACCTGGCATTGGGATTGTCTTTTGTCTTCCCGTTTACGTCCATCACAGTATTTATTATATTGTCAAATACATTCTTCTCGATATGCATGACATCCAGGTTATGTCTGAGCAGATGGTCACTCCAATATGGTAGGTCCCAGAATATACTCCTCTTCGTCCAGTTGTGAGTGCGGCCAAATCCATCACACTTGTACCCCGCTATAGGCTCTTCAATAGCACTTGACAATTCTTTAACTTCTTTCCATATCGTGTCCCCGGACCACCGTGGCGGTGGACTGGACTTCTCTACCACGCCAGCACGAAAATTATTCATGTTTCTCCGGTACGGATGATCCTTTGGCAGGAACTGTCGATGACAATCAAAGAAGCATGGTTTTTCTCTGTGTTTCAAACGGAAATCCTTAGTGCGATCCATGCAATACAGACATGCGAGACGACCATGGGTGCTCCAACCCAATAACATTCCATAGGCCGAGAAATTATTGATGGTCCACATTAGTGCGGCCCTCATCTGAAAGTTCTGCTTTCTGGAAACATCATATGTGGTTGTACCTACTTTCCACAACTGATTCAGCTCATCTACCAAGGGCTGTAAGTACACATCGATGTTCCTCTTCGGGTTCTTCGGACCTGGAATAATAACAGTTAGGAACATGTAAGGAGTCTTCATACACATCTAAGGCGGCAAGTTGTACGGAGTAACAATCACAGGCCAACAAGAATATTGTGAGCCCGAAAGTCCAAATGGGGTAAAACCGTCGGAGGAAAGCCCCAATCTGACATTACGCGGCTCCGAAGCAAAATCGGGATACACTCGATCAAAGTGCTTCCATGCTTCCCCGTTGGATGGATGATCCAGTACTCCATCTATTTGTTCCCGCTTGTGCCAACTCATATTATCAGCTGTCTCCTTTGCCATAAACAACCTCTGCAACCGCAGCGTCAAAGGCAAATAGTGCATCGAATCTGTTGGCTTGCGTGCACCAGAAGTCCTTGTTGTACTAGTTGCCTTGAAGCGACCAGCACCACAAAATCTGCAGGCATCTTCATCCTTGTCGTCCTTATAGTACAACATGCATCCGTTGCGACATACATCAATTTTTTTATACCCCATCCAGAGCGATCTCACAATTCTCTTGGATCGGTAGAAGTCTTTAGGTAACTTGCCACCCTCCGGTAATATATCTTTAATTAACTCCAGGATTCGGTTGTAGCATTCTTGAGACATATTAAAATTTGATTTTATACTCAACAATCTTGTAATCACCTCCAACGGTGAATGGTCATCACAACCAGGATATAAAGGAGTCCTTGTATTCTCTAGCAACTCCATGAACTTTGCAGCATTGGCATTCGGTGCCTCCTGAGCTGCATCTTGATTGTTCGGATCGAAACTAGGCCCCGCAGCATCGAAAACCTTGTTCGTCCACCCTTGGTCGTAATCAGCATGCTCGTGGACATCTACATAAGGCTCCACATAAGGCTCCGGCTCGGAGGCTAAAGGTACAAGTTCTTCGTGTGCGGTCCACTGATAATAATTTGGCATGAAACCCCTCGAATACAAATGGTATGTCACATCCACTTCCGAATGATATTTCAAGTTACGACATCTCATACATGGACACTTAATTTTTGTACGGTCCATGTACTGAGGGAATGCCTTGGCAAACTGTAGGAACTATTGTACACCCTGTATAAATTCATCCTGTACACCGCACATGTCATCAGGATGACGATTGTATATCTACAAACGGTTCCGCAGATAGTAATTCATATCTATTTTAAGATAATTCTGCAAAGATTGACACAAATAATAATTCATCAGGATAATGATTGTATATCTACAAACGGTTCTGCAGATAGTAATTCATATCCATTTTAAGATAATTACTGCAGAAAGTGAAGACCGACATGAACTGATACACGAAAGTGACGATTGTACGACCACAAGTTTTATGTTCTTCAAAGATATATTTTACATGCATAATTGCCAAGTGTGGGAACGAATGGCTCAGAACACAACCCAAAATTCATTCTAGCATACATTAGATTGAATCATCTATGTTCTGTACATATGGTGTAGTATATGTTCTTATCGAATCTAGTATCTGAAGGATGTAACCGAATCAAGATGAACCCACATAATGTAATTCTAAGACATTATCTACTACTAAAAGATGTAGTGATAGGTTGTCGTATCATCATTGCCGAGGGATGGGGGTCGGAGGACAGTCAACTTTATCTGTGGCTACATAGTTTCTGCCTCGCCAGTCGAATGGCTGCAGGAACTATGTCCTGATCACGATGTCGTACCTTAGATTAATGCAAATTCCTTATAGCAAATGTCATACATAGATTTCTGTCTCGCCAGTCGTATGGCAGATAATTATACAAATCAAACTAGTCTTAAATACTGGTACCAACTGCCTGAACATGTCAATCCCTAATTTGTACTGGATTTATCCTACCTCTGAGTTTCACACATATTAAAAAGGAAGGCATTTACTGTTAACAAGATAACCTGTCATGAATTGAACAACAGGCAGACTTAGATTTAGGATTTAAAATATGGTATTCAGGTCAACTTAATTCAGTCAAAGGATACTGAACAGAAAGTCTAATTAAGACTTTCAACTAAGCAGGCAGCCTGGACTGCTGTTCAGAACTTGGCAGGCAAAATCCTATACCATCTGATGACAAACCTATACACACCCTTGCCCAAACCATTTGTTTCAGTAGGTAAAACATTCCAGGTTACTCAAGTAACCTGTCGTGCAACATTTGGTGCCAACAGCATTCCTTGTTAATTGTAACATACATACTATCATATCCCAACTCTGCCAAAACCTGACCAACAAACCCTACACTAATCATTCCATATTTCAGTTATGTCAGTAAGCTAAATCATACTCAACTGTCGAGAATACTTAGGAGAAAACTCATTCACAGGATTAGTATCCATCCTTCGTGACATAGCTAAAATTTAATAGGGCTCGATAATAATTATTAGTCAATTTATTCATCATTTCAAAACCCTGAAAATGCCCAAAAAAACTCCCAGTATCAGTAAATAGGGCTCGAACCCTAAATTAGAATTCGAATCCAAGCAAAACGTCAAATTGATAGTTGATATGCCCAAAAAAACTCCCAGTATCAGTATATAGATGTCACACTGTGAGACTCGTGTCCACACAGTGGAACACGACGTGTCCAAACCAACAAAATAGGTGTCATACGAACTAGAAGCGAGTCCACGCTCTCGTGTCCCCCGCAGCGAGTCCACTGTGAGTCTCGTGTCCCCCGCAGCGAGTCCACGCTCTCATGGACATGAACTAGAAGCGAGAGAGAGTGCTAGAAGACGAGGAGAAAATAGGAAGCGGGGACAGGGGAGAGTTACCTGAGGAGGAGCTACCTGATGAAGGAGGAGAAGGAGAAGGAGGAGGGGGATCGTCGGAGGAGTACCACGATGGAGGAGGCCGGAGGAGGAAAATCGGCGGAGGAGCGTCGCGGAGGAGGAGCGCGCAAAAAATTGGGGGGGGGGGAATTTGTGAATGATCGAAAAGGAAAGCATCGCCGCCTATATGAAACATTTAGCGACATCCTTCTCGGCCGTCGCTAAACGTCGCTGATATTTAATAAACGGCGACGCTGCTTAAAATGCGTCGCTACACGTCGCTATATCAGCGACGTGTACCGACGAACTTGCGACGCAGATTCCCATTTAACAAATTGTAGCCGCTAGACGTCGCTATTAGTCACTGTTGGCGACAAACAGTGACGTCTTAGATAAATGTCGCTAAACCCCCCAAAATTAGCGACGTTCTTTCTTGGAGTCGCTAAATACGTCGCTGATATGACTTATTTTGGTAGTGTGTTCTTTAGCGTTTGTGTAATATTCATGTTACTCGTTTTATCAAGATTTTATTATTCTTTTCTTATTCAAGTTAATAACTGTCTATCAAAGTAGTTCTTTGCGGGGGAGAAGTTAGGCATATTGAATTTCTCTCCCTCAAAGTCTTTCTTTTCTTTAAACCTACAGTTATCAGATGGATATCGTCCTAAGATTTTCAAAGAAAAAAAACTTTGATAAGAAGACCTAATATTTGATGAATTAGTTTCCTACTTCTGAAAATAATTCTCTGGAATTTAAATCTGTCAATACTATTAATTTTGGATATAGCCATATAAAGGGGGAGCAATTAATTATTTTAAATCAATTATTCCCCCTGACATGCCATATATCTAGAATACTATTTATTTAGGCATTTAGCTAGTCCTATTTTATTTGTTCAAAATGGGCTATTTTTATTTATGGATTCTTTTATTAAAGATGTATCCGTGAATCAAAAATTCAAATCGTCAGCTATCAGTCTGAGGACTAAACTGATGCATTCGAGCATTTATTAAAACAAGTTTTTTTCATAATAAATTCAGTATTTTAAAAGTCTTTTGATATGTTTCTGATATTTTGAATCTGCCTTTTATTAAGACAATTGTCAAAGATCCTTTATTGTCTTGAAATTGTTTTTATTATTTGAATTTTTCTTATATATTTTTATTTGGAGATATATTTTGTTTGTTCACTTTAAGAGTTTGATTAGGTGGATATTTATTTTACGTGCCTGAAGATGATATTTGCTTTAAGTTTGGAACTTTATATGTATTGATCAAATGAAAGATAGGTGTATATATCAGATATCTCTTAGATCCTATGATTATTTTATCTATTTTATGCATATAAATGCTTTTGAACTAGATACACATATTTTAAAAGAAAATTGTTTTGATTCATTTATACCCTTAATATTTAGTATACCTACTTCATTATGGACCTATATTCTCTTATATTTTGATTATGTTCATGATATTTTGATTAATAGTGGGTTTTATGAGAAAATATATGATTCTTATTATTTCTTTTTGACTCTCTCATTTTATATGAGTTCTTTAAAAAAAAGTGATCTTGCCAAATATATTTAATTATCCTTATTTAATGATTCCTTTGAGCTTAAATTGATTTGGCTTTCCTTGTTGAGTTTTTATCCAAAGTTCAAGATTATCTATATTTAGACTAGTCATACATTGCGGGAGAGCATACAAGTCGACTAAATTTTTTCTTCTCAAGTATTTTGTCTGCATTACCTCCATATTTATCTAATGGATATTCATATATCATGCTATGGTAATTGAGTTCAAATGCATGAACTTGGGTATGTAGTAGATTCTAGTCTATCTATTTTGATTCCTCTTTATGAAAGTGATTCATTACTTTGTATGGACAAATTATGAATTATATTTTTTTATCATTGTTAAAAGTCTTATTATATTTTTTTGATATTTTTTGATATTTTATATACTACATCTGCGAATTTCTAAATTCTCATGGATTATTTATGACCAATAGTTGATTTCTACTATATTAATATTTACTTTTTTTATCGAAATTCTTTATTTGTCTATTTCAACACTACAGTTACATTTATTCATCATATTATGTTTTGAATGTCATTTTTGATTTCTAGTTGGTAAAATATTTATTGTTTTATTTCATATTTTTAAAGTTCAACCAACAATTTTACGTTTTGAAAAGTTTTTTCTACTTTAGTTGTGTAATTTTCTGAACTCGTCGCTACACTGTTCCCCTAATTGTTGTTCATGATTATTTCTGCCTTCTTTCTATTACGATTGATTTTTTCATATCTTATTACAAGGAAGCTTATTTTTTATCATGTCAACGGGGGAGAAATAATTTTAAGTTCGCACACAATATTCTAGTAATATGTGTTTATTAGTGATACATGTATCTATTTGTGTCTATCTTAAACTTAACACATTTGCCATAATAAAAATGGGAGTGATTTTTAGCCCAATGATTGTATCATATTTTGGAATATGGCTAATCAATTAAGTTTAACTATTGATGTCACTAATATTCATGTAATCACTATCTTGCTGCTACTTAAACATAGCATTATTCTACTGTTCATTAAATTTATCATAGTGTTATACTACTTTGTTCACCTAACATGTACTTGCAGACAAGAAGTATGCATGATCAAACCAGGACATATGCAATAAAGAATTAATAATGAGCCAAAGACGGTTTTTAACTTTGGATGTCGTCAAAAAAAAAATGCATCTTCAAGTCTACTCATATATCAGAAGAAATACGTCATCATAGGGCAATTGGTTTTTACATATTTCTTATGTATTTTTATATTTATTTGATTCTAGGAAAATAGGTAAGATTGATCAGATCGGTACTGGCTTAGCTATTTTCAGTCCACAGAATATAGCCTACTATCCACAAATATCTATCCAAAAGTCCATATCACAAAATAGCCTAAAACCAATCAAAATGGCCCAAATCAGTTCTGTTACAACTCTGACAGAACGCGGCCAGAACTCAGCCTGAGTTCGGTCAGGGTAGTTTCAAATTTGTTTTAACCATTCCCTTGATATCTGCATCCAACGTTCGAATGCGAGATTTTTGCATCTGAACTCTGCCCGAATTCGGTCTAGAAAAACACCATAAGTAGAGGAGAACTTTCACATTTTCAATTCACTCATTCATTCTCTTCTCTATTTCCTTTAAAGCGTTTTCTACATGCTATAATTTCAAATCAAGCTTATACCACTCTTAGCCAAGCTACTACAGTTTCTGTTTGATCTTGAGTTTGGTGTTGAAGAGTTGTATCGAAGGCTAATTTCAGAAAACGTTCCAATTTTTAAATTGCCTTCTAGAGTCGATCGTGCACTCGTCGCCAAGCACGGTATTGTGAATTCGATCGTTCACTTATCGACAAGCACGGTGTTGTAAGAGTTGCAAGCGCTAAGATAAAGCTTGTGCCATAGTGGATTAACATCGAACAAGAGTACTCGAGACCAAACTAGTCCTCTCAAAGGGATACCAGTATATATCGTTGTGTCACTGAATTTAATCTTCTTAACTCTTACTTTATTGCAACTTTTTTAATTACTCTTACTTACCATAGTTCATAATTTTTAATTAGTGATATTTATTCTGCTACACACGCACACACTTTATTCACCCCCTGTAGAGGTGCTCAAAGGTCCAAAAGACAGGCCCTTCATGAAGCTCATGACGGTATTTGTGGTGTCCATTAACCTGGTCAAAAATTACAGGATCGATTAAGGCATTTCGGCTATTATTGGCCCATTATGGTTGCTGATGCCATAGATTACTCAAGAAAATGCATAGCTTATCAAATTTATGCCGACTTCATACACCAACCTTCAGAATTTCTGCATCCGACGGCTGCGTAGTGGCTCTTTGAAGCTTGGGGAATGGATATCATTGGACCTATCAGTCCTCCTTCTTCTAGAGGACATCGATTTATCCTAGCGGTAACTGACTATTTTTTTTCAAACGGGCGGACGCTATACCACATGTTGAAGTGAAAAATTCTAATATCATCAGCTTCATCAAGCATCATGTTATCTATTATTTTAGACTGCATCGGAGGATTGTCTATGACAATGGCCCACAATTTGTGAGCAATAAATTCTATCAGTTTTGTGAGAAAACCAAATCCAGAATAAGGCCTCTACATCTTACAATCCTGCGCTAATGGTTTAGCCAAAGCTTTCAATAAGACTATTATCAAGTTGCTCAAGAAGTTTGTTTCATCTAATACACGCAATTGGAATGAGAAACCTAGTGAATGTCTTTAGGCATACCGCACTACAGTACAGACTCCAACCGGTACAATGCCGTTTTTCTTGGTCTATGAAAGTGAATCAGTTCTTCCTTTGGAGATTCAAATTCTCTCTCTCCGAATTGCTTTATCCAATGAATTAACAACTGAAGACAATGACCGTATACGGTTACAAGAGTTGGAAGCACTTGATGAGAAGCGACTCATGGCTCAACAACGGATTGAGTTATATCATGCTCGCATCTTCAAAGCTTTCTACAAGAAGGTAAAGGAGCAAGTTTTTCTAGTCAGCGGCCTAGTTCTTTCAGTAAGAAGGCCTATGGTAATGATACATAAAAGCAAAGGAAAATTCATAGCTAAATGGGAAGGACCTTTTGTTGTCGAGTTAGTATATTCGAATGGAGCATGCAGGCTAGCAAAGCCTAATGGAGATTTACTGATGATGCCTATTAATGGCAAATTCTTAAAAAAGTATTATGTCTAAATTACAATGGACATTGCTTTGTATTCCTAGCAAGTTTTTTACTTTATTTACACTTTCTTTCTAGAGTAATGGATATTCTACATATTGATATCAATATTTTCTTTTTCGAACCATTATCTTTATCCCTGAAATTCTGGATAAGTTATAAATAATGGGTCCTCATAAATTCCCCAGCAGAATTACTATCAATTCTTACGAAACATTCTTGTAAGAAATTTCTAAACAATTCCTCCAATTTATAAGCCGCAATTAAAGCCAAGTCGCTTTAAAGACATCTTATTTCAATTTTCGAGCATGAATCGAAAAAATCTATTTTTTTTCAAAAGAATACTAACATACATATTACCTCTGAATTATTCTATGAACACCTTTTATAGAGTTTCATAAATTCTTTATATCCATATTACCTTTGAGCAAATTTACTCTAAAAATAAGGATATTCACATCCATATTACCTCTGAAATATTCTATATCATTATTGGCCCACCGGTCAGGATCACACCTGATTCTGATAATCAACGTCAACTTTGGTCGATACGTAAAATAAACAAAGCTACATGTATCGGTATAGGTTTCAAGTTAGAGTATCTACAACCTACTACTGCTACAAGCTACAAACATCGCATCGTTATCAAGAACCATGGAATCAAGATCAAGTCTTTTACATATTTCTTCTGTATTTTTATCTTTATTAAGTCTAGGAAAAATATGTAAGATTGATCAGGATCGGTAATGGCTTAGCTAATCTCAGTCCACAAAAATATAGCCTACCTATCCACAAATCTATATCCAAAAGTCCATATACCAAAATAGCCAAAAACCTATCAAAATTGTAACAGTTTTGGCATAACTCGGCCAGAATTCAACCCGAGTTCGGTCAGGGTGGTTTAAACAAATTTTTGAATCTCCTTGATATTTGCATCCAACGTTCGAATGCGAGATTTCTGCATCCGAACTCTGCCAGGATTCGGTTTACAAAAATACTATAAATAGAGAGGAACTTTCACATTCTTAAATCACTTATTTACTCATTCATTCTCTTCTTTATTTCCTCTAAAGTGTTTTCTATGAGCTAGACTTTCAAATCTGGCATATATTATTCTTAGCCAAGCTAGTACAATTTCTATTTAATCTAAAGTTTGGTGTTGAATAGTTGTATCGCAGGCTAAATTCCGAAAACATTTCCGTTTTCAAATTGCCTTCTAGAGTCGGTCGCACACTCGTTGCCAAGCACAGTGTTGTGAAGTTAGTCGTGCACTTGTCCCCAAGCATGGTGTTGTAAGAGTTGGAAGCACTCAGTTAAAGCTTGTACCATAGTAGATTAACATCGAGCAGGAGTACTTGAGATCGGATTAGTCCTCTACGAGGGAAACCAGTATATATAGCTGTGTCACAGAGTTTGATCTTCTTAACTCTTGCCTCTACTACAATTATTTGTAGTTATTTTTATTTGCTCTTACTTGCCATAGTTTATAATTTTAACTTATGATATTTATTCTGCTACATACGCACACACTCTATTCACCCCCTCTCTAGAGGTGCTCAACAGTCCTACAATTGGTATCATAGCAGGTTATAAATATACATAACCACCTAGAGAGTATATATAGCAGCCGTTAAATCTATATTCAATGGCCAAGGGCAATCCACAAATAGACTCCTACTATTTGATGGAACGAACTATACATACTAGAAAACACGGATGAGTTTCTTTCTTAAGTCACTGGACTTCGATCTTTGGTTGATAGTTATAGACGGTTACAAGAAACCGCCTAAAACAGAGATTGATGGTGCTCTTGAAGACCCATCACAAATAAACTAAGCATGAAAAAACGTAAGCTAGTTTAGGTGCACGAGCCATCAATGCACTAGAATTTGCAATTGACAAAACTAAGTTCAATCGCGTATCTACTTATGCCACATCTAATAAAATTTGGAGACTTCTTGAGGTAACTCATGAAGGGACTTCCCAAGTGAAGGAATCCAAAATTAGTAGATTGACATAAGAATACGAGTCATTCAAGATGAAACACAGTGAGTCAATTATACAAATGTTTACTCGTTTCCTAAATATTACTAATCCTCTACAATCTTTTGGTAAGGATTACAAAATCACAAAAAGATCAGGAAGGTACTACGGGCTCTAACCAAGAAATAGAACCTGAAGGCCACCATCATCATAGAAGGAAACGACCTAACCACGATGACATTGGAGACAAGGATGGGCAAGCTCATGACCCATGAGCTGTATTTGTAAGAATTTGAAGAGGCAACCTCCAAAGAAAAATCCATCACCTTCAAAGGTCAAGCCAGAAGAGTGTCATGTAAGATATTGATGATAAAGATTCTGATGGTGACGAGCAGGCCCTACGGGTCAAGAACTTCAGGAAATTCTTAAAGTTTGAACGATCAAGCCGAATGAAGAAGGATATTCATGAATGCAACGAAGAAGATACTATTTGCTTTAGATGCAAGAAGTCAGGGCATATGAAAAAGGATTGTCTATTAGCAAAGAAATGAAGTCCATATAAATGATCAAGATCGAACAAAAAATAACAACTGGTCAAAAGTGTGCGAACACCAGCATCTAGCACGAAAGAGAGGCTATTGTATCTAAAGAGGAAGAAAAACCCAACCATAGTATAAATGTCTGCCCGATGGCATATGATAAGGTATCAGAAAACCCTCTTTACGATGATTTTACATTTAGCCAGTTAGAACGTGCCTTCAGCGAACTACATGAAGAGAACAAAAATATGTAGGACAAGTATAAGTAGTCTCGCAAGGAGATTAAGGCATACACAACTGAAGTAGCAAGACTGTCTAATCTTCTTAAAGATATCAAAGAGACGTCTAATACCAGTAACACGGAGGAGATAGCCAAGATTAGATTGGACTATCATGAGGCTATCCTCACTATAGAAAAGAAAGAAAAAAACTATATCAAAGTGCAAGAACTATATGACATAGAGAATAAGAGACACCTGGTCACTGCACAGAGACTCACGGATATAACTGTTGAGATCTCTAAAAAGTTGGATCAATTTAGAGAAACAGGTCACCCTTGTTACATAGCCTAAGGTTAGTCATAATACTATGCATGTACCATAAAGGACTAAACCGAAGAAAGCACATAAACAACACGTTTCTCATAACTATGCTTTCACATACAGGTTCCCAAGAAAGACACAAAAGAAGTGTGTCAACACAAAAATAAAGAATACTATTTCAAAAATCATATACACATATTATTGTGAACATGGGCACATATCACAATATTGTAGTGGTAGGAAATTTGTTGACATGAATATGCTTACTTGGATTCCTAATGCTAATCAAGATGGACCCTCGAAGAAATGGGTACCAAAGGTTACATCTACTCATTTTGTAGGTGGACCCTCAACCCTCTCATGCTAAAAGCAAATGGATCCTCGATAGCAGATGCTCACGACATATGACAGGTGATGAATGCTTATTTGCTACGCTATCGATGAAGAGAGAAGGGTATGTTTCCTTTGGTAACAATCTTAGAGGTAACATTATAGGAATTGGTACAATTGGTATATCTTCCTACCCAGAAATAAAAGATGTTTGTCTACTCACAGAATTGAAATATAAACTATTGAGCATTAGTCATTTGGCAGATAACGGTTATGGTATCAATTTTGTTAAAGATAAATGCTCTATATATGAAATTTCTACTAGTAATCCCGTATATGAAGGGATCAGGGAAGACAATATATATATGTTTTCTTTCTAGAAAGTATTAACAGTACAGGTAAGTGCCTAGTAGCCAATCAAGATGAAAGCTGGCTATGGCACACGAGGTTAGAACATGCAAACATGGACACTATCTCAAGGCTATCAACTAACAAGCTGGTAAAAGGACTACCAAAAATTTCCTTCAAGAGAGAGATGGTATATTCAGATTGTGAAAACAAGAAAGCAACTAGGACATCATTTAAATCCATCAATGTTGTAATCACTTCTAGACCCTTACAATTAATTCATATGGATTTGTTTGTTCCTAGTAGAGTTGCTAGTCTTGGCGGTAAGCTCTACGCTTTTGCTATAATTGCTGATTTCTCTCAATTTACATGGGTTTACTTTTTATCAAATAAAAGTGATGCCATTTTTGAATTTTAAGTAATTTGTAAAAAGGTTGAAAACTAAAAAGGCTTCATGATTGCTCAAATATGAAGTGATCATGGCAGCAAATTCGAAAATACTAATTTCAAAAAGTTTTGTAATGATAATTGATATTACCATGAATTTTCTTGTCCTATAACTCCTAAAAAATAGTTTTGTGCAGCAGAAGAATATAACTTATAGCGATATGGCTAGAGTCATGCTTAACCGATACTATCTTCCAAAATATTTTTAGGCAGAAGCTGTAAGTATAGCCTGTCATGTTTTGAATAGAGTGTTAATTCGACCTATATCGAAGAAAACCCAATGAGTTGTGGTTTGGAAAGATTACAAATATTTCTTATTTTGAAGCTTTTGGTTGTTGCTACTTTATCCTAAATACCAAGAATAAGTTGGGTAAGTTTGACTCGAAGGCAGATAAAGGAATTTTCCTTGGGTATGCTACCAAGAGTAAGTATAGGATTTTCAGTAGAAGATCTATGATTCTTGAATAATCTATTAATGTTTCTTTTGATGAGCTTAATAGTCAAAGATCTAGCGATATTGATGATGAAGATTTACAAAACAGATCCTGTAGAAAAAAAATCGTAAAGCACAATACTCTAGAGGGGGTGAATAGAGTAGGCAGCGGAAATTTGCTAATTAAAAAATGTTAGCAGTAAGATCACAGAATAATAATCACAACTAAGTAAAGTAAAGGCAGAGATAAGAAAGCAAACGCAAAGACAGCGATGTATACTGGTTTCCCTCTGTTGAGGACTAATCCAGTCGGTAGAACTCTTGCTACAAGTTGAATCCACTATTGGCAAAATCGCAAGTTTTCTTACGAAGTCCTTGCAACTTCTACAATGCGAGCTTTGATACGAAGAACTCGTCTAACTTCAAATGTGAAGAGGTATTCTTCAATCAAGCCTTCTGATTACAATCTCTCATAAACTTCTAGACCGTACCACACTGGCAAATCGACTAGAGGATTGTAATTGGCTTGGGATCTGAAATTTAAAACTCAAGAAAACTCTTTGGAAGACCGAAAGCTTTAGATAGAGAGAAGATTGAAAGTGAATGAGTGAGTTGAAATGATCGAAATCCTTCTCTATTTATAGGAATTCCAAAGACAGAATTCTGGCAGAATTCGGGCAGAATTAGGGCAGAACTCGATGAGAAAATCTCGGTCAAATCCGCAACTGCAGGAGGACCAAGTTCTAGAGAATTCAAAAATCAAACGGCCACCAACCGAACTCTGGCCGAGTTCTGTCAGGGTTAGGTTAGGGTTTTAAAATCAATTTTTGGGGATTTTTGAAAACCTTTTTGAAAACCTTTTTGAAGCTTTTGTTTAAAAGAATATTTTTCAAAACAAAAGATATTTTAAAAGTATTTTGAAAACATTTTAGAATAGCCTATTTGCCAGTACGACTCGGTATACAACGTATTCTTAGACTCAATAAAATGAAAAATACATTGCTTAAAGGAAATACAGACTCGAGCAGGCAAACATAGCTTCGGTCTTGAACTGTGTAGATAGCTATTCTTGTTCATGTCCAAGAGTCCGATACATCCTAACTAGCTTCAAATATCCAGACAGAGTTTGATCAATTATTAAAATCAGGTTGACCATATGACCAATGGGCCAACAATCTCCCCCATTTTGATAATTGACAAACTATGAATGATATAACATTTAAGCTTGAAAATAAAAACTAAAATAGTTCATGTCCTGCATTTTCTAAAAAAAATGTTAGATCTTTATTTTTTTTCCCCGTTGTCATTTAGCAAAATAATTGCAAAAGAAGAAAAACTTCTCCACAATCAATGCATAAATAACAAACAGTGACGAAACACAAGAAAATACATATGATAAATAATAGTAAAGAAAATTTGAATGACATCACAGGCATGTATTTGTACGCAGACAGTTTATAAGAAACAAAGAATTATGTCACAGGCAGTTTATAGTAGAGAAGCAGATAAAGAAATGCTAAGTAAATAAACTGATGTGAACCATAAACTACGAAATCCATAAAGATAATGATAAAGATGTTCAGATGACATCAAATAAAACAAATCCAGTACAAGTCCTCAAAAATACTGATAATAAAGTCTGAAAATAGAAAAACTTGGAATGTCGGAGCATTTCCAAGTATACAATAGATAATGTCTAAGTCTCATATCAACTAACATATCAAAACTCCTCCTCCTCCTTATCATCATCATCATCAGTATGATGACCAGCATGTCCAGAAGGACCAACTCCAGAGGTACCCGCGCTAGAAGGGTGAGGAGGAGCGCCAGTATAATACTCAACAACATAATCACGAGGAGGAGCACGGTCAGAACGGTACCAATCATATGCATTACCGGGCTGGAAGTAGGCATGAACAGCCTCATCCTCACAGCGGTAACCAGAGAAAGCTAGATCTCTAGGGATGGAACCGGCTGAATGTCCAGTCTGGGCGAAACGAAGATCAGCTAAAGAGTTTGCAATCGCCTGATAACGGGTGACGTCGCGGAACTCATGTTCGCGAGCCATATCCGTCATAGAGACGTGCAAATCTAAAATGTGCTGGTGTATGCCCTCAAAAGTCATAGCATACTGATGAGGAGGTGGAGGAGGTGAAGCAGTAGCAGGAGCAGGAGGAGGAGCAGATGCAGTCGTACTGCGACGAGATAACTTGAGAACCTTGGGCTCAGGGTCATGAGCACAAGTAGATAAGTCAATGTCGAAACGCTGGAAGATGTGTGGGAGAATCATCGCATAAGAGAGATTTCTATCTCTTGCACGACAACGTCCCATCATCTGAATAATGGTCTTAGGGGCAGAAAATGGAATCCCCTTAAGAATGTGATACATAGCAGATAATTCAAGAGACGTGACATCATCCTTCGAAGTAGATTTTGGAAGGTTAGTAGAATAAATGATACGGTGCAATTCATAATTAAACAAGTTCAGGTTGTTTGCCTTGAACTTTCCAGAGCGAACTCTATCAGGTGCATAAAGTTCAGCTTTGAAACTTGTAAGTACCGTGCCTTCGGGGAAATCAAACTCAGTGATGTCAACAAACGGTTCACCTTCGTTGGGAATACCAAGGATCTCCGCTAAGAGAACATTATTGAAATTGATATCTAATCCTCCAACACGTGTGCTTAAATCAAAAGTATTTAATATGATATTACAGTAAAACAATCTAATGGCATTAGTTGCTACAGGAAAACAGAGTTTAACGAAATACTGTAACCCTAATGCCTCAAAGAAATGACGATGATCAGGAAATACAGTCCACTTGATGGGTGCGCCTGTGCATATGGATTTCATGGAGAAGTCTCCATACCACAGTAAGGCTTGGTCTAGGGTTTGAAAGTAAAACCTGTCGAACACGTCGTCGCTAGATTGGACTGGCGAAAATAGGGAATTAGTCGGTGGATCCGAAGATGAACCTTCCTCACTTGGGTTGGTTGTCTTCTTCCTCTTAAAGTGGTTGAATCCCTTAGGTGCCATTTGTGCAAATAGAAGTAAATATACACTAATTGAAAAGTGGAGAAAGATGGAGTTATACCTCCCGAAATAAAAGTATGTCGAAGAGAACGACGAACTCCGCACGAATCTAAAGTTTGGATTGATTTCACCACTTAGATTAGAAGATAGGGGGTGGTGAAGAACTAGGGTTCGGGGCTCCTTCGCGGCTGCTGTTGCTGGTTATGATGTAGTTTAGAAGCAATGAGGAAGAAAGGCGCTCGGGTTCTGGTATATATAACCTGACACCCTCAACCGAACTCGGGCCGAATTCGGTCTGAAGTCTGGCCGAATTCGCTTGGGTTTGGTTTGAAATACTTTCTTTTTTATTGACTCATTTCAAATATTTAATTCAAAGATTAGTAATTTCAACCTTCAATTAACATAATTAATATTATTTTATAGATTAAATATCATTACACAGCGACTGTTTTAGATTAGCTGTAGGAGTACTGTCCCAGCTGGCGGAGGTTCACCGGAGAACTCTTAAGTACCGCTTCGCTTCAACCGTAGTTGTGGTGACAGACAGACTCTTTATTAGCTTGTCTCTAACACAGTTTTTGCATATTGAAATAAAATCATAAAACAAAATTAATTAATATTATTGACGTCCAAAATTCTTAATTCTCGACGTAAATAATTGAAACGATCTTCTGCTAGAGGTTTTGTGAAAAATGTCAGCTAATTGATTCTCAGTATCTATGTATACAAGGTCAATATCTCCATTTTGATGATGATCTCTAAGAAAATGATGTCTAATCTCGATATGTTTTGTACGAGAATGACATACAGGATTCTTAGTCAAATTAATAGTGCTCGTGTTATCACAGAAAATGGGAATATGTGTATAAAATAAATCATAGTCTTCCAAGGTTTGTTTCGTCCACAAAATCTGAGCACAACAACGTCCTGCGACGATATACTCAGCCTCTGTTGTTGATAGGGCTACAGAATTTTACTTTTTACTAAACCATGAGACTAAAGTTTTGCCTAAGAAATGACATGTGCCACTGGTATTTTTTCTATCAACTTTGCATCCAGCAAAATCTGCATCCGAATAACCAGTAAGGTCAAAGGACTTAGTTTTAGGATAGCACAAGCCAACAGAAGAAGTGCCCTTAAGCTATCGAAAGATACGCTTAACTGCGCACAGATGTGATTCCTTTGGATTAGCTTGAAAACGTGCACACAGGCAAATACTAAACATTATATCTGGACGACTAGCAGTTAAATAAAGTAAACTACCGATCATACCTCGATACTTACGTGTGTCGACCTGCTTGCCTTGTTCATCAATATCAAGTTTTGTTGAAGTTGCCATCGGAGTGCCAATAGGTTTGACATTGTCCAGGTCAAACTTCTTTAGCAAATCTTTTGTGTATTTGGCTTGATTTATGAATGTCCCATTGTCAGTTTATTTGATTTGCAGTCCGAGAAAGAATTTTAGCTCTTCCATCATGCTCATCTCAAACTCATTCTGCATACACTTAGAAAATTCTTGACACAGAGATTCATCAGTAGATCCAAATATGATATCATCTACATAGACTTGTATTAAAAGAAGCTTACCATTAAAGGACTTAATAAAAAGTGTAGTATCAACCTTGTCTTTTGAAAAACCGTTGTCAAGTAGAAAAGAGCTTAGTCGATCATACCAAGCACGAGGGGCTTGTTTCAAATCGTACAAAGCTTTCTTCAACTTGAAAGCATGATCAGGATTTTTAAAATCTGTGAAACCTGGAGGTTGTGCTACAAAAACTTCTTCTTTTATAAAACCATTTAAAAATGCACTCTTGACATCCATTTGAAATAATTTGAAATCATGAAAACATGCAAATGCACATAACATGCGAATGGATTCTAATCTCGCAACTGGGGCATAAGTCTCATCGTAGTCGATACCTTCTTCTTGATTGTATTCTTGAGCTACGAGTCGAGCCTTATTATAAGTCACTAAACCATTCTCATTCAGTTTATTTCGGAATACCCAATGGGTGCCAATGACCGGACGATCAATAGGCTTGGGAACAAGTTCCCAAACTTGATTCCGTTCAAATTGGTTTAATTCCTCTTGCATAGCATCTATCCAAAAACTATCACTACATGCTTCATCAATAATTTTGGGTTCTAGCTGTGAAATAAATGCAACACTAGAAACAATATCTCTACTGGATGTACGAGTACTTACACCTTTGGTAATGTCACCAATTACCAAATCCTTTGGATGATCAGCTGTAAATTTTAATCTTTTCGGCAGACTCTAAAGGTAGCTAGTTCCTGGATCTTCTCTAGGAGGATCAGCTAGTGCCGAGCTTGGTTGAGAATCAGCTGTTGTTGAGCTTGGTGCAGTTGGATCTTCATCAATGTCATCGATAGTCATTTGATTCAGTTCATCGTGACGTTGATTGACTCTTCGATGATCATGGTTCGTTTGTTGAAGACTCTGTATCCTTTGCTCTTGGCCGCATAACCTAAAAATATACCTTTATCGGTCTTTTCATCAAACTTTCCCAAATTGTCTTTTGTATTAAGAATAAAACATTTACAACCAAATATTCTAAAATATGAAACAGATGGAATTCTTTCAAACCATAACTCAAATGGAGTCTTCTTCGATTTAGGTCGAATTAGAACTCTATTGAGAACAAAGCAAGCTGTATTGACAGCTTCAGCCTAAAAATATTTGGGTAGACTAAACTGGTTTAACATCACTCTGGCCATTTCGGATAGAGTTCTATTCTTACGTTCCACAACTCCATTTTGTTGTGGAGTCCAAAGACAGGAGAACTCGTGTACAAAATCGTATGTGTCACAAAATTGCTCAAAATCTGCATTCTCGAATTCGCTACCATGATCGCTTCTTATACGAGTGATCATGTAACCTTTTTTATTCTGAACTTTCTTGTAAAAGGCGACAAATTTGGATAATGCATCATTCTTGCGTGTCAAGAAGTATACCCACGTGTATCTAGAGAAATCACCTACAATTACAAAAGCATAAAGTTTACCTCCGAGGCTAGCAACTCTGCTAGGACCAAATAAGTCCATATGAAGCAATTGTAGAGGTCTAGTAGTACATACTGCGTTTACTGACTTGAATGTGGCTCTGGTAGCTTTGTTCCTTTCACATTGGCTGCATACCGAATCCTTCTTGAATGTAATATCCGGTAAACCGCGTACTAGCTTCTTTGTGGATAATCTTGATATTGTGTCCATATTTGCGTGATCGAGTCTTATATGCCACAGATGACTCTCATCGCTTTTAGCCATTAAGCATCTACCTGAAATGTTACTTTCTTCCAACAAATAGAAAACATATATGTTGTCTTCCCTGATACCTTCAAAGATAGTACTACCAGTTGAGCTATCTACTATAGTACATTTGTCTTTTCCAAAGTTGATGCCATAACCATGATCAGCCAAATGACTTACGCTGAGTAGATTATGTTTCAACTCGGTAACCAGACAGACATCTTTAATAACAGGATAGGGAGACTTACCAACATCACCGATACCAATAATATAACCTTTCAAGTTATTACCGAAGAAAACATAGCCTTTCTTCTTTTTTTTCGACAGTGTTGCAAATAGTGTAGCGTCACCGGTCATATGCCGTGAGCAACCACTGTCGAGAATCCATTTACTTTTAGCATGTGAAGGGTGTTCCACCTACAAAACAGTTTGCAGATGAAACTTTTGGTACCCATTTCTTGTAGGGTCCTGAAATGTTAGCCTTTGGTATCCAAGCATTAATATTTAAATCAACAAGCTTTCTGATTCTACATGCAGATAAAATATGACCAATGAGGCCACAATAATGAAATTTTGCATGTCGAGTGTTGAAAGCTGAGTGGTGTGCATGGTTGGTAGGTTTAGGTTTTCTAGTATAGAAGAAAGCATGCCTATAATCCTGTTTGGGCTTAACCTTTTGGGGTAAAGGTTTGATAGGGTTAGGTCTGACAGTGTTTGGCTTGGGAATGTTCCGATTTTTCGGTAAGTGACACGTGTTAGGATAGGAAGCAGCAGGCTCAGGCTATTTTCCTAACCTAATTTCCAATCTTTTGGAAGTGTCATACAACTTAGTATAATCAGAAGTGAGTGTTTCCATTATGATTTGTGCACTTTGAAGACTTTTCTTCTCTTTAGAAAGTTCTTCCTTGAGTTGGTCAATAACTTTGTCTTTCTCTTCAGATGACTTGGTAGTCTCGTGTAATAAGAGCTTTATTGAAGAAAGCTCACCAGACTCACTAATATTATTTCTAACCTCAGCTAGTAGGTCGGTAAGTCTACCTATTTCACCTTTGTACTCTTTGAGTACCTTCTTAGAGGTCTGATACTTGCTACGCAGTTTCCTGTAATCACTCATCAGGTCACTGAAGGCATCTCCTAATTGCTCAAAGGTGAAGTCATCATAAGTATCAACTACAGGTTCAGTAGGTACCTGATCGGATGCCATAAAGCATATGTTTGCAGCGTCTTCTGATTGTTCGTCTTCTGAGTCGCTGGCTTCACTTTCATGCCATATGCTGGTATTGGCATATCTCCTAGATGTTGATCTCTTCAGGTTCCCTTTTTCATACCTGTTGCTCTTCTTGCTTGATGATGAGTTTGTAGGACAATCCTTCTTCATGTGTCCCTTCTTCTTACAGCCGTAGCAGACAGCATCATCTTGATACCAGTTGTTGCTGCTATTGTTTTCTTTGGCTTTTTTCTCATATCTCATGAATCTTTTGAATTTCCTTGCTAGAAGTGCTTGATCTTCAGCATCAGATTCACTGCTGTCTGAGTCACCTTCAGCAGCTTTTCTGTGCTGAACCTTGAAAGCGATTGTCTTCTCCTTTGGTGCAGGCTCTTCAAAATCTTCTAGCTCCAGTTCATGAGTGAGTAGCTTACCCATGAGTACTTCGAGGGACATAGTTGTGAGGTCGTTCCCTTCAATGATTGCAATAGCCTTCGAAATCCAGTTCTTGGTAAGTGCTCGCAGGAGTTTGCGAATCTTTTCATGGTTACTGTACTCTTTGCCTAGGGAGGACAAAGGATTTATAATATCCAAGAATCTTTCGAACATTTGAGTAACTGTCTCGTTGGGCTTCATCTTGAACACCTCATACTCTTGAGTAAGTCTGCAGACTTTTGATTCTTTGACTTGAGTCGTGCCTTCATGTGTGACTTCAAGTAGCTTCCACACTTCATTAGCCGTTGTGCAGATAGACACCCTGTTAAATTCAGTTCTTTCTAAAGCACAAAATAGAGCATTAATAGCACGTGCGTCAAGACTGGCCTTTTTTTTCCTCCTCTGTATATCTGCTATGGGGTTTTTTAACTAAAACTCTATCAACATTTATACGAGGTGGTTTTTGATAGCCATCAATAACAATAGACCATAAATCAAAGTCAAGAGATTTCAAGAAGAAACTCATCCGTGTTTTCCAATAGGTATAGTTCGTACCATCAAACAGTAGAGGTATGTTTGTGGCCTGGCCTTCACTTGTGAATTTCACAATTGCCATGTGTTGTGCTGTGATCTATATAACAGTTAATTAAAATGAATAAATAATTACACTGTTACCTTGCTTTACCTGTAACACCCGTTCTGATACCAATTGTAGGAACGAAATCGTAAAGCACAATACTCTAGAGGGGGGTGAATAGAGTAGGCAGCGAAAATTTGCTAATTAAAAAATGTTAGCAGCAAGATCACAGAATAATAATCACAACTAAGTAAAGTAAAGGCAGAGATAAGAAAGCAAATGCAAAGATAGCGATGTATACTGATTTTCCTCTGTTGAGGACTAATCCAGTCGGTAGAACTCTTGCTACCAGTTGAATCCACTATTGGCAAAACCGCAAGTTTTCTTACGAAGTCCTTGCAACTTCTACAACGCAAGCTTTAATACAAAGAACTCGTCCAACTTCAAATGTGAAGAGGTATTCTTCAATCAAGCCTTCTGATTACAATCTCTCAGAAACTTCTAGACCGTACCGCACTGGCAAATCGACTAGAGGATTGTAATTGGCTTGGGATCTGAAATTTAAAGCTCAAGAAAACTCTTTGGAAGACTGAAAGCTTTAGATAGAGAGAAGATTGAAAGTGAATGAGTGAGTTGAAATGATCGAAATCCTTCTCTATTTATAGGAATTCTAAAGACCGAATTCTGACAGAATTCGGGCAGAATTCGGACAGAACTCGATGAGGAAATCTCGGTCAAATCCGCAACTGCAGGAGGACCAAGTTCCAGAGAATTCAAAAATCAAACGGCCACCAACCGAACTCTGGCCGAGTTCTGTCATGGTTAGGTTAGGGTTTTAAAATCAATTTTTGGGGATTTTTGAAAACCTTTTTGAAAACCTTTTTGAAAACCTTTTTGAAGCTTTTGTTTAAAAGAATATTTTTCAAAACAAAGGATATTTTAAAAGTATTTTGAAAATATTTTAGAATAGCCTATTTGCCAGTACGACTCGGTTTACAACGTATTCCTAGACTCAATAAAATGAAAAATACATTGCTTAAAGGAAATACAGACTCGAGCAGGCAAACATAGCTTCGGTCTTGAACTGTGTAGATAGCTATTCTTGTTCATGTCCAAGAGTCCGATACATACTGACTAGCTTCAAATATCCAGACAGAGTTTGATCAATTATTAAAATCAGGTTGACCATATGACCAATGGGCCAACAGATCCAAGGCACCTGAAGATACTACTACTAACGAGAACTATCTAGAGAGTCTGCCTAAGAAAATAAAATTCATTCCGGACCATCCAGAGACACTGGTTATAGGTGAAGTATCTAAGGGAGTAGGACCTAAGACAGTAGCAGATGCTTTTTTGGATAAATTTTGGATTGATGCCATACAAGAGGAACTTAATTAATTTGAGAGATGCAGAATACTTTAAGGAAGATTACCTTTTGAAGATTGATCTTTTTTCGACTTCTAGCATAACCGAAAAGCAGTGTTCTCAGCAAAGTGATGTTGAATTCCCTCATAAATGTTCATGGGTTTGCTGGAGTGTTAACTGGCAAATGAATGATGAAAAGTAGTGATAACAAGTTCTGTCAAGACATGACCTATTTATAGGGGTGAAAATTCATTTTACGACAAAATATCATGCAACTTGGTTCTTAATGAAGAGATCAATCTAGCATTAACTGTCGCTTGATTTTATGTTCCTAAAATCGCAAATGATAGTTGACTTCACCTCGATCCAAGAAATTGCTAGCAATAGCCGCCACAAATTTTGAAGACAACTCATATTTCAAGGGATTAAGTTAAAGCAGTGACAACATGGCAAGTGATCTGGTGCGTCTAAAAGCTTTATATGACAATGTCCCATCTCATGCTTCTTATTCAAAGTATTTCAAAACTTGTTCAAGTTTTAAAAGTTTTGAAGGGGGTCTTATAGAAGCATGAAAAATACAAAAGGGTCGCATAAATGTCACGTGTCTAAATATAATGTTCCAGAATTAAAGTAGTCTTTGAAACACTATGAACTTGTGGAGAACGCATAATCAAAGACGAGTCAGAGAAACACATGGTCCATTTGACGACGTATTTTATCTTGTATGAAAAGATGAACCTCGGGTAGTGTATATTGGTCAGACTACGAGAAAGATGTCAGGGATTACATCACCTTCATCATTACCCTTTAACAATTGTAAAGTAGCAATTTTATGCGACTACTTCCATAACAGTATTTGCAGTATGCAGTTAAAAAGCTATGCGTTCAATGTTGGTTGACACATAGTTACACAATGAAAAGATATTTTTTTCACAAAGCAACCAGATGTTATGCTTCTAAAAATTAATTGACGTATAGCCACTCTACAGAAAATAGATCGTATGTTGACATGGCATTATTTTGTACAGCACATCTCAAAATATGTGGCAAGATATACGTGATCCTCGGACACGTTCACTCCCCACTAACTCCTAAGGTTCATGCGCCTACCCAGTTTCAACCACCAAGCATCATCAATTTTTGCATCAGCTCGTCAACGGAGTAAAGAAGTCAAAGTAGACTTAATCTCCATCGTTCCAATCCCCAGATTCTTATTGTACTCAAAATTCTTATTAAAGATTTTTGTTGTACTTTTTCTTTACAATAATACAAAAGATTCTATTATTTTGGACTCTTTTTGTGTTGAAATAGGTGCCTACTCATCCAATCCATCCTGAGTACAATATTGTAGCTCGAAAATGGCATTACGAGTAAGCACGCACTAATATCCTGGGCTTCAAGAGAAATTCTCCTCCCCTTATAAACATCACTTACCATGATAATACCTCCCACGATCATGATCTTGCAAGTCCTACCCAAAGGATAGCAATAATATGATGACAAAGAGCAAAAGATACATATACAAAGCTATGTGTAGAACCAGAGTCGAATAATGCTAAGGTTGGAAAGGAATCAAGAAGAATAGAACGTACAATAATGTCTCCGATGGACTCGGTCTCCTCGACTGTCATAGTGAACGCTCTGCCCTACGGTGTACCCCTCAACTGCTGATGCTGAGCAAAACAATATTGCAGGGTTTGGAGTAGAGGTCCCCTCGATGGTACTGCAGGTGCCACAGGTGCTCTTACAACAGGTACCCGAGCTGGTCCTTCCTGAAATGGACAAGCTAGACAATCTTTCAACTAGTGAGCGCGAAACCCGCAGAAAAGGCACACACCCAGCCTCTTCTGGCGGACTTCTCTGGTGTGTCCTGCCTTTCTATAGAATACACAATGAATGGCCTACTCTACCTACCTCTATGGCTGCCTCTATACCTACTAGACAAGAGTACGAATTGGTGCCTGATGCTGCAGGTGATGATGCTGGAACGACCTTTGCTGGATATGGGGACGCTTGGCCAGTCCTGCACTGCTACTAGTACCATCCAGAACATTGTTGCTTCTTTTGGGTCTAAGGTCCAAGTCCTCCTCAACAATCTGTGCATCCATCAAGATGTCCTCAAAGGGAGTGGTGCGACGTCTAGAAGTGCATGACTTGATCTTCCTAATCAAACCCTTTCTAAACTTCCGAGCTCGATCTTCTGGGTCTCGAACAATGGACTTCGTAAAATGGCTCGAGTGGCAAAACTCAGCGGCATACTCATCAATCGACATCTCCCATGGACTAAGTCATGAAACGGACTCTCCAAGGCTCCCAGGTCCACATTTCGAAAGAACTTCCCCTTGAAAAGCTTTTTGAAAGCCTCCCAAGTAAGTCTTGGTACGGTAAGCCTGGGCTCCGTACGATACTTAGGGAGAGCAATATTGAACAATTGGCTGACAGCTACCTCGATCTATAAGCTCTCAGGAATCTGGTCCAAACGTAGAATCCCCTTGCATCCTCTAACCAGTCATCAGCATAGAGTATCCCTTTGGTATCCTTGAACTTCTGAGGCGACATCCTCATGAAGTCCACTATAGTACCTGGCCTCGGCTACTGCTAGATAGGCTGACATGGACAATCTAAGGCTGGACGAGTGTCACCGTCTCTACTACAGCTAAATCCAACTGATGGGCACTTGGTACCCTAGCACATCACCTAGTCATATCATTGTAGTACCTCAGCCTGGACCCTCTATGCCTCCATCATCTTGCAGAATAACACAAATATATGAGTCGCCTCAGTCGACACTAGAGGTGGCAGAGAAAGACCCTCTGAATCCATAGGAACAGTTCTCCGAACAGGTAGAGGAGGACCCCCAAATGCGACTGAAACACCCACAAGGACATGAGAAGTAGGAGAAAGAACTACATCTGCCTGATTTTGGGGTCGAGAGCTAGCAAACCAATTAGTAGCTACTGCAGATCCAAAGTGATGGGATTTAGTCTTCAGTGGCATCCTGAAGACAGATCAAACAGAGGAAGTCAATATGGCAGAAGATAAGATTTTATCAAAGAAGGACAGTTAAATTCGAAGAACAGTATGTAAAAGAATTAGGAGTGACAATCAAATAGATTGGAAGTTTCCTAGTTGTGATTGAGTATCTCTCAACTATAGCATATAACCTAATCCTATAGAAGACTCGTAATAGCACTCCATGTCAGAGTACCATTACGATATCGAACTAGTTGCAACAACTGACCTACATGGGCCTCCACAAAAATGTGTCACTATCCGCACCCGGAATAAAAGTACTAGTGCGTGGCAACGTCGAGCCTATGCCGTAGTATCGACGGTAGAACGCTGTCTAGGTCAACAATACTAACTATCAACACCTCATGAATATACATCATAACCTGACAATGATATCTCAAGTCCAAAGGAGGACAATATAATGATGATATCCATACTCAACCACAAAAGACTATAAGGAAGATAAATGGTACGATAATGATACGAAATGAGAATACAAAAGAAGTCTAGAAATATACATCTCTAATTAACATCAATAAGTCTATGAGTCTAGCTATCTCAACATCAATATAAGTCTCAAAATAATAACAACTCAATGTCAATAAGGCTGGACTCAAATTCAGTACTATATAAGCTAACTACTAGCTAAGTCACTACTCGTGGTGTCTCCTCAAAGGGAACTGGCTCCTCCTAAGGCTCCTGAATGTATCCATCAACTACTTCTGGTCCATAGTAAGTGGGACAAAAGTCCTCAAGATCCTATAAAAATGTTATCCAGTTAGGATTGCAGCAAAAAACATAAATCGACAGCAGTTCCATTAAATTGACAAAAGTTATAAGAACTGTAAGTAGTGAAAATATAAGATGGAAAGTAAGGCTAGAACAATAAGGGAAAAAAATATGTAACAAGTAATCAAATCACAGTAAAAAATAAACTATAAGTAAACAAGAGAATGAATGTCTCAGTAGGTATAAAATTGAATAGAGAAATGAACAACTACTATGTTCCCTTCAAATATTAGTTTATTATGTGATCAGCTTAGGGAAAGATCAGGCTATACCTTACATGATTGGCTATTTACATGTACTGGTAAGGGATCATGCCAGTCATATATGGAATGCTATGGACAAGTAGGTAATAAGATCAGGCTACACCATACGTGAGGTGGGGGTAAGCTATGCACAAGTATATGGGGTATGATCACATAATTAACTAATACGTCCTCATTTTCGGCTAGTACGATGGATCCAATCACGACTCCTAATGACATGTATCAAGATACTATCCCGTATAAGCATCGTATTAGAAATCAGGTATAACATTATAATATTAATATCATAATAATCATCAATATAATGAAAACTTTCAAAGAATATACTCGCCTATGGTTCTGAGCAATGTGCGAGGATCAAGATCTAAACTGGAGTCACAATGACCTAAATATGAAATATCAATGTCAATTGGTATTTTGGAATGATATTTATTGTTAGATAAGTTAAAATATGATTTTTAGGTCAAAATTAGGTCCTGGAAGTCAAACTAGATCAATATGATGTTTCTAGGGCCAAGCTAGTCCTCACTAGGCTATAGCTAGGTTTATAGGTCCATACCTTGAAGGTATTAGCTATACTAGCTAATATCACTAAATAGCCATATAAATGTCTCATATATATATATATATATATATATATATATATATATATATATATATATATATATATATGTATGAGATATTTATATGGATATAAATATATATATATATATATATATATATATATATATATATATATATATATATGTATGTATGAGATATTTATATGGCTATAAATATATATATATATATATATATATATATATATATATATATATATAAATATATATAAAATATATATATATATATATATATATAAATATATAAATATATATAATATAATATAATACAATATAATATAATATAATATAATATAATATAATAAAAATCCTCCACATGATCACTCCTCACAGCTCCGCTCCCCCTTCCGCCCCATTCCACGCCCATGGGTGCCCGACCGCCTCAGCTGCCCGCCACCGGCGACGGAGCCGTGGCCGCCTAGCTTCGGATCACCGCGCCCCCACCCTTACCTCACTCGGTATCAGGCGAGAGGCCCGCCCCTGGCAGCAGACGCGCGCTGGGCGCGCTCCCCCGACTCCGGCATGGTCCCCTAACCAACTATCGCTGTTTGGCCTCTCCTCCGCTGGAGTAGCCCCAAAACTCCGGTGGCCGGCCTCGATTTTTGCCCAGGTCCCAACCCCAACTGTAGACTGTACCTATCCCCGTCGGACTGCCGCATTCTCCGTTCACGGAGGAGCTCAGTCCCCTTTTCCCCCACCTGGTCGTGCCCTTCCACTCCGGTAGCCTCCGCCACTGGCGGCGTCATGCAGCACCCTTCCTCCTCCGGGTTTGAGAGGCCTCCTATCCTCGGCCACCTCGGCCTCTGAACCCCCCATCTGGAGAAACTCGAATTTGAAATTAAAAAATTCGAATATCCCGCTTGTGGCCTCCTCGGAGCCATATGCACCTAACTTCTCGCTCGGGAGTCATACGCCCTCTCTGAGTAGAGGCCCATATGTGCCCCCTACTATAGAGTAGGGCTATGCACCCACCATTCCGGCTATGGCGGCAACACCCATGCCAAAGAGCGGCCAGCTTGCGTAATCTCATGCGCCCGTGCCCACATCGGGCTATGCGCTCCTCCTCGACGAGGCGGAGTATGCGCCCGAGACTTCTGGCAAGCATCGTCAGTCATACGCCCCCCTTCGCTAATGGTGATGCCCCCTAGCTTATGCGCCCAAGCATCCCTGAGGATTCATGATCCTCAGTCAGGCGAGAACGTGCCACTAAACGCGACCTGCCATGTGCCGCTGCTGAGCAATATCGGTCATGCGCCCCCCTCCCCCCCTTCGCTAATGGTGATGCCCCCTAGCTCATGTGCCCAACCATCCTTGAGGCATCATGCGCCTCAGTTCGCGCCCGGGCTTCTTCGCCTACCCATAGCACCCATCCAGGTGGAACCCAATTTTCGACACTCGCAGCTCGGAGGACCCTCCCCGGTACGCATCTTAGCCCCTGCTCCCGCCCTCAAGCTGCACCACTCTACGCCAGGGCAGCGGTCTTTATCTTCCATCGGAGTCAAATCGATACCCTCCACTTACGCGGAGATTTTGCGACCGAATAGATTAGCACAGTTGCCCCCCCTCATGAAGGAGCCCGAACTTCCTGAGATCGAGTTCCCCACCCCACCCGAAGGTCAACCCATCAGAGTGTCGTTCTCCCTTGACGAAATCTCCATATTATCCTCATCCTTCTCGAAGACCTTTGTGCTGAAATTCCAGGCCGGATGCCCCAAACTGCCCGTAGCTAAAGAAGCCATAGCAGGCTTGGGTCTCAAGTCAGCATAAAAGGTAGCCCCATTGGACTCCAAGCACCTTCTCCTCCACCTCTCCCCAGATCCTGACTACTCCTTGGTATGGGCTAAGGGAAGCACCCACATCGGGCCCCACGACGTGAAGATTCACGAAATGGTCCCCAACTTTCAACCCCAATGTCGACTCAATAATCATCTCGACGTGGATTATCCTGCCGAACCTTCCCCTAGTCTGCTTTGCCCCTGCAGCGCTCAAGAGAATTGCCAGCACCTTCGGGACCCTGGTAGCCATCGTCGATGAAACACATAATCTGACCAAAGGCAACTACGCCAAGATTTGCATAGAGATCGACGTATCCTCCGACCCACCCTCTCTCATTCAGCTCGAGTTAGGAGGACGGACACACCTTCAGATGCTAGAGTATGATAACAGCATAAGCTTCTGCCAGCATTGTCAGATCAGAGGCCACCTTGCAAAGTATTGCTTCAAGGCCCACCCGGAGCTCAAGAAGAAAGCTCCACAAAAGTCTCAATCTACGAAGGCGACACAACTCCCCACCCCATGCCAAATCCTACTCCCCCTCCTCCAACTCTCAATCTTACTTCACCAAAAGTGACGGCTTCCCTAGCCCACATACCTCCTCCTTGTCAGATAATGACATGACTCTAGACAAGTCCACGGACATTACCCTCATCAACAAATTTGAGATCCTCGGTACCTCCTCACCGGAAGATTCCATAACAGACCTCCTCCCCGACAAGCCACAGATCGTTGAAGGTGAGGTGGACGTCGAAGGACTACCCGACGTCGAGTCGGTCCACTCTAGAAAGAATCGATTGGCGATGGTTATCTACCCAGCCCTTGTGGACTCACCTATCTCCTTCCTACCGTTTGAGGCCACACAGTCTTTAGGCAGGGAATACGAGGCCAGGATCCGACAAGCACAAGATGCTGATTTTCTGAACCCCAACAACCCCTTCAGCGCTCTGGCCAAGATCGAGACAGAACTTGGCCTCCCTCCGGAGGAAGCCTCAGGAACCCCCGTCCCCGGCATCCGTGAATCGACGGCAACACACAACACATTGACCAAAAGAGTCCCCAAAATCCTTCAAATCAAGAAGAAAAAGAAACAAGCTCAAGAGCCCTCGGCTATGAGCACCCGGTCTACCACCAAACTCAATCCCACCCCCAATCACAATCTTTTCAATGCATAACATCCTAGCATGGAACGTCAGAGGGCTGTCCAATAAACCTAACATGAGGAGATTAATCACCCTAACCAAAATTCACCGAATCGACATTATTGTGATCATCGAACCCAAAATCCTCTAGACAAAACTTAAATCCATCCAACTTCATCTCGGGTTCACGAACGCCATCGTTGGGTGCCATGACATCTGGATCCTCTTCTCCGACGAATGCTTATTCGCCACCGTCCTCGACTCCGACCAGGCGCTCTCCTGCTGGGTG
Source organism: Iris pallida (assembly GCA_029216955.1). Taxonomy (NCBI): domain Eukaryota; kingdom Viridiplantae; phylum Streptophyta; class Magnoliopsida; order Asparagales; family Iridaceae; genus Iris; species Iris pallida. Next base: position 33,106,010 of record JANAVB010034417.1, read on the forward strand.
GAACACCCCTCTCTTACCTCTCGATCCCTCATTTCTGCTGTTTACGGCAGCTACGACTTCATCAAGCACAAACAGCTCTGGAACACCCTGTTGGACACCTACAGCTCCCTCCACCATTCTCCGTGGCTCTGCCTTGGAGATTTTAACACGATCGCGTGCACCGAAGAAAAATCAGGGGGTCGCCCCCCACACCAACCGGCATTGAACGACTTCATCTCCATTACTTTCCAGGCCAACCTATACCCCCTCCCATACTCCGGTAACTCCTTCACCTGGTGTAACAAGCAAGAAGGTACCAAACGCCAATACTCTCGCCTAGACCGCGTATTCGTCAACAACCGATGGGATGACATGAATCTCAAATCTAACCTCTCCCACCTTAACTCTATATAATCCGACCACTCCCCTCTCCTTATTGAGGTAAGCAACAACTCCAACCCTATTAGATAATCTTTCAGATTCCTGGACTTCTGGAGACATCACACTTAATTCCAGAACATCGTGGCTTCCGCCTGGAACTCGACGTTCAACACTGACCCCCTCATCAGAGTGGCCGCGAGACTCAAGGCCACCAGAGGCGCCCTTGCATCCTGGAGCAAAACTGCTTTTGGGAACATCTTTTAAGAGGTCAAGACCGTGGAAGACGATGTCATTCGCGCGGAGATACGGTGTGCGGCGGTTAACTCTCCTGAGTCCCGCGCCATGCTTAATTTAACCAGGGTGATCCTCAAATTCTGCTTGAAAGTGGAGACGGAATTTTGGAAACAGAAAGCTAGGTTGACCTGGGACATCGATGGCGATAGAAACTCCGTCTTCTTCCATGCCTGCGTTGGGGGCGGAGGCATCATCTCACCCTTCATCAAATCTTCGACGATAACGGTACCCTACTCAAAAACCAGTGGATCCAGACGACCGCCGCCAATTTCTACTCCAAATTATTCACAAAAGAAATCATCGACAAGGATGACGAATTTCTGGCGAAGGTCCCTCTCCTTATTGAAGAGTACGACAATGAACGGCTATTAATCCCCCCCATCGGCGGATAAGGTTAAGTCGGTGGTATGGGCCCTCGACGAATACAGTGCTCCTAGCCCAGACAGCTTCACGAGGGTGTTCTTTCGGTCCTGTTGGGATATCATCAAGACTGACATGCTCGACGCCGTCACCGCTTTCCTTCAAGGAACTTCTTATCCTAAATCATTATCGAGAGCAAACCTTATTTTAATCCCAAAAAAGAGAACCCGAAGACCTTTAAAGATCTCAGACCTATCAGCTTATGTACATTCATCAATAAAATCATTCCCAAGATCATCGCCAACCGCATGTCCCACATCCTCCCCAAGATTATCTTCGAGGAACAAAGCAATTTTGTCCCTGGCCAGAATATCACTGAAAATATTCTTTTAGCTCAGAAAATGATCACATGCATGAAATTCCCATCTAGAGGGGCAGCATCACCATCAAGCTTGATATAGAGAAGGCTTACGACCGCCTAGACTGGAAATTCATGATATGGGCTCTCAGGGCCTTCGGGTTCTTCGAAACCTGGATAGACATCCTATTCAGATCCATAAGCAACTCTTGGTTCTCCACTGTCATCAATGGGCAGGCAGACGGCTTCTTCAAATCTAGCCGAGGCGTTCGCCAAGGAGACCTTCTATCCTCCACCATCTTCATTATTGCAACCGAAGCCCTCAGCAGAAACCTTAACAGCATAGCCAAAATCCCCAGATTCTACCACTTTCATACCACAGTCGGATGCCTTCTAATCCTTCACCTGGCTTACGTCGACGACATCCTCATCTTCTCCTACAGCGATATCGATTCTGTGGAAGTGGTTGGTAGCATTCTTGAGAAATACACCAGATATTCTGGAGAACGGATCAACCGTGACCAGAGTGTCATCTACACCCACCACAAAGCCGACATGAGCCACTCAACCTCTCTCACCAATCTCACCTCCTTCTCCATAGCTTACCCTCCGTTCATCTACCTGGGTTGCCCTCTAGTTTATGGCAGATCTAATGCGAGCATCTTCACCGGGCTTGTTAACAAGGCTAGGAATAAGATCGAGGGATGGCACAACGCGACCCTATCTCCAGGCGGTAAGATGATCCTCATCAAGCATGTTCTGTCCTCCATCCTAATCTACACCCTGGTCGTCTGCTCCCCGCCCTCTAAAGTTTTATCATCTTTAGAGGCCCTCTTTGCCAAGTTCTTTTGGGGCCATCAAGACGGTAAGGACAAGCACCACTGGGCCAGCTGGGACACGATGGCCAAACCAACGGACGAGGGAGGTCTCGGATTCATCAAATTATCACACATTGTGGATGCTTACTCGATGAAATTATGGTAGAAGTTGAGAACACAGAACTCTTTCTGGACGCGGTTCATGAACGCCAGCTACTTCTAACATTCTAACCCTGTGAGGGCCGTAGACAACAATCTCTCCTCCTCATCCTGGCACCGTATTCTTCACTGCTGCCAGCTTGCTGAACTCCTCATCTGTATGCGGCTTGGCAACGGTAGCTCGTCGCCTTGTCACGAGCGGTGGATCGGTAACACGGTCTACCATCTGTCCCCGAACGCACCTAACAACTGCAAGATTCGTGATCTTTGGGACCCCGCATCAGGTTGGAGATGGACAAGGATCAGAGAGTGGATTGGGCCGACGGCGACAATCGAGTTAGCCACCACGGACGTTCGGATTAACGATCTCCAGGACGCGCTGATTTGGGTCCCAACCGACGGACGATCGTTCACTATGGCCTCAGCCAGGCGAGAGGTGGGGGACGGCGGCGTGTCATCCCCCTTGATCACTCCATATTAGCAATCATGCATACCCAACATGTGGTCTTTTCTCATCTAGAGAGCTCAGCGTAGGAAGCTTCCGACTGACGACTCTCTTACGACCATAGGCTTCAGCCTTGCCTCTAGCTGTCGTTGCTGAACCTATCACAACTCAGAAACTGCAGAGTACATCCTGCTTTCATGCGATATCGCTACTCAGATGTGGCACGACCTGTCTTGCCGATGCAGGATGGAGCAAAGGCCCGGAGGCTTCAACGATCTCCTGGATTACTGGAGAAGTTCCCATAACCATCAGATCACCGCTGCCGCTGGAATTTGGGTTCTCTGGTAGAACCGAAACAAATACATGTACGAAGGCCGCCAATACAATCCATCACAACTGATCAGCGAAGTCCTCCATCAAATCCTCATGATCAGGAATCGATGCTCCTACTCTCTGGACCATTTTTGGCAGGCGTTACGCTAACCTATAGAGTTGCCCCCGTCATTCGGTTTAGGCTGTTAGGTTTTGTTGTTTCATAGCGCTTGGCACGCTTACTTGGATAGGCTTCGGCATTTTGTGCCTGATACATCAATAAATGAACTTTTGCAATATATATATATATATATATATATAATATATATATATATATATATAATGTATATATAATGTATATATATACACACACATATAATTATCTACAATCTAGTATTACCTTAGTCTATTTACCCTTTACATACCCATAGATGTACCCATAATGCCTATTACTTATACCATTACCCATATCCCTAAACATGTAGGCATATATCCATACCATATCTTATACCCATATACCATATACTCTTTACATAGACTCTATGTATCAAATTCCATGGTAAATCAAGATACCCTAGCTTCTATCCAAATAGACTATATGCATTACTTATGATACTAGTATCCATGATTACCTAAGTACCCATATATCAATACCTATATCCTACTACACCCTATGAACATGTGATACCCTTCTCCATACCCATATAAAACCTCTCCAAATGACACTTACCTATGACACACACACACAATTCATACTGTTGCTACTGCTGCTATACTGATGCTGCTAGTTGCTGGCTATACTATGCAATTTTTTGTTGCTGTTGCTACTGCTGCTCCAACAGCCACTACTGCCAGCTACCTATGCTACTGCTACTGCTATAGTTGCTGCTATTGCTAGCTAATGCTACTTCTATGCATTGCTAACCTAATGCTTTGCTGCTTCAGTGACTGAACTCCCCTCTCACTACAATTACACACATAGACACACACAACCCTCTCCATGATTTTCTTCTCTTACTGCGCTAGCACACATAGACACACACAACTCTTTCCATGATTTCCCCTATGATACCACTATCAATATAGGATACTCACTACCCCTCTCACTACACTAGTTTGCATACACATATATATATACACACACACTATATATATCATATATCATGGCAATTTGACAAATACCTATGGTGCACCATACTAGTATTACACTGTTCCATGATACTCTTGTGATACGCTCAAGATACCTATCCAAACATCACCAAACACTATCTAAAACATATGAACACGACTAATATGCTAATTAGAGTCTATTTAGTATATAACATAGCTATTATAATATGTTGTGAGGAATATGACATGTGTATCACAAGTGTCAAAGGAAAAACCCCCGAAATCACTTCGTATCATGGCGTATCATGATACGACATACTCGTATCGTGGTACGATAATGATACGAAATAAGAATCCAAGAGAAGTCTAGAAATATACATCTCAAATTAACATCAATAAGTCTATGACTCTAGCTATCTCAACATCAATATAAGCCTCAAAATAATAACAATTTAATGTCAAAATGGCTGGACGCAAATCCAGTACTATATAAGCTAACTACTAGCTATGTCACTACTCGTGGTGTAATACCCAGTTTTCTGAAATTGGAATATTTTTGAAAATCTATTATTTTTTATTATTTATTAATGGTATTTTAGTCATGATATGAATTATGGTGATTTCTAGTGTAATTAAAACCATTTCCTAAGTCATGACTTATGACTTTGGGACTTTACTAGTATAACCCTAGTGTAAACCCTAGAGATTTCATAACCTAGAGACTAACCATGATCATGTGAGCCTAGCCATAGGTTTAGAACATCAAATTAGGGCTTTTTAGCCTAAAGGGAATTTTGGTAATTTTCTAGGATTTATTTGGAATTATTTGTATTTATTTGTTTTTATTATTGTTTAATTATTGTTAAGTGTCATAAGAGCCCCTAACCAAGTTTAGCCTAATCTAGAGATTAGTTACTAACCTAGAATGCTAAGGGGATACATATTTACATTGGTTAAAGTAGGGAAAATATCTTGATATTTACCTTAGTAGATATTTTCCACAAAACCCTCAAAGTATCAATGCTTTTGGCACCAAAGTCCTTCCGTTAGCTTGAAAGAAACCCAAGGACACCCCCCCTTGCCATGGCCGGCCAAGGGCACCCCCCTAGCCCTACACCTTCCTATATAATCCCCTCAAATTCATTCATGATCAATTTGCATGAATTAAAACCTAGAAAAATTCCTTTTTCATCAAACCTTGATAACTTGATCATTTTTGATCCAAATCACCTCTAGTTTCTTGCATTGGACTCCCCTACACTAGAGGATACTAGTTAGGGTCTGCTATCAAGGATTTGTGGAGCTTTGGGCATCACCAAGAGAAGAGGACACACCCCCTACTTTGGTGTTTTCTTGAGTTTTCACTAAATAGGTAAATACCCTCAAACCTTATTAATATTATGTTTTCTCTTCATACATTCATGCATCTAGGTACCATGGAACTGTAGGTCAAGTTTTGTAGGAAATAGGTTTGGTTTGGTGTCCGTATCGGACACGTATCTGTGTTTAAATTAGAGTGTTTGGTGAAATACCTCATAGGACTTTTTGTTCTTGGTTTTCAAAACAAATTACATATTTGTGAAGCTTATTATATGTATATTGTATGTTGGTAGGACTAAGTTGATATTAGGGTCCTTTTCATGTCCAAATTGGACACGACCACACGAGCTGGACACCGCACTGAGGCATACAGCCTCCCCTGCTACTCGACACCTAGTGCGGACACTGTAGGACACGTAGACATGTGAAAATTGACACAGAGGAGGGGACAACTTTTGTCATGCCCCTCCTCGAGTTTGAGACACGTTTGTGTCGTATCGAGAACGCACGGACACGTGCACTGGTCGTGCACTGTCAGCACACACGCGTGCGGGGGCCAACTTCGCGCGTGTCGTGTCGCGTAGACACGACACTTGGGCACCTCGTGGTGACACGAGTGTGTAGCCCATCATGGGGCGAACACATGGACACGAGAACGTGGTGTATCGTGTCCTGTGTCGTGAACACGAGACACTTGACCGCGTGCACGACGCGGTCTGAACACGCGTATCAGTCGTGTTTTTCACGACTGATACGGACTTCGTATCGTGTCCTGGAGCATTATGGACACGGTGCAGGGTGTTGGACACGTACCCTAACCCTAGGCGAACCTAGGGACACGAGCACGAGACTCCTAGACACGTGTGTCGTGTCCTAGAGTGAACTACACACGTGCACGACACTGTGTGTGTGTGTGTATCAGTGTTTTCCCGTTTCGGGTTTGTGAGTCGTGGACATGTCAAATTGTGTCGTGGTGTCGTGTCAGGCCCCCTAGACACTAGAGGATACTTGGGGCATCAATTACCAACCCTTGGGTTCGAGCCTTAGCTCGGTTTGGTGTGTGTTTTTGGGTTTACCCAATTTTCTTGTGCACAGTCCATTTTCCAGAGTTTGGGATATTTTCCCAGTTTTCAGAAATGAATTTTTATTTGATCTTTGTTATGTTTTATACATGTATTTGTATATTTCAGTGTTGTATACATATGTATATGTATATATGTGTGTGTATGTGAGATTTGAGGGTGTATACATGTGTGTACATGTGTATATACATATATGTATATATATAGGTGTGTGTGTGTATTATGTGTGTGGGGGGGGGGACTAATTCCTGATTCCAGAAATCTAGAACGCCCCATTTCCTGTGTCAGTCCAGTATTCCCCCTCTCTCTCACTGATCGCTTTTTCATTCTCTCTCTCACCCTAATTCACTCTCTCATTCCTTCTCTCTCTATATATATGTCTTATATATATGTTTTGTATATATATATATATATATATATATATATATATATATATATATATGTACATATATTCATATATATATATATGGTATTAGCTTATATATTGTGTCATTATATATATATGTGAGAGTGATTTGGTATTATATATAGGGTATACATATATTGATATATATGTAGTAGATAGACTTTTGTATATCTATATATATAGATATGTATATATATAAATGACTTTCTAGATATAGGTTTATATGGAAACCTATGACACATAGCTTATAGGCCTAAGTAGTATATTGTATATATATATATATATATATATATATATATATATATATATATATATATGTAAGTCATATATATATATATATATTGTATAAGGTAGATACCTATATGGTATTAGCCTATGGAACCTAGTTACTAGCCTATGGCCTATGGCCTATGGCCAATGAGTTAGGATAGACCATTAGGCCTACTAGACCTAGGTTGACCAAAATGTTGACCATTGTTGACCAAAGTCAACCATGGGTCAAACTTGACCAAATTGACATGGAATTGACTTGGATAGTTTTAAAAGGACTATTTGACTAAGTTTGATTAAACTCTAACTAATTGATTTATGTTTGACCATGGGTTATATAGATAGCCCTATGTAGATTAAGATATGTATGGGGTTAAGTGGAATACTTAAGAGTTGTGTCATGATTTGTGTTAGCCTTAGAGATTGACTAGAAGTTGACCATTAGTCAAGATTGACCTAATTACCTTGTTGACTAGTCCTTGTTTGACCAAAACCTTAGTTAGTCTAAGTTTGACCTAGACTTGACCTAGATTGATCATGTTGACTAGTATTTGACTAGTCTGACCACTGTTGACCAAAACCCTAGATAACTTGACTAGTTTGACTAGAATATTGACCAAGAGTTGACTTTAACCTAGATTTAACTAACCTTGACTTGTTTGACTTTATTTGACTTAGTTTGATTTACTATGACCTAGTATGACTTACTGTGACCTAGTTTGACTATTAGAGTTGACCAAGAGTTGACTTTTGACCAGATTGACCTAGAATCATGTAGTATGCATTGTATACTTTATTTTTACCACTATGGATACTTTGTGACTTGTATTGCTCTGATTAGGAGCCATACACCTCTCCTCAGACAGTATAGCCTCTCCAGACATTCAGTTATCAGGCGAGTATATTCTCTGACCATTTTATACTTGTCAGGATTTATATTCTTGCTCTAGATTACTTTACTTGATGCTGACACGATTGTTGTCACGGATTAGTACTATATGGATCTTTTTATGAGATGTTATCCCCCTCGGGAGCATCAGATACAGCATGTTTGTGCGTTTCACGAATCATCATGTATCTCTATGCTTTCATAGATTCACGAATCGCTTGTGACTCATGTACTCTCATGTTCATAGAGCCTCTCATGAATCTTTCATTTATGGGCTTATCACGAATCTTAACATAACTTGAATGGATCCTTGTGTATTGATTCGGGAAACGGGGAAGTAGAAGTAGACATGTGAACAATTCCAAAGTAGTATAATCATGTATAAACTCAGTAGTGTAATCATATATAAATTCTAGCCATTCACATGCCTATCTCGTACTCTACATCACTAGACACTTACAATTCTCTATATACAGTAGATATTTCCTTTACAGCTATCTCTTTTACAGCGTATATTTTCTTTCAGCATTTCCTGTATTTTACTCTATTGCATGCTTTATATTTCCTATCATACTATGTACTGTGTGAGATGTATTGTGCTCGTTACTGTCCTGACTGGACCTGTTGAAAATATTACAGAGGATGAGGATGAGGCCCTGGTGTCTACCTATTATGGAGCAGGACTAGATGATACTTATGTTGTGGACCCTCAGCAGGATTCACCTGCAGCTGAGGATGTTGCCCCAGTAGTCTAGGCTAGTTTAGCTAGACAGTCTTTTCTGTATTATCATTTTGTCTCACATTCTGAGTTGTATTTTGAGATGTTGAGATATATAGACTTTAGACTTATTGTATTATGAGTTGACATTCTAGATGTTATGTATCCTAGACACTTAGACTTATTTCATCTATTCTACTGTTCTCTTTGAGTTACTGTCTATCTATCTATCTTTCATTCTTCTTTCCTAGATGTGATTGAGATGTATATTTGTTATGTCACCTCCATTCGGAGAGTATATACTGTACAGGTACCTTTATATTGTTAGATGATTGACCTAGGACAGCGTTCTACCGCCGACACTGCGGCGTAGGCTGGACGTACCCACTTCTCGTGCCCTTACTCTAGGGTGCGGGTCGTGACACGTTTTTAGTGGTGGCCCATGCAGGTCTCGAGTTTATGTAGTGGTATTCGAACTAGAGTACCACTACAGCCTGTGATAGGATTTGAGGAATAGGCTTAGAGAAAGTAGATACTCAATCATAATTAGGAAATTTCTATGGATTTGAATCTACTGTCTTTTGTTCAAATCTGTATAATCTATTTCATATTATCCTTCTTGATACTATCATCCTTGTACCGTTATTGACTTCCTTGTTGATCTGTCTTCAGGATGGTGGAGACACGATCACAGCGTCTCGGTCCAGGTGACACCACTGAGAGGTCTGCCACCTCTCGTCCAGTTCACCAGGACCCGAGGACCACAGCTCCCCTTACTCCAGCTCATGTGGGAGCTTCTACCACATTTGGGGGTGCACCTCTATCTATTCGAAGGACCATCCCAGCTACCCCAGATATGCCTCCCTCGCAGTTTCGTCAACCACAGTTTTAGCAGCACCAGCAGCAGTTCCAGCCGCCGATGCCATCTGGATTAGTGGATGCTGCACAGATGTTTTCATACTTCCAGCATTTCCTAGAGACGCAGCAGGCCCAGCAGCAGTGTCAGACAGCGGAGTTTACCAGGGGCATAGATGAGGCCCAACAGCTGGCTAGAGCGACGGTGGAGAGGTTGGTTGTCCAGCCACAGGGAGGATTGGGACAGCCGCGACAGCAGAAGATTCCGGGCATTCAGGACTTCAAGAAGATGAACCCCAGGGACTTCTTGGGGACAGAGGGGATTCTTTATGCTGATGACTGGATTGAGCACATTGAGGAGATCTTCCGACTGGCGGAGATACCAACCGGACTCCAGATAGAGGCAGCAGCCAGCCAGATGCGGGATCTTGCCCGTACCTGGTACCAGACGGACCCGAGAGTAGGCACTCCAGGGCAGACATGGGGAGCTTTCAAGGAGCTCTTCAGAGGAAAGTTTTTCTCGGATCAGGCAGTCGGTGCTTTGGAGACCCAGTTCGAGAACCTGGTTCAGGGGAACCAGACTGTAGAGGAGTATTCCGATAAGTTTTATCGGTTGAGCAGATTTGTGGAGGGCCTTAGCGAGACAGCAAAGGCGAGGAGGTTCAGGAAGGGCTTGGTCAAGAAAGTCAAGTCCTAGACCAAGAGTGACAGGAATGCCACCTTTGAGGAGATTTTGGCAGGAGCGATAGCAGCTGAGGATGATCTTGAGCTGAAGCTCAAGAGGGGCCGTGATACACAGGGAGCCGGCAGCAGTAGAGGTCAGGCCAAGAGGCCTCACTATCAGCATCAGCAAAGGCAGCCACAGCAGTATCAGCAGCCGAGGCAGCAACAGCAGGCCCCGAGATAGCAGACTACCAGTTGTCCCTTCTGTAAGAAGCTGGGACATGGATGGGGAGAGTGCAGGAAGAGGTTGGGCTGGTGCCTAATATGTGGGGCAGCGGACCACCAGCTGAGGGAGTGTTCCCAGTACACAGGCAGAGTAGCACAGGGAGCAGCACCAGGAGCAGGAGCCAAGGCTCCGGTAGGTCAGCAGAGGGGACAGTTACAGCCACAGCAGCAGAGATTTATGCAGTTTCAGCAACAGGCTGGAAGAGGCCAGCAAGGGCGAGCTTACGCCATGACAGTTGAGGATGCTCAGGCAGTTGGCGATATGCTTGCAGGTTCTGTTCTTCTAAATTTCATTCCCACCTTGCTTTATTATATCTATCTTAAAATCTAATTCCATCTGCTCCTACCTGTTCTTTATTAGTGATCAGTTTTGACCTGGTAGTTCCTTTAATTTTGTCGATTATTGTTGTTTCTTCATCTCTTACTTAGGAGTAGGAGTAGGAGTAGTTTAGCTGTTAATATAATTCTTGACTAACTTCTTTGGCAATAATTTTCCTCTTAAATAAATTAATGTATATGCTATGCCTTTTGATAGAGTAGCGATGATCATAGAATGGTAATCCTTTTAGCCCTGTGATTTATTGTTTCCTTATCTTCCTAGTCTACACCTATGACCAGGACTGTCCCACCTAACCTGCCCTTTTTACTACTATTGCATCGTAAATTCCGGTTCAATTTAGGCCATAGACCTTTCCCACTCTAAATTATGATCATCGTGGGCACGTTACCGTGACTTTTAAAATAGGAGCACAAGACTAGTTGTTTTCTCAAAACTAATTTCACATACATGACCTAGACATGACACTCTACACCCATGACCTTAGTGTCCCACTCAGGCATACTATCGTGTGCTTCATTTCCTTAGTACAATTTTTCTGACCCGAGGCTCCATCATGATTTACCCCATGGAGTTACCTTGATTCAATTTAAATCAAGGACACCTTATGACCTAAAATTGCCAACCAATTTTTGGTCATGACCCAGTATAAATCTACTACCCATATTTGGCTTGTTGACCTTGTATGTTGCTAGGTAGTAGCTTCGACCCTGATTGTTGGAGGTTTGACCTAGGAGGAGTACGACCATCTAAATTTCGAGGACGAAATTATTTTAAGGAGGGTAGACTTGTAACACCCAGTTTTCTGAAATTGGGATATTTTTGAAAATTTATTATTTTTATTATTTATTAATGGTATTTTAGTCATGATATGAATTATGGTGATTTCTAGTGTAATTAAAACCATTTCCTAAGTCATGACTTATGACTTTATGACTTTACTAGTATAACCCTAGTGTAAACCCTAGAGATTTCATAACCTAGAGACTAACCATGATCATGTGAGCCTAGCCATAGGTTTAGAACATCAAATTAGGGCTTTTTAGCCTAAAGGGTATTTTGGTAATTTTCTAGGATTTATTTGGAATTATTTGTATTTATGTGTTTTTATTATTGTTTAATTATTGTTAAGTGTCATGAGAGCCCCTAACCAAGTTTAGCCTAATCTAGAGATTAGTTACTAACCTAGAATGCTAAGGGGATAGATATTTACATTGGTTAAAGTAGGGAAAATATCTTGATATTTACCTTAGTAGATATTTTCCACAAAACCCTCAAAGTATCCATGCTTTTGGCACCAAAGTCCTTCCCTTAGCTTGGAAGAAACCCAAGGACACTCCTCCCTTTTCCATGGTCGGCCAAGGGCACCCCCCTAGCCCTACACCTTCCTATATAATCCCCTCAAATTCATTCATGATCAATTTGCATGAATTAAAACCTAGAAAAATTCCTTTTTCATCAAACCTTGATAACTTGATCATTTTTGATCCAAATCACCTCTAGTTTCTTGCATTGGACTCCCTTACACTAGAGGATACTAGTTAGGGCCTGCTATCAAGGATTTGTGGAGCTTTGGGCATCACCAAGAGAAGAGGACACCCCCCCTACTTTGGTGTTTTCTTGAGTTTTTACTAAATAGGTAAATACCCTCAAACCTTGTTAATATTATGTTTTCTCTTCATAGTTGCATGCATCTAGGTACCATGGAACTGTAGGTCAAGTTTGGTAGGAAATAGGTTTGGTTTGGTGTCCGTATCGGACACGTATCTGTGTTTAAATTAGAGTGTTTGGTGAAATGCCTCATAGGACTTTTTGTTCTTGGTTTTCAAAACAAATTACATATTTGTGAAGTTATTATATGTATATTATATATTGGTAGGACTGAGTTGATATTAGGGTCCTTTTCGTGTCCAAATTGGACACGAACACACGAGCTGGACACCGCACTGAGGCATACAGCCTCCCCTGCTACTCGACACCTAGTGCGGATACTGTAGGACACGTGGACACATGAAAATTGACACAGAGGAGGTGGCAACCTCTGTCATGCCCCCCCTCGAGTTTGAGACACGTTTGTATCGTATCGAGAACGCACGGACATGTGCACTGGTCGTGCACTGTCAGCACACACGCGCGCGGGGGCCAACTTCGCGCATGTCGTGTCGCGTGGACACGACACTTGGGTACCTCGTGGTGACACGAGTGTGTAGCCCATCATGGGGCGAACACATGGACACGAGCACGTGGTGTACCGTGTCCTGTGTCGTGAACACGAGACACTTGACCGCGTGTACGATGCGGTCTGAACACGCGAATCAGTCGTGTTTTTTACGACTGATACGGACTTTGTATCGTGTCCTGCAGCATCATGGACACGGTGCAGGGTGTTGGACACGTACCCTGACCCTAGGCGAACCTAGGGACATGAGCACGAGACTCCTAGACACGTGTGTCGTGTCCTAGAGTGAACTGCACACGTGCACGACACTGTGTGTGTGTATCAGTGTTTTCCTATTTCGGGTTTGTGAGTCGTGGACACGTCAAATTGTGTCGTGGTGTCGTGTCAGGCCCCTTAGACACTAGAGGACACTTGGGGCATCAATTACCAACCCTTGGGTTCGAGCCTTAGCTCGGTTAGGTGTGTGTTTTTGGGTTTACCCGATTTTCCTGTGCACAGTCCATTTTCCAGAGTTTGGGATATTTTCCCAGTTTTCAGAAATGAATTTTGATTTGATCTTTGTTATGTTTTATACATGTATTTGTATATTTCAGTGTTGTATACATATGTATATGTATATATGTGTGTGTATGTGAGATTTGAGGGTGTATACATGTGTGTACATGTGTATATACATATATGTATATATATAGGTGTGTGTGTGTATTGTGTGTGTGGGGGGGGGGACTAATTCCTGGTTCCATAAATCTGGAACCCCCCTTTCCTGTGTCAGTCCAGTATTCCCCCTCTCTCTCACTGATCTCTTTCTCATTCTCTCTCTCACCCTAATTCACTCTCTCTCATTCCTTCTCTCTCTATATATATGTCTTATATATATGTTTGGTATATATATATATATATATATATATATATATATATATATATATATATGTACATATATTCATATATATATATATGGTATTAGCTTATATATTGTGTCATTATATATATATGTGAGAGTGATTTGGTATTATATATAGGGTATACGTATATTGATATATATATGTAGTAGATAGACTTTTGTATATCTATATATATAGATATGTATATATATAAATGACTTTCTAGATATAGGTTTATATGGAAACCTATGGCACATAGCCTATAGGCCTAAGTAGTATATTGTATATATATATATGTAAGTCATATATATATATTGTATAAGGTAGATACCTATATGGTATTAGCCTATGGAACCTAGTTACTAGCCTATGGCCTATGGCCAATGAGTTAGGATAGACCATTAGGCCTACTAGACCTAGGTTGACCAAAATGTTGACCATTGTTGACCAAAGTCAACCATGGGTCAAACTTGACCAAATTGACATGGAATTGACTTGAATAGTTTTAAAAGGACTATTTGACTAAGTTTGATTAAACCCTAACTAATTGATTTATGTTTGACCATGGGTTATATAGATAGCCCTATGTTGATTAAGATATGTATGGGGTTAAGTGGAATACTTAAGAGTTGTGTCATGATTTGTGTTAGCCTTAGAGATTGACTAGAAGTTGACCATTAGTCAAGATTGACCTAATTACCTTGTTGACTAGTCCTTGTTTGACCAAAACCTTAGTTAGTCTAAGTTTGACCCAGACTTGACCTAGATTGATCATGTTGACTAGTATTTGACTAGTCTGACCACTGTTGACCAAAACCCTAGATAACTTGACTAGTTTGACTAGAATGTTGACCAAGAGTTGACTTTAACCTAGATTTAACTAACCTTGACTTGTTTGACTTTATTTGACTTAGTTTGATTTACTATGACCTAGTATGACTTCCTGTGACCTAGTTTGACTATTAGAGTTGACCGAGAGTTGACTTTTGACCAGATTGACCTAGAATCATGTAGTATGCATTGTATACTTTATTTTTACCACTATGGATACTTTGTGACTTGTATTGCTCTGATTAGGAGCCATAGACCTCTCCTCAGACAGTATAGCCTCTCCAGACATTCAGTTATCAGGCGAGTACATTCTCTGACCGTTTCATACTTGCCAGGATTTATATTCTTGCTCTAGATTACTTTACTTGATGCTGACACGATTGTTATCACAGATTAGTACTATATGGATCTTTTCATGAGATGTTATCTCCCTCGGGAGCATCAGATACAGCATGTTTGTGCGTTTCACGAATCATCATGTATCTCTATGCTTTCATAGATTTACGAATTGTTTGTGACTCATGTACTCTCATGTTCACAGAGCCTCTCATGAATCTCCCATTTATGGGCTTATCACGAATCTTAACATAACTTGAATGGATCCTTGTGTATTGATTGGGGAAACGGGGGAGTAAAAGTAGACATGTGAATAATTCCAAAGTAGTGTAATCATGTATAAACTCAGTAGTGTAATCATGTATAAATTCTAGCCATTTACATGCCTATCTTGTACTCTACATCACTAGACACTTACAGTTCTCTATATATAGTAGATATTTCCTTTGCAGCTATCTCTTTTACAGCGTATATTTTCTTTCAGCATTTCCTGTATTTTACTCTATTGCATGCTTTATATTTCCTATCATACTATGCACTGTGTGAGATGTATTGTGCTCGTTCCTGTCCTGACTGGACCTGTTGAAAATATTACAGAGGATGAGGATGAGGCCCTGGTGTCTACCTATTATGGAGCAGGACTAGATGATACTTATGTTGTGGACCCTCAGCAGGATCCATCTGCAGCTGAGGATGTTGCCCAGTAGTCTAGGCTAGTTTAGCTAGACAGTCTTTTCTGTATTATCATTTTGTCTCACATTCTGAGTTGTATTTTGAGATGTTGAGATATATAGACTTTAGACTTATTGTATTATGAGTTGACATTCTGGATGTTATGTATCCTAGACACTTAGACTTATTTCATCTATTCTACTGTTCTCTTTGAGTTACTGTTTATCTATCTATCTTTCATTCTTCTATCCTAGATGTGATTGAGATGTATATTTGTTATGTCACCTCCATTCGGAGAGTATATACTGTACAGGTACCTTTATATTGTTAGATGATTGACATAGGACAGCATTCTACCGCCGACACTGCGGCGTAGGCTGGACGTACCCACTTCTCGTGCCCTTACTCTAGGGTGCGGGTCGTGACACGTGGTATCTCCTCTAAGGGAACTGGCTCCTCCTGAGGCTCCTGGATGTATCTATCATCTACTTCCGGTCCATAATAAGTGGGATAAAAGTCCTCAAGACCCTCTAAAAATGTTATCCAATCCGGATTGGAGCGAAGCAGATAAAACGACAATAGTTCCATTAAATTGACAAAAGTTATAAGAACAATAAGTAATAAAAATATAAGATGGAAAGTAATGCTAGAACAATAAGAAAAAAACATGTAACAAGTAATCAAATCACAGTAAAAAAAATGAACTATAAGTAAACAAGAGAATGAATGTATCAGTAGGTATAAAATTGAATAAAGAAATAAACAACTACTATGTTCCCTTTAAATATTAGTTTATTATGTGATCGGCATGGAAAAAGATCAGGCTATACCATATATAATTGGCAACATATAAGTACTGGTAAGGGATCATGCTAGTCATATATAGAATGCTATGGACAATAACGTAATAAGATCAGGCTACGCCATACTTGAGGTGAGGGTGAGCTATGCACAAGTATACGGGGTATGATCACATAATTAACTAATACTTCTCCATCCCCCGGCTAGTACGATGGATCCAATCACGACTTCTCATGACATGTATTAAGATACTATCCCGTGTAACCATCGTGTCAATAATCAAGTATAACACGATAATATTGATATCATAATAATCATCAATATAATAAAAATATTAGAGAATGTACTCGCCTGTGGTCTTCAGCAATGTACGAGGATCAGGATCCAAACTGGAGTCACACTGACCTAAATATAAAATATTAATATCAATCGGTGATTTGGAATGATAATTATTGTTATATAAGTTGAAATATGATTTTTAGGTGAGTCGTGCAAGTCAAACTAAGTCAATACGTTGTTTTCAGGGCCAAGCTAGTCCTCATTAGGCTAAACCTAGGTTTCTATGTCCATACCTTGAAGGTATTAGTTATACTAGCTAATATCACTAAGTAGCCATATATATATATATATATATATATATATATATATATATATATATATATATATATTTTATATATATATATATATATATATATATATATATATATATATATATATATATATATATATATATATAGGGAGCGGATCAAAAGCCCCCCTTAGAAAGCCCCCCAAAAACCCTCCTCACTCTAATTCATAATATTAATGTTAATATTAATGTTAATGTTAATATTAATGTTAATATTAATGTTAATGTTAATATTAATTTTTTTTTAAATTTTTTTTATATTAATGTTAATGTTAATGTTAATATTAATGTTAATGTTAATGTTAATGTTAATATTAATTTTAATGTTAAGTTTAATGTTAATTTTAGTATTTAATGTTAATATTAACATTAATATTAACATTAACATTAATATTAACATTAATATTAACATTAAATTACGGATTAGAGTGAGGGAGGTTTTTGGGGGGCTTTCTAAGGGGGGCTTTTGATCCGCTTCCATATATATATATATATATATATATATATATATATATATATATATATATATATATATATATATATATATATATATAACACACATGCAATTATCTACTATCTAGTATTACCTTAGAATATTCACCCTTTACATACCCATAGATGTACCCATAATGCATATTACTTATACCATTACACATATCCCTAAACATGTAGGCATATATCCATACCATATCTTATACCCATATACCATATACTCTTTACCTAGACTCTATTCATCAAATTCCATGGTAAATGAAGATACCCTAGCTTCTATCCAAATAGACTATATGCATTACCTATGATACTAGTATCCATGATTACCTATGTACCCATATATCAATACCCATATTCTACTACACTCTATGAACATGTGATACCCTTCTCCATACCCATATGAAACCTCTCCAAATGATACTTACCTATGACACACAAACACAATTCATACTGCTGCTATTGTTGCTATACTGATGCTGCTAGTTGCACATATAGACACATACAACCCTCTCCATGATTTCCCTCTCTTACTACACTAGCACACATAGACACACACAACTCTTTCCATGATTTTCCCTATGATTCTACTATCAAAGTAGGATACTCACCACCCCTCTCACTATACTAGTTTGCATACATATAGATATATACACACACACTATATATATATTATATATCATGGCAATTTGATAAATACCTATGGTACACCACTCTAGTATCACACTGTTCCACAATACACTTGTGATACGCTCAAGATACCTCTACCAAACATCACCAAACACAATTTAAAGCATATGAACACAACAAATATACTAATTAGAGTCTATTTAGTATAAACCATAGGTATTATAATTTGTTGTGAGGAATATGACATGTGTACCACAAGTGTCAAAGGAAAAATCCCCCAAATCACTTTGTATCATGGCATATCATGATACGACATACTTGTATCCAATTGTGGATACGTATCTAGCCACACAACCAATCTAATGTTAGTTTAGTCCAATTGACCAATTGATAAGCAATTGGTGCAGCAATCTCAAATTTTCTCCAAATTGGGAACAAAATTCAATGTAACATTCATAATAGGGGTCATTAGAAGCTAATTCTTCTTCTTATAGGTAGTCCTATTCCATGGGTGGGTTCCTAACGGTTAAGTTGAACAATTAGAGTTTAAATAATGGAGAAATTGAGATTTATACCTGTTAGGAGATGGATTCCTAATGCAAAGTCTAATGGACACAATTAGGCACAAGCTCTATATTAATATTTCATATATATAGCTAATATCACTAAGTATCCATATTAATATTTTATATCACATACACACACACACACACACACACACACACACACACACACACACATATATATATATATATATATATTTTTTTTTAATATATATATATATATATATATATATATATATATATATATATATATATATATATATACGTGAAAATATATATATATATATATATATATATATATACATAAAAAATATATATATACATATATAAAATATATATATATATATATATATATATATATATATATATATATATATATATATATATATATATATATATATATATATATATATATATATATATATACACATGGTATATATATACATAGAGACTAGCTAGACTATTTTGACCTTAGATATTAGCTAGATGGCCTAATTGGCCTAGAGGACTCGAGTTTGACTAAACCCTAGACTAGTTGACTAGTTTGACTAGAGTTGACCTAGTTTGACCAGATTGTTGACCAAAGTTGACCAAGAGTTGATTTTGACCTAGATTGATCTAAAATCATGTAGATTGCATTGTAAACTTCAATTATTATATGTTAAACATATTGTAACCTGTATTGCTCTAAATAGGACTCAGTTACTCCTGTACAGACATCTATTAAAATATATATATATATATATATATATATATATATATATATATATATATATATATATTTATAGTTATAGTTATAGTTATAGTTATTTACTATCTAGTATATAACCTTAGCCTATTTATCCTTTACACACCCATAGATGTACCCATAATGCCTATTACCTATACCATTACCCATATCCCTAAACATGTAGGCACATATCCATACCATATCTTATACCCATACACCATATACTCTTTACCTAGACTCTATGCATCAAATTCTATGGTATATCAAAATACCTTAGCTTATATCCTAATAGACTATATGCATTACCTATAATAATATTATCCATGATTACCTATGTACCCATATATCAATACCCATATCCTCCTACACCCTATGAACATGTGATACCCTTCTTCGTACCCATGTGGAACCTCTCCAAATGACACTTACCTATGACACACACAAAAAATTCATACTCTACTGCTGCTTCTATACTGCTGCTATTAGCTATTGCCTATACTATGCAATTTGCTGCTGCAATGTCTACTGCTGCTGCAATGGATACTGCTGCTGCTACAATAGCTACTACTGCTGCTAGCTACGTATGCTACTGCTACTGCTATACCTGCTATTATTGCTATCTACTGCTACTGCTATGTACTACTAAGCTAATCAAATGTTGCTTCAGTGACTGAACCCCCCTTTCACTACACTTACACATACATAACAGTTACACATACACACAACCCTCCCCATGGTTTCCTCCTCTCACTATACTAGCACACGTAGACACACACAACTCTCTTCATGATTTTCCCCTATGATAACACTATCAATATAGTATACTCATCACCCCTCCCACTACACTAATATGAATACACATAGATATATACACACATACTATATATGTATATATCACATATCATGGCAATTTGACAAACACTTATGGTGCACCATACTATTATCACACTATTCTATGATACTCTTACAATACACTCAAGATTGTAGAAGCATGGAAAATGGCAAGAAAATCCCATGCGGCTCCAAACAGAAGGAGTCTTATGCGGCTCGGGAATCCTTCAGAACTATATATGGCTCGGAACTCCCCAACAGCTCCATGCGGCTCGGGCAAAGATACGCGGCCCACTTCTACTCCTAATTAATTGCTCTGATGATAGCTCTGACGCAATGAATGACAGCTCTGACACAACGAATGACAGCTCTGACATAAAAGCTGGAATGATGATGGCATGCTCCTTGGGAAAAGAAAAAAATCTTTCTGGCAGGATCCGTCAATTCCCAAGCACCCCTATGCGGCTGCTCGCTCCATGCGGCTGCCATCCCTATGCGGCTGTCAATTCTTATGCGGCTGCCATCCCTATGCGGCTGTCAATTCTCATGCGGCTGCTATCCCTATGCGGCTGTCAATTTTTATGCGGCTACCCGTTTCATGCGGCTGCCAGCTTCATGCGGCTGCCCGCTTCATGCGGCTGCTCACTTCATGCGGCTTCCCGTTTCATGCGGCTGCCCACTTCATGCGGCTGCCCACTTCATGCTGCTGCGTCCTTCATGCGGCTGCTTCTTTCATGCGGCTGCCCACTTCATGCGGCTGCATCCTTCATGCGGCTGCTTCTTTCATGCGGCTGCCCACTTCATGCGGTCGCACCCTTCATGCGGCTGCCTCCTTCATGCGGTCGCCTCCTTTACGAAGCTGCTGCCCCCATACGGCGGTTACCTTTATACGGCTAGGACTTGGGAGTCACCCGTATGCGGTTCACTTAGACCACACTCATGCGACTCTGCCAGACGCCCCGCTCATGACGGTTGAGACACGTGGTGATCCTCATGACAAGTTGAGACACGTGGCTATCTTATCCCTTCGGAGTTATGGCTGATCGCAAATCCTGACAACCAGATTTAGAGCAATCACCATTATTACTCAAATCAAATCAGATTGGTTGTGATTAAGTAAATGGGACACGTGGCGGGAGATCCGAGCTTGTCATAACAGATTATGAGGATTTATTACAATCAGCATTAATTGCCTATACAGATTTGGCACAATCAAGAATCAATTGCCCAGATGTAATACAATCAAGATTAGTGGCCCAGATGATTGGCCGCCGACTTTTCAAGGAGGGAATCATTGCAAACCCTAATGATCACACCCCACTCCTATAAATAGCAAGGTGCCATACTCTTGCATAAGGATCGGATCCAGAGAAACAAAGAAAAAGAATATAGCAAGGTGCCATTCCCTTACAAAAGAGATCCTCTCCACCCGACTTGACACACAGAGAAACAAAAAGGCGCGCACAGAAGAGTCTTCCCATCCAGAGAGCATTTCTTCATCAGAGCCAAGGCTACGTCTGATCGTCCAAGGAGTAAGGTAGAGCGGTCGTCGCTTTCCCGAGCCTCTACCGTCACCCCCAAAATCAAAACTAAACAATCGTACTTAGACTGCTGTACCTAGGTTTTTGTCCCTAGGCTTTCTTTGTACGAGCGAGTTTGTGTTGTGAAGTAAAAGTCCAATCCTCCCATATAAATTATTCTGTTCTTTTATAATCAATGGCAAACACGATGGCGACTCTACTGGGGACTATCTTCTCCACGGCTGAGGAGTTGGTGATGCAATCAGACGTAGCCAAACTTGGCTCCACTCAACAAATGCTGGTCGCCCGGTTCGATCAGCAGGTGTTTGAAGAAATGCTCTCCGACGGGAGCGCTGGCCCGGTCCAGCAGCGAGCCCGCACGAAGAAGGCCCGCAGGGAGTGGAGACCCAAATTATTTGCTCCTCCCCAAGCTCTCGAAGAAGTACTCTCTGTTGCTCGAGACAGCGGAGAAGTCTCGCGTGCGGCCCCACTACAGACCACAGTAGACTCTGCTGTCCCCAAGTCCGACAGAAGAAAATACTATGATACTGGAATTGCAGGGGCAAAGAGGAACTCTATGCAATCCAAGCGGTATAAGGGCGCCAACCGCATGGGGAAAGCTCATGAGGCTGCAACTGTCAACCGCATGGAGAAAACTCATACGGCCAGAACTGCCAGCCGCATGCAGACAGCCTGCACGGCCATGACTTTTAGCCGCATACAGAAAGTTTATACGGCCACAAAGGATAGCCGCATGCAGACAGCCTGCACGGCTACACATACCAGCCGCATGCAGACAGCCTGCACGGCCACCGATCCTAGCCGTATACCATCTACTCCATGCGGCTCACGGTCAGTCTTTGACCGCCTCTCATACGGTCCTGACCATGGAGACTCTCTGAAGCATATGCCAGACTCTGTTGTGATCAGCTTGGACTCTTCCTACTACGCACTCTCAGGTGCTAGAAGGAAGAAGTCTCGGGCAGCACGGGCTCGGCGAGCTCAGTCGACTGTCCCAACTTCCGACCACCAGGGCGTCCCGCTTACTATTACTCGGGTCCCTGATGGAAAGTTGTACAGAACTACCCGTATCCAGCCCCCGGCGGCCAACGAACGTGATAGTTATCAAGAATCTCCTAACAAGGATCAGGGGCAAGTACTCGTGCTAACCCCACATCAGGGAGCAGGCAGGAGGCCAACAGACTCATGTGCTCAGGACTCCCCAGCCCACAAAGCAGGTGACTTGCGCAACGTGATTCTTCACAAGCGTAAGGAAAGAGACGAAGATTTGACGTACAAAGAGTCCTGTCAAGGATATCAATGCACCCAAGTCATTGTCAACTGCTGCTGCAACAAGGCAGCAGTAAAAAAAGACCGGCAGTCCGTCTTCCAAAGGTCGCAACACCCAAGCTCAGAAGACGGGGTGCTTCTCATCGCCTCTTGCAATTCTGCTCTGAAGATTCCTGGCAGCGGTAGAGGAAAGAAAACAAATGTCTCCAGTCCAAAAATTTCAACCGACGTAACCAAGAAACTTTCTTCTAAACGATTGTCTACCACCGTTACAAGAGGAGTTTACCAAGGTACCCGCTCAAAGATAAAATCTGCCACACTTGGAGGCATCAGAGCCGGGGGTAGCACTCCTCCAAACATCCATGACAATCCGGTGTTCCAAGAAGACAATCCAGGAGAAACGGTTCACCCAACAGATGCAGCAGACCCCGACGTCCCCGAGGACGTCCCCAACTCCCAAGATGAGGTAAGCTCTGAAGCTGGGGGTACCACTCTTTCTGAGTCCGAACCAGAGGAAAATATTCCCACATACCCGGACGACTTCTCTGTACAAGGGTATGGCTCAGAGGGCACGTCCTCTACCATTCCTTCCATCTCTCCTTATATGAGGACGGTGTTCATGACAAACAGCAACCAAGAGGGCCCCAGTGTTCGCCAACGCATCGACACTCTGGAGGCCATACTGCATGCTTTGGTCAAGTTTGTGGACGAGATCAAAGTGGCCATTCCAACTCTGCAAGGAAGAACGTCTGGCCAAACAAGCTTGGGTCCTGCGGTCAATACGGACTCGAACTCAGCTGCACCAAACCCGGGCGATAATCCTCCTGAAATATCGGCTTCTACCGCTGCAGACGAGGCCAGGGAGGCAAGAAGAGAGGTCCAGGAGTTCCGGGCCATGTTCCATGCCCGAGAAAACTGCCAAGACCTCAGGATACGACAACCGTATCCCGCTGCGTGGAGCGATGTTCCCTTTCCACCAAAATATAAACCATTCCACATCAATCCATACGATGGAAAGACATCTGCAAGCTGGTACTGTGAGCACCCTGAATTTCGGGTTGATTTTTTTTATTTTATTTTATTTTCTGATTGATTGGTTTTGATAAATAATTTATTCTGTATTTTTCCTTAAGTGTATCTTTCCCGTGCCATTGTTATTTGGAGTGTCAGGGATGTTCAACTCTGGAAATCTTCTTCACGAGTTTTGGAGTGGACAGGATTACCTTCATGACGTTATATAGTGTCCTACTCAAACTTGTTCCCTTGTGCTCTTTTTGCTTCACGGAACTTCTGGTCGATTTAGACCATTTGATTATTAATTAATTTTCCCACTCTTTTCCTTGATCATTATTAGCACGTTACCGTGACTTTTAATTTGGGAGCGCAAGACCAGTCAGTTTCTTGAAACCAACTTCTCATTGATGATCTACTCGAGACACTCATCACCCATGACCTTCGTGTCCCACTCAGACACGTCATTTTGTCCTCCATTTGCTTCGTACAACTTTTCCGACACGTGATCTGATTTTATTTTACCCCACGGTGTCACATTCATTTTCCAACTTGATTTGTAGGTCCTTTGTCGACCAAAACCTGTCAGCCCCAACTATGGACATGGCCCACTTTGAGCCTACTATCCGCCTGCCACTTGTGTCCCATTTATTGGAATCCCTACTTATTCACTCATGATCATCAACGCCCGCCTAATTTTAATTCGATTTTTGCACAATGTCCGATTTTGATCCAATCCGGCTCCACCGAGTCCAGTCCAGCTCCATGTTGCCCTCCATCATGACACCCTCATAATTCTTGCCCAAAAATATCAAATACTCTTCTACATATTTTTCTATATTTATTGGAATTTTCTGTTGAATTAAATCTCTATAGGATTAACCAATTTTCCTCTAATTAATTCCTAGCCATAGGATTCCCTCCCATTTAATCCTACCCATCCAATCCCAACATGTAAACTCCCCCAACACCCTTGGCCATGTTGCCGGCCCTAAAATTTATGGGATCAACTTTTGTATTCTCTCTCCTCCCTCTCAATTATTACTCTCCTTCTCTATCTCATTTTTTTTAATGCAACAAAACCAACAACATCAAGAACAACAACAGCTGCTACAAAACCAACTCCTCACAGCAGCTTTCCCCGACCACCTCATCTCCTCCCGACCACCGACGGCCGTCCACCACCCTCCTCCAGGCCGTCGGCCACCGCAGCAACCCTCCTCCTTCTTCTTCACAACCTCACCACCACCACTACATCATCATTCCGCCTCCACCATCAACCTCCAACACTTCGCCACCTACCAGCCATCACCACCAGCCCCGTGGTCGTGCGCCGCTGGTCGACGGCCACCCCCATCTCACCGTGGCCGCCGCCCCATGGCCGCGCAGTCCCCACCGCCGCTTCGCCGGCCACCAGTGCGCGACAACAGCAGTCAAGCACGCGCGCGTGCGGGCATGGACGCCGCCGCCGCCGGCGACGTGGTCGCCGTGGCCGTACCCCCATGGGCTGGATAAACTACGGAGACCCCTCTGGGTCAGCCTCTCCTCCTCCAGCGCGACGTATAGGCGATTTGTGCATTTTACACGACGTCCCGTCGTGACGCACGCGGAATCAAGCCCGTTTTGTCGTCCCGTCGCAGCAACTTCGCGCACATTTTTTCGAGAATCCGACCGTTGGATCGACGATTTCCTCACTCCGTCACAATATCGGTATATCCACCTTCGTTCATGTCAATTTTCGTCAGTTGATTTTATCGTTTGATATATCAAAACCGACCACCAAGTTGACCGTTTAAATTATATTAAATTTGGACAGTTTCGCGGGGCCAACTTCGTCAGCTTGTATCTCCTCCACCGCAGCTCCTTTTGGCGTGCTACCAGTTCCTGTGCGAAGCTGGTATAACCCTCTTACTACCCCTCCAGTTTCGTTTTATTGTGAACTTGTTTGATTGGTTGAATTCGACGCCAAAGTTGGCCGTCCGAATTCATAATTTTCAACTTATAAAATTTCATTTTTGAACACGGGACTCCAGATTTCATTTCTGACACCACCAGTAGACTTGTGGCATCGTTCTGGCATGTTTTCATATAAAATTTATTAGATTTGGAGAACGTGGGTCCTGGCACGTTTTTGATGTAAAGTGGGTCCCACATTCTGGATCAACAGGACTTTTTGACGCCGGCTCATCGGAATCCAATTCCGGAGATACCGTTGAGTTCGTATCGTCATTCTGGACTCGTTGACATATAATTTGCTAGGTTTTGGTGGACATTGGATCCGGCACGCATTTTGGTGCAAGTCGGATACCAATATCCGGGTCAACGGGTCATTTTGAGATCGGCTCATCGGAATCCAATTCCGGAGATACTATTGAGTTTGTATCATCATTCTGGACTCGTTGACAGGTAGTTTGCTAAGTTTTGAGAACATTAGCTCCGGCACGTATTTTCGTGCAAATCGGAATTCCAAGTTCTGGTCAACGAACCAAATTGAGATCGGGTCAACGGAATCCAATTCTGGAGATACCGTTGGGTTCGTATCATCATTCTAGTTTCGTGGACATATAATTTGTTATATTTTATAGACCTGCTTTCTTGCACGATTTTCGGTGCAGAACGGTTCCGACACGGACACCGTTTTGACCTAAAATTACCTTTTTGCCCTAGTGTCCAAATTGGACCGTTGGGTAGGCTATCCTAGCTAATTTGACCATTCTGGACACGTTGGCGATGTTTATTTCATCGTCCGACAATGTTTGTTGATAATTTCTCTGAGTTTAACCTTTTTATAATTAATTAATAATTAATTCTTATAATGTTCGTATTTCGGGATTAGTACAACGAAATTGAGCTCAGTCGATTCCAGTGATCTCATATCGCTGAAATTGACAAGATAGACAAGTGGATCACTATAATAAGATTATCAATTTTATCGATAATCTTCTTATCTCGATTTGCGTGACGTAAGTTTCGACGTACAAATAACGATGTACACTTTATATTAGACTAGAATTGACCATATTTGACCAGAGTTGATCAGTTGACCCAAAGTCAACTGGAAGTCAACACTTGATCTAGTTTGACTAGATTATTGACCAGAGTCGACCTAGAGTTGTTTTGACTCAGAAGAACCTAGAATAATATAGATTGATTATAGAGATTCATTTATTACAACTTGAACACCTTGTAACCTGTGTTGCTTTAAATAGGACTCTGTGGCTTCAGTTGGACCCCCTATACTTATCAGCTATTCAGGTTATCAGGCGAGTACATTCTCTGATCATTTCATATTCTGCTTAAAATTATTTCCTGCATTAAATTACTTTACTTGTACTGTCACGTTGGTCACACGGATTGGTACTATACGGATCCCTACTTGAGATGTTATCCTTAGGGAGCATCGGGTACTACATGTTCTGTGCGTTTCACTTACATGTCGTATCACTATGCTTCACAGGTTCTTCGATCACTTGTGACATATACTCTTATGATCATAGAGTCTCCTAGAATCTCCATTTCTGGGACTACTATGTACCACCCTTCGGGGGCTTATCACCTTTCGGAGGCTTACCACCCTTCGGGGGCTTATCACCCTTCGGAGGCTGTACATAGTATCATAACATAACCTGTTTGGATCCTTGTGTACTGATTGGGGGTACGGGGGAGTAGAAGTAGACATGTGAATAATGCCCAAGTAGTATCTTATCAGAATCTCTTCTATAGTGTCTTATCAGAATCTCCTATGTTATTTACATGTCTATATTGTACTCTGACTCACTAGCCACATGTTAGTTCTCTATTTATAGTAGATATTTCTATTACAGCTCTCTCTCTCTCTGTTTACATACTGTATTTCTTTCAGTACTTGTATCTTACTTTACTGCATGATTATATCTTCTAACCTGCTATGAACTGTTGAGATGTACTGTACTCGCTCCTGTCCTGACTGGACCTGTTGATAAATTTTACAGATGGCCTGGGATTGCCTGCTAGCCTAGAGGAGACACAGTAGAGGTTATTTAGATAGTTATTTCATTTTGTCTGGAGTTGTATTTACTTTGTGGATTACTGTATTTGAGTTTTGAGATGTATTTCTGGGTTTATGTATCTTAGACACTTAGACTTCTATCTCCTGTATTTATTTTAGATTTTATGTTTTATCTATCTTTATCATGCTCTACCTTAGATTTGATTGAAACTGTATCTGCTATGTCACCCCCATTCGGAGAGTATAAACTGTTTAGTCTTATACTGTTAGATGCATTGAGACCTAGGACAGCATTCTACCGCCGACACTGCGACGTAGGCTGGACGTTGTTACGTTCTCGTGCCCTAACTCTAGGGTAGGGGTCGTGACACATTTTTAGTGGTGGCCCATGCAGGTCTAGACTAGAAGTGTAGTGGTATTCGAATTAGAGTATCACTACAGCCTGTAGTAGGATTAGGATATTTTGAAGGTACTCAATCACAGTTAGGAACCCCTGAGAGATTCCAGGGGAAGAATCTTGTTTAACTCCGATTTGAAAACTCTTTTTCCTTGATTTGCTTTATCTTTACTTTCTGTTGTTGAATTTAATTTTGATGGATTATTATTGAATTTGAGTTTGTATTTATTGATTTTGATGAAGATCGTAGAATTTTGAATCTTGATGTTAGCTGTAGCATCCGAGTTTGTAGTTATATAATTTGAAGGATTTTGTTCATTTTTGAATTTTGATATTCGTTGATAAATTTGATTTTTTTTCGGTATTCATTGTTGATTTAATTAAATTTTTGGCAAGATGAAATTATATGGGCTAGTGTTTGCCATGAAATATAAAAGAGCAGAACAGTTTTATGGAAGGACTGGACTTTTACTTCACGTTACAAACTCGCTTGTACAAAGAAAGCCTAGGAACAAAAACCTAGGTACAACAATCTAAGTACAATTGTTTATTTTTGATTCTGGGGGGTGACGATAGAGGCTCGGGAAAGCGACGGCAGCTCTGCCTTACTCCTTGGACGATCGGACGTAGCCTTGGCTCCTGTGACGAGATGGTTGGCATTGATGAAGAAATGCTCTTCTTGCTCTCCTCGTATTGCTCTTCTGGCTTCTCTCTCTCTGGATTGACCTCTGTGGATTTTTTTCTCTGATTATTGGGGAGAGTGTCTCTATGTATGTGCGTATCTCTCTCTGCCAGTCTATTTTATAAGGGAATGGCATCCTGCTATTTATAATAGTGGGAGCATCATTAGGTTTTACAATGATTGTCCATTCTCAAAGTGGCGGCGGCCTGGTAAATGATCAATCTGGACCATTAATCTTGAGCGTGAAGGATCTGGGCCATTAATGAGGATTATGCCAAATCATGTCAGTCATTAATGTTGATTGCAATAAATCCACATCATGATGATTTGCTGATATCCGAAAATCTGAATGAATCAATTTAATTCATTCTCTTGTCACGTGTCCCAAATCATTGGGATCTGACACAAAATTTGATTATCTTTAGGATACGTGTTCTGTCATCATTATTGAGCCGCATGAGGAGCGTTCATATTTGGGTCGCATGAAGGTCGTCATGACCGAGCCGCATGAATGGTCTCTATACTCGAACCGCATGAAGGTCATCATGACCGAGCCGCATGAATATGTTCATGACCGAGCCGCATAGGGGTCTTCATGGCCGAGCTGTATGAGAGTCTTCATGGCCGAGCCACATGGGTTTCTTTCACGACCGAGCCGCATGGGGGACCTTCATGATCGAACCGCATAGGTTTCTCTGCACAGGCCGCATGAACTCATCTAGACTAGCCGCATAAACTAGCCTCGAAGTTGTGAAGATCTTCTTCAGTTCCCTAGGAAGATGTTGCTCTTGTGTCAGTCATCATGACTACTTTTCGTCAGGACTGTCAGCTGTCAGCTGTCAGCCGTCAGAGCATTAATTGTCAGCCGTCAGGGCATTAATTGCGTTTGAATGATGCTGGTTACAGCCGTTCTAAAAATGACACGTGGCTTCCCTCTGCTGGCCGCATGGAGTCCACTCTGTGTTTGAGCCGTATGGGACTTTTGAGCCGCATGTGGCCCCTTGGCCGCATGGATCATATTTTTCTTCTTTTTCATGCTTCTACAAGACCCCCTTCAAAGTTTTTAATTTACAAAATTGAAATACTTTGAATAAGAAGCATGATTATGCCAGAGCCGCATAGATGTATTCCATCTTAGCCGCATGGATTTGACCAGCCGCATGATTATCTCAACTGCATAACTCTCTGAGCCGTATGGGCTATTTTGGCTGCATGAGCTTCTTGCCACGTGTGCAAATCTTCTGTGAATCTCCTGTATTTAATGCTTTTGATTTGCTGCAGATTTTAAGAACCGCTTTCTTGGACCAGGATCCCAAGAGTCAGGCTATTATTCAGCCGTTTTGCCTCGATGACCGAAGAGTCGGTTATCAATTTGTACGTAGATCGAGGCGTTCTTTCTTTGTCTATTAATAGGAACGCTCTCGTTCTAGGAAATCTTCCTTCTCTCTTCGATCTTTCCCTGTTCTAACTCCTTTCTCTCCTAAGCACCCATGGCTCCCAAGAAGACTGCTGCGTCGAAGGCTGCGAAGGGCAAGGCGGTCGCTTCTGCGGCGGCTGCGGC
This sequence comes from Iris pallida, assembly GCA_029216955.1. Classification (NCBI taxonomy): domain Eukaryota; kingdom Viridiplantae; phylum Streptophyta; class Magnoliopsida; order Asparagales; family Iridaceae; genus Iris; species Iris pallida. The sequence goes on from JANAVB010034417.1 coordinate 33,137,071, forward strand.
GACGAACGTGGCCACTCCTCCGTCGGCCGCTGTTCACTCTGTTCATCCCGACGTTCATCCACCCATCGCTGGTAAGGGCATTGCTTTAGAACCCTAACTGCCATGGCTCTGCTGCATAATTTATGCACAAGCCGCAAATATAAGGTTCGTCGATATGACCACCTAAGCACTTCGCCCAGGAGGCCGCATGGGCTTGTCATACTCGATCTGAACCGCATATATATTTTTGGTTTGAGCCGCATGAGCGTAGTTCACTTTTGAACCATATAAGCTCATCTGTTTGTGGCCGCATGAGTCTGTCTGTTCAGGGCCGCATGAGTCTGCGTAGACTTTGAACCGTATAGCCTCACCCGAATTCGAGCCACATCAGCGCCTAGGTTTGTCTGTTGAGCCGATGTGAAACTTGAACCGCATAGGCCCTTCCGAACCCAAATCGTAGAAGCTTCATAAGCTCATCTGAACTTGGTTTGTATGGACTTGTCTGACTCGGAGCCGCATAAGGCCATGATGAACAGAACCGTATGGACTCATTTGGTTCTGGGCCGCATAGGGCTATGATGAATCGAACCGCATGGACTCATCTGGTTCTGAGCCGTATGATGCTGTGACGACGCGAGCCGCATAGACTCAAAAATGATCTTTCCAATGCTTCTTATTTTGACTATCTTCTAATCTTATTTCCTTCGTCTCTTTCATCAGTGAATCTGCCAGTAAATCCTGCGGGAAAACTTTTGGTTGGCTCGAATCAACTTGCTTCGGATGTGCGACGGGACGATTTAGTTCGTCAAGTGTTAGAGCAGCTCTTTGTTAATGAGCCCTTGGAGCGACTGAATGTTATCAGGGTTCAATCTTTCCAATTCCTTAGCGACATGATGAGCTCTGGGGAGCCAAATGGGAAGTATCTGAGGCCGGTCTTCCTCTTTGGGGATGCATTGATCATAAAAAAACTCTCGTGTGCTGGATATCTCTGAGAGTTGGGATTTTAATCTGGACGGGATGCCGATTCATATCCCCATTATGAAGCGTCATTTCCCTCTTGCGTGGTTCAACATGATCATATTGGACAGGCAGATGACAGACTCCCTCACTCCAACCAGACCGGGGATGTTTGTTGGTAACATCCGTTACAACAAAACTACTGGGTCAGTACGCGCAATCAAGGATCCGGCCAGTCGATCTGTGATGGGGTTAGCTCCGGGTACCTTTATCAACACACCCGATCCTAACTTCTCATTCTCTCAGGCTGATACCTTCCTGAGCTAGCTTGCTCACAAAGGGTCCTATCCTGTTGGCAGATTGGTACTGCCGAGCTGGTTATACCCCATTCCCCCGTGGGCTAACCTGACCTCGTGGATTCTGCGGAACTACGAGGCATTTTTGCGAGAAGTCAATCTTTATGATGCTATCCGGGGTACCAGCCACGGATTGCCCGTTAATAAGCCGTTATTTATGGCCTTTCTGGAGATGTATAATCATCGGACAGGAACTTTCTTCACACCTATAGGGGAGTTGGGGCTCGCTCTTCATGAGATGTATGCTGTCTCCAAGCTCCCCTGGGGAAACGAGCCCTTCGAAGCGTACACTCCAACGAACGAGGAGTTCCAGGATCTAGATCGACGATTCCCAGGCTTCGTCACTGTGTATCAAGAACTGTTATGTCACCATAGTACCGGTCACCAAACGGCTATCAAGAAAAATGATAGCTCGGAAGGGGATACTCCCCATACTAACTTCTGGGTCTCCTATCTTTTTAAATTCAGTGATGCTGGCCGAGTTACTTCCCGAGGTCGTCAAACTCCTGGAGAAGTAGAAGGCTTGGTGTCGACCGCTAGGAGGTCGAAGTCTAAGAGTGACAAGTTTGGGAGTCAGATTGACTCCTTCAGCTACTTTTATTGTGGTACTCGACGACTGTCAGAGAAGGCACTCTTGGCAGGCTTTTTAATGGTGTGGCTGCGCAATTATGTGGTCTCAGGAGGGGCAGGTTCCATCGAGAGAATCAGCCGTCACTTTATTCTTCCTGCCGTGAATATGGCCTTTGGGGTCAGGCTGGCTCTTCTTCCCGCAATGGTGTGCAGCATTCATCATGGTCTCCGTGCCTTCTCGTCCAAGGTCGTCGCTCGTGACGTGGTGACGGACTTTGAACGTATAGAGCTGCCTTATCATTACCTGCTGGGGTAGCTGTTGTTGCATTATCGGTCTTTGATGAGGCCTGGGACGGGAGATGGCGTTGCGAACGACGACGCTTTTCTTTTCAGACACCGTCATCAGCCTTGGGAATATAGTACCATGCCGGCGTGTCGGAGGATGCTGGCGAGGGCGGACGGATATGATTTTTTTGTGTCCATTCCCCGTTTTACCGACCAGGAAGTAAGGAGTGTCCATGTTGATGGCGTTGGATCTCCTCATTTCTTACTTGAGAAGATGCGTTTCTGGTTGCGTAACATTCGCCCGGCGCATTTAGTTTATCGCAACCGCAACACCGTGTACCTGGAGCCCTACTTGCCCTGTAGGTTTGCCCGTCAATTTGGGTACAGTCAACTATTCCTCGGGCGTCCCAGTTCCAGCCTAGGATTCGAGGGTAGCATCCTTGATGGGATTAGGGCATGGAGCTACTATGACACTTGTCATACTCGAACTAGTTTCTCCGTTCCTGCAGCCAACGCACTGGAGGATTATTTGTGGACCTGTTACCCTAGGCGTACCTTGGTTTTAGGTACGGATAACAAGTTTGGTCAGGATATCCGAAACAGCCATGGCAAAGTGGTCATGGGTGCTCTCGGTATTGGGAAAAGGGAATGCCGTAGAGCGGCTGGGCTCCTGGGGCATGATGAGATGGTGGATTTATGCTAAGAAACTTTGTAGAGGATATTTGTGGGCCTATTATCCTTGGCGTACCCTGGTTTAGGATACGGATAATAGGATGAAAGGAAACCAACATACTTACTCAGAGGTAATGAGGACATGGTAAGTATGGAGGTTCTACTGTGGAGTCTTCCTGCTCAGAGGTGATGAGGACATGGCAGGAGTGGATTCAACGGAGGATATTTGTGGTCAACAGAGGACACTTGTGGTCAACAGAGGACATTTGTGGTCAACAGAGGACGTTTGTGGGCCTGTTATCCTTGTCGTACTCCGATTATGGGTACGGATAATAGGTTGAAAAGGGAACCAACATACTTACTCAGAGGTGATGGGGACATGGCAAGTATGAAGGTTTCTTCTACGGAGCCTTCCTACTCAGAGGTAATGAGGACATGGTAGGAGTGGACTCAATGAAAAGGGGGTACATAAAACGATTCAGAGGTAATAAGGACATGGAAGTTCTATGTAGGGGGTGATTTGTTTTTGGCGGAAGTAAAACGACTCAGAGGTAATAAGGACATGGTCGTTTTGGAAATTTGTGGATCGCTTACCCTTTTTTATGCACTAGAAGTGCGGGTAGTGGATCATGATGGAGGAACTCCTACAGGAAGAAAGTTCAGAGGTATGATCATACATGACTTACTATCTGAAGAGTGACCGAGATGTAAGTTCAGAGGCACCAGCGGGTACATGACTCGATATTGTGAAAGTGTGAGTTCAGTGGTACCAGCGGACACATAACTCGATAATTTGGGAAATGTGAGTATGAGTTCAACGGTACCAGCGGGTACATGACTCTGGAATATAGAGAATGGTGAGTGTGAGTTCAGCGGTACCAGCGGGTAAGTGACTCGATAATTTAGAAAATTGTGAGGGTGAGTTTAGAGGTACCAGCAGGTACATGACTTGATGTATGAAACCAGAATATAAGTTCAGAGGTACGGGGAGGTACATAACTCGATACTCTGAGATGTCTCGAGGATTTCATTTCAGACATAATACATCTTTAGGAACTTGTCGTTGACGGACAACATGAGCAAGTCTCCATTTTGCTTTGCGAGGCGGTATACGCCGTTGGAGAATGCGGCTTCAATGATGAACGGGCCTTCCCATTTCGGTTGGAAATTACCGACGGTTTTATGCGTCATTACCATCTGCCACCGAACCGCCAGAACGAGATCGCCTACTTGGAATGTTCTGACCTTGACCTTCTTGTTAAAAGCTCCGGAGATTCTGGCCTGATATAGTTCGATTCGTTATTTAGCTAACAGGCGTTTCTCGTCTAGGGCCTCCAATTCCTGTAGTCGACGATGGTGGTTTTCGTCTGTCGTCAACTGATGTGTGAGGGCGTTACGGAGTGAGGGGATCTGAGTTTCTAATGGGAGAACTGCCTCACTCCCGTACAACAGGGAAAATGGTGTATTCCCGATGGCTGTTCGAACTTTGGTGCGATACGCCCATAAGCATTCGTCGAGCTTCTTGTTCCAGTCGCGCTTGTTAGAAGACACGAATTTTTTGAGCAGCTTGATTATGGTTTTGTTGAATGCTTCTGCTAACCCGTTGGCTGCTGGGTTGTAGGGTGTTGAAGCAATGTTCTGAATTCGGTGCTTGTCGCAGAATCGATAGAATGTGTGGCTTGCGAACTGTGGCCCATTGTCGTGAATGATCCTTCGGGGCAGTCGAAAGCGGTAGATGACATAATGCTTAAGGAAGCTGATCACGTTTGAAGTTTTCACCTCTGCCAATGGGATGGCTTCCGACCATTTGGAGAAGTAATCGGTGATTACGAGTATGAATCGGTGTCCTGTGGACGAAGGCGGGGTAATTGGGCCAACGATGTCCATACCCCATGCTTCGAATGGCCAAGACGCCACAGTCGGATGTAGGAATTCAGATGGCTGGTGGATGAAGTCGGCGTAGATTTGGCAGGCTTTGCACTTTCGTGCATAATCTATTGCGTCTGCAACCATCGTGGGCCAGTAATAGCCCATTCGGCGAAGGCGGTCTTGCAGTTTCGGGCCAGGTTGATGGGCTCCGTAGACACCATCATGGGCTTCGCGTACGGCTTCTTTGGCTTCTGTATTTGATAGACGCCGAAGCAGCAACCCATCATAGGATCGGCAATACAGCATTTTCGTCTTTGTATCATAGAAAAATCTGAGAGAACGTCTTCTGATAGAAGTAGCTTCCTTCGGATTCTCTGGTAGGATGTCGTATACTACGAAGTCGATGAACGGCTGTCTCCAGTCTGGTGCTTCGTCGACTGAAAGAGCGGAGTAGCTTTCCATGCATTGAACGTTATCCTTAGGACAGACCAGTTCACGGCCTATTATGTCGACCTGATGACGAGCATAATTTGGCACAGCTAGGGAAGCGGCCAAACCAGCTAGGGCATCGGCCTCTATGTTCTGGAGTCTGGGAACATGTTCTATGAAGAATCCTCCCAGAGACGAGATGATGTTGATTGCTATTCGATGATACGGGATCATATCTTCGTGGCGGACCTCGTACGACCCCCGAATCTGATTGACGATTAACTGCGAGTCGCCGTATGCTTCAAGATACTCTGCCCCCAACTCTTTTGCAAGTCGGAGGCCAATGACCAAGGCATTGTACTCGGCCATATTATTTGAACAGGGCTCTGTGAGTGAGTAGGCCCGGTTGATCACTAAGCCGGAGGAAGAAATCAGCACCACTCCAACCTGTAGGTCCTAAAAAATCAAGTTGCATCAATCAACAAAATCAAGAAATCAAAATATACATCATCTTGTTGAATTGCGCAGACAACAGATTGCGCAGACAACCGATTGCGCATTCTAATTTGCGCACACAACCGATTGCGCAAGCTGACATGGCAGAAATCATCATTACTAAATCAAATCAAATCTTTTCTGACAACTGACAGCGCGGATAACAAGGAGTCTGTTCGTTTCCTGCGCCGCACAGTGCTCGAGGGCGGCTGACAGCTGGCAGCGCAAACCAATCCTGCGCAGTTTGAGGTTGCGCAAACCATGTATGCGCAATTCAACTCTGCGCAATCTATCAAACGTAACTGTTAAGTTACACGTGGCATTCATGCCATCGATTGTTCATTACGTGGCAACTGTTTATGCACGATCATGCGCATTTCTATCAAATCATGCCATGTGTCCATGATAATCGGCCCACGAACCAGTAACTATCTGCGCAAATCAATGTTGCGCAAACCAATGCTGTGCAAATCATCATGCGCAGTCCAAAATAACTGAAAGTTAGTTATTTCCAGAACTCTATAAATAGAGTTTCAAGTCTTCATTCAAGGAGCAGAGATTAGAGATCAGATATCAAGATCAGAAATCAGAAATCAGAGAGTCCAGGAGTTCTTGCCAAAGTGCTGCTGCATTCTTCCGAGACTTTTGTCTTCAACCTCAGAGGCTTTTGCCTTCAGTTTCCAGAGTTGTTTTCAACTTCAAAGGTTTCGTCTTTACAGTTCACATCGTCCAAGGGATAAAGCAATCGTCATCGAGATTGGATTCCTACAGTTGTAATTTTCCCAGAATTCTTGTAATCTTTATTACAGTTTGTATCAATAAAGTTCTATACTTTTGTTTTTGCAAACAAAATGGCGACTCTGCTGGGGACAACTTTCTCCTCCGACGAGGAAGTAGCAACTCAATGTGACGTAGCGTCTATCGGGAAGACGCAGAAGACCCTGGTTGTCAAGGTCAGCCAGACAGCCTACGAGGCAATGCTCAACTCCAAGACCATTCCCCGTACTGCAGCCACTTCTGCCAAGAGCAAAGTGCGCTCAGTTTGGGTCTCCAAGACTGCTGCACAATCTGGCAGTTTTGCCACCAAAGGTGCTACACACTCTGTTGCACAATCTGCTGGCCAGTCTGCTGCGCAAACTGCTGTGTCAACTGCTGCACAGTCTGTCTCAGCAACTGCTGCACAATCTGTTGCAGTCAATGCTGCGCAATCTGTTGCAAAAGTTGCACAAGCTACTTCATATGCTGCCTTGTCAAAACAGAAGACTCCTATGACTCTGGCGCAATTGGCAGTAGCTTTTCCTGCGCAAAACAGTATTCCAGCAACCAAAGTGCATCCTAAGCATTCTAAAGCAAGGACTCCTACTTCTGTGGCCAGAACCAATGTACCCTCCACTCATGCACAAATCACTTCTGCGCAAACTAAGAGAAACAGCCCTTTGGCTAGACTCTCTCCTTCTCATAATCAAGAGAAAATATCTGATTCTCCTCTTAAACATCCTGCTGTTCTAGTACAATCTACTGGGGGTAGTCCTTTGGCTATTCCTCCTCCTTCTCAGATCAAAGGAAAAGGCCCGTTGGTCTTTTCTCAAACTTCCTTGTCTCATGACTTGGAAGACAATAGAGGGAAATGCTCTTTAGTTATCCCTTCTTCTCAGAACAAAGGAAAAGGCCCTTTGGTCTTTTCTCAGTCTTCTTCGGTCTTTACTGAAGCAGATCAAATTGCACGTGTTTCAACACCCGTCAGCACAAGATCTCCTACAAACAAAGATTCTTCTTACCTTCATAACAAAGAAACTTGCACTGATCAAAGAGGTATTTTGCCTACCCCAGTAGCAGAATTCCAAGACCTTCCAACTTTCAAAATATCCCGTTCCAAACAAGGAAAACTGTTGGTGTCTCAAACAGAAACCTCTGGGGGTGAATTTGCAGACCTACGAACATATCTTAACAGGACAACTTCGGCAAAACGTAAACAGCCAATGCCGAAGGTCAAGCCTCAAAGACAAATCTCCAGGAACATAAATTCTGATACCTATGCCAATGAGATGAGTACTTCCTTGTATACGCAGGGGACAAAACATTTGAAGAATCGAAACCATGTTCCAAATATTGTTAAAGAACACATTCCTCGAACTTTTCCCCGTCCCGGCATGGTTTCTGATCTTCGAGAACATCTCAGACAAAAACGGGATAATGTCTCAACTCCTTCAAATCAACCATCTGATCATCATTGCAATCATAAAGTCATCATCCAATGTTGTTGTCAAACAACAAAGCGATCTATCTTCGATCGTCTGACTTTTGCTAAAACAGAACCAATGTCAGAAGAAGACGAAGTGTTGTACGCTTCTGTCAATATGGCTTCCCGAGACACCGGGGGTAGAAAGTGCTCCAAACATGGTAAGCCTCGCAGACCAAGCCAACGATATTTGGATTTACTCCAAGAATCCTCTGAAGGAGTATTTCAACATACTCGTTCCCACAGCCGAGACACAATCGGTCAAAGGAATCTTCCCCAAGATCCTTCAGCTTATCTTCCTACTTTTCAGTCAGGAGACGAATCTTTCTCTGATTATGATGCATATAGTGAAAGCTCTGAACAAACAGTTTCGTCTACTGTGCCTAGAGAAGTGACGGCATATGTTGTTACTGATGATCCAGATGCTTCAACTTCTGTAAACCAAGAACAGCGGATTGTTGCACTGGAGGACAAATTGAAAACCATGGCTGAAATGGTCGCCAGTATGCATTCTATCATTATGGCACAACATGCTACCCCATCAACTGTACCGGCTGCTATAAACCCTGAAATCATAGCTTCATCGGTGCCTGTCAATACTGGGCTGGGGGTAGTACCTCCTCAGATGCCTCCTGTGCAAGTACAAGTTCAAACTACACCCAGTCAATCAGGTGCTGGGGGTAGTGCTTATAATGCTGTCCCTCCTCCTACCACGGCTCCCTCCTCTTCATCTGAAGATGCTAATGAAGCAGTCAAGCTTTTACGAACTCAGTTTGAAGCTTTCAAAGAGAAAGACAACCTGCAAAGGTTGGGAATCAAACAGCCATATCCCGTCGAATGGAAAGAAGTTCCATTTCCTCCCAAATACAAGATTCCAACAATCGCTCTCTTTGATGGTAGTACCTCACCAAGTCAATTCATCAATCACTTCGAGGTAATGACTGTTCAACTTCAACCAAGCGACGCTCTTCTTACCAGAGTGTTCGTCGGTTGTTTAGCCGGCGTAGCATATGACTGGTACAGAAGTCTGCCCGATGGTTGTATCACTTCTTTCTCAGGTCTTAAGCAAATCTTTCTAGAACGATTCTATGAGGGATTCAATGACATGACTATGTCAGCCCTAAATAAAATCAAACAGAAACATAACGAGACTGCAGAGAGTTTCATTGAACGTTTTCGCCGAGAAGCCCTGAAAATGCCTCCAGGGACTCCTGCTGCTGTTACTATAGATACTTGTAAGGCAAATCTCTTGCCTATTATCAGTATGTGGACAGCCTCAACTCAGTTTCAAGACTGGCCATCCTTCATTGTTAATGCCAAAGCAGCTGAAGTAAGTGCTGATAAATTCAAACAGTTGGGGGTACAAATGTCTAACCTCGATCGGGATGAACATCAAGCGTCAGGCGGTGGTAATCGCCAAAACAACCGCAAGAACAAAGAGACTCTGAACATTAATCTGAAAAGCAAAGAGTCTTTGGCTGTCAACGTAGCTCAGCCTACGTCCACTTCCACTCCTTCTGCACCACAACCGAGGGAACCTCGTCCTAAGGTAGAGTATTCTTTTGACGAGAATGACACGGCAAGTATCTTCGATTGTTTACTCAAAAGCAATAAGATCCAGCTCCCAGACCCAAAGAAACCTGATGAAGTCGGTAAGACCGATCATCCTAAGTACTGTGTTTACCACCGATTCATTGGACATCCTACTAGAGCATGTTATGTGCTCAAGGGCAAGATTCAAGAGCTTGTTAATGCTGGAGTTGTTACTCTGCAACAAGATGAAAAGACTGTCACTGCCAATATGGTTTCAGTTCAGTTCGGTAATTTTCCTCCGCAGATGATACAGCATGGTGTCATTCCTATTCCGAAAATTACTCTTGAGATTGAAAATATTCCTTCTCCACCAAATGAAGGTCTCGTTCCTTTGTCTCTAGACAATGGTGAGGTTATGTGGATTCACCCCGATCTTACTTCAGAGTTCGAGGATTCTTCTTCTTCCAAGAAGAAAAGTCGCTCCAAAGGCAAGACGAAGATTTGCAACATGGTATCTTTTGATCCCATAGTTGACGAAGAAATTTATTAGGCACCAGATCAGGAAAGCCCTATTTGAAGGATTACCCTGAAACTCAAGAGAATCTTACTTCTTCTTCTGAACCTACCTCAACACAACCTGCTCTAGCTGAAGAGAATCCTGCTGCACCTTCACCAGTTGTGATTCCTATTCCTCCTAAGCCAGTGACTGCTGATAAAGGCAAACAACAAATCCGCTTTGACAAACCTTTGAAGAAATCGTCTCCTACAGGACTCGAGAAGCCTTACAACTTCGATATATTGGCTCAACTAGCCAATACCCCAGCAAAGTTGTCTATCTTTGAACTCTTGCGTCTTTCCAAAGAGACTCGAGAAACCCTCAGCAAAGCTCTTATGCAAGCAGAAGCTTGTCTAACCTTTCTCAAAAAGCCCGAAGCAGAATCAGTCTCTTGTAATAGTGTTCAGGAATTCATTCCGAACATAACTTTTACGCAAGATGACATGCTGATGGAAGACAACAGGCATGACCGTCCTCTTTACTATACAGGATATATCGATTCGATGAAAGTCGATCGTATTCTGATAGATCCAGGGTCTGCTCTTAGTATCATGCCAAAGACAATGCTCGATGCTTTGAAAATTCCTGTGCATAGTCTCTCCACTACAATCACTACCATCCTTGGATTCAATCAAGGAAAGAGTGAACCTTTGGGCAAGATTCGCCTAAAACTTCAAATTGGCAATCTTCGCACAAAAGTTATATTCTATATTATTGACAATTTTGGTTGTTCTTACAACGCTCTATTGGGGAGACCATTCTTACACGAGCACAATGTTGTTCCATCAACCCTTCATCAATGTTTCAAATATGTTGATGACAAAGGCGTAGTTCGTAAGGAGGTTGCGGATCTTTATCCCTTCAAAGGTGTTGAAGCATACTGCAACGACGCTAGGATGTATAAGGATGAATTCATGAAAATCGTGTTAGCATTAGACACTGAAGAAGAACAAGAAGCGACGCCTAAAGACACTCTAATCATACCCGTCAAAGGGCGAGTTTCTCATCCTCAATCTTCCAAGCCATTGGCTATTCATTTATCAGCTCAAAAGAAGTCAATTGATGCTGATCAAGATCAAAGGAAGCTCACCTCTTCTGAGCCACTTGTTATCGATTTACGTCGTAACAAGGACAAAAAGCAGCTTATTTCTTCTGAGCCAATTGTTGTTGATCTCATTCGCAACAAAGAAAAAAAGGAGCTCACTTCCTCTGAGCCACTTGTTATCGACCTCCGTCGTAACAAACCGCCTCCACGTTCTTCTTCTCCCCCTCTTGTAATTAATCTGACTAAGCCTGCTAAGGCCAAAGGTCCTGTTGTAAATACTGATGTACAAATCAATGAAAAAGCACCTACTTTCTAGTATACTGATGTTATTTATCATACTAATTACTATTTAGATATGTTAGATAGCTTCCAATCAATTACAATGGGAGTTGTGCAATCTCTTCATACAGAAGTCTTATTCGAACACTCAGATGATTCATACTTTGTTGTCTCTTCTCGAAAGAGAGGCGAAAGTCCAATAATTTTTATTAAAGGACCAGAACAAAAATTCAGTTATACGGATGACAGTAAACTTAACGACACGGGGCGTATCCAACTCCATCGTTATAGTCAACAATCAAAAGACATCATTCAGAAAATGGGTTATGATTTCAAAAGTGGCTTCAATTACGGTAAGGGTAGACGAACTCCTATTCGTACAACTGTTCCGAAAGGAAAGTCAGACATGTATTATAGCAGGAATAAGAGAGGTCTCGGATATGCTTCTCCTCCATTGTTATCCCCAGCAGTCTCCGAATCCGACAGTGAAGAACGCTCTAACTCATCTGATTCCAGATCTTGGGATTCTGATACTAGCATTGGTGAAGTCCATAGGTTGGTCGTATCATCTAACATGGTCTCCGTTGAACTTCCAGAAGACTATGACGAGAATGTGGAAGAAAATCCTGAAACAGATCCTTGGGCTCAGTATATGGACAATCAGTGGGTACTTCGCTTTGAACAACGTGAACCACCTACTGAAGATCAATTAGTTCAAGTTGATGTAGGAGAAAGTAGCTCGCCTCGTCCAATCTTTATCAGCAAAAATCTTCCAGAAACAGACAAGGAAGAGTTGATTCTTCTTATTAAAGAATATATCGATGTCTTTGCTTGGAGTTATGAAGACATGCCAGGTTTAGATCCCAAGATTGCTACACATAAACTGAACATTTTGCCTAACGCAAAACCTGTTAAGCAGCAACAGCGACGCTTCAAACCAGAAATGATGGACGCGATCGATGATGAAGTCAAAAAGCTCATTGCTTGTGGCTTCATTCGAGAAGAACAACATCCTGATTGGGTAGCCAATGTCGTCCCAGTTCTGAAGAAAACTGGCAAAGTTCGAGTCTGTATTGACTTCCGGGATCTTAATGAAGCATGTCCAAAAGATGAATTTCCTCTTCCTATTACGGACGTCATGATCGACAATACTTGTGGGTTCGAACGAATATCTTTTATGGATGGATTCTCTGGATACAATCAAATCAAGATGCATCCTGAAGATGAAAAGCATACTTCTTTCCACACTCCTCGTGGTGTTTATTGCTATACGGTGATGCCATTTGGTCTTAAGAATGCTGGTGCAACTTACCAACGTGCTATGAGTACTATTTTTAAAGATCATCTTCGCAAAACTGTTGAATGCTATGTTGACGATATTGCTGTCAAAAGTCGTCTAAAGGAAGATCACCTCCAAGACCTGAGAACTATCTTCAATCTCATGCGCCAACATCAACTCAAAATGAATCCCACCAAGTCGTTCTTGGGTGTCTCTAGTGGCAAATTTCTCGGCTTCGTCATTACCTCTAAGGGTATACACGTAGATCCCGAGAAGATCAAAGCCATTCAAGAGATGCGTCCTCCACGCAACTTAAAAGAGCTACGAGGATTCCAAGGTCGACTTGCATACATCAGGCGATTCATTTCGAACTTGTCTGGACGTTGCAGACCATTCACTCAACTAATGAAGAAAGGTGTATCTTTCGTTTGGACTGAAGAATGTCAACAAGCATTCGATGATATCAAGCGATATCTCATGAACCCACCAGTCTTGGTGCCACCTATTTCTGGTATTCCGTTCTTAATGTATGTCCGTGCTATGGATCATTCATTGGGTGCTTTACTTGCCCAAAAGAACAAAGAAGGTCACGAACAGGCCATTTATTATCTTAGCCGTACTATGATTGGTGCTGAACACCGTTATAGTCCAGTTGAAAAAGAATGCTTGGCTCTCATGTTTGCTGTACAAAAGACGAGGCATTATATCATTGGTCAAACTATTCATGTTATATCTCGAGTTAATCCTCTCCGGGTACTTATGAAGAAACCAAGTACACTTAATTCTCGGTTGGCTACATGGGCAATCCTGCTAGCTCAATATGACATGGTGTATATTCCACAAAAGTCTGTCAAAGGTCAAGCGCTGGCGGACTTTTTAGCAGCTCATCCTGTACCTGAGATATCTAAGCTCTATGACGAAATTCCAGATGAAACATTGGAAGTCAACATGATCTTCGAAGAATTTCCAACCTGGCGTTTATTCTTTGATGGTGCATCAAGGATTGGACCAAATGGTGCTGTTGTGGCAGGTGTTGGAGTGGTCCTCGTTTCTCCAGACGGATCAACTATCCAAAGAGCCTACTCTTTAGATGAACCTTGTTCTAACAATGTAGCAGAGTATAATGCTCTACTTATTGGTCTTCAGTTAGCTAAACAACTGAACGTTGAATATCTTGAAGTATACGGTGATTCTAAACTGGTTGTTAATCAGGTTAGAGGAACCTATGAAGTACGTCATCAAGACCTAGTACCTTATCATGAGGCGGCAATCAATTTAGCTATATCATTCAAAGATTTCTTCATTGACTATGTGCGGCGAGCTTGCAATACTAAAGCAGACGCTTTAGCCAATCTTGCAGCTGTCTTAGCTATCCCTATTAAAAGACAGCAGGTGGTGGTTATCTCCAACCGAGAACTGTTCTGTATTGAAAATAATCGTAATATTGAATTCAGCAATTTTGCTGAAGTTAATGTTATCGATGATGACTGGAGAACTCCTTTTATCGATTTCGTGGTACATGACATACTCCCCGAAGATCCTAAGGAGGCTACAAGCGTTCGTCGACGATCTCTCCGATTCTATTATAATCAAACTACTAAAACTCTCTATCGGCGAACTTATGACGGTCTTCTTTTACGCTGTCTCGCTGGTGATGAAGCTAAGCAAGTACTGCGTGAAGCTCATGACGGTGTATGTGGAGCACATCAGCCTGGTCCTAAGCTACAGGACCGCATTAGACGCATGGGTTACTACTGGCCCTCTATGGTATCGGATGCCATTGAGTATGCAAGGAAATGTCGAGCCTGTCAAATCCATGCAGACTTCATTCATCAACCATCAGAATTTTTACACCCGACGGCTGCTTCTTGGCCTTTTGAAGCTTGGGGTATGGATATCATAGGGCCCATTAATCCTCCTTCTTCTAGAGGACATCGGTTCATATTGGCGATAACGGACTATTTCTCCAAGTGGGCTGAAGCTATACCACTGACTGAGGTTAAGACTAGCAGTGTCATCAACTTCGTTAAACACCACGTCATCTATAGATTTGGTGTACCCCGAAGAATCATTCATGACAATGGACCTCAGTTCATCAGTCAGAAGTTCACTAGATTCTGTGATGATCATCGGATTGATAATGTTGCTTCAACAGCATACAATCCTGCCGCTAATGGTTTAGCTGAAGCTTTTAACAAAACCATCATTAAACTCCTCAAGAAGTTTGTTTCCACTAACAAACGGAACTGGAGCGAGAAACTTGGCGAATGTCTTTGGGCCTATCGAACTACAGTCCGTAATCCAACAGGCTTTACACCTTTCTCTTTAGTGTATGGTTGTGAAGCCGTTCTTCCTTTAGAGCTGCAAATTCCTTCTTTAAGGATTGCCGTCGCTAACGAGCTTACTACAGAGAACAACGATCTTCTTCGACTTCAAGAGTTAGAAGCGTTAGATGAGAAGCGATTAATGGCTCAACAGCATATTGAGCTATATCAAGCCCGCATCTCAAAGACTTTCAATCGCAAAGTTAAAGTCAGAGCATTTCAGCAAGGAGAACTTGTTCTAGCAGTCAGACGTCCTATGACTATGACTCATATGAGCAAAGGGAAATTCGATGCGAAATGGGAAGGTCCCTATGTTGTAAGCAAAGTCTTTTCAAATGGAGCCTATCAACTTTCAGAGCTCGATGGTCGAATTGCCATGATGCCTATCAATGGCAAATTTCTCAAGAAGTATTATGTATAAATGTAAATGCTTGTAAAATCGTCAAACAGGATCAGGTTCATAAATAAAATGCAAATTTTATTTCATCATATGATAGTACATAATATCAAAGGTCACTATCATCTTTTTCTATATTCGGACGCGGGCCACTGCCGTCCTTCTCGAAGACATGATCAGCAAAAGAACTAAGAACCTCCTTGCTGGAACCCACGAGGAATTTGCAGGCGGCCATCCTCATGGCTTCTTCTTCTTCAGTCTTTCCTGGTTCGAGCAGGAAATCCAAGATATCCCGTGGCGGCTGGGGTGCAGACGGACCTTCGCCCGCTTTTGCCTCCTTCGGCTGGATTGGATCGACAGGGCGCTCTTCAGTGCCCTTCTCAACCTTTGGGGCGATCTCGGCCTTCTTAGATGCTTCTCCGGACGACATTTTTATGTTGAAAAGCAGAAGTGTTCATTACTGTCAGACTTCTTTTATATTTATAGGCAGAAGTTCCTCAAATAACGAAGAGACGGTTCATCCGTTCATTTATTACATTCATCAGACGGTTCATCCGTTCATTAAAGCCCGATGGTTCATCCGTTCATTTATCATATTCAACCGACGGTTCATCCGTTCATTACTATCACCTGACGGTTCACCCGTTTATTTCACCTGATGGTTTATCCATTCATTTCCATTTAATGGTTTACCCATTCATCACCACTTGACAGTTCACCCGTTCATTGTCATTCATCATATGACGGTCTTCCCGTTCATTCATTTTCACAAATATTGACGATTCATCGTCGTTCATTATCTACATCAGCAACTTGTCGTTTTCGATTAAGTTGTCAAAATCGAAATAATAATATTCAATATATTCTGCCATGTCCATATTACCTCTGAGCAGATATAATGAATATAATTATTTTCTACAAAATTATCAAGAAATATATCATGTCTTGCACCTCTGAATATATTTTCTATCTCTATTATTTATATCTAATAAGATATGCAATAAATAATGGAGCCACAACAAAAAAAAATGTCTTTTATATATCAAAATACGGGACATTACAAAAATGTAGCTATAGCAATAAAACACAAATACAAAATCAAGAAGGAGGGACAATCAAATTGTCGATTTGCTGCTTCAATGTCCGCAGCTCTTCTTCATGTGTTGATTCTACTATTTTTCTTGCTTCCTCCATCCCATTTTCTTCATCAAAGATAGGCATATCTACTGTCCTGCGGGTAATTTCAGCACTATGAGTCTCGTCATACTCATTTTTCTCCTGAATTAGGGCATTGAGTTGTTCAATCATAAATCGTTGATTGGCAGTTTCTTCTTCAAATTCCTTCTGAAGGCGAATAATTTCCGCTTTCAATTCAGCAAGCCTCTGTCCTTTGTTCTCAGCTGCCAAAGTAACTGATTCTATCTTTGAGTTGAATTCAGCTGACTTTGCAGAATGAGCTTCTAATAGGTTCTGAAGGTTTATCCTTTCCATATCAGCTTCTTGGGCTAGTCGTTCATATTCAGCTTGCACCAGAGAGTCTATATTCTTCTTCTTGAGCTCTTTATATTTCCTTATGGATACCTCCAACTCATCTAATATATGTTCAAGAAGAACGGCTTGGGCTTCGTCTCCTTGGCCTCTTATGGCTTTTATCAGGAAAGAAGTGGGGTCCCTAACCATAATGAAGTTAGTTCCTTCCTTCTCTATCATTTTACGGACAAGAGATCCCAATGACTCAAAGAAACATCTGGTAAAAGATTGGACAACTTGCTGATTGATGGCTATAGTTCCAGGAGTCGAAGCTACCCCTGTTGAGGATGGGGTAGTCGGTTGCTCAATCCTTTGCTGATGAATGATAGGCTCTTTAAACAAAGGAGCCAGAGTAGAACTAGCTGCTCCTCCTGTTTGTTCTTCTGCAAAAAGTAAAATTATTATTTTACTAATTTGCCAATAAACAAAAAGATCAAATTAAAAAAGTAGTCTTACCTTGATTGGATCTAACAACAACTGCATTTCCTGCTGGAATAGACTCCCGTTGAACGGAAGTAGCTTCAATTGCGACAGCTTGGCTGCTGCCCGCTTCAGAGCCGCAAGATAAGTGATGGCTACTACTAACAACTACCGTTGGAATAGGCACCATAGCCAGGTCCCTCGGAGGTGTTGGTAGAGTATCAAGACCTGCAAGAACTACAAATGAAGATATTAGATATCAATCTATTTTAAAGAAAGAAGATTGTTAAATATCATTTTATACCTTGGGGATCGGTAGCGGGACTCTCTTGCTGAACATCTTCACTAGCCACTTCTTCAGGGGATACTTCTATCTCGACGTCTTCATCAGGGTTAACAACCTTTTCTACTAACGCCTCTACTTCAATATCCTTTTTAGGATCCGAAGCATCGTCGGCGGTTTCAAGAGATATGTGTTCTTCGTTGTCCCCTTCAGGATTCTGTATATACTTATCAATATTTCCAGACGAAGAGCTTTCTTCCTCCTTATCTTCTTCTTCTTCTTGGGCTATATTCCCACTGTCAGTTGCGGTGAGATCCTCCTGCAGGCTATAACAATCTTCTAAAGCTTCGATCATTTTATGCTCTTCTTCTTCACGAAGAGTCTTTGGGGTAGGAGGAAGCTGAGTCGTCTCCACGACAGGTGAAAGGGGTCGTGTAATATTTAGCTCCTCTTCAATGATGTTTTCTCTGAGTATTTTAACTTCAGTTCTGGGGTCAAGATCTCCCCTTTGTTCAGTCTCTTCAAGGATTTTATTCCCTGATTCAGAAACAGGGGTGGGAGATGGCATTATAAATCCTGCTGCAGCATCTACTGAAGTCAGGAGTTGTTTGGAAGAAGAGGCTTCTAAATTTCTTCTGGTAACCAACTTCTTCTTCTTTCTGTGTAGAGGTCTATCGGGACTCTCTACATTTATTGGTGCTGTTTGCTTCTGTACAGAAGTTGGTGTAGTAGTAACTTCTTGATTTGTCTCGGCTAGCTGCCGAGATTGGGATCTTGTAGTCACTTTATCAGAAGAATGCTCCAAGACCAATTTCTTCTTTGCTGCAGGAGCAGGAGGCTCCTCTCTTCTTCTTTTCTTGGCAGGAGACTTTCCCACTCTTAGAGAGATCCGCATTGCTGCGTTTATCTCTTGTTGGAACATCATTTCTCTTGAAGTTTCTAGGGGTTCATCCGCCGGTTCGTTTGCCTCATCATTGGCAGGGATTGATAAAGCTATCCTCCCTTTCCTCAATCTTATCGCAGAAGCAAAACTATCAACGAGATTAAAGTTCTCGGCAAAAGTATTTGCAGATGTGTAGAATACCGAGTATGTAAAGAGCATCCGAGGCCCTTGAGGAGTGCTCTTTGGTGGCATAGAGAAGGTAGCCTTTGTGTCACGGGCATTGTAGTAGGCCCAAGCTCGGGCCCCGTCAATCAAGAAACCCTTGCCCTGAAGGCAGGTGATTGCGTTCCCTACGTGGAACTGATCATACCCAAATTGTCTAGCAAAACGGCTAGGGAGGTATGGTTCCAAAAAGCATTCTTCTTCAAAGCGGTATACTAAATGAGATGGTCGAATTGTCTTCAACCATTCAAAGGCCACACGGTTTAAGGGCTGCAGTTTTGAATCTACCATGTTGGGTGGCATCTGGTCATGACCGGCCGGGAGAGGCGCGCAACAGAAGTTCCATCCTCTGTTCAAATTTAAAACGAATCTGCATTCACTCAGAGAGGTGTACTTCCATTTACCCTGAGAATATCTGCGCAAGAAGCTGCCATCTACTGGTCCCATACCAGGGTCCATTAAAGTTGGATAGTGGAGGAGTAACCATCCAAAGAGATAAGTGTACGGCATTTCGAGACGGGGGAATTCTTTCTCTCCCTTTGCCTTCAGCATCAAGTCAACATACAAGCGAAGACTCGCATTCAATCTGCAGGTCATTGCCGATAACAAGTCAACCTTATAACCGAAGACTAGCTTGACGACAGCAAAAAGTACACCGCGATGAAAACGGTCCACTGTACTAGATCCCGGGACCACGAATCGTCTGAGCCAGTGTGTCAGAAACCCTGCTAACTGGGCTTCTTTGGACATGGGTCTGTAACCCATTCTCCAAAAACTCTCCAAAATGTCACCTTTCTTTAAAGGTGGATATTGATAATCATCCTTCATTTCCTTATCATAATGTTTACTTTCTTCCATCATCTTCATGACTTCCGTGTTAATCAGGGGTTTGAAAAAATGAGGGTAACATTTGTCATTTTCCTTGGTTTTCTTCTCTTCAATATGATTTAAGAACAAATATGGCAACCACTTCGAAGAATAGCAAGTGTTGGCCGTAGCACTCTTATAGTACAAAGAGCAAATTTTGTAATGGCATAGCAGTTCTTCAAACACTGCTACCATTTCTGCATTTTCTTTTCTGAGTTTCTCTAACTCGTCATTTGTGGGAACAAACTCCTCATATGGAGCATCCGCCATGGGCAAGTATGAGATGTACTTCATCTCGTGGAGTGCAAACCCCATCTCTCCACCCGGGGTCATGAAGGTTCCTGTTCTGTAATTGTATCGCTCAGCCAAGGCCAAAAACATTTGAGGGTTAGGAGCAAACCTGTATACAGTGGCATGCACTGCTTGAAACAGGTTAATTTGTTGAAGTTTATCTTGGAAGGTTGTCAGAACCCAATTTGCAATGCAATTCCATCGTTTGTAATCTGGATTCACTAATCCAGTCATTCTGATATCCTGTTCAGGGTATCTTCCTTCTTCCTTCGCAAATTCATTTGCGAATATAGGGGTTCTGACGGGCATCAGCATAGAGGAGTTTTCCGGTGGGATGCAGCTGGGTCTTAAACCTCTCAACATAACACTGTATCTGTCAGAAGAGCTGTAAAACATATCTTTCCCGTTAACCTTCTTTACAAAGATCTTCCCTGCACGAGCATCCTGGAGAAGGGTGATGTTCCAATCCATTTTCCTTGGGTAGCTTGCATGAGCATACCGTGACAAAGGAAGGCATCGAGCAATTTTAGGAATGAAGAATGATCTGTCTTCCCGGTGGACTACCATCTCCTCCATCATTGGCCTAGGCTGGGAGACTTTTTCAAAGGCGTCACCAAACAAGAATAAGGGTTTCTTGTGGATAACAGCATCTGCTGATTCCAGAGGCTGTCCATTCATCAGACACATTAAAGTTTCGTTGTCCTGAGAAATCAATATTGCCTGACGAGAAGTCGGCAGATCGTATTGAGGATAATGGACGTGAGACAAATCTTCTTTATATTCAGATTCAGACAAAGTTCCCACAAAATGTTCATAGTTTGGATCTTCATTGGTTTCAACTGCATCAAAAACAGAGGAAGATCAGTACAAGTCAAAAACTCTATTTTTCAGACAAGCAAAACAGAAGAGTACACAATCCTCAGATTGCGCTAATATGGATTGCGCAACATTAGTTTGCGCATCATAATAGGGTGCGCAAACCAATCGATTGCGCTGACATTCAGCACAAATCAATCGATTGCGCTGACTTTCTGTCAGCACAATTCGATAGATTGCGCGGGATTACAGTCTTCATAAAAATGAAGACTGACTGTTTATGCAACCAAAAAACCCTAAAAAGGGTGGCGCAAGTTGAACTCATCTCTAAAAAGAAATGAGTTTCGAAGATCGAAGAAAGTCAAAACACCCTAAAAAGGGGTTTCGATCGGTTTTACTACCTATCAGAGCAGGGTGCGCAGACTCATGTCGAGATGCTCACCGAGCAACTCTGTCAGAGGATTCGGCCGGAGCTTTTCCCTTCGCAGCGGCGGTGGCGGCAACATTAGATCGTCGGGGCGCCATAGAAGTCGTCGGAGAAAGAAGACAGAAAGGGTTCGGGAATTTTTCTCTCAAAAGCACGAAAGAGGCAAAGTAAAAAAATGAAATGAAGAAGTGGGCTATTTATAGCCTTTGAAATACGAAACGGCTGCCTTAGATTGCGCCTAAGATCGGGGAATACTTCGCTTTGCGCAGACAGCTCATCATCATGCGCAACTTGATTCAAAAATTCAAAAATTCAAAGTATTTCGAAACTTTGAATCAAATCAACTTTCAAAAACTTTGAAGGGGGTCTTGTAGGTCCTAAAAAATCAAGTTGCATCAATCAACAAAATCAAGAAATCAAAATATACATCATCTTGTTGAATTGCGCAGACAACAGATTGCGCAGCCAACCGATTGCGCATTCTAATTTGCGCACACAACCGATTGCGCAAGCTGACGTGGCAGAAATCATCATTACTAAATCAAATCAAATCTTTTCTGACAACTGACAGCGCGGATAACAAGGAGTCTGTTCGTTTCCTGCGCCGCACAGTGCTCGAGGGCGGCTGACAGCTGGCAGCGCAAACCAATCCTGCGCAGTTTGAGGTTGCGCAAACCATATATACGCAATTCAACTCTGCGCAATCTATCAAACGTAACTGTTAAGTTACACGTGGCATTCATGCCATCGATTGTTCATTACGTGGCAACTGTTTATGCACGATCATGCGCATTTCTATCAAATCATGCCATGTGTCCATGATAATCGGCCCACGATCCAGTAACTATCTGCGCAAATCAATGTTGCGCAAACCAATGCTGCGCAAATCATCATGCGCAGTCCAAAATAACTGAAAGTTAGTTATTTCCAGAACTCTATAAATAGAGTTTCAAGTCTTCATTCAAGGAGCAGAGATTAGAGATCAGATATCAAGATCAGAAATCAGAAATCAGAGAGTCCAGGAGTTCTTGCCAAAGTGCTGCTGCATTCTTCCGAGACTTTTGTCTTCAACCTCAGAGGCTTTTGCCTTCAGTTTCCAGAGTTGTTTTCAACTTCAAAGGTTTCGTCTTTACAGTTCACATCGTCCAAGGGATAAAGCAATCGTCATCGAGATTGGATTCCTACAGTTGTAATTTTCCCAGAATTCTTGTAATCTTTATTACAGTTTGTATCAATAAAGTTCTATACTTTTGTTTTTGCAAACACAACCCCAGAGACGATGTTGCCTTTGGGTCCAGTTCTCGAAGCGCCGTCGAAGAACATTTGCCAGATGGCATCATGGGAGACTGCATTTGAACTGGTGACCTCGTCCGGTATCTCTTCATATACCCTAGTCGTCTCCGAACCTGGATGGGCTGCTAGAAAGTCGGCCAGAGCCTGACCTTTAACAGCCTTTTGCGGGACGAAGATCACGTGGTATGGTGATAGTAATATCGCCCAGGTAGCAAGGCGAGAGCTGAGTGCCCCCGGTTTGGTCATGAGGACCCTGAGGGGGTTGATCCGCGATATCACGTGATGGTTTCTCCCGTGACGTACTGTCGCGTCTTCTGGATTGCTAACACGAGAGCAAGGCATTCCTTCTCTATGGCCGTGTATCGGTATTCTGGCCCAATCATCTTCCGACTGAGGTAGTATATAGCTTGTTCGTGGCCCACATCGTTGTTCTGTGCTAATAGGGCACCAAGAGAATGTTCCATACCTAGCACATAGAGCAGGAATGGCTTCCTAGCAACAGGGGCTACCAGGACTGAAGGATTCGACAAATATTCTTTGATGCTGTCGAAAGCGTGCTGGCATTCCTCGTCCCATACGAAAGAGACTCCCTTCTTTATGAGATGGGTGAATGGTTGACATCGTCCAAAGAGATTAGAGATGAATCTCCTGATATAAGCTAGCCTGCCTTGGAGGCCTTAGAGTTCGCGGAGATTTCTCGGGGGACTCATCTCCATGATTGCCTTTGTTTTCTCGGGGTCGATGTGAATGACCTGAGAAGTGATGACGAAGCCCAGGAATTTCCCGCTGGAGACACCAAGGAATGATTTCGTAGGGTTCATCTTTAAATTGTGGGCTCGCATTAGGTCGAACACTGTCCTGAGATCTTGCAAATGATCTTTCTTTGAACGACTTTTGACGACGATGTCGTCGACATAGCATTCCACTGTTTTGTGCAAGTGGTCTCTAAAGATGACGCTCATAGCTCTCTGGTAAGTGGCACCGACATTTCTTAAACCAAAAGGCATAACGGTGTAGCAATATGTACCAATTGGTGTTCGAAATGATGTGTGCTTCTCGTCGTCAGGGAACATCTTGATCTGGTTGTATCCCGAGAAGCCATCCATGAAGGACATACGTTCAAAGCTGCAGGTGTTGTCGATCATGATATCTGTGATAGGGAGAGGGAATTCGTCTTTAGGGCATGCCTCATTCAGATTCCGGAAGTCAATACATATTCGGATCTTCCCGTTCTTCTTAAAAACTGGTACTATGTTGGCTACCCAATCTGGATGCTGCTCTTCGCGAATGAAGCCGCTGGCTATCAATCTATTGACCTCGGCTTCGATAGCATTCATAATATCGGGATGAAATGGTCTTTGCTGCTGCTTGACAGGTTTTGCCTCCGGACGAATATTGAGTTTGTGGAGTGCGATCTCGGGGTCCAATCCTGGCATATCTTCATAGCTCCAGGCGAACACATCGATATACTCCTTGACGAGTTGGATCAGCGACTCTCGCTCTTCATCTGTCAGACTCTGGCTAATGAAGATTGGTTTCGGGGAGGCTTCATCACCAAGATTAACTTGTATGACCTCATCCTCAGTGGGAGGTTCTCTTTGCTCGAAACGCCTTTCCCATTGTTCATCTAGCTGTTGGGCCCACGGCTCTAGCTCAAGAATTTCCGGAATGTCTTCATCTTCTTCATAAGCGTCGGCGAATGCCATGTTGACTGACAGGACTTGTCTGAATACGTCTCTGATGCTGGTATCTGAGTCAAAAGTTGGTGACCCGGTCGAATGTGAATGCCAATCGCATTCTTTATCTGAACATTCAGGGGTCATCGTGGGTGTCACATACCCTAATCCACATCGAGTCTTGCTATAGTAGTCCCGTGGTTTGCCAGCCGGGACCGGGAGCTTCAAAGGTAATCGTCGTCCCGTACCGTAGTTCAAACCCGGTGTCGTTTCTAGAATATACTCCTGTTTCTGCATGAGATATTTAGATTGGGGGCTATAAAGATACAGAGGTAGTCTTCCGGCATCTGATCCAAGGTCGACTTCTTCTATGGTGAAGGGATACGGGTCGTCCTTCCGACCGAAAAATGATTGGATGGTCCCCTCCTTCGATTATTCAGTAAGCGTCTTCTGCTAGAGTAAGCTGGATTGTGGTGTAGACATTTGTCACCTGTGTGTGTAGGTGAGTGCCTATACCGTGTTCCATAGCGTACATTGTACAAAGCATATTAAGCTCGAGGTAGTTCAAAGATAGCCCTTTATTGTTGAAGTAAGGTATCTTTTCTAAAGGGATTACATCATCTGCGGAGGGAACGTTAGTGTGGGCAGCTACATACTTGGCTAGCTCCGGTTCCTCTTCGGCTACCCCCTGTGTGCACGAAGACTGAGAGGACGACCTGGGGAGCCTGATCGTCAGCGGTTCAGTTGATGGAGCTGAGCGTGGGGTTGTTGGCAGACTAGCAACCCCCAGTTTGGTACTCGATGTGGGGCGAGGAGTGGCTGGTTCTCTAGCAGTGTCAGACCTCGAATCGGGGTGACGACCCTTCTTGGGAAGGCGTATCGTCAGCGGTTTGTCGGAGGGATTGAGCTTCTCCGTTTGGGGCTGACCGACTTTCGGCAGCCTGATTGTTAGTGGCCCCGTTGTGGATCTTGGCACTAGGCCAGACCTTGGTAGCCGGATTATCATCTGCTCTTCTTGTGCTGAGAGGCTGATCGCGTCCATATGCAAAGTGGCGGTAAGGGGTGCTGACTTGCCCGGTTTGCGAGCTTGGAGGTGGATCATCAAAGGCTCTTCTGATCCTGCGACTGTCTCGGTACTAGCTTGTACATCTCCTTCACCAAGGTACTTCTTCAACTTTTCATACAGGCAGGAGTCTGAATAGTAAGATTTGACCCCTTTGAAGGGATCGATATCAGCAAATTCTGTCCTCACGAAGCCGTATTTGTCGACATATTTGAAGCACTGGTGCAGCGTGGAAGGCACGATCATATAATCATGTATCCATAGGCGCCCCAAGAGGATGTTGTAAGAAGTGTCTGCATCTATGACGTAGCAGGTGACTTCGGATTGGAGGTCGCCAATTTGACACTTCGGATGAATCTTCTCAATAGGGTAGCTCCTGCCCGAATTAAAACCGCTGAGGGCGGTGCTTGTAGGTGTCAGACGATGCATTGGGATGCGGGAATGATGTAGCAGACCCTTCGGGATGATGCTTATGGAAGAGCCGGGATCAATGTGCATCCGATCCACCTTTACGTCGCCGATGTATCCAGTATAGTATAGTGGGCGATCGTACAGATTAGTTTTGATGAGCATATCTTGCGGAGTGAAGATGATGTTTGGCATCGCGCCAGTGCAGGCACTGTCCTGGAGATCCATAGGTGAGTCCTCCCCGGTGAGGTTGGATTGAGCCAGATAGGCATCGGCATTTTGGAGTGCTTCGCTCAATGCAATACGAACATCCTTGGAGAGCCTTAGGAGTTCGTACAGTGACAACTTGGCCGGTGTGTTAGCCAATTGTGCTAAGATGTCAAAGTTGTAGGGCCTTTCTAGCCCTTCGGCTGCCTCTTTTCGGAGGGATTTGTCGAAGCGAGTCTCCCTCGGCCTAGGCTTGTCGGTCGTCGAAGGCTGAGCCGGTCCCGGAGCATCAGTTGTAGTGGGTTGATGATTTTCAACTGGATTGTCAACCACAGGTTGGGATTGCGCTCCAGACCGTGTGACGATGGCTGTAGCTTCCTAGATGTCTGCCGAGATTGTGTGGCAGGTCTAGACTTTTCCACTTTTCTTCTTGTAGGTGGAAGATGGTGTGGGCCGAGTCACTTCTGACACCAAGTCTGGATGGATCCACATGACCTTCTCTCGTGCTGTGGTGAAGGGTACTAGACCAGCAGCCTGGTCTCGGGAAGGTGGAAGATTGGTAATCTCCATCGTTGCCAGAGGGATGGGGACCACCCCGTCTTGAGTTTCCGTCGGAGGAAAGTTGCCAAATTGTACGGATACTATATTGGCTGCCACGGTTACCTCTTTGAAATGATGGCCAGAGCGTTCGAATCGATAAGGTTTTGGATGTACCGTTTCAGCTGGTAGCAGTCGTATGTAGCATGATGGACATAGCGATGATAATGGCAGCACTTTGGGTTCTCCATCTCTGCCGGCCGCGGTTCCCGTCTTGGTGGAGGAAGCTGAATTCTGTCCCCTTGTATTAGCATGTCCAAGATGGGCTTAACGTGACCGTCTTCGAAGGAGTAAGTGATTTACGGCCATTGTTTGTCTACTGGCTTTGGCTAAGGTTTCTGTGCCGTGTCGGCCACCATAGCCTGCTTTCCTCTGCCGTCCCGATTGTTGGAGGGACTACCCCCATTGTCATTATTGGTGTTAGGACGCTTGCCCTTGTTCTCTCCGTCTGAGATGTACAATCCCAGTTGGCGAGCCTTCTTCAGTCGTTCTTTGGTGCTTGTGGTACTGATGATGAACGTCTTCCAATCCTTGAATTGACTTTCGCCCATCCAGAGACTAATGGTTGGGAGGAGTCTCTTTTGGCAAATTTCAATCAAGGAGGAATCTGGATTTCCAGAAGGCAGCTTCATGGCGGTTTGGCGGAACCGTTCTATGTAGTTCCTTGTGAGCTTTTTCTCTCCTTGGACGACGTCCATGAGGGTAGACATGGTGATGTCCTACCCAACTTCATAGAATCTCTCCAAGAACATGTGCTTGAAATCGGCAAAGGAGTGGATGCAGTTGTCCGGCAGGTTGCGATACCAGTCGAAGGCGACTCCTTCCAATGCCCCGATGAATAATCGTGTGAGAATGGCATCGTCATGGGGCAAATGGTCGGTGGTGACCTCAAAGTAAGTGATGTACCGACTTGTCGAGGTCTTGCCATCATAAGGATTGATATTGAACGGCTTATATCTTAGTGGAAATGGAACGTCCCTCCATGCAGCAGGGTATGGTTGCCGTATTCTGAGGTCTTGAGAGTTTTCTCGAGCGTGGAACATGGCTCGGAGCTCCTGGACCTCTCTTCTCGCTTCGCGTGCTTCGTCCATGGCGGTAGGGGCCGTTGTTTTTGGGGGGTTGTTGCCCGGGTTTGGCGCCACTGAATTCGAGTCTGCATTGACCGCGAGACCCGTGCTTGTTTGGCCATGCGTCCCTCCTTGCAGAGTTGGAAGGGCTGCTTTGATCTCGTCTACAGACTTGACCAAAGCAAGCATGGCTTCGAGACTGTCGATGCGCTGGCGATCACTGGAACCACCTTGGTTGCTGTCTGTCATGAATACCGTCTTCTCATGAGGAGAGATCGACGGAGCGGTGGAGGAAGCGCCCTCGGAATCGTACCCTTATAATGAGAAGTCATCGGGGTATGTAGATATGTTCCCTTCTGATTCAGTCTCGGAAGGAACAGTACCCCCAGCCTCCGAGTTCATCTCGTCTTGGGAGTTGTGGATGTCGTCAGGGACGTCGAGGTTTACTGTATCCGATGGGAGAGTTGTCTCCCCTGGCTCGTCTTCTTGGAACATCGGATTGCTGTGGAGGCTCGGAGGGGTGCTACCCCCGGTCCCAGCAACCCCCTGCGTTATGGACGACGAATCTCCTACTGTAGCAGATTTCGTCTTAGAGCGAGTACCTTAGAAAACTCCGGTGGTGGGAACCCGTTTAGATGACAGTCTTTTAGTCGCAGTGGTTGAGATCTTCGGGCTGGGAACATTCGTCTTCTTCCCCCTTCCATCAGCGGGGACTTTCCGAGCAGAGTTGCAGGAGACGACGGGTAGTGCCTCGTCTTCTGAAGATGGCTGTTGCAGTCTTTGAAAGACAGACTGTCGGTCTTCTTGCATCGTCTTGCTTTTGCAGCAGCAGTTGACGATGACTTGGGTGCAATGACGTTCGTAGGAGGATTCTTTGCATCCAGATGCATCTTCTATTTCCTTGCGTTTGTGGAGGATGGTCTCACGCAGGTCACTTGCTTTGCTGGCTCGAGAATTCCGAGCACGCGAGTGTGTAGGCCTCCTGCCTGCTCCCTGATTCGAAGGTAGCTTATATACTTGCCTTTGCTCGTTACTGGGAGATGCTTGATGGCTATCCCGCCCATTGGCCGCAGGGAGCATGGTACGAGTAGCCTTATACAACTTTCCATTAGAGGCCCGTGTGACAATCAACGGGACGCTCCGATAGCCAGAGGTTGGGGCAGCTGACTGGGCTTGGTGGGCCCGCGCTGCCCTAGACTTCGTCCTTTTAGTACTTACGGGTGCGTAATAGGAAGTGTCCAAGTTGGATACCACAGAGTCTTTATCATCCAGAGAATCATCGGGGTCAGGACCGAATGAGAGATGGTCGAAGACTGATCGAGAGAAGCGTGGAACAGACGCTATGCGGCTAGGATTGGAAACCGTGCTGGCTGTCTGCATGCGGCTGCCTTTAGTTGACGGATGAGTTGTTCTGGTGCGACTAGGAGTCATGACCGTACAGGCTGGCCGCATGCGGTTGGCAACTGTGGTCGTATGGGTTTTCTGCAAGCGATTGACTTCAGTAGCCACATAAGTTTCATCCATGCGGTTGGCAACTGTAGCCGCAAAAGCTATACGGCTGACAGATGTGGCCGTGTGAGTTTTCCTCCTGATGCTGGCGGATGTGACCGCATGGGCTTTCTCCATGCGGATAGAACCTTTATACGGCTCGAATCGCATAGAGTTCCTCTTTGCCCCTGCAAGTCCAGCATCATAATATTTTCTTCTGCTGGACTTGGGGACAGCAGAGTCGTCCATGATCTGAAGTGGGGCCACAGGAGAGTCTTCTCCGCCGTCTTGAACAACAGATGGTATTTCAGCAAGAGCTTCAGTAGGAATGAAGGACCGGGGTCTCCACTCCTTACGGGCCTTCTTTGTGCGGGCTCGCTTCTGGACCGGGCCAGCACTCTTGTCGGATAGCATTTCTTCGAACGCCTGTTGGTCGAACCGGGCGACCATCTTCTGTTGCGTGGAGCCAAGCTTGGCTGCATCCGATTGCGTCACCAACTCCTCAGCCGTGGAGAAGTTTGTCCCCAGCAGAGTCGCCATCGTATTTGCCATAAAATATAAAAGAGCAGAACAGTTTTATGGGAGGACTGGACTTTTACTTCACGTTACAAACTCGCTTGTACAAAGAAAGTCTAGGGACGAAAACCTAGGTACAGCAATCTAAGTACAATTATTTATTTTTGATTCTGGGGGGTGACGATAGAGGCTCGGAAAAGCGACGACAGCTCTGCCTTACTCCTTGGACGATCGGACGTAGCCTTGGCTCCTGTGACGAGATGGTTGGCGTTGATGAAGAAATGCTCTTCTTGCTCTCCTCGTATTGCTCTTCTGGCTTCTCTCTCTCTGGATTGACCTCTGTGGATTTTTCTCTCTAATTATTGGGGAGAGTGTCTCTCTGTATGTGCGTATCTCTCTTTGCCAGTCTATTTTGCAAGGGAATGGCACCCTGCTATTTATAATAGTGGAAGCATCATTAGGGTTTACAATGATTGCCCATTCTCAAAGTGGCGGCGGCCAGGTAAATGATCAATCTGGACCATTAATCTTGAGCGTGAAGGATCTGGGCCATTAATAAGGATTATGCCAAATCATGTCAGTCATTAATGTTGATTGCAATAAATCCCTATCATGATGATTTGCTGATATCCGCAAATCTGAATGAATCAATTTAATTCATTCTCTTGCCACGTGTCCCAAATCATTAGGATCTGACCCAAAATTTGATTATCTTTAGGACACGTGTTCTGTCATCATTGTTGAGCCGCATGAGGAGCGTTCATATTTGGGCCGCATGAAGGTTGTCATGACCAAGCCGCATGAAAGGTTTTATGGCCGAGCCGCATGAATGGTCTCTATACTCCAACCGCATGAAGGTCATCATGACCGAGCCGCATGAATATGTTCATGACCGAGCCGCATGGGGGTCTTCATGGCCGAGCTGTATGAGAGTCTTCACGGCCGAGCCGCATGGGTTTCTTTCACGACCGAGCCACATGGGGGACCTTCATGATCGAACCGCATAGGTTTCTCTGCACAGGCCGTATGAACTCGTCTAGACTGGCCGCATAAACTAGCCTCAAAGTTGTGATGATCTTCTTCAGTTCCCTAGGAAGATGTTGCTCTTGTGTCAGTCATCATGACTACTTTTCGTCAGGGCTATCAGCTGTCAGCTGTCAGCCGTCAGAGCATTAATTGTCAGCCGTCAGGGCATTAATTGCGTTTGAATGATGCTGGTTACAGTCGTTCTAAAAAGGACACGTGGCTTTCCTCTGCTGGTCACATGGAGTCCACTCTGTGTTTGAGCCGCATGGGACTCTTGAGCCGCATGTGGCCCCTTGGCCGTATGGATCATATTTCTCTTCTTTTTCATGCTTCTACAGCTAGGTCATCTAAGTTATGGAAATCTTGTCTTCTATAGTCACATTAGCCAGCATGGTGCGGACATATAGTCTGACTTTGGATATATTTCTCGGGTGTGGGAATTTAAGGTTTTTGCAGCCAAGCTAGCGGCACCGCGAAAATGTTAAATACCATGATTCTAGAGGTATGTGCATAAGTCAAAGACTCTGTGATTATCGTAACCTTGCTTACTAGTATGACGAGGATTTAGAGTACCATGATTTTGGATAGACGCATATGATTATCAGATTGTACCTTAAATGTTTTCGAACATGTTTTTGCGACTTTTGTTTCAGTCATAAAAAAAAAGAATTATTGTTTTTTGTTTTGTTTTGTTTCTACATGTTTACTTAGGATGTAGCTTTAGCTATTTTTATAAACCTTATGTAACTTCTTACAAATTTATTTCTTCTTAATACAATAAATCAGTGATTTTGCTACGCCTTATTTTGGATTTGATATTATAGCTCTGATTTCGAAATGGGTTCCTCTTTTAAATAGATAAGCAGAACAGATTCTATTATCATTCTTTTCCTGCCAATATTTATTACCATAATTCCTTGTCTTATATAACTATCCCGATTATATCAATTCCGTCTCGTATCACATTCTGTCAGCTGTACTTTGAAACTCTTGAATCTTCATATCAATTTTGCCTGAGAAATGTTGAGGAAGTGACGTAAATCATCTAGTTCGGAAATGACGTAATTGGTTATTATAGGATGATTTTGTAGGAATCAGAATGTTGGATGTCAAATATAAAAAAAAAATTGAAATGGAGATGTGGTAAAGGTTTAAAATGAAATCGAGGGATAAATGTTATCAATTTAGAAACAATCACAGAAAGTTGGTTATGAATAATTCATCGATGTATTTCAAAACTAATGAGGATGTTCAAGGTCAACCTAGTTTTGAGAACTTAGAAAATTTTGGTTATTGATTCTGGAAAAACTTTTACTCTGAGGCTATGTAGAATTTTTAAAAAAGAAAAAGAAGAAGTGAGAATTTTTATTGTATTAAATGATTATACGAAATTGAACTAGATATTGTAAGAGGGTAACTAGAGACAGAGAGAACACAAGGATTTTACGTTATAGAAATTATTTTAGATGATTGGGAGCTAAAAACGTGTCACGACCCGCACCCACTGTTTGGGTACGAGAACGTAACAACGCCCAGCCTACGCCGCAGTGTCGGCGGTAGAACGCTGTCCTAGGTCACAACATCTAACAATATAATGCTAAGCAGTATATACTCCCCGAATGGGGTGACATAGAAGATACAGACTCAATCACATCTAAGGTAGAGCATGATAAGGATAGATAAAACATGAAATCTAAAAGAGATACAGGAGATAGAAGTCTAAGTGTCTAAGATACATAAACC
Organism: Iris pallida; assembly: GCA_029216955.1. Lineage (NCBI taxonomy): Eukaryota > Viridiplantae > Streptophyta > Magnoliopsida > Asparagales > Iridaceae > Iris > Iris pallida. The sequence goes on from JANAVB010034417.1 coordinate 33,169,158, forward strand.
CAGAAATACATCTTAAAACTCAAATACATATACAGTAATCCACAAAGTAAATACAACTCCAGAAAAAATAAAATAACTACCTAAACAACCTCTACTGTGTCTCCACTAGGCTAGCAGGCAATCCAGGCCATCTGTAAAATTTATCAACAGGTCCTGTGAGGACAGGAGCGAGCACATTACATCTCAACAGTTCATAGCAGGTTAGAAATATAATCATGCAGTAAAGTAAGATACAAGTACTGAAAAAATACAGTATGTAAACAGAGAGAGAGAGAGAGAGAGAGCTGTAATAGAAATATCTACTATAAATAGAGAACTAACATGTGGCTAGTGAGTCAGAGTACAATATAGACATGTAAATGACATAGGAGATTCTGATAAGACACTATGGAAGAGATTCTGATAAGATACTACTTGGGTATTATTCACATGTCTACTTCTACTCCCCCGTACCCCCAATCAGTACACAAGGATCCAAACAGGTTATGTTATGATACTATGTACAGCCCCCGAAGGGTGATAAGCCCCCGAAGGGTGGTAAGCCTCCGAAAGGTGATAAGCCCCCGAAGGTTGGTACATAGTAGTCCCAAAAATGGGGATTCTAGGAGACTCTGTGATCATAAGAGTATATGTCACAAGTGATCGAAGAACCTGTGAAGCATAGTGATACGACATGTAAGTGAAACGTACAGAATATGTAGTACCCGATGCTCCCTAAGGATAACATCTCAAGTGGGGATCCGTATAGTACCAATCCGTGTGACCAACGTGACAGTACAAGTAAAGTAATTTAATGCAGGAAATAATTCTAAGCAGGATATGAAATGATCAGAGAATGTACTCGCCTGATAACCTGAATAGCTGATAAGTATAGGGGGTCGAACTGAAGCCACAGAGTCCTATTTAAAGCAACACAGGTTACAAGGTGTTCAAGTTGTAATAAATGAATCTCTATAATCAATCTACATTATTCTAGGTTCTTCTAAGTCAAAACAACTCTAGGTCGACTCCGATCAATAATCTAGTCAAACTAGGTCAAGTGTTGACTTACAATTGACTTTGGGTCAACTGGTCAACTCTGGTCAAACACGGTCAATTCTAGTCTAATATAAAGTGTACTTCGTTATTTGTACGTCGAAACTTACGTCACGCAAATCGAGATAAGAAGATTATCGTTAAAATTGATAATCTTATTATAGTGATCCACGTGTCCATCTTGTCAATTTCAGCGATGTGAGATCACTGGAATCGACTGAGCTCAGTTTCGTTGTACTAATCCCGAAATACGAACAATATAAGAATTAATTATTAATTAATTATAAAAAGGTTAAACTCAGAGAAATTATCAACAAACATTGTCGGACGATGAAATAAATATCGCCAACGTGTCCAGGATGGTCAAATTAGCTAGGATAGCCTACCCAACGGTCCAATTTGGACACAAGGGCAAAAAGGTAATTTCGGGTCAAAATGGTGTCCGTGTCGGAGCCGTTTTGTACCGAAAAATGTGCAAAAAAATAAGTCTATAAAATATAACAAATTATATGTCCACGAAACCAGAATGACGATACGAACCCAACGGTATCTCCAGAATTGGATTCCGTTGACCCGATCTCAATTTGGCCCGTTGACCAGAACATGGAATTCCGATTTGCACGAAAATACGTGCCAGAGCCAATGTTCTCAAAACTCAGCAAACTACCTGTCAACGAGTCCAGAATGATGATACGAACTCAACGGTATCTCCGGAATTAGATTCCGATGAGCCGATCTCAAAAAGTCCCGTTGACCCGGATATTGGTATCCGACTTGCACTGAAATGCGTGCCGAATCCAATGTCCACCAAAACCTAGCAAATTATGTCAACGAGCCCAGAATGACGATACGAACTCAACGGTATCTCCGGAATTGGATTTCGATGAGCCGGCGTCAAAAAGTTCCGTTGACCCAGATTGTGGGACCCACTTTGTACCGAAAAACGTGCCAGGGTCCACGTTCTCCAAATCTAACAAATTTTATATGAAAATATGCCAGAACGATGCCACAAGTCTTCTGGTTGTGTCAGAAATAAAATCTGGAGTCCCTTGTTCAAAAATGGAATTTTACAAGTTGAAAATTACGAATTCGGACGGCCAACTTTGGACCGTTGGGTTCGTATCATCAAGTTGAAAATTCTTGCCCAAAAATATCCTAGCTAATTTGACCATTCTGTCCAAATTGGATCGTTGGGTTCGTATCATCAATTTTACCGATAATCTTCTTATCTCGATTTGTGTGACGTAAGTTTCGACGTACAAATAACGAAGTACACTTTTTATTAGACTAGAAATGACCATGTTTGACCAGAGTTAACCAGTTGACCCAAAGTCAACTGTAAGTCAACGCTTGACCTAGTTTGACTAGATTATTGACCGGAGTCGACCTAGAGTTGTTTTGACTTAGAAGAACCTAGAATAATGTAGATTGATTATAGAGATTCATTTATTGTAACTTGAACACCTTGTAACCTGTGTTGCTTTAAATAGGACTATGTGGCTTCAGTTGGACCCCTATACTTATCAGCTGTTCAGGTTATAAGGCGAGTACATTCTCTGATCATTTCGTATCCTGCTTAGAATTATTTCCTGCATTAAATTACTTTACTTGTACTGTCACGTTGGTCACACGGATTGGTACTGTACGGATCCCCACTTGAGATGTTATCCTTAGGGAGCATCGGGTACTACATGTTTTGTGCGTTTCACTTACATGTCGTATCACTATGCTTCACAGGTTCTTCGATCGCTTGTGATATATACTCTTATGATCACAGAGTCTCCTAGAATCCCCATTTTTGGGACTACTATATACCACCCTTCTGGGGCTTATCACCTTTCGGAGGCTTACCACCCTTCGGGGGCTTATCACCCTTCGGAGGCTGTACATAGTATCATAACATAACCTGTTTGGATCCTTGTGTACTGATTGGGGGTACGGGGGAGTAGAAGTAGACATGTGAATAATACCCAAGTAGTATCTTATCAGAATCTCTTCCATAGTGTCTTATCAGAATCTCTTATGCCATTTATGTCTATATTGTACTCTGACTCACTAGCCACATGTTAGTTCTCTATTTATAGTAGATATTTCTATTACAGCTCTCTCTCTCTGTTTACATACTGCATTTCTTTCAATACTTGTATCTTACTTTACTGCATAATTATATCTTCTAACCTGCTATGAACTATTGAGATGTACTGTACTCGCTCCTGTCCTGACTGGACCTGTTGATAAATTTTACAAATGGCATGGAATTGCCTGCTAGCCTAGAGGAGACACAGTAGAGGTTGTTTAGATAGTTATTTCATTTTGTCTGGAGTTGTATTTACTTTGTGGATTACTGTATTTGAGTTTTGAGATGTATTTTTGGGTTTATGTATCTTAGACACTTTGACTTCTATCTCCTGTATTTATTTTGGATTTCATGTTTTATCTATCTTTATCATGCTCTACCTTAGATGTGATTGAGACTGTATCTGCTATGTCACCCCTATTCGGAGAGTATAAACTGTTTAGTCTTATACTGTTAGATGCATTGAGACCTAGGACAGCGTTCTACCACCGACACTGCGGCGTAAGCTGGGCGTTGTTACGTTCTCGTGCCCTAACTCTAGGGTGCGGGTCGTGACACGTACATCACCTACTTTGAAGTCATAACCGACCATCTGCCTCATGACGACGCCATCCTTACGCGGCTGTTCATCGAAGCATTGGAGGGGGTCACCTTCGACTGGTATCGCAACTTGTCGGACAATTGCATCCACTCCTTCACCGACTTCAAACGTATGTTCCTGGAGAGGTTCTATGAAGTAGGATAAGACGTGATAATGTTCACCCTCATGGACGTCGTTGAGGGAGAAAAGGAGCTGATAAGGAACTATATCGAGCGGTTTCGCCAAACTGCGATGAAGTTGCCTTCCGGTAATCCGGATTCCTCCTTAATTAAAATTTGCCAAAAGAGGTTGCTTCCCACAATCAGCCTCTAGATAGGCGAAAGTCAATTCAAGGATTGAAAGACGTTCATCATCAGTGCCACTAGCACAGAAGACAAAGTAAAGAAAGCCCGCCAACTGGGATTGCCAAAAGAGGTTGCTTGAAGCGCCAAATCGGCAACCTTCAGTCAGAAGTGACCTGTTATATTATAGATGCGGACACTTCCTACAATATTCTCCTGGGGCGTCCTTGGATACACGATTACATGATCGTGCCCTCCACACTGCACCAGTGCTTCAAGTACGTCGACAAGCACGGCTTCGTGAGGATAGAATTTGCTGACATCGATCCCTTTAAAGGGGTCGAATCCTACTACTCCGACTCATGCTTGTACGAGAAGTCAAAAAGACACCTTGTCGAAGGAGATATTCAAGCTCCGATTGAGGCGGCAACTGGATCAGAAGAACCTCTGATGATCCACCTTCGTCCCGAGGACACCGTCAATCACAGATTACTTCTCCGAATGGGCGAAGGCTATTCCGCTGGCAGAAGTCAAGACTTCAAATGTGAACAGCTTTCTCATGCATCACGTCATTTACCGCTTTGGACTGCCCCGAAGAATCATCCATGATAATGGTCCGCAGTTCGCAAGCCATGCTTTCTATCGGTTTTACGACAAACACAGAATCCAGAATATTGCTTCAACACCATACAACCTGGCGACTGTAATGCCTGTGGTTCGTATCACGTATTCTTGGAATACGTGTACATATTTTATTGCATAATTTCCTGGCTTGGCATTTCCTTCTTTGCTTGGTCTATTCCTGGTTCGGGTTGGTTGGTTCGGCTTGGCTTGGTTTTGATTGGGTTCATGATGAACCCAAAGTGAACCCATACCTTCCACCACCATTTTGTATTTATTAGCCCTCTTTATTCTCTCTCTTTATTTATCATCTTCTTCTTCCTCATTTACTTCCCTACCTACCAGAGAGAGAAGAGAGAGGTCTAGGCAAGTGCAACTTGCTTCATGGAGGAACTCCAATTTTATTACTTCATTCTCTTCCTTACTACATTCTAAAGCACTTTAGTACTTGGCATTTTCACTTTCTATGGCTAGATTCTTGTAGATCTATGTTTATTTTATTTTCAGATTTCTTGGGTTTTGATCTACTTAATCTTGTTATTTCTATGTTTTGATGGTTCCATGTTGTAGAGAATTTTGTTATACCCCATTTTGACCAATGGAAGTTCGGATTTGGGCTCCGGATGAAAGTTTTATGAAGCTTGGAAGGCAAGGGTTCCTAGTGTTCTTCTCCTCGGAATTTTGGAGAAGAAGAACAGTTCCCTGGCGCATGGCTGTACTTGACCGCATGAGTATTCATGCGGCAAGTCGCCATCAGCCGCATGAGACCCTTGTACTTCTAAACCGCATGGAACTTAGTCCCAGCCGCATGAGGCTGAGTCTCATACTCAGCCGCATGGGCTCATTTCCCATCAGCCGCATGAGTCTACATAGACTTAGTCGTAGGGCTGGGAACGAACTCTTCTCGAACCGCATATGCAACTGTTCCCCCCCAGCCGCATAAGCCATCGCATTGACCCAGCCTCATGCGCCCTCACTTCTTCCGGGCCGCATAGGTTTTGCTATGTAAGCCGCATGGACTTGAGTTTGCCATCAGCCGCATGAAGACCCCTTTCTAATTCGAGCCACCTATGCGCTCACCTCCCTGAACTGCATAAACTCAAGCACTTGCCAGCCGTATTGGCCCTGATCCCCGAGCCGCATGAGAACCCTAGACCCTGGCCGCGTGGACTTCTGAGTCCGGACCGCATGCGCACCTGTTCCTCGCCAGCCGCATATGGTTTCCTTTCCCCGCAGCCGCATGGGTCGCTTCTTCTCGAGCCGCATGAACTCCACACTTCCGCTGGCCGTATGAGGCCCAACGTCTTGGAGCTGTATGCGCCCTTGCACTTCCAGTCGCATGTGCCCTTGCACTTCCAGCCGCATGCGCCCTTGCACTTCCAGCCGCATGCGCCCTTGCACTTCCAGCCGCATGCGCCCTTTCACTTTCAGCCGCATGCACCCCCTTGTCTTGGCCGCATGGGACCCAGTGACCCTGGTCGCATACGCTCTCCTAATTGGGCCGCATCAGTCTACCCTTTCCTGACCGCATATGCTTTAGCCGCATGGCTCTTCTATAGCCCTGAATATTGATATTTTATTAGATATTTTACGTCCATTTTATATATTTATGCCTTTTGTCCTGAACTTGAAATCATGAATTCATTTGATATGTTTGGAATTGATAATTGAGCATGACCTGATAGTGACCCGTAGTGGTGCACTCCTGACATAATAACCTGACATGACATGATGGTGGCCCGTCGTGGCGCACTCCTGACTAGTACACTTGATATGATAAACCTGACATGATTATCTCGAACAGCTGTTGCGACGGCTACCTGACATGACATAACCTGTATAATTAATCTGGACACCGTGGGCGATTGTGCTTGTACAAATAAACCACTCTTGTCTTGCATCATATCTAGGAGGGGACTCCTGAGTACCACGGTCAGGAGTACCTACTAAAATGGACTAAGGCTAATATAACTAGATTAATACATTAGTCATGAAGAGATCTCCCAGCTACTGGCAATCCCGTTACCTGGACACGCCTTGGGATCTGTAGCCTGCCGTCGAGTAGGGCACATTTCCAGCACACTGTCATGTGTTGCACCCTTCAAGCTACCTAAGGGTACATTCGTTTTCTGGACGATGTACCCACCTGAATTCAACTCTAATCTTTTAACCCGGGTAACCTAGATGGTCTGCAGGGCTTGTGGCTGTGGAAGAATCTCACTGCATCTTGTTAGTAATTAGGCTTGTGACAACCCTAGTTAGTTAAAGTATCAAGCCGTAATTCTTGCTTGGCCGTGAAGTGATTGGATGGAGTCTAACCAGTCTAGTCTTGCCCTGATCCTGTTTCAGATTATTGAATGACCAGAATGCTTGTAATTATTTTACCGATAAATGGTGAGAATTCCAAGTTCTGTTCAGACGAAGGGTTACAACCCCGGTCCTCGTTTGGTTTACGGGTTGTAACCTGGTTCTCTGAATAGTCCCATGGTTATCTCGTCGTATATCATCCTGATGTATTTCCTTAATGCCAGTTCTTACTTTTATTTATAACTTGTGCTGATTGCTGGTTTTAGTTCCTAAATGAAGCTTCCTTTGTGGCACTTGCTCTTTCTGGGATCTGACCCAGCTGGTTTTGTATGGCCAGATTTCGGAGCAGCTCCAGAGGATCTACCGACTTTCCAGCCAGATGGTGGCCACTAGACGGAACCCTGGCAATGAGTGGGTTTATTTTTGATCTTCCACTTTATTGTAAAATATTCTTTTGAGGCGTTTAGCCGACGAGCACCTGTTTAGCTCGATTGCACTTTACTTACTGTCTGTCTACGGGCTGTAACATGATTGACAGATCCTAGGGTTGATCATGTATGACTAAATTCTTGCTAGTCCTCATATTTTGTAACGACTAGCTTTATGATCAGCTGAATATGTAATATTTGGGACGCCTTATTATTGTATATTTAATGATCATACATCTTGTAACATTTACTTACTTGCTTGTGATTGAGACACTAGGCTTGTTCATGACCATAGGAGACTGTTGACTTGTAGTAAACCCTCATGTATCTAGACAGCCGTGACTGTATAGCGAGATGGAATTCATTTCAATATAAGTAGCTGGCTATGTCTGCCCCCGCTCTCCAGTATTCTGGTTCTGGGGCGTGACATGGTTTAAGTGGTGGCCCATGCAGGTCTTGTAAATCAAGATATGTGAGGGTTTACCGAATAGATGTCTCAATCAGTATTCGTCCTTGATCTCTGCTCGTATCTTCTGAATCCCTGGATTCTTGTCCTGATCATGTGCTTGTATCGTTGATCTGTCCTGGTCCTTCCTTATTGTTCCCTATGTCGTCTTCTTCAGCGGTATTGTTCCTGGACCTGCCGGCCAGCAAGGCAGAGCACCTCCTGCGGACCAGTGGCAACCCGGAGATCAAGTCCAGCACTCCGGAGTAGCCTCCAGAGTCGAGCCTATTGGAGAAGAGCCCCCAGTTCAGCAAGTTTAGCCTGCCGAACCTGATGATGGCACATTAGTAGGACTCGTCGGGACCTTGATAGCTTCTCAAGATCGTCGTAGAGATGTCTTGCAACAGGCAGTGACAGATGCTTTGACCAGAGGAGGTCATCAGGGTAACAACGCGGCCAACAGCTTCTAGCGCTTGAACCCTCCATTCTTTGACGGTAGTGAAGATGCTATCGCGGCAGATGCATGGCTTCAGGACACAGAGGTGGTTCTAGAAGCAGCCAGGACTCCAGAGAACGAGAAGGTGGCAGTTGTGCGCCTCAAGTTGTTAGATCTTGCCCGCAGCTGTTGGGCAGCTCAGGCCGTTGGATTAGCAGCACCTATTGCTTGGGCGGTATTCAGAGAGAGATTTCAGACCAAGTATTTCGATACCGTGGCTCGGTATGATCTACAGACGAGGTTTACCAATCTGAAGCAAGGAGGCAGGACGGTCGATGGATATGCGGCCGAATTTTCGAGACTCAGTCGGTTTGCTCCCACCTTAGTGGCAACCGAGTATGATAGAGCCCAGCGATTCCAGCAAGGACTTCACCTAGAGATCTTGTTGGCAGTTGAGCAGTTTGAGCATCAGACTTTTGATGCAGTCTTGAGAGCAGCCCGGAGGCATGAGTATACCTCCCAGAGGATTGTGGATAGGACCGGAGGTCGGAAGAGATCTCACGGCCAGATGAATCAGTCTTCAGCACCAGCCCCGGCAGCCAGGGCTTTGACTATTGGAGCTCCGAGGCGGGCGGCCTCAGTAACATCGGTTTAGCATTCCACTCCGACGTACCCTCAGCAGCAGAAGCAGAAGCAATCTTCCGCAGTGGGTTGTTCTCATTGTGGAAAGCCAGGCCATGTAGTGGCAGAGTGTCACAGGGCACAGAGATTGTGTCTGGCCTGTGGAGCACCAAACCATAGGGTTGGATCCTGTCCGAATAGGGGTGGTTCATCATCGTCCAACCTTTCCAGCTCTTCGGTGAGAAGACCAGCACCGGTCCAGCAGCAGCAGCAGCAGCAGCAGTAGCAGCAGTACCCATTGTCGAGGCCCTTGCCGCCTCAGTCCCAGATGTTCCAGCAGCAGAACCCCCAGCAGCATGCACAAGCCCAAGCCTTGAGTCAGAGCAGGCAGCGAGGATTTCAGCAGAGGGGACCAGCGCCCCGAGGGCACGGTCATGCTATGGTGATGACCGTGGAGGAAGGATTGGCATCAGGAGAGGTAGTGGCAGGTACTATTCTCGTCAACTCCTTTACAGCTTCAACTTTATTTGATTCTGGTGCATCGCATTCTTTTATGTCTGCACGATTCGCGACACGGGTAGGATTGGAGCCCGAGTTATTATCAGTAAGGCTTAATATACTTACTGGTAACGGACTTGTGGGAGTAGATAGAGTGTTTTCCTCGTGTCGGATCGTAGTTAGCGGTATAGAATTCCTCGCTAGATTGATAGAGTTCCCGATGGCCGATTATGATGTGGTCCTAGGGATGGATTGGTTGAGGAACCAGTATGCTAGAATAGACTGCCATATGGGTAGGGTTGTTTTTAGCATTCCAGGGGAGCCAGAGTTTTCCTTTTCCAGAGGCGCAGTTGAGCCTTCTCCTCCAGTATTGCGGATGGCAGTAGCAGCAGTTCAGTTGCCCAAGATAGTCGAAGAATTTCCAGATGTTTTCCCAGAAGAGCTACCAGGTATGCCTCCAGAGCGGGAAATCGAGTTCACTATAGACTTGATTCCCGGGACAGCCCCAGTGTCAGAGAGAGTCTACAGGATGGCACCGTCAGAGTTGGAGATATTATACAAGATGATTGAAGAACTTCGAGCCAAGGGATTCATTCATGCTAGTGGATCGCCTTGGGGAGCCCCGATGCTCCTTGTGAAAAAGAAGGATGGTACGTCCAGGTTATGTGTTGATTATCGTACCTTGAACTCTGTGACAATCAAGAACAGATACCCTCTTCCAAGGATAGATGACTTGTTTGATCAACTCAAGGGGGCTTCAGTATTCTCGAAGATTGATTTGCGCTCAGGTTATCATCAGATCAGAGTCAGAGAGCAGGACATCCCGAAGATACCTTTTAGATCGAGATATGGACATTGGGAGTTCCTTGTTATGCCTTTTGGAGCAACCAATGTGCCGGCCGTATTCATGGACCTCATGAATCGTATCTTCATGCCTTATTTGGATCAGTTCGTGATTGTATTCCTAGACGACATCCTGGTCTACAGCAAGAGTGAGACGGAGCATGAGCAGCATCTCCGTGTGGTTCTTCAGATTCCCAGGGAGCACCAGTTATATGCCAAGTTCAGTAAATAGGAGTTCTGGCTCGATCGTATTTCGTACTTGGGTCATATCATCACTCGATGGAGATTAGAAGTGGATCCCCAAAAGATTGTGGCTATTGAGTCATGGCCAGTACCCAGCACAGTTGCAGAGGTTCGTAGTTTTCTTGGATTGGCCGGCTACTACCGGCGGTTTGTTTCGGATTTTGCTCGAATTTCAGCGCCATTGACGCAGTTGACCTGCAAGGATGCGCAGTTTGCTTGGACGGTAGAGTGTCAGAGTTCTTTTGAGCAGTTGAAGCGAGGCCTGATAACAGCTCCTATTCTCACGCTTCCAGATAGAACCGAAGGATTTTTAGTATATTGTGATGCTTCAGGCAGAGGCCTAGGATGTGTTCTGATGCAGCATGGGAAGGTAATAGCTTATGCATCACGACAACTTCGTGACCATGAGAGGAATTACCCAACCCATGACTTGGAGCTGGCAGCAGTAGTGTTTGTACTTAAGTTGTGGAGGCACTATTTGTATGGAGATAGGGTAGAGATTTTTACCAACCACAAGAGTCTGAAGTATGTTTTCACTCAGAAGGATCTTAACATACGTCAGAGGAGATGGCTGGAGCTTCTTGTGGATTATGATGTCAACTTGCAGTATCATCCTGGGAAGGCCAATGTTGTTGCAGATGCTTTGAGCAGGAGAGCCGAAGTTTATTTCCTAACAGCACAACCAGAGCTGTTAGCAGATCTTCAGAAGATGGGTATAGAAGTTGTTCTCCCTTCTAGTGTAGCCTTGATGGCCAGCATGCAAGTTCACTCTACTATAGTCGAGAGGATCCGGATTGCACAGTCAGCAGATTCCAAGCTTCAGCGACTCAGAGCAGAGTACGAGGCAGGTCAAAGACCAGAGCTATGCATTCATGAGGATGGTACACTTCGACATGGAAAGCGTCTTTGTGTACCCAGTGGAGATATCAGGCAAGAGATCATGTCAGAGGCGCACAGTTCTCAGTATTCCATCATTCTTGGGAGTACGAAGATGTACCGAGATATCCGTCAGCACTTCTGGTGGAATGGCATGAAGCAGAAGATAGCTCGGTTTGTCTCTCGGTGTTTGGTTTGCCAACAAGTCAAGGCTGAACATCAGAGACCGGCTGGACTTCTTCAGCCCTTGTCGATTCTAGAATGGAAGTGGGAGCATGTGACTATGGATTTTGTGACTGGACTACCTAGATCCCCAGCTGGTAGAGATGCTATCTGGGTTATAGTTGATCGGCTCACGAAAGTGGCTCACTTTCTTCCATTCAGAGTTGGTCAGTCGACGGCTCAGCTAGCAGAGATGTACCTCAGGCAGATTGTCAGGTTGCACGGAGTGCCAGTCAGTATCACCTCCGACCGAGATTCCAGATTTACGTCACACTTTTGGCGTAGCTTGCAAGAGAGTTTGGGGACTCGCCTCCAGTTCAGTTCAGTTTATCACCCGCAGACAGATGGTCAGTCGGAGCGCACGATCCAGACTCTTGAAGATATGTTAAGATCATGCACACTTGACTTCGGTGGTTCATGGGAAGATCACTTGCACCTGGTAGAATTCTCGTACAACAACAGTTTCCAGGCCAGTATCCAGATGGCACCGTTCGAGGCACTGTATGGTAGGAAGTGCAGATCCCCGCTAGCCTGGGATGATGTTGGAGAGAGACAAATGCTTGGTCCAGAAATGATCGCTCAGACAGTTGAGGTGGTCAGGAGAGTCCGAGATCATCTTAGAGTTGCCCAAGATCGCCAGCGCCATTGGGCCGATTCTTATCGACGTCCTCTCGAGTTTTCGGTCGGCGATCATGTATTCCTGAGGATTTTGCCTAACCGTGGCGTCATTCGTTTCGGCGTCCGGGAAAAGCTTAGTCCTAGGTATATAGGACCGTTCGACATTCTGGAGCGAGTAGGAGATGTATCCTATCGTCTCGCTCTTCCGCCGTCGCTTAGCGAGGTGCATGACGTGTTCCATGTATCCCAATTACGACGGTATATCCCGGACCCGAGCCACATCCTGGATCATTCAAAATTGGTTGTTGGTACCAACCTTTCGTATGAGGAGAGGCCCGTGTCTATATTGGACCGGAGAGAGAAGATCCTCAAGAACAAGACTATCAAGTTAGTCCGAGTTGCTTGGGGTCATCACTCTTTGGGTGAGTCAAAGTGGGAGTGTGAGGATGATATCCGATCACGATATTCGGACTTGTTTGACTCGTAAGGTATAATGTCTTTCTTATGCCTCATGCCTTCGATTCCTTACTTGAATGAGTGATTGTCTGCATAGTTATAGCTTACATGTGATTAATATAGCTTGCCATTGCTCCTCTAGCCTCTTGATTAAATTCCGAGGACGGAATTCTTTTAAGGTGGGTAGAGTTGTAATGCCTGTGGTTCGTATCACGTATTCTTGGAATACGTGTACATATTTTATTGCATGATTTCCTGGCTTGGCATTTCCTTCTTGGCTTGGTCTATTCCTGGTTCGGGTTGGTTGGTTCGGCTTGGCTTAGTTTTGATTGGGTTCATGATGAACCCAAAGTGAACCCCTACCTTCCACCACCATTTTGTATTTATTAGCCCTCTTTATTCTCTCTCTTCATTTATCATCTTCTTCTTCCTCATTTACTTTCCTATCTACCAAAGAGAGAAGAGAGAGGTCTAGGCAAGTACAACTTGCTTCATGGAGGAACTCCAATTTTATTACTTCATTCTCTTCCTTACTACATTCTAAAGCACTTTAGTACTTGGCATTTTCACTTTCCATGGCTAGATTCTTGTAGATCTATGTTTATTTTATTTTTGGATTTCTTGGATTTTGATCTACTTAATCTTGTTATTTCTATGTTTTGATGGTTCCATGTTGTAGAGAATTTTGTTCTACCCCATTTTGACCTATGGAAGTTCGGATTTGGGCTCCGGATGAAAGTTTTATGAAGCTTGGAAGGCATGGGTTCCTAGTGTTCTTCTCTTCGGAATTTTGGAGAAGAAGAACAGTTCCCTGGCGCATGGCTGTACTTGACCGCATGAGTATTCATGCGGCAAGTCGCCATCAGCCGCATGAGACCCTTGTACTTCTAAACCGCATGGAACTTAGTCCCAGCCGCATGAGGCTGAGTCTCATACTCAGCCGCATGGGCTCATTTCCTATCAGCCGCATGAGTCTACATGGACTTAGTCGCAGGGCTGGGAACGAACTCTTCTCGAACCGCATATGCAACTGTTCCCCCCAGCCGCATAAGCCATCGCATTGATCCAGCCTCATGCGCCCTCACTTCTTCCGGGCCGCATGGGTTTTGCTATGTAAGCCGCATGGACTTGAGTTTGCCATCAGCCGCATGAAGACCCCTTTCTAATTTGAGCCGCCTATGCGCTCACCTCCCTGAACCGCATAAACTCAAGCACTTGCCAGCCGCATTGGCCCTGATCCCCGAGCCGTATGAGAACCCTAGACCCTGGCCGCGTGGACTTCTGAGTCCGGGCCGCATGCGCACCTGTTTCTCGCCAGCCGCATATGGTTCCCTTTTCCCGCAGCCGCATGGGTCGCTTCTTCTCGAGCCGCATGAACTCCACACTTCCGCTGGCCGTATTAGGCCCAACGTCTTGGAGCCGCATGCGCCCTTGCACTTCCAGTCGCATGCGCCCTTGCACTTCCAGCCGTATGTGCCCTTGCACTTCCAGCCGCATGTGCCCTTGCACTTTCAGCCGCATGCACCCCCTTGTCTTGGCCGCATGGGACCCAGTGACCCTGGCCGCATACGCTCTCCTAATTGGGCCGCATGAGTCTACCCTTTCCTGACCGCATATGCTTTGTCCTGAACTTGAAATCTTGAATTCATTTGATATGTTTGGAATTAATAATTGAGCATGACCTGATAGTGACCCGTAGTGGTGCACTCCTGACATAATAACCTAACATGACATGATGGTGGCCCATCGTGGCGCACTCCTGACTAGTACACTTGATATGATAAACCTGACATGATTATCTCGAACAGCTGTTGCGACGGCTACCTGACATGACATAACCTGTATAATTAATCTGGACACCGTGGGCGATTGTGCTTGTACAAATAAACCACTCTTATCTTGCATCATGTCTAGGAGGGGACTCCTGAGTACCACGGTCAGGAGTACCTACTAAAATGGACTAAGGCTAATATAACTAGATTAATACATTAGTCATGAAGAGATCTCCCAGCTACTGGCAATCCCGTTACCTGGACACGCCTTGGGATCTGTAGCCTGCCGTCGAGTAGGGCACATTTCCAGCACACTGTCATGTGTTGCACCCTTCAAGCTACCTAAGGGTACATTCGTTTCCTGGACGATGTACCCACCTGAATTCAACTCTAATCTTTTAACCCGGATAACCTGGATGGTCTGCAGGGCTTGTGGCTGTGGAATAATCTCACTGCATCTTGTTAGTAATTAGGCTTGTGACAACCCTAGTTAGTTAAAGTATCAAGCCGTAATTCTTGCTTGGCCGTGAAGTGATTGGATGGAGTCTAACCAGTCTAGTCTTGCCCTGATCCTGTTCCAGATTATTGAATGACCAGAATGCTTGTAATTATTTTACCGATAAATGGTGAGAATTCCAAGTTCTGTTCAGACGAAGGGTTACAACCCCGGTCCTCGTTTGGTTTACGGGTTGTAACCTGGTTCTCTGAATAGTCCCATGGTTATCTCGTCGTATATCATCCTGATGTATTTCCTTAATTCCAGTTCTTACTTTTATTTATAACTTGTGCTGATTGCTGGTTTTAGTTCCTAAGTGAAGCTTCCTTTGTGGCACTTGCTTTTTCTGGGATCTGACCCAGCTGGTTTTGTATGGCCAGATTTCGGAGCAGCTCCAGAGGATCTACCGACTTTCCAGCCAGATGGTGGCCACTAGACGGAACCCTGGCAACGAGTGGGTTTATTTTTGATCTCCCACTTTATTGTAAAATATTCTTTTGAGACGTTTAGCCGACGAGCACCTGTTTAGCTCGATTGTACTTTACTTACTGTCTGCCTACGGGCTGTAACATGATTGACAGATCCTAGGGTTGATCATGTATGACTAAACTCTTGCTTGTCCTCACATTTTGTAACGACTAGCTTCATGATCAGCTGAATATGTAATATTTGGGACGCCTTATTATTGTATATTTAATGATCATACATCTTGTAACATTTACTTACTTGCTTGTGATTGAGACACTAGGCTTGTTCATGACCATAGGAGACTGTTGACTTGTAGTAAACCCTCATGTATCTAGACAGCCGTGACCGTATAGCGAGATGGAATTCATTTCAATATACGTAGCTGGATATGTCTGCCCCTGCTCTCCAGTATTCTGGTTCTAGGGCGTGACAGCGGCTAATGGTCTGGCTGAAGCATTCAACAAAACAATCATCAAGCTTCTCAAGAAATTCGTGTCATCAAACAAACGCGATCGAAATGAAAAGCTCGGCGAATACTTATGGGCGTACCGCACTACAGTACGGACGGCCACTAGGAACACGTCATTCTCTCTAGTATGTAGAAGTAAGGTGGTTCTCCCATTAGAGACTCAAAACCCTTCACTCCGCGTCGCTCTCGCCTACCGACTGACAACAGATGATAATCACCATCGCCGACAGCAAGAGTTGAAAGCCCTAGACGAGAAGTGCATGTTAGCTCAACAACGAATCGAGCTGTACCAAGCCCGTATCTCCGGAACCTTCAACAAGAAGGTTAAAATCAGAACATTCCAAGTGAACGATCTCGTTCTGGCAGTTCGGAGGCCGATGGTTATGACTCACAAAACCGCCGGCAAGTTCCAGCCAAAGTGGGAAGGTCTGTTCATCATCGATGTTGTATTCTCCAATGGAGCTTACCGCCTCGCAAAATAAAATGGAGACTTGCTCATGTTGTCCATCAACGGCAAGTTCCTAAAAAAGTATTATGTCTGAAAGGACATTCTCCAAATCTTTTAGATTGCTGAGTTACGTACCCCTGGTACCGTTGAACTCACATTTTGACTACAAATTTCCCAGAATGACGAGTTATGTACCCTGTGGTACCACTGAACTCATATTCCGACTACAAATTCCCACAAGATTGTCTAGTTACGTACCCCCTGGTACCGCTGAACTCACATTCCAAAACCAAATATTCCTGAATGTCGAGTTACGTACCCCCTGGTACCGCTGAACTCACATTCCAAATCCAAATATCCCTGATTGATGGGTTATGTACCCCCTGGTACCGCTGAACTCACATCCCGACTTCAAATCTCCAGATTATCAAGTTACGTACCCGCAGGCACCACTGAACTTACATTATGATCCCAAATCTCCAGATTGTCGAGTTATGCACCCGCAAGCACCGCTAAACTCACACTCTGGACACTATAGATAAATCTATATCGCCTCTCTTAGGTAGTAAGTCATGTTTGATCATACCTCTGAACTTTCCTCCTAAAAGAGCTCCCTCTTTATGATCCAATACCCGCACTTCCAGTGCACAAAAAGGGTAACAGATCCACAAATTTCCCGAAATAACCACGTCGATGTTACCTCTGAGTTGTTTCCTTTTCATCAAAAACAAACCGCCCCTCATATAGAACTTCTACGTCCTTATTACCTCTGAGTCGTTCTATGTATCCCTTCATGGAGCCCCCTCCTGCCATGTCCTCATTACCTCTGAGTGGGAAGGATCTATCGAAAAACCCTCATATTTATCATGTCCTCATTACCTCTGAGTAAGTATTCTGGTTCTCTCTCGACTTATTATCCGTACCAAAAAAACACCCCCCAGGGTACGTCAAGGATAATAGGCCCACAAATGTCCTCTGTTGACCACAAATGTCCACAGCTAACCACAAATGCTGTACTAAGTTTCCTAGTACATACCCCTCATTTCTCATCATACCCCGGGGGCCCAGCTGCTCTATGGTATTCTTTCTCCTGATACCAGGAATGTCCATAGCCACCTTACTATGGAATTGTTCCAAGTATCCCCATCAACTTGTTATCTGTACGTAAAACTAAGGTATATCCAGGGTAACAAGTCCACAAACAGTCCCCCAGTGGGGCCAATACCACACCACTACAAACACAATAAGCAGTACAAACGAAGGGTAGAATAAAGCATACTCTTTTATTTGAAAGACAAAAGTTCTACATGTTCTGGGGACCACGTCCTCCTCAAGAAAGGAAAGCAACAAAAACAAAAAGAAGGAAATAAGTCGACTATTGTTCGACGATACATAATGCCCTGAGACGGTCCCTCAACAAGGCAGTCGACCGCTGAATCCTCTGTTTGGCCCGACGCTCAGCCTCCTGAGTCAGCAGCGTCGTATCTTCCAAGGGCGCGTAAGCCCGCCAGCCATCCTCCAACAACGCTCCTTGCTCTCGACGGTGCACGAAAGCTGCGACATCACCGAGCGTAAAAGGCTATGGGACACCCTCTCCACAAACCCTCTTATTTATAGGCAGACAAAAGAGGGGGGACTCATGAACCGACGGACGCTTCGATCCGCGTGCTGCATAAAAACAAAACTAACCCTTCGTTCATCGAGAAAAATCCAGATATTTAAAATCGACCCTTGGGATCCTGCCCTAAAAGGCGGCTTTAAATCTGAAGCAAATCAAGAGCAATTAATGAGATGCACACGTGGCAGGGAGTCTATGCGGCCAGACAGTCTATGCGGCCAGAAATAACCCATGCGGCTAGGAAGGCCATGCAGTTAAAAAGTCCATGCGGCCAGAACATCCTATGCGGCTAGAATACTCTATGCGGCCAGAAGAGCCTATATATAGCCATGCTTCTTATTCAAAGTATTTCAATTTTTTAAATTGAAAACTTTGAAGGGGGTCTTGTAGAAGCATGAAAAATGACAAGAAAAGCCCATACGGCTCCAAACAGAAGGAGCCTCATGCGGCTCGGGAATCCTTCAGAACTTTATGCGGCTCGGAACTCCCCAACAGCTCCATACGGCTCGGGAAAAGACACGCGACCCACTTTTACTCCCAATTAATTGCTCTGACGATAGCTCTGATGCAATGAATGACAGCTCTGACACAATGAATGACAGCTCTGACATAAAAGCTGGAATGATGATGGCATGCTCCTTGGGAAAAGAAGAAAATCTTTCTAGCAGGATCCGTCAAGTCCCAAGCACCCCTATGCGGCTGCTCGCTCCATACGGCTACCATCCCTATGCGGCTGTCAATTCTCATGCGGCTACCATCCCTATGCGGCTGTCAATTTTTATGCGGCTACTCACTTAATGCGGCTGCCCACTTCATGCGGATGCCCACTTCATGCGGCTGCGTCCTTCATGCGGCTGCTTCTTTCATACGGCTGCCCACTTCATGCGACTGCGTCCTTCATGCAGCTGCTTCTTTCATACGGCTGCCTACTTCATGCGGCCGTGCCCTTTATGCGGATGCCCCTTTCATGCGGCTGCCCGCTTCATGCGGCTGCCTCCTTCATGCGGTCGCCTCCTTCATGAAGCTGCTGCCACCATGCGGCGGTTACCTTCATGCAGCTAGAACTTGGGAGTCACCCGTATCGGTTCACTTAGACAACACTCATGCGGCTCTGCCAGACGCCCCTTTCATGACGGTTGAGACACGTGGCAATCCTCATGACAAGTTGAGACACGTGGGTGTCTTATCCCCTCGAAGTTATGGCTGCTCGCAAATCCTGACAACCAGATTTAGTGCAATCACCATTATTACTCAAATCAAATCAGATTTGTTGTGATTAAGTAAATAGGACACGTGGCGGGAGATCCGAGCTTATCATAACAGATTATGAGGATTCATTGCAATCAGCATTAGTTGCCCATACAGATTTAGCGCAATCAAGAATCAATTGCCCAGATGTAATACAATCAAAATTAGTGGCCCAGATGATTGGTCGCTGACTTTTCAAAGAGGGAATCATTGCAAACCCTAATGATCACACCCCACTCCTATAAATAGCAAGGTGCCATTCCCTTACAGAAGGATCGGATCCAAAGAAACAAAGAAAAAGAATATAGCAAGGTGCCATTTTCTTGCAAAAGAGATCCTCTTCACCCGGCTGGACACACAGAGAAACAAAAAGGTGCGCACAGAAGAGTCTTCCCATCCAGAGAGCATTTCTTCATCAGAGCCAAGGCTACGTCTGATCGTCCAAGGAGTAAGGCACAACGGCCGTCGCTTTCCCGAGCCTCTACCGTCACCCTCCAGAATTAAAACTAAACAATCGTACTTAAACTGTTGTACCTAGGTTTTCGTCCCTAGGCTTTCTTTGTACGAGCAAGTTTGTGTTGTGAAGTAAAAGTCCAGTCCTCCCATATAAATTATTCTGTTCTTTTATAATCAATGGCAAACAAAGATACATCTAACAAACCTTACCAAACACTATCTAAAGCAAGTGAATATGACTAGTATACTAATTAGAGCCTATTTACTGTAAATCATAGCTATTATAATGTGTTGTGAGGAATATGATGTACATCACAAGTGTCAAAGAGAAACCCCCAAAATCACTCCGTATCATGGCGTATCATGATCTAATTACTCGTATCCAATTGTAGACATGTATTTAGCCACAAACAACCAATCTAATGTCAATTTAATCAAATTGACAATTGACAAGCACTTAGTGCACCAATCTTAAATTTACTCTAAATTGGGTACAAAACTCAATGTAACATTCACAGTAGCGGTCACTATAAGCTAATTCTTCTTTCTATAGGTAGTCCTAGTCCCTGGGTGGGTTTCTAAAGATCAAATTTAACAATTAGAGTTTAAATAAAGGAGAAATTAAGATCTATACCAATTGGGAGATGGATTCTCAATACGAAGTCCAACGGACACACTTAGGATACAACCTCCTTGCCAAATCCTTTCTCTCCAATTCTTCTTGCAACCCAAACTTCTAGACTTCTTAAATGATGAATACGGAAGGAACTGAGAGTGATTTGATTAGAAATTGATGGAGGGATAGATCAATTTGGGGAAGAACACCAAATTGGGAAAATTGAGCACAAATAAAGAAGAGAAGGAAGCTCCTCCTGCTTCAATATGGGTGGACCACTCTTCCCCCCTCCAAGCAATGTACAATGACAAGAGTGCCCCCGTTGAGTTCTTCTGAAAGGTATTTAATTAGTGGTATGCTTCTATTCATAATGAAGGGATTAAACTAATGTCTAATTAATAAAGGGAATGACTAAATTGTCCTAAATGTTATTAGTCTAAAGTGTTGGTTCAAGGGTCATGTCAAGTCCAATTGGGTCCATTAATATTCGTCTAATAAATATTATAGTCCACTAACCAATAAATAACTAACACCATAAATAAATATAAAAATATGCACAATATATGAATAGTATAAAATGACAAAATATCCCTTATCTAGAAATGTGGTAGTGATACTTTAGCATTTTGTACGTAACTTGTTACGTCCCTCTGAGGACCTGATGATCTCTCCAGGTAGTCGACTGAGATGAGTCAGCTTGCTGATCATGATGATATTGCTATTTCTAATTCAGGCATCTTTTATGATTACATATTTATCTCCATTTACTTGCATTCTACTTGTTAGCCTAGTATTTGTAGACTCATATTATTTTCTTCGAGTCTATTCGGACAAGTGTAGCATCGGATGCATACCATAATATATATATATATATATATATATATATATATATATATATATATATATATATATCCTCCGGGCTGGCCTCCTCCGCCGGAGCCTTCTTGACTCCAGTCAGCGCGCTAGGGGGGGGAGGGGCCGAGGCTCCCTCGAGCCGAGCGCCCCCCCCTTCCTCGGGCAGAGTACCCCCCCTCCCCCTCGGGATGGGTGCACCCACTCCACCCTCTCAAGCAGTCCACCCGCTCCATCAGGCAGTGTTTCCCCACCCCCCCTCGAGCTGAGCACCCCCACCCATTTTTTCATAATTTCAATTTTTGAAATTTTGAAAATTTTCAAAATTTCGGTTTTCGTAATTTCGAAATCTTTTAAAAATTCATAGAAATGCTTTGAGATTTGAAAATTTGGACTTTCGAAATTTTTGAAATTTTGAATTTCATCCTTTTCAATTTCTTACCTTTCTTATATATATATATATATATATATATATATATATATACACACACACACACACTTGTCTTCTATATTGTTGTGGATTGAGACTTAAAGATATTATTGAGTTATATATATAGCTGGATGTTACTGTACACCTTATACGTATTCGAGCTAGGCTAGAGTCCACTTGATACGTAGCTGGAATCTTAACGCATTCCTCGTCCTATGTATTTTGGGACTATGGTGTTACATGTTATTGTGCTGGCCCATGTAGGTCTGAGCATATTGTCTCGATTACATTACTGTACCGAAGGAGCCTGCAATAGGAAATTGTATTAGGTTCCTAATCCATAATTGCTTTGAAAATTCTTTTTATTTCATCAATCGCCCTTGGAAGTGGGAAATTGTATTCGATTAACTTTCTTGAACTCTTTACCATTAGTTCTCTTATTTCCCTATTTTTGAAGGACAAATACTCGTGCTTGATGAACCTTTGAATTTTATATTATCATTAGATAAAAGGTAGTTCATAGAGTATTAAAAAAAATGAATTAGTTATTTTAGGTAATAAGGGTTTAGATGTACGTTTCAATTAGATAGATCGAGTAGATAAGACTAGCAAAACAAAATTCTTATAGGCGATTTAACCCTAATAAGAGACTCTAGTATCAATGGACTACAACCATTCTACTATTCACATATGGTGGATAGAGACGGATTTTGGTACCTATATAGATAGAGATGGGGTAGAGGTGTAGCACAGTTTAATTGTGAATTTGTAAGGAAGAGAAGTTATGTTTCTCAATCATAATAATTGAAGTGAATGGGATAATATATAGTAGAATTTTTGAGTTAGATGTGGTTCCCTAATTAGAATGTGATCAACCATACGAAAGACTATAGTTGAAAGGATTCAGAAGTCTTGTTATGAATATGATAAGTCTATAAGCACTAACTTCAGATGGATATAAATCCTCATGAAAATTTATGGTTGCATTGAGGTTGAGGAATTTTTACTTGAAAGATATATAAATCATGATAGTACGTATATGTTAGGAAATGAAGTTACCTTGGACAGTTGCCTAAAGGATCTTTACTAGGAAGATTTCTATTAAAGGAATATATCGAAATGATACGTGATGATAGGTTGCACCATAGTATCGATCTAGGAATATTTGGTGTACAGTGGATACGATGGTGTTAGACTAGACAAACATCTATTAATAGTGGGGATAGACTTGAATTGACTTATTAACAACCAAGGACTAGAAGAATGACCGATAGATAAATTTGCCAAGGCATTGTATATGTAAGTACTGCTTAGCATTAACTTTCATCTTTACCTAGCAGATAGGGATAGAATGGGTAGACATGTTTGTACGTAACATATAGCTTCCTATAGACTTGAAAGGGGGAATTTTTAATCAAACTATTAACGAGATTTGATAACATTAGAAGTATAACATAGATAATAAGGATTGATTTCGATATTCCTAATTTTTGTGGTTAGACCTAACAATGGATTTAAGAGTAGAGTTAGAAATCTTACCTTAAGTAGACTAGTAAGCCATAGATATGATAAAATCTTTTATCGATACATGTTGGGTAGGAACCCCAAAGGACTTGTATTTACGACAATTATGTTGGAATAAGATATACATGAGGGTATAAAAGGAAAGAATCATAGGGGCAGTACTTTGTATAGGTTGAATAATTAAAGATGATTAAGGATGGCCAGGACTTAGCAGACTGAATTCTTAGTGCGTAATCCCATGTTGCCAGAAAAAATGATTAGAGAAAACGTAGGCCACAAAAATAGGTAAATTGGTTGGAGGCGAGATATATGACCTTTAAGTTATCATAAGTTAGATCATGACTTTAAAGATTAGCTACTCTCATTCTTAGGGTACCTTGATAGATACTCTATACTTTAACATGAGTTGGTGTTCATCATCCACAGACTGATTAATCATTTAAAGCCCAAGATTGTTCTAGTGACTGAGGTATAGCTCGCCATCGACTTGTTCGACCAACTGATAAGAGCAAAAGTTTTTTTTTAAGATTGACTTGCGCTTGGGATACCATTAGATGAAGGTGTCGAGAAAGAATATTCCAAGGACATCGTGTGGTTGACTATTTCGAGATCGTATGGTTGACTTGCACTATTCACCTGTACTATTCCAAGGTGATGCATTTAGACTAACAAATTCACCTGCACTATTTATCACTTAGATGAACATGATATTCCACTAGTACCTGGACCAGTTGTGTCATTTTTGGCTATATTTGTCGTAGAATGGAAGCTATATTGATAGGATATTTCATAGGAGGGTGATTATCTATGGTATGTATGAGTAGGATAGAACATATCTACTAGAAAGACCAACTCGAACAGACTGACATTTTATTTTATAGGAGTTTAGTTGGAAGGAAATCCTTTTTGATCGATAAATGGGCATTCCTATTAGTGTAACACCCACTTTTCAAAAATGAGGATAATTTGAACTTTTGTAAAAGTTTATTATTTAATAATAGAATTTATGATTTATGGAAATTTTTAACTAATTTAATAATATTTAAATTTGGTGAATTATAATTTTGATGTGTTAGCTAGTGAACCCTAGAACTGTTGAGCCTAGAGATTAACCATGACCATGGGGACCTAACCATATGATTAGAATGACTATTTACAACTTTTTAGGCTAAGGGTATTTTGGTCATTTTGTGACTTTTGAATTATTAGAATTTTGATTAACTGGTGAATTTTAGATTATTTTAATAATATTTAAATTAATGTATTATAGTTTTGGTCATGTTTCATATTTTAATACTTTAGGAAAATTTTATATTTTTGATATTATTTTTATTGGATTTGTTTAGTCGGGTTTGAGTTTCGTCTCGTTCCGACTTGTATTGTGACCCGGGTAGCTTAAACTCTAGATGGGACCCAATATTAAGTTAAGCATGGCTCACAAGACCTAACATTTAAGTTAGTTAATTAAATTAATTTTTGTCATGTTAGAATGGTTAAGTTAGAGACTCAAAACTAGATCATTTTGACCCCAAACTTGAACCTAGTCTAGACTTAACCATATGAGACTATAGAGGGGCAATTAGGACATTTCCCATTAGCCCTAATGGACACTTTATGGCAGCCACCTTTAGGAGAGAATGACTCATTTCATTGATTACAATCTTGCCTCTTTTATTTTCCTTTTGTTCTTCCCCAATTTTAGAGAGCCTTCCCATTGATTTGATCTCCAAATCAAATCATTCCTTCACCAAACTTTCCCTCAATCATTCCCATTCTCCAAAGGAAGGGTGCTACCAAGGATTTAAAGAGAAGTGCAAGGAGGAGTGTCCACTTTGAGGGATCTTTGTATCGGAGCCGTGTCATAAAGGATTTCATTAGGATTCGACTCCCAATAGGTAAAACCCATCCTCTAAATCGATTTCCTTTGCATATAAATTAGTTTTGAATCCATAGGATCCATCCTCATGCATGTGTCCCATTTATATTCAAATTTGAGGCCATTTGGAGCTCTCTTGAGGATTTTTGATATGTGTCTTGTGTCCTACTAGATAGATCCCAAATTAGGACACCCCATGTGTATGTATGTATGATAATAGTTTAAATAGATATTTAAATTCAGTTTTATAATAGTTAGAGAGTGGATTGATCTTATTTAGGATGGTTAGAATGAGTTTCATTTGGATACCTATGTTTGTATCCAAGTATCTTGGCCTATATGTGTTCTTTTGTCAAATTCGTCATAATTTTCATCCACGTTTTTATTAACCAAAGCAACTTAGAAATGTCATAACTTTTAGCTTAGAACTCCGATTTATCTCCCATTTTTTTAAAAGAACTGTATCGAACTTAGCTTTCCAAATATATATTTTATTAAGCCAAATTCTTTCTGTAACTTCCTGTAGAATTATTTGAGTGTCAGCAGTATGAAAGACGAACGTGTTTCGGTATTTTCACGATTTCAGGAGCTTCCGGACACGAAAATGCGATCCGTTTGAAGTTTTTGAAAGCTAACACGAAGGGATACAACATACATTAATCTTAGAATTTAGTAGAGGCCCAATTGGTACAGTATTAGTTTTAAGTAGAAGAGTGACTATACGATATATATGCATTTTGTGTAACCTATGAGCCTACGTAGTATGGGTATTAAATGAATATAGAGTATGTAATGCATGATATGTTAGATGAATAAAATGATATATACGATATATATTCTCTTTACATTAATGTATATATATTTTTGAATGCAAGCATGTTGGAATGCAATTAATATAATGTATGTAAGCAATGCATAAATACATGAATGAAAGAATGATATACAATGTATGCATGAAAGTATATAATGAATGCAAGATATGAATGCAAGGTATATGTAATGATAGATATGAATGCATAATGTATAAATATTGTAATGCAATATATAATGATAGCATGTATGGTAATGTAGAATATATGATGCAAGCATGTATATGTCCACTGTTTTTCCTTTTCCTTACATTTTCCTTCCCTTCCCTTTCCATTTCAGTTTTTCTCCTTTTTTTTCCTCTTCTATTTTTACATGTTATATACAATGTATATAATGTATAGATGCATGTAAGTATGTAATATGCATGAATGAATGTCATATATGAATGAATGAATCAATCAAAGGTATAAGTAAAATATAATACATTGTAATGAATGTTAACATATATAATGTATAAAAGTATGTATGTAAATGTGCATGAATGTATATATCTATGTAACTATGTAAATATGCATGATGTAACATATGTCTATATAAATAAATATGTATGTAATGTGGATATGCATGTACGTATGAAGGTATGTATTTATATATATTATCTATTTTATATTATGCATTGTTGTGGTTCACATTGTCTTGTGATTGTGTGAGTGCTAGCCTAGGCTTGGTTAGGCCTAGTGAGACTTGTTAGACTTGTTGGGCTAGGACTTAACCTAGTTGACCTAATTTGACTAGTGTGGTTGACTAGAGTTGACAAAGTGTTGACTTTAGTCTAATTTGACCTAGACAGCATGCAAATGTATTGTACATTTCATTTATTATCTCTCGTATACATCTTGACCTGTGTTGCTCTAAATAGGACTCTGTGGCTTCAGTTTGGACCTCTGTACCTATCAGCTGTTTAGGTTATCAGGCGAGTACATTCTCTGATAGTTCTCTCATTTAATTATCAATTATTGTACTTCAGTTATAGTTAGTTTTATGTGATTCTCTGTTACAACACGTATGGATATTTCTGAATTCATGTTTGCGACACACATACCAAACTTATCTAGCCTCTATTACTGGAATCATTCTGGAATCTATTTTTGGAACTATCATATTTTGGTTGGACTCATCTTGATTCTCGTGTCAAATTCTAGATTCATTTGTATTGCGGGGCGGGGAAATATTGAGTAAGACATGTAGACATATCCCAAATCTGGAATCTTCCAACTGAAATCTACTGGAAGTATAGCCATCTCTCGTCTGATCAGTGAGAGATGTGCCTGATTACCTACAGTCGTTTACATGTCTATCTCAGTATTTTAAGAGACACTATTAGAGTATAGCTGGTCCACCTGGATTCTTGATCACTACCTATAATCATCTTGTACTGGATTCATCTTGTATTAGATTCATCTCGTACTGGACTTATAGTAGTTTTACACTTATTTTGTATTTATTGTCTGGACTTATTTTGTTACTTCAGTTCAGCTAGATTTATTTTACAGTCTTCATTGCTATCATTCTTCTCTTGTTTTAGTTACTTTACTTTTCTTGTATCTTACTGCTTCTCTATACTATCACCTAAAAATAAACTGCCATATTCATCAATAAAACTGTCTATAACTGCTTTATAGTTCTCTGTCATTTACTTGGGTTTTCTAGATGAGATTGTGCTCGTTTCTGTCCTGACTGGACCTGTTGATAAATTTTACAGATAGCTTGGAGGTTTTCTGCTATCCTAGAGGAGACATAGTAGAGGTTGTATAGATAGTTATTTTAGTTGTCTTGAGTTGTATTTACTTTATGGATTACTGTATTGAGATTTGAGATGTTTTCTGGGTTTGTATATCTTAGACACTTAGACTTCTATCTGCGGTATCTCTTTGTGGATTTCATATTTTATCTATCTTTTATCATGCTCTACCTTAGATGTGATTGAGACTTATTTGCTATGTCACCTCCATTCGAAGTGTATATACTGTACATGTACCGTTATATTGTTAGATGTTTGACCTAGGACAGCGTTCCACCGCCGACACTGCGGCGTAGGCTGGGCGTTGTTACGCGCTCGTACCCTCACAGTGAGTGCGGGTCGTGACACGTTTTTAGTGGTGGCCCATGTAGGTCGAGTTTGTGTAGTGGTATTCGAACTAGAGTACCACTACAGCCTGTAGTAGGATTAGGATATATTTTTGAAGGTACTCAATCACAGTTAGGATCCCTTGAGAGATTCCTGGGATGACCCTTGAGAATCTCATTATAAAATATCTCGAAATTTGATTCTAATAGTTTATATTTATCTTTCTTGGTTAGTTAATGAATTTGATTTTTGGGTATCCATTGTTGATTTAATTTAATTTTTGTCAAGATGAAATTATATGGGCTAGGTCATCTAAGTTATGGAATCTAGTCTTCTACAGTCACATTAGCCAGCATGGTGAGGACATATTGTCTGACTTTGGATATATTTCTCGGGTGTGGGAATTTAAGATTTTCGCAGCCAAGCTAGCGGCATCGCAAAAATTTTAAATACCATGATTCTAGAGGTATGTGCCTAAGTCGAGGACTTTGTGATTATCGTAGCCTTGCTTACTAGTATGACGAGGATTTAGAGTACCATAATTTTGGATAGACGTATATGATTATTAGATTGTATCTTAAATGTTCTTGAACATATTTTCTCTACTTTTGTTTCAGTCATTCTCAAAAAAAAATTATTGTTTTTTTGTTTGTTTTGCTTCTCATTATTTAACTAAAGAGTAGCTTTAGCTGTATTATAAATCTTGTGTAACTTCTTACTATGAATTTCTTCTTAATACAATGAATATATGATTTTCCTGGACCTTATCTTGGATTTGATATTATAGCTCTGGTTTCAAAGTGGTTCTTCTTTTAAACAGATAAGCAGAACAGATTTTATCGTTATTTTCTTCTTGCTATTATTCTTGTATTAAATAATAATAATAATAATAATAAAACTGTCTTGATTACATCAATCACCTACTTGCAATCTTGGTAGGAATCTAAATGTTGGTCTTGATATGGAATTTGATTTTTATATTAGGACATGAGAATATATATATAGCGGATACAGACACTTTGTCTGACACGTATGCATGCTACACTTTGATTACCAACCCATCTAAATACATATTAATATGTTGTTGATGTTAAATTCTCAAAACCCCAATATCTCTGACACAATACAGTATCAGAGAATAGTTCTCAATTTTTTTTCCAGTTTAAATTCGTAAATTAAATATAAATTTTATATTATTAGTTGTTGTTTACATCACTGCACATGTATGTTATATACATGGTTTCAATTCTTAAAGAAATTGGTTAGGTTTTGTGTTTGAATTTGTCAAATCTGAGACCGTGTGCATATTAACCCTTAATACTGGATTCCAAATGTTTAGTTCAATTTGTCGTTTTTTTAATGTAATATTTTGAGGTATATACATTGTTGAATGTATGGATAGTATGTTAGGATTTTATCTCTATCATGTTAGGATGTGTTGGGAGCATTGAGTTGGTTGTGATGTTTTAAACCCCTAAAATCTAAAACTGCATTATGTTAATATTACACTGGTTTAAATGTTAGCTTATTTCAGATTCTTGTATGTAAATGCTGAACTAAAACTGGATTTAACCTTTCAATACTAAGCTATAACCCTGTACAAGGACACATGCACCCTAACTTAGTATACACTGCCATATAAACCTAACCCTTCCTCTCTATGTCATGTTCATATATCTATATAGATATATATAGAGTTTATGCATACATGTTATAATGTATGTATATACATAACTAAATCTCTACCTCTTTACATATATATATATATATATATATATATATATATATATATATATATATATATATATATATGTATATATATATGTATATGTATATATATATAGTTAGCCATGCATGCTATGAGTAAATAGGTTGTGCATTGTAGATTGTTAACCAATATGCCATGAGTAGTGTAACTGGATAGCTATTGTTTTGAAACCCAAATCCTCATATACACTTTCATGTATATTTCACATACACACACGTCTACTATCTAACCCTATGAACATGTCCACATACACCCATACACACACTAACCACATAACCTTTATATAATACTAGCTTTTCCCTCTCTAACGCTCTCTCTCTCTCTCTCTATATATATATATATATATATATATATATATATATATATATATATATATATATATATATATATATATTGTGATTGGATTTCAATGCAATGGACTTTCATTCTTTAACTTTTGATTTTGATTTTTCTTTGAATAGTACCCCTTTATAGATAATTGGTAGTTATCTTATTTTATTTTCTGATAAGTACCAGTTTTTATATAGGATGGTAGACTGCCTTATAGTTTTGATGATTTGTTATTTCTGTATCTTTTCCAGTTTAACACCCCCGATTGCTTGTATGTTTGATACCCTATGACCCTTTTGGTTAGCATGACTAGTATACCTAGATGAGACTTTCACTACCACCATATGCCATGACCCTGTATGCCATCCTTTTTAATCGTATGATTTAGGTAAGTTCTGAGACCATGATTGTTGGGGATGAGACTCTAGAAAAAGTACGACCATCTTAATTTCGAGGACGAAATTTTCTAAGGAGGGTATACTTGTAACACCCACTTTTCAAAAATGAGGGTAATTTTGAACTTTTGTAAAAGTTTATTATTTAATAATAGGATTTATGATTTATGGGAATTTTTAATTAATTTAATACTATTTAAAATTGGTGAATTATAATTTTGATGTGTTAGCTAGTGAACCCTAGAACTGTTGATCCTAGAGATTAAACATGACCATGGGGACCTAACCATGTGATTAGAATGACTATTTACAACTTTTTAGGCTAAGGGTATTTTGGTCATTTTGTGACTTTTGAATTATTTAGGATTTTGATTAATTGATGAATTTTAGATTATTTTAATAATATTTAAATTGATGTATTATAATTTTGGTCATTTTTCATATTTTAATATTTTGGGAAATTTTAATATTTTTGATATTATTTTTATTGGATTTGTTTAGTCGGGTTTGAGTTTCGTCTCGTTCCGACTTGTATTGTGACTCGGGTAGCTTAAACTCTAGATGGGACCCAATATTAAGTTAAGCATGGCTCACAAGACCCAACATTTAAGTTAGTTAATTAAATTAATTTTTATCATGTTAGAATGGTTAAGTTAGAGACTCAAAACTAGATCATTTTGACCCCAAACTTGAACCTAGTCTAGACTTGACCATATGAGACTAGAGAGGTGCAATTAGGATATTTCCTATTAGCCCTAATGGACACTTTATGGCAGCCACCTTTAGGAGAGAATGACTCATTTCATTCATTACAATCTTGCCTCTTTTATTTTCCTTTTGTTCTTCCCCAATTTTAGAGAGCCTTCCCATTGATTTGATCTCCAAATCAAATCATTCCTTCACCAAACCTTCCCTCCATCATTCCCATTCTCCAAGGGAAGGGTGCTACCAAGGATTGGAAGAGGAGTGTAAGGAGGAGTGTCCACTTTGAGGGATCTTCGTATCGGAGCCGTGTCCTAAAGGATTACATTGGGATTCCACTCCCAATAGGTAAAACCCATCCTCTAAATTGATTTTCTTTGTATATAAATTAGTTTTGAATCCGTAGGATCCATCCTCATGCATGTGTCCCATTTAGATTCCAATTTGAGGCCATTTGGAGCTCTCTTGAGGATTTTAGATATGTGTCTTGTGTCCTACTTGATAGATCCCAAATTAGGACACCCCATGTGCATGTATGTATGATAATAGTTTAAATAGATATTTAAATTCAGTTTTATAATGGTTAGAGAGTGGATTGATCTTAGTTAGAATGGTTAGAATGAGTTTCATTTGGATACCTATGTTTGTATCCAAGTATCTTGGCCTATATGTGTTCTTTTGTCAAATTCGTCATAATTTTCTTCCACGTTTTTATTAACCAAAGCAACTTAGAAATGTCATAACTTTTAGCTGAGGACTCCGATTTATCGCCCGTTTTTTTAAAAGAACCGTATCGAAGTTAGATTTCCAAATATATATTTTAATAAGCCAAATTCTTTCCGTAACTTTTTGTAGAATTATTTGAATGTCAGTTGTACTAAAGACGAACGTGTTTCGGTATTTTCGCGATTTCAGGAGCTTCCAGACTCGAAAATGTGATCTGTTTGAAGTTTCGGAAAGCTAACACGAAGGGCTACAACATACATTAATCCTAGAATTTAGTAGAGGCCCAATTGGTACAGTATTAGTTTTAAGTAGAAGAGTAACTATACGATATATATATTTTGTGTAACCTATGAGCCTATGTAGTATGGGTATTAAATGAATATAGAGTATGTAATGCATGATATGTTAGATGAATAAAATGATGTATATATATGATATATATTCTCTTTACATTAATGTATATATATGGTTGAATGCAAGCATGTAGGAATGCAATTAATATAATGTATGTAAGCAATGCATAAATGCATGAATGAAAGAATGATATACAATGTATGCATGAAAGTATATAATGAATGCTAGATATGAATGCAAGGTATATATGTAATGATCGATATGAATGCATAATGTATAAATATTGTAATCCAATATATAATGATAGCATGTATGGTAATATAGAATATATGATGCAAGCATGTATATGTCCACTGTTTTCCCTTTTCCTTACATTTTTCTTCCCTTTCCTTTCCATTTCAGTTTTTCCCTTTTTTTTCCTCTTCTATTTTTACATGTTATATACAATGTATATAATGTATAGATGCATGTAAGTATGTACTATGCATGAATGAATGTCATATATGAATGAATGAATCAATCAAAGGTATAAGTAAAATATAATGCATTGTAATGAATGTTAACATATATAATGTATAAAAGTATGTAAATGTGCATGAATGTATATATCTATGTAACTATGTAAATATGCATGATGTAACATATGCCTATATAAATAAATATGTATGTAATGTGGATATGCATGTATGTATGAAGGTATGTATTTATATATATTATCTATTTTATATTATGCATTGTTGTGGTTCACATTGTCTTGTGATTGTGTGAGTGCTAGCCTAGGCTTGGTTAGGCCTAGTGAGACTTGTTAGACTTATTGGGCTATGACTTAACCTAGTTGACCTAATTTGACTAGTGTGGTTGACTAGAGTTGACCAAGTGTTGAATTTAGTCTAGTTTGACCTAGACAGCATGCAGATGCATTATACATTTTATTTATCATCTCTCGTATACATCTTGACCTGTGTTGCTCTAAATAGGACTCTGTGGCTTCAGTTTGGACCTCTATACCTATCAGCTGTTCGGGTTATCAGGCGAGTACATTCTCTGATAGTTCTCTCATTTAATTGTCAATTACTGTACTTCAGTTATAGTTAGTTTTATGTGATTCTCTGTTACAACACGTATGGATATTTCTGGATTCATGTATGCGACACACCTACCAAACTTATCTGGCCTCTATTACTGGAATCACTGGAATCATTCTGGAATCTATTTCTGGAATCATCATATTTTGGCTGGACTCATATCGATTCTCGTATTGAATTCTGGATTCATTTGTATTGCGAGGCGGGGAAATATTGAGTAAGACATGTAGACATACCCCAAATCTGGAATCTTCCAACTGGAATCTACTGGAAGCATAGCCATCTCTCGCCTGATCAGTGAGAGATGTGCCTGATTACCTACAGTCGTTTACATGTCGATCTCAATATTTTAAAACACACTATTAGAGTATAGCTGGTCTCACCTGGATTCTTGATCACTACCTAGAATCATCTTGTACTGGATTCATCTTGTATTAGATTCATCTCGTACTGGACTTATAGTAGTTTTACACTTGTTTTGTATTTACTGTCTGGACTTATTATGTTACTTCAGTTCAGCTAGATTTATTTTACCGTCTTCATTGCCATCATTCTTCTCTTGTTTTAGTTACTTTACTTTCCTTGTATCTTACTGCTTCTCTATACTATCACCTAAAAATATACTGCCATATTCATCAATAAAACTGTCTATAACTGCTTTATAGTTCTCTGTTATTTACTTGGGTTTTCTAGATGAGATTGTGCTCGTTCCTGTCCTGACTGGACCTGTTGATAAATTTTGCAGATAGCTTGGAGGTTGCCTGCTAGCCTAGAGGAGACATAGTAGAGGTTGTATAGATAGTTATTTTAGTTGTCTTGAGTTGTATTTACTTTATGGATTACTGTATTGAGATTTGATATGTTTTTTGGGTTTGTGTATCTTAGACACTTAGACTTCCATCTGCGATATCTCTTTGTGGATTTCATATTTTATCTATCTTTTATCATGCTCTACCTTAGATGTGATTGAGACTGTATTTGCTATGTCACATCCATTCGGAGTGTATATACTGTACAGGTACCGTTATATTGTTAGATGTTTGTCCTAGGACAGCGTTCTACCGCCGACACTGCGGCGTAGGCTGGGCGTTGTTACGCGCTCGTACCCTCACAGTGGGTGCGGGTTGTGACAATTAGGCTGGACCTAAGTTAGTGTAGAACCTTTATCGTATGAATTTTTGTTTGAGGAATATAGGAATCCATGTTTTACAGGACCAGGTAATTAGCTAAGGTGGGTAGAATTTCATAGATACTTTCTCAACACATAATTTAGAGTATAGTACAATATTAGGCTAATCCTAAAAAGCAACCATGGAATCAGTAGACTAAATCCTGCAAGCTTTTGTCTAAGATAGGGCTTAGATTAGAGGTACGAGAGAAATTATCTAATGATAATATCAGGATGATAGGTGATGAAAGAGCGTCAGATAGAGTAGGAAAAATCTGATATAGAATATACAATCATCTATATATACGGTAAGACTAGCCTTGAATTGACCTATAGAAGGCCAGGAGTAGTTGGTTGACCAATAGGTTTATGCATCTATCTAGCTCAGCCTCAATCTTTACCAAGATGTAGGTAAAAATGGTTAGCGCACTTGTAAGAACAGTAGAGATTGCTAAAAGCTTGTTATATGACTTATAGGAGTATAATAAAGAGCCTAATGGACTAACAAAGTTCATGTATTAATTGTAAATTTTCCTATCTCTGTGTTAGCCATAGATAAAGACTCAATAGCCAAGTTAGAAGCCTTATCTCTAGACTAGTAACCCTTCAACATTATAGGGCGTGTTGGAGAAGTGGTATATCATCTTGTATTACCCCCATCTCTAGTGGCAGTGCATAATGTATTCCATGTCTCACAGTTGAGGGGGTATGTGACCGATCCAAATCATGTGGTTGACTATTTCGAGATCACGGTAGGAACCAGTATGTCATATGAGGAGCAACCAGTTGGGATAGTGGATACCAAACATTAACGGGGCAGGCTATCAAATTTGTTCGGGTTGTATAGAAGCATCATTCCCATAAGAATCTACTCGGGAATGAGAAGATCCCATGCGACAGCATTATCCGCATTTATTCGAGGATTTCGGTAAAATTTTTAGACTATATTATGTTGCTATAAGTTTATAGATTTTAGTTGTAGTTATATTTTTTATTTTGAGGACAAAATTATCTAAGGTGGATAGATCGTGAGCTCTCTAGATTTTGGATACTTATTTTATTTATTTTAAGTTATTATAGAATTATTTATTTATATATATATATATAATGGTTGCTGGAGGAGATGATTTAGGGTTAGGGCGCCTGGCGTGATCCCGGTGTCCATGAGATGGAAGAGAGAGCGACCGACGTGGTGGAGTCGGGCAGTTCGGCAGTTGATGGGGGCTGGACGACGGATAAAAGGTGAAGGAAACCAACAGTTGCCAGCCAGAAGAACCCTACGGATCGACAAGGCTTTGGGAGCGGAAGGGGTAACGAAGGACGACAGATGAGGAAGGGAGGCGGACAAAGCCGACTTGGCGGACCGACACAACAGTGGCAGGCTAGGGCAACCCCCAGGGCAGGGGCAGGGCCGTAAAATCTAAATACGGATGTAGGGAGGATGGGGACACATCTACAACGACAAGGAGAGAAGTTAGATATAACTGTAGGAGAGGTTGCAGAGTTATCGGGAACAAGGCGAGCATCGACAAAATTAAAAGGAAAGAGGATCGACACGGATCAGGTCCGAAGTAAATCCTGGGTGGACTGTGTTCGGCCTTTCCAGCGTAATATAGACGGGCAGATGAGAAATATTGCTCCTAAAGAGATCTGCACTGGGGAGAGGGCCTTATTTACAGAAGAAGAGCTCGAGGAAACCATGGAGTATTAGAGCAATACGGTGGTCTTGTACATTCTGGGTAATCGGCCATTCTTCGGCCAGATTTGAGCTTTGGCTAATAGATTGTGGAGATCCAAAGGAAGCATGGAGTTTTTCGCTCAGGATAATGGCTATTGCTATGTACGATTTTAGCTAGAGAAGGATATGGAGAGAATCATTCAAGGGGGTCCCTGGACGTTTGATGGAAGGATGATTATTATGAAAGCCTGTACGCAGGATCGTCGATGTGAGAGAGAGGTCTTGTACTCAGTGCCGATCTGGATACATTTTCCCGAACTTCCAATCAGAATTTGGAGTATCCCCATGATGATGAAGCTCGCAGTATAATTGGGATCTCAATCAATATGGATGAGGCAACCACGTACATGACCAGACTGGGATACGCACGTTTATTTATGGAAATTACTGCTAGACGCGACTTGCCCAGGGAACTGGAATATGAGGTCCCGATAGGAGAAGTGTTTAAGCAACGGGTTGAGTATGAATGGATGCCTCCAACATGTCGCCATTGCAACTGCTTTGTACACCCGTCTAGGGAGTGTCTCATGGGAGGCTCGAACGCGCAAAAGGAGGGTGGAGAAGGAATAAGGACAGATAGGTGGGAGGAAGACATGAGAGAAAGGAAGAACATGCCCCAGGACAATAAGACGGAAGACACTGCAGCGGTACAAGGTGAAGGAGATATGGAGATGGACATGGTTCCTGGAAAGAGAGAGCCATTGTGGTTAATAGGAAGGAGAGGCATCCAAATACAGGGTCGCATGGGGGACAGCAGGACGAAGACCGGGGCTGAAAAAATATGGAGGGAAGCGTAGTGGTGTTCCGGGCGAAGGGGACTACAACAAATGAATCAGGGAGACTAACCATGGGAAGGGCAACAATGAGGAGGGAGGGCGCACCAAATGCACAGTCATGCGAGTCATAAACCAGACACAGAGGAGGGGCGGACAAAAGGGACTATACTGAGCAGCCGTAAGAGGCGTGCAGGGATTACGAACGAGGATGCAGAGAGGCCTGAGCATACGCATCAAGGAGGAATAGAGGTGCTATGTAATGATAACCCCAGGTGGATAGAAGTCCATCAGTTGGGGTCGACGAACAGAGGAGCAGCAAATATCCCCATGGAAGAGTTTCACAACGAGTTGATTAATCCTCCAATTAATAATTCGATTGGAGTAAACGGGGAGAACACCCATATTTAATGTCAATTATGCCATGGAATGTGAGGGGGGCATGTTCGTTAGGAAGATAGAAGGAGATTTGAGAGGTGATTAGTAAAGAAAAGTGTAGCATAGTTGCTCTATTGAAGACGAAGATCAAGTCTTCCAGGATGCTAGCCAGAAGAACCCTAATCCATGGAAGTAAACTAATAATCTACAAGTTTGTGATATGGCACGAATTTGGATCCGATAGGACTCCAGCTGTTGGGATGGCGATATGGTACATATGGCGGACCAATTGATATTGATGCATTTTCATAACAGAGGGGGTTTGAGGCTTGTTATCGGAGCTGCATATGGTCACAATGATATAATCTTTAGGTAAGGATTGTGGAAGAAAATAGTTCGAGTCAGTATCTCGACTAATCAATTGCAAGGAATTTTGATGGTCATTATGGGTAATTTTGATGCAATCCTCTCCAATTCAGAGAAGATGGAAGGAAGGGTGGTACCGGAACCGACACTACAGGTATTCCAAACTTGTTTTCTCCAGTCTGGTCTCCAAAAGTTAAATCGGTCGAGACACTTATGAATATGGCACAATAGGGCCTCACATAAGTGATTGCATGTCAGCTTGATTGAGCACTAGGCAACAGTACGTGGTTCGATGTTTTCCCTACTGTTTGTGCGAAAGGACTAATGGCTGGCACTAGCGATCATTCCCCAGTATGCTTCTGTCTGCTGGTGAAAGCTCCTCATAAAATTTGGCCATTCCGGTTCAATAATAAATGGCCAAAAATGGTAGGTTATGTAGAGGCGATCAAGAAGGGGTTGAGCAACCTGGTCGAAGGCAACCTCCAGTACCAGCTTCCATCCACAAACTAAAGGAGACTAAGGCGAGCCTCAAAGGGTGGTACAAGACGATGCCCATACAAAAGCTCGAGGAGGAGGAGAAGCGGCTGTGGATCCTTCAGGAGCAGTTACAGGCGAATATTATAGACACGGTGGTTACGGTCGAGGAAAGGAAGCTGAGTCAGGAATTTGGCAAGAAGCAGCAACTAGAGAAAATCGAATTGGGCACAGCGGGCGAAGTGTACTTGGTTGAAGGAGGGAGACATGAGCACAAAATTCTTCTACAACGTCGTTCGTACGAGGGAGCACCGGAATCATATTTCTAGGCTGATAGGTCCAGACGGCAACGAAGTAGGTGGCCAAGGGGAAATCCAAACAGAAGCGATAAGGTATTACTCCGAGTTGTATAACCAAACTTATTATATGAATATTTTTCCAGAATTGGTATGCAAAAGTGTAGCTCCCCTTCCCTGAAATTTTTGAATATTTTTTTATTTGATTTAAATGGTGATTTTTAGAATTTTTTCTAAATAATTAGTTAGTTAATTATTACGGTAGATGACTTTAGCCATGTTTGAGTTTTGAAGTACAAGACGACTAGGAATCATGGCACGGATAGTGCAGTGGCGTGCTTTAACTAGTATTTAGCCATGGTAGGGGAAGGCCGAGCCATAGGATTGTTCTAACTAGAAAAACCAGGCCAAGTTGCGACTTAATCTCTATAGATAATTGTTGGTGTAGTTTAATTAGTATAATTATTTTAGTGGATAAATAAGTATTTCTTATATAAAAGAGTTTTATATAATAAATAAGGTACTAAGAGTAATTTACTAGATTTTGGGTTGAGGATATATTGTAGGTATGTGTTATATAATTATCTGCATGAGTACACGTGCACGTGTATATACATCTATTTAGATATATAAATGGGTTTATAGAATACGAGAATTAGGCTTTATGTATAAATGCAACTGTATAAATTAATTAATTTATTTAAATTTTATATATATAGAATTATGATTTGTATATAGTGAAAATATTGATTATATTTAAAATATTTTGTTGTCTGTGTGGAATTATAAGGATATATATATAAGGGTTTATATGTGTGTGTGTATATATATATATATATATATATATATATATATATATATATAAATATATATATATATATATATATAATTATAGAGAAAAGGAGAGAAACAAATGAAATAAATAAAAACTAAACTAAAACCCAGCAGCCCAGGCCCGGCAGCTCTCAGCCGAACCCGAGCCTTTCCATACCGCTCGGTTGCGTATAAACGAACGGGATCGAGGGGAATGGAATAGAGAAGTGTATCAAACCCTAACCCCTAAACTAATCACCTACCTAGCCGTGACAACCAGGCGCACCTGTCTCGCGTGCGCAACGCTGCCGTCGTGGACCACCGTCGGCCTGGCATACGTACGGCCGTGCGCGGACAGCGCAACGCTGTGAACAGCAGCAACACGATTCAGGTATGCCACTTCGCCGTCAATTTTTTCTCGAATATGCAACCAATTTTGAATCCGTAAATTCCTACGTGTAACCCACATGACCCTCTAGGGATCCCAGTAAATAGTTTTGAGGATCATAGAATAACCTGTCCGAGATATCGACGCAAAGTCGACAATATACTGTTTCGAAAATAGTTTCAAATCAGTCCCAAGTAGCCCTCTTTGGAGCTCAATTCCTGTCAACCCATTAGGAATTTTAAAAAACATTGAAGACACTTAAAGACAACATATAGGGCTTTCTAACCTATTTTTTATTTTCGAATTTTATTAATTATATGCAGAGAAAACAGTTTTCAAAATCGAGAATTTATATATGCAAAAATAGTTTAGAAATTTTGAAATCCTTCGATACGACATGCGTCCCGCCAATCTGGACGACATGGTCGCAAATCGAAAGCATCGAAATGCGCGTATCGGCTTTGTGGACATGTGGGCTTTGACGGAATTCAAATTGGATGCGTGTGCACGACGAATTTGATGCGTATCCGTCTAAATTTACCGTATCGGCTTTTTTAAAATTCTCCAATTACTTTGTGCACGTTCGTCAGATCGAGACGAAACTTGTGCCAACAGGACCGTATCATTTTTCTGGTCCTATATGCCAAGTTTGGTCCAATTCTAAGACAGTTGATCGGATCGCCGTTTTGCGGGCCCTACGATCCGATTCAATGGGCAATTTTGTGCACGGCCTGCCAGAATCCAACTTTGGACATATGGTTGGGTTCATATCAAAAAATTGAACATATTGACATATAGTTTGATGACTTTAGAGATTATAGACTTTGGTACGCTTTTCGGTACAAAGCGGGTCCAACGGCGGACATTATTTTGACCCAAAATTATCGTTTTACCCCTGTGTCCAGAATTGGACTTAAGGACAGGCAATCCTAGCTAATTTGACTATTCTAAGAATGTTGGCAATGTTTGTTTCAGCTTCTGGAGGCAGTTGTGAGACTTGGACTTTCTGACTTGTCGATTGACGATATATTGTTGGTTCTCCGTGCAACCCTCAGGCAAGTATACCTTGTCGAACATATACAGTATTTACATTATTTTTTCTTTCTCTATTTTATTCCTTTTTATACTGTCACATGATTTCCCACATTGTGATTGGTTTGTCATCGACTATTTTACTTATTTCCAGATTTACGTGCACGTATAGGATATTCGACATTGCTTGATTATTGGTCTTTTCGTGTTATCTTATCTCGTGATTAAGTTGTCAGTTTCTATATCTTGTTTTTGACATGACCATTCTTGACTGGGAGTATCTTACATTGTACTACAGTTGAGATATACTCTAGATTGGGAGTGTCTTACATTGTACTACGACCTATAGCCGATTCTTTTATCTTGATATTGCTTGATTGACTTGACTTGAGACATACTATAGATTAGGAGTATCTTACATTGTACTATGACCTATAGCATATATTAATTGATTGATTGACTTGATTTGCGATACTATGAATTGGGAGTATCTTATATTGTACTACGATTATAGGAGTTTGCTTGACCTTATATCCTTTAGGAGAGGAGATCGATACTAGAATTGGCTAATCTCGACTGAGAGTGTCCTGCTTTGTACGTCAATTGAAACCCTATAGATTTGGAGTATCTTGTATTGTACTACAAGCTATAGGAGTTCTGATTGATAGTTAGCCAAGTCTAGTATTACATATCCACATGACTCATCGTCCTTCGATGTTCTTCTTGCAGTGTTCTTATCCTCCATACATGTTATTTACTATCATATTAGTAGGCATTTTTTTATGTATCTTGCTAGTCCTCTGAGGACCTGATGATCTCTTCTTATAGCTGATTGCACGGGGTTAGTTATCTGAGCATGTGGTAGTTGACTTCAATCGCATGATTCAGGTATTTTGTTAGTGTTATTGATTTACTATCTTTTTTGTGCTTTTATGATATATCCTGCTTATCAGCTTAGCTTTATGGACTCATATTATTCTCGGAGTCTAATCAGACATATATGCTAGTGGGCTGCAGACCACGACCCATACTTGTTCATTCTCGTCTTATATATTCTTGTGGATTGAGATACACTGTAGATTACCATATTAGCCAGGATACCATGATCTTGACAACTTATACGTACTCGAGTCGAGCTGGAGTTCGCTTGATACATAGCTGGCTTGCTCACGAGGTCGCATCCGAAAAATGGGTGCGGGTCATGACAAGTTTTTGTGGTGGCCCATGCAGGTCAGAGCATATCGTATCAGTTACGTAACTGTACTGATACGAGCCTGCGAATATGACTAAACCCTTAGAAATCTTAATCCACTCTGCCTTGAAAATTCTCTTAGAAACGTCTCTGCCGCCTTTGTAACCTCGTATTCGTTCTCGATTATTCTCCCTTGCCCTCCCGTAACATTGATTCTCATCCCTTCCTATTTCGGGGTGACGAATGATCGTGTTGTCTAGAATTTATCAGAAATTCTAAAATTATAGTATAATATTACATGATTATTGAGTTTTGGTTGTTTATAGATATGAGGGATTATAGTTGCCATATGCCTAGATATCTGTCGGTAGAATTGTTAGCAACTAGTTTGAAGATTATAATATTTTAGTTTTGAGGAGTAGTGTGACCAAAGGTGGGTAGAAGTCCTAGAGATTATGAAATTAAAAAATGATTAGGAGGAGGATATAAACTATTTTTGAGGAATTAAAATTTAAGGAGATTAAGGTAATAGTAGACTTCCTTTTGAATTTTAAGTAATAGTTACGAATTAGAATTTCGAGGACGAAATTATTTTTAAGGTGGGTAGATTTGTAGCTCCCCTTCCC
The DNA here is from genome assembly GCA_029216955.1 of Iris pallida. Classification (NCBI taxonomy): domain Eukaryota; kingdom Viridiplantae; phylum Streptophyta; class Magnoliopsida; order Asparagales; family Iridaceae; genus Iris; species Iris pallida. The sequence goes on from JANAVB010034417.1 coordinate 33,211,581, forward strand.
AGCATTTTTTTAAATATTTTTAATTTATTTGATTTAAATGGTGATTTTTAGAATTTTTTTATAAATAATTAGTTAGTTAATTATTACGGTAGATGACTTTAGCCATGTTTGAGTTTTGAAGTACAAGACGACTCAGAATCATGACACGGATAGTGTAGTAGCGTGCTTTGACTAGTGTTTAGCCATGGTGGGGGAAGGCCGAGCCATAGGATTGTTCTAACTAGGAAAACCAGGCCAAGTTGCGACTTAACCTCTATAGATGTCTTAATTATATATTAATTAAGATTATGATTTTTGGAGATCCGGTTGTGCCGATTTAGCTCTGACTGGACCCGAACCAGGCCCAAACCCAGGTAGACATGTAGTACATCCAAAAGATGTCCATGTAGATAATTGTTGTGTAGTTTAATTAGTGTAATTATTTTAGTGGATAAATAAGTATTTCTTATATAAAAGAGTTTTATATAATAAATAAGATACTAAGAGTAATCTACTAGATTTTGGGTTGAGGATATATTGTAGGTATGTGTTATATAATTATCTACATGAGTACACGTATATACGTGTATATACATCTATTTAGATATATAAATGGGTTTATAGAATACGAGAATTAGGCTTTATGTATAAATACAACTGTATAAATTAATTAATTTATATAAATTTTATATATATAGAATTATGATTTGTATATAGTGAAAATATTGATTATATTTAAATTATTTTGCTGTCTGTGTGGAATTTCTGGTATATATATATATATGTATAAATATAAGAGTATATATATATATATAAGGGTTTATATATATATATATATATATATATATATATATATATATATATATATATATATATATATATATATATATATATATATATATATATATATATATATATATATATATTCTTTATATATTTTTTTTCTTTATATATATATATATATATATATTTATATATAAAATATATATATATATATATATATATATATATATGTATATATATATATACAAATAATTATATATATATAAAAATATATATATATATATATATATATATATATATATATATATATATATATATAAAATATATATATATATATATATATGTATATACATATATACAAATAATTATAGAGAAAGGGAGAGAAACAAATGAAATAAATAAAAACTAAACTAAAACCCAGCAGCCCAGGCCCAAGCCCAGCAGTTCTCAGCCGAACCCGAGCCTTTCCCCACCGCTCGGTTGCGTATAAACGAACGGGATCGAGAGGTAGGGAACAGAGAAGTATATTAAACCCTAACCCCTAAACTAATCACCTACCTAGCCACGACAACCAGGCTCACCTGTCTCGCACGTGCAACGCCACCACCGTGGACCATCGTCGGCCTGGCAGACGCGCGGCCGTGCACGGACAGCGCAACGCTGTGAACAGCAGCAACGCGATTCAAGTATGCCACTTCGTCGTCGATTTTCTTCTCGAATATGCAACTAATTTCGAATCCGTAAATTCCTACGCGTAACCCACATGACCCTCTAGGGAACCCAATAAATAGTTTCGAGTATCGTAGAATAACCTGTCCGAGATATCGACGTAAAGTCGAGAATAAACTATTTCGAAAATAGTTTCAACACGGTCCTATGTAGCCCTCTTTGGAGATCGATTCCTGTCAACCCATTAGGAATTTTAGAAAACTAATAAAAGACACTTGAAGGCAACATATAGGGCTTCCTAACCTATTTTGTATTTTCAAATTTCATTAATTATATGCAGAGAAAACAGTTTTCAAAATTGAGAATTTATCTATGTAAAAACAGTTTAGAAATTTTGAAATACTTTGACACGACGTGCGTCCCGCCAATCCGGATGACGTGGTCGCAAACTGAAAGCATCGGAAGGCACGTATCGGCTCCGTGGACGTGTGGGCTTTGACGGAATTCAAATTGGTTGCGTGTGCAACAAATTTGATGCCTATCCGTCGAAATTTACCGTATCGGCCTTTTCGAAATTCTCTAATTACTTTGTGCACGTTCGTCAGATCGAGACAAAACTTGTTCCAACAGGATCGTATCATTTTTCTGGTCCCGTATGCCAAGTTTGGTCCGATTCTGAGACAGTTGATCGGATCACCGTTTTGTGGACCCCACGATCCGATTCAATGGGCAATTTTATGCACGGCCTGCCGAAATCGATCTATGGACATACAGTTGGGTCGTATCGGAAAACCGAACCTGTTAACATATAGTTTGACGACTTTAGAGACCATAGACTTTGGCATGCTTTTCAGTGCAAAGCGGGTCCAATGGCGGACACCATTTTGACCCGAAATTGCCGTTTTGCCCCTGTGTCCAGAATTGGAATTAAGGACTGGAAATCCTAGCTAATTTGACTATTCTGAGAATATTAGGAATGTCTATTTCAGCTTCTGGAGGCAGTTGTGAACTTGGACTTTTTGACTTGTTGATTGACGATATATTGTTGGTTCTCCGTGCCACCCTCAGGCAAGTATACCATGCCGAACATATACAATATTTACATTAATTTTCTCTTTCTCTATTGTATTCCTTTTATACTGTCACGTGATTTCCCACATTGTAATTGGTTTGTCATCGACTATTTTATTTGTTTCTAAATTTACGTGCACGTATAGGATATTCGATATTGCTTGATTATTGGTCTTTTTGTGTTACCTTGTCTCGTGATTGAGTTGTCAGTTTCTATATCTTGTTCTTGACTTGACCATTCTTGACTGGGAGTATCTTGTATTGTACTACAGTTGAGATATACTATAGATTGGGAGTATCTTACATTGTACTACGACCAATAGCCGATTCTTTTATCTTGATATTGCTTGATTGACATGACTTGATACATACTATAGATTGGGAGTATCTTACATTGTACTACGACCTAAAGCATATATTGATTGATTGATTGACTTGATTTGTGATACTATGAATTGGGAGTATCTTGCATTGTACTACGATTTATAGGAGTCTGCTTGACCTGATATCCTTTAGGAGAGGAGATCGATACTAGAATTAGCTAATCTCGACTGAGATTATCCTACTTTGTACGTCAATTGAAACACTATAAATTGGGAGTATCTTGCATTGTACTACAAGCTATATGAGTTCTGATTGATAGTTAGCCAAGTCTAGTATTACATATCCACATGACTCGTCGTCCTTCGATGTTCTTCTTGCATTGTTCTTATCCTCCATACATGTTATTTACTATCATATTAGTAGGCATGTTTTATGTATCTTGCTAGTCCTCTGAGGACCTGATGATCTCTTCAGGTAGCTGATTGCACGGGGTTAGTTAGCTGAGCATGTGGTAGTTGACTTCAATCGCATGATTCAGGTATTTTGTTAGTGTTATTGATTTACTATCTTTCTCGTGCTTTTATGATATATCCTACTTATCAGCTTAGCTTTATAGACTCATATTATTCTTGGAGTCTGTTACGACCCGTACCCTAGAGTAAGGGCACGAGAAGTGGGTACGTCCAGCCTACGCCGCAGTGTCGACGGTAGAACACTGTCCTAGGTCACAACATCTAATAATATAAGGTACATGTACAGTATATACACTCCGAGTGGAGGTGACAATACATAATACAGTCTCAGTCACATCTAAGGCAGAAATAGCACGATGTCATAAATATGAAAATCTCAAAGGACGTACAAACAGAAAGGAAAATAAGTCTAAGTGTCTAAACGACACAATAACAAAACATAATACAACTCAATCCCAAATGACAACATAATAAGATAAAGCCTAACTAAACTAGTCTAGGCAGCAGGGGTGATAACATCAGCTAGAGCTGGTCCCTCCTGAGAGTCCAGCTCGCAAGTGTCGTCTAGGGCTGCTCCATAATAGGTAGTGCAGAAAGCCTCATCCTCATCCTCTGTAATATATCAACAGGTCCAGTCAGGACAGGAGCGAGCACAACACATCTCACACAGTTCATATCATGTCAGAAGATAATAAACATGCAATAGAGTACGATATGTGAATAACTGAAGGAATGTACATGAAGTAAAAGAGATAACTGCAATAGAAATATCTACTATAAGTAGAGAACTATCAGTGACTAGTAAATCAGAGTACAAGATAGACATGTGAACAGGTGGAGGTGATTCAAGAGGGGTTGATCATGATTATACTACTTTGAAATTATTTTCATGCTATTTCTACTCCTCCAGCCCCAATCAATACAGAAGGATCCAGACATGTTACATTGACATTCAAGATTTTACTGCCTTATAGATGAGAGTACACGTGAAATTGATTCATGGGGGCTCTGTGAACATGAGAGTACATGAGACTCCAGAGTATACATGAATAGTGAAGCATGACGATACATGATGTAAGTGAAACGCATAAGACATGAAGTACCTGATGCTACTGAGGGGGATAACATCTCATGAAAAGATCCATATGGTACCAATCCGTGTTACCAACGTGACAGCATTCAAGTAAAGTAAATCTAGAGCAGGAATATAAGTTCTGGCAAGTATGAAACGGTTAGAGAATGTACTCGCCTGATATCCTAAGTATCTGGTAAGTGTAGATGTCCAGGCAGAGTAGATGAGTCTTATTTAGAGCAACACAGGTCACAATGTGTTTAACATAAGGTAAATGAAGTTTGTAATGCAATCTACATGATTTTTAGGTCAAAGTTAAACTTGGTCAACTCTGGGTCAACCCAAGTCAACATCTAGTCAAACTGGGTCAACCTTAGGGTTTGGTCAACTGTAAGTCAACTAGGTCGTCCACTATTCTATGTCACTCTAGTCAACTTAGGTCAACACTACCTCTAGTCCTACACACCATTACCAATACAACCCTACTTATACAATACTCATTTATAATATATATACACTATATTGCACATATAGGTATCACTCATATAATCAATATGTATATAATTTATGTAGGGAATATATATATATATATATATATATATATATATATTGAAGATGGAAGAAGGAATTTAGAAAGTGAAATGTGTTTGTGTGGACTATGGAATACAAGTAAGGGTTTAAGAGCACATTGCATGGGGTTAACATTTAACCTGACTCAATTATCTCATGTTCACAAATCAGTTTAACATTCTAACTAATTTCCATTTCAGTTTACAACCCTTAAATCAATGTTCAGGTTACACTTTAACAGTACACAACCCATCTCAGTTAACAGACATTGGGATTTCTCAGGTTACAGTCATCAAACTAAACTCATTTCATTTTCACATTAAACATTAGAAAATCAAAACCCAATTTCTCATAACTGAAATCTCAGTTAACAACCATTCAATTTCAGGTTAACATTTGATCTATATTTCAGGAATACACATAGGCAATGTTATTGCAATTCTCAGGTTAACACTCAGGAATTTCAGGTTACAGTTCTTTTCCTCATTCAATCCCCAATCCCATACACACTTAACCCAGTTACAGTGGTTCAGTTTAAGGTTAAATCCAGACTAAACTAACATATATCACATCTCAGTTTAGCATTAACCATTAGAAATCTCAGCTTTAACTTTTAACAGTAAATAAAAACCCAATTTAATCCCAACTGAAATCTCAGTTCAACTTATTCCAATTTACCAACATTTCACATTCCTAAAATTCTCAGGTTTCATTCAACTTAGTCTCAGGTTATTTAACCTCATTAAAACATGGATATCACTGCATTTTATTTCTCAGGAATAGGTTACATGCATTAACTGACAGTTCATATAAAAACTAAACTGGGAAGATGAACTAAAACATGAACTTTCCCATTTCGAACCCATAATTAAACCATTGAATTTAGAAATCAGGCATATAGGCGTGTTCTCCATATGTTCACATGTCTAGGGGGTATCATTCGTGTCCACTAGAGTAGACATGAAATGTCCAATGCCAGGAAACACATGACAGGAATCCTGTGGTGCACAGTTCGTACACAGGCTCGTGCACGCGTGTCGTGACCTCGTACACCCGACACAAGTTTATTCATGACACATGCTCGTGTCCCTGAGTTCGCCCAACATAGGGCTTCGTGCCTAGGACCCTGACACGAGCCCAAGTGTCGCCCTGTCCATACGGGAAGCCTATATCAGAAAGCAAAATTCGTGTGCACAGGCTGTGTACAAAACCAGTGTGTATAGGATTTCTCTCCCGACATGACACAAGGCGACAGGAGACTCAAGGGGGTGTTGTCGGACACTGCCCCTTAGTCTATGCCATGTGGCAGGCCGCCACGTGGCATGTCATGTCCACAGTGCTGATCGGGTAGCAGGACACTGTGTGGTGTCAGCGCGCGTGGTGCATGTCCGATTTCGACATGAAAAGCACACTAATATCGACTCAGTCGAATTGATTTGTGATCTACAATTAATAAACTAATTTTCCAATCAATTAGATTCTGAAATTTAAACAATTTATTTCTCAGAAACATTTCATCGAACACCTTGTTAAAATTACTGATACGTGTCCGATACGGACACGAAATGGACACTACCTAGCACCAAACTAACTCTACAGCTAGGGTATACCTATATGTATGCATCTATGAAAATAAAATATGATTTTATAAGGGTTTCATGGGATTTACCTATTGAGAATGAATTTCAATGAGAAGGGTGAGGTTGAGGGTTTTCTTTTGAATTTCAAATGATCAAAGCAATTCAATCCTAGCTAGCAAGTCCCTACTAGCTTCCACTATGGTAGAGGATGATGATGCAATTGATTAGGACCAATTTGGGCTTGATTTGGATATTAGGGGAAGGAATTTAGGGAGGAACTTTTAGGGTTCTAAGCAAGAAGTAAAAAGAGGCAAGGGGCCTTGTTAATGATGCTTTACATGAAGGGGTGTTTGATGGCTGTCATAGATCAATTAGGGTTAGGTTTTAGGTCTAGATGAGTGGCTAGGAGTTGTCCACCCAATTCTAAGCTTTCCTATTGGTTCAACTAGTCATAGGGCTAACTTTTCCACAAATATCCTAAGAGTAAAATATCTTACCTAAAATATCTAGATATTAATAACCTTGTCATTACTAGGTTACCCTAATCAATACACTAAGCCCAAGGCTAATCTAGATTAGGCTAGTTTCTAGGTCAAGCCTCAACCTAACAATTAGCACACATTTAATTAATAAAAATTCAAAATCACCAAAAAGTCAAAATAACCAAAATACCCTCAAGCCAAAAATGTGGTAGTAACAAGTCTACCCTCCTTAAAAGAATATTGTCCTCGAAATTGAAAGGCGAAACTGAACTGGTGAGAAGGATAGAAAATTATACCTCAAGGTCCAAAAAGATAAGGGTATCGCTCGCGCATCTCATCCTCCCGTTCCCAGGTAGACTCTCTTGGAGAATGATGCCTCCATGCGACGCAAACCAAGGGTATCGTCTAGTTCCTCAGTACCTTCTCTCGTCGATCCAGAATCTCTACAGGCTGCTCTGGATAGCTAAGAGTAGGTCCTACCTCGATCTCTAAATGATCGAGTACATGGCTAGGGTCCGCCAGGTACCGTCTCAACTGCGACACATAAAATACATTGTGGACTCCCACTAATGCAGGTGGTAAATCTAGCCTGTAAGCTACGTCACCAACTCTCCCGCTGATAACGAAAGGTCCGATGAAGCGCGGGCTAAGCTTCCCACCTCCACTAAAATGTATGGTACCACGTATCGGAGATATCCTCAGAAAAACCAGATTTCCGACCTAAACACAATAAATGTCTCAAATTAACTATAATAATCAAACATGATCAATAAAATCACAAAACAAACAATCCTCCTCCTAATCCTATCTCTAAGTTGTACCTCAAACTCCAACGGTCTACGGTGGCTATCGGTCCAATGCCGATGTCTGTCCTGCGCCACGCGAAGTCGATCTCTGATGAGCTTCACCTTCTCGGCTGCATCCACAACCATCTTAGATTCCAATAAAGCTCGCTTCCCGACGTCATCCCAAGACAAGGGTGTACAACATCTACGTCCTTACAGTGCCTCGAATGGTGACATCTCAATGCTGGCCTAAAAACTGTTATTGTATGCAAACTCCACTAAGTGCAGGTGATCCTCCCAGGATCCTTCGAAATCCAAGACACAAGTCTGCAGCATGTCTTCGAGTGTCTGAATAGTCCTCTCTGACTGTCCGTCCGTCTGAGGGTGGTATGCCGTACTAAACTTGATCTGAGTACCCAAACTAGTCTGCAGACTCCTCCAAAAATAGGAAGTAAAGCGACTATCCTGATCCGAGACAATGCTTATCGAAACCTCATGAATCCTGACGATCTGCCGCAAGTACATCTCTGCCAGCCTCTCTGTAGACGTACCCACTTTAAATGGCAAAAAGTGAGCTGATTTGGTCAACCTGTCTACGATGACCCCAATCGCGTCTTTCACTCCTGGAGTACACGGCAATCCCGAAACGAAGTCCATCGTGATGTGTTCCCACTTCCATTCCGTAATGGGCAACGGCTGTAACAACCCTCCTGGCCTCTGCCTCTTTGCCTTTACCTGCTGGAAGACTAAGCATCTAGCGACGAAGCGTGCTACCTTCCTCTTCATCCCATACCACCATGCATGCTCCCTTAGATCTCTATACATCTTGTTTGCACCTGGATGCATAGAGTACAAAGAATGGTGGGCCTCCTACATGGCCTGCTCCCGAAGCTCTCTACTGGGCACACACAGTCTGAAACCATGCCTCAATGCGCCATCCTCTGCAATGGTGAACTCCTCGTCCACCAACCCTGCTCGAGCCTGCTCTCGGATGCACCACAGAGCAACATCATCAAACTGAGTCGACTTGATCCTCTCAATCAAGTCCGACTGAATCTGCAGACCCCACATTTGTATCTCTACTCCTGGCACTAGCACCTCGATCCCCAGGCTCTCCAGATCTGCTAGTAAGTGACGATTTGCCGTCAAACACATGGCTGTCGGATATTTGCTCAAAGCATCGACAGCCACGTTGGCCTTCCCTGGATGATACTGCAGTGCAATATCGAAGTCCTTCATCAACTCCACCCATCTGTGCTGCCTCATATTGAGCTCCTTTTGTGCAAACACATACTTCAAGCTCTTGTGGTCTGTGAAGATCTCCACAGGCTCCCCGTATAAATAGTATTTCTACAACTTCATGGCAAAAATAACTGTCGCCAACTCTAAATCGTGGGTAGGGTAGTTCTTCTCATGCGAATATAACTACCTAGAAGCATAAGCAATTACCTTCCCATGCTGCTGTAAGACACAACCCAAACCCTTCCCAGAGGTGTTACTGTAGATAGTGAACCCGCTTGATCCTGATGGCAAAGTCAGAATCGGAGCTGTCGTCAACCACTTTTTTAACTCATCAAAAGTGACCTGACAGTCCTCTGACCAGATATACTCTGTGTCCTTTCGGGTCAGCCTAGTCAATGGCTCTGCAACCCGGAATAAATCCTGAACGAACCTCTTGTAGTAGCCTGCCAATCCCAAGAAGCTCCTGATCTCCCCAACTGAAGTCGGTGCTGTCCACGCCTCAACTGCCGTGATCTTCCTCGGGTCAACTGAGATCCCCTCTTAAGTCACAACATGACCCAGGAAATCAACTTGGTATAGGAAGAACTCACACTTCGAGAGCTTTCCATAAAGCTCCTCCTTCCTGAGAGTCTCCAGAACCACTCTCAAATGCTCCTCATGCTCCTCCGTGGTCTTCAAGTACACCAAAATATCATCGATGAACACCACCACGAACTTTTCTAAGTACTGGTGGAACACATTATTCATCAGGTTCATGAATACCGCTGGGGCTTAGTCAACCCAAACGGCATCACCAAAAACTTGAACTGGCCATACCGCGTCCTGAAGGCTGTCTTCGGGATATCCTCCCTCTTCACCTTCACTTGATGATAACCTGACCTCAGATCAATCTTCGAAAATACCCTAGCTCCGCTCAACTGATCAAAGAGATCATCGATCCGCGACAGCGGGTACCTATTCTTGGTCGTAAGGTTGTTGAGTGCCCAGTAATCGATACACATTCGTACCGACCCATCCTTCTTCGGTACAAAGAGCACCGGTCCACCCCATGGTGAAGAACTAGATCAGATGAAGCCCTTGTCCTGTAACTCATCCACCTGTTTCTTTAACTCTACCAACTCGCTGTTGTTCACCCTATAGACGTGCTGAGAAATCGGCTCTACACCGGTTACTAAGTCTATAGAGAACTCAACGTCTCTGTCCGATAGAAGTCCTGGCAAGTCCTCCAAAAAGACATCAATGAACTTTGCTATCAATGGATGTGGCACTGTCTGCTCCTCAACTGGAACTCCGCAGAAGACTCCGCTGCCCTGCTCCGTCTCCCGCCTGGCGAACTCGAACTCTGGCTCTCCTAGCGGACAGAAAAGAACTCTACCACTGCGGCAATCTATACTGGCATGGTGCCTGCTCAACCAATCCATCCCGAGTACTATATCTTAGTTCGGTAGTGGCATTACGAGCAGACTCACATCTAGTTCTCAGCCTCCTAAAAATACTCTCCGATCCCTGCAAATATTACTGACGAGGATAATACCACCCCCGGTCATGATCTTGCAAGTCCTAGGCAACGATTCAGAAGCAAGATGGTGTCGAATAGCAAAAGATACTGACATAAAGCTATGGGAAGCCCCCGAATCGAACAAGACAAAAGCTGGAATGGAGTCAAGAAGAATAGAACCTGCAATAAGAACTCTAATAGCCTTAGCATCCTTCGCTGCCATGGTGAATGATCGCCCCTACTGGCCTCCCCAGGCCTGCTGCTGATGCTAGCCGAACCTCTGCTGCTGTATCTGCAGGGCTGGTCCCCTCTGCCGGCCTACTGGAGCCTTGGCTGCGGCCTCCTGAGCTGCTCTACCTGTGGGGAGGGAGCAGTCCCTCATCTGTTGCTCTGACGATCCGCAAAGAAGACACTTCCCTAGTCTTTTCCTGCACTCAGTCCACTCATGCCCTGGCTTCTTGCAGTAGGCACAACCGCTAGACTGCTGTCTCTGAGCCTGCTGCTGCTGCCTCGGCTGCTGCTGCTGCACCTGCTGAAAAGGTGTACGGCCCTGGCCCTGAGGCTGCTACTGAAACGGCCTCTGCTGAGACTACTGCTGAAAGTGGGGCCTCTTGGCCTGGCCTCTACTGCTACTATCTCCAAGAAAGTCCTGACCTCTTTTCAGTTTCAATCCCAGATCGTCCTCTGCTGCCATAGCTCCTGCTAAGATCTCTGCGAAGGTGGCATCCCGGTCACTCTTAGTCAATGATCGGACCCCCCTGATCAAGCCCCTCCGGAACTTCTTCGCCTTCGTCTTCTCGCTCAAGTCCTCAATGAATCTGCTCAACCGGCAGAACTCTCCGGCATATTCCCCGACTATCAGGTTCCCCTGAAACAAACTCTCGAACTGCTGCTCTATGCCTCCCAGTGCTACATCCGGTAAGAACTACTCCTTGAACAGCTTCTTGAATGCTGCCCAAGTCTGCCCCTGAGTTCCAACTCGGGGGTTTGTTTGATACCAAGTACGGGCCAGGTCCTGCATCTGGCTGGCTGCCGCCTCGATCTGAAGTCGGGTTGGTATCTCTGCCAACCGGAATATCTCCTCCATATGCACTATCCAGTCGTCCGCATAGTGGATGCCCTCTGTAAAATAGAAATCCCTCGGACGTATCTTCTGGAACTCCTGGATGCCCGACGTCCTCGGCTGGTACTGATGCTGCTGTAGAGCTTCTCCCGGGATGGTCACCATCTCCACTGTCGTCCAGACCAGCTGGTGAGCCTGGTCTATACCCTGACGGAAATTGGCAGTCTGACGCTACTGTTGCTGCTGGTGGGACTCCATTATCCTCTCTACGAAGGAAAATAGATAGCCTGCATCAACAATCCCCGCTGGTGGCTGCTGCTGTGGCTGAAGAACATCCGGAATAATCGGGGTCTGCCTCTGAACTGGTGGAGGTGCTCCTCCGAAGGCTGCAGATACTCCAACCTGAGTAGGTACTAAGGGAGCTGCCATCTCAGGTCCCGGCTGAACTAGACTAGAAGTGGCAGACCTCTCTGACGTACCTCCCGTGGTGGGGCGCTGCGATCGTGTCTCAACCATCCCGGAGACCGATCAAACAAGAGACAATTTATGAGAATGAGTCAAAATAGCAAAGGAGGACAGTTTATATTCAAGGGAAGATAATAAGCTGCAAATTTAGATAAAAGGAATCTGATTAAGAGTTTTTCCTAACGTGATTGAGTACCTTCAAAATATTCTAATCCTACTGCAGGCTGCAGTGATACTTGTTTGCAAAAACAAAAGTATGATCTTTATTTCACAAACTTTGTAAAGAATATTACAAGAATTCTGGGAAAGTACAACTATAGGAATCCAATCTGAATGACGATCGCTTTATCCCTTGGACGATGTGAACTTTGAAGACTTGAATCTCTGAAGAACGCAGCAGTACTTGGACGAAAACTCTGATTTTTCTTGATCTTGTCCGTGATGTGTTGAATGGAAACGAAACTCTATATATATAGTTCTGAAATAACTGTTTTGGGCAGTTATTCTGGAGAGCGCCTGATTGAAGTGCGCCTGTTTTGAGCACGTATGACAAACTGCGCCTGTTTTCACTCCATTATCACGAACGTGCACCAACTGCTCTAGACATGTGGCATTATTTGATTAAAATGCGTTTGGTCGTGTACAGTTAGTGAGACACGTGTTGGACATGTAGAGTGGTAGTTAGGCGTTAATTTAGTCAAAGCGCGCCTGTTTCAGGGACACGTGGCAAGCTCTAAATTGATGTTGTATTGAACTGCGCCTTCTTCACTGAGACGTAGGCGCAATCTGCAAAGTGCGCTTGAATTCGGATGGAAGTAGGCGCTATCTGCTGAATTCAGAGGGAAGTAGGCGCAGTCTGCTGAGTTCAGATGGAAGTAGGCGCTATCTGCTGAATTCAGAGGGAAGTAGGCGCAGTCTGCTGAGTTCAGATGGAAGTAGGCGCAGTTTGATTAAACAGCACTTGGACAGCTGTCATATCTTCCTCGAGCGCCGCGCCATCAGAAGAATGATAGCGCCGCCTAGATCTTCGTGTTTGTCGAGTAATGATGACTCCATGTCAGCTAAGCGCGGTTTGTGAAGTGCGCCTCTGTGATGAAGAAATAGGCGCACTCTGAATTTGTTGGTGAAGTAGGCGCCATCAGTTGAATCAAACCTAGGCGCGGTTTGATTTTTTTTGAACCTACAAGACCCCCTTCAAAGTTTTCGAATTTTGAATTTTCAAAAGTTCGAAATACTTTGAATTTCCATATGACCAAGTCAAACCGCGCTTGATATTTGAAGAAGTTGCGCAGTTTAAGGCGAGAACGGATCTTCAGGCTGAATAGGCGCAATCTGTTTAGGCGCGTTTCATTATAACTGTTCGAAAACTATAAATAGCCCACACAATCCTTCGTAAACCCTTTATTGTCTTCAAGAGTGAGTTTTCTTTTCTAATTTTCTTTCCCCCCCGACAAGCTTTTCAAATCAACTCCGATGGCGCCTCGACGAGCTGATAAGGGAAAAGAGCCCGCACCAATTGAATCTTCGAAGAAATCGAAGAAGACCGCGCTGCCTCCCATAGTCGAATCACGTGGTTCTCTTCAAATACGAGAGCCTGGACAAACTCGTGTCTCTCGACACGAAACTGCACATCCAGCCATTAATGGTGGGTTATTGGCGACTCTGCTGGGGATTTTAATGAATGAACCTTTAGATTCATCGAAGGGGGGGTGAACAGTCACCTCGATTCACGAAGAGTCAGTAGACTAGTATAAATAGTGCAGGACTCATGAAGAATTTTATTACTGCCTTCAACAGGAAAGATGTCTTCCAACAACATGTCTAAGGAAACTGAAATCGTGCCGAAAGCCGAGAACGTCACCGGGGAACCTTCTGCTGGAACGGAGAAGGGCGAAGGGTCGTCTGCCCCCAAGCCTCTCGTCGACTCAGTCTTACCGGATCAAAAGGAGATGGGCGAAGGCTCCTCTGCACCAAAGCCTTCACAGGATATCCTCGACTTTCTGATAGAGCCGGGGAAGACTGCGGAAGAAGAGGCAAAGAGGATAGCTTTCCTCAAATCCTTGCTGAGTTCAGACAAAGATGTCTTCGACTCCTTTGCTGATTTTGCTTGTGAGAAAGAGGGGCTTGGCCCTCGTCCTAAGTTTGATAGGGATGATAGTGATCTCCCTTAATGTAATGTAATATCTTCTTTGAAAATAAAAAAGAAATTTTATTTACATTGTCTATCAAGAAATCTTTACACATTTATACATAGTATTTCTTAAGAAATTTGCCATTGATAGGCATCATAGCTATTCTGCCATCCATCTCTGTTAACTGGTAAGCACCATTGGAAAATACTTTGTTTACAATAAAAGGACCTTCCCATTTGGCATCAAACTTGCCCTTACTCATATGAGTCATAGTCATAGGACGTCTGACTGTAAGGACCAAATCACCTTTCTGAAATGCTCGTACTTTAACTTTGCGATTAAAGGCTTTTGAAATACGGGCCTGGTATAACTCAATGTGTTGTTGAGCCAAAAGCCTCTTTTCATCAAGTGCCTCCAACTCTTGCAATCGAAGTAGATCGTTATTCTCCGTTGTAAGTTCATTGGCAATGGCTATCCGCAGAGACGGGATTTGAATTTCCAGTGGCAGAACTGCTTCACAACCATACACCAAGGAGAAAGGTGTACAGCCGGTAGGGTTGCGAACTGTAGTGCGATAAGCCCATAAACATTCGCCAAGCTTCTCACTCCAATTCCGTTTGTTAGTAGAGACAAACTTCTTGAGGAGTTTGATAATGGTTTTATTGAAAGCTTCAGCTAAACCGTTTGCTGCAGGATTATAGGCTGTCGAAGCAACATTGTCAATGCGATGATCGTCACAGAACCGAGTGAACTTTTGACTAATGAACTGAGGTCCATTGTCATGAATGATTCGCTGCGGTACACCAAACCTATATATCACATGGTGTTTGATGAAGTTGATGACACTGCTGGTTTTGACTTCAGCCAGGGGTATAGCCTCAGCCCACTTAGAGAAGTAGTCTGTGATGGCCAGGATAAACCGGTGCCCTTTAGAAGAAGGAGGGTTGATTGGACCTATGATGTCCATGCCCCAAGCTTCAAAAGGCCAAGAAGCAGCCGTAGGATGTAGATATTCTGATGGTTGATGAATGAAATCCGCATGAATTTGACATGCTCTGCATTTCTTTGCGTATTCAATAGCATCGGATATCATAGAAGGCCAGTAATAGCCCATACGACGAATACGATCTTGCAATTTAGGACCGGGTTGATGCGCTCCACAAACACCGTCATGAGCTTCACGTAGTATTTGTTTTGCTTCATTACCAGCAAGACAGCGTAATAGTAGACCATCATAAGTTCGTCGGTAGAGAGTTTTTGTTGTATGATTATAATAGAAACGGAGAGATCGTCTTCGAATGCTAGTGGCCTCTTTAGGATCCTTAGGCAATATTCCATAGACTGCGAAATCAATGAAAGGAGTTCTCCAATCTTCATTGATGATATTGACCTCAGCAGAATTACTAAACTCAATATTGAGATTATTTTCAATACAAAATAACTCTCTATTGGAAATAACAACCAATTGCTGTCTTTGGACAGGAATCGCCAAGACTGCTGCAAGGTTTGCTAGAGCATCTGCTTCGGTATTGTAAGCCCGACGAACGTATTCAATGTAGAAAGCTTTGAAGGAAATGGCCATAGCAATAGCTGCTTCATGATACGGAATCAAATCTTGATGACGAACTTCATATATTCCTCTAACCTGGTTAACAACCAGTTTAGAGTCACCGTATACTTCAAGATATTGTATGTCTAATTGTTTAGCCAGTTGAAGGCCGATAAGCAAAGCATTATATTCTGCAACATTGTTGGAACAAGGCTCATCCAAAGAATAAGCCCGTTGAATAGTTAATCCTTCTGGCGAAACGAGCACAATCCCTACTCCTGCTATAATAATCCCATTTGGTCCAATTCTGGAAGCTCCGTCAAAGAATAGACGCCATGTGGGAAATTCTTCCGAGATCAGATTTGTTTCGAGCGTCTCATCAGGAATCTCGTCGTAGAGTTTAGGAGTCTCAGAAACAGGATGAGCAGCTAAGAAGTCAGCAAGGGCTTGTCCTTTAACTGACTTTTGAGGTACATAAATCATGTCGTATTGGGCAAGTAAGATAGCCCATGTAGCCAGCCTTGAATTAAGAGTGCTGGGCTTCTTCATGAGTACCCGTAGAGGGTTAATTCGGGAGATGACATGGATTGTTTGACCAATTATATAGTGTCTTGTCTTTTGTACAGCGAACATTAAGGCTAAACATTCTTTCTCAACCATGCTATATCGATGTTCGACACCGATCATAGTACGACTGAGATAGTAGATAGCCTGTTCATGTCCTTCTTTGTTCTTTTGGGCAAGTAAAGCACCCAATGAGTGATCCATTGCTCTGACATACATTAAGAAAGGTATACCGGAGATTGGTGGCATCAAGACTGGTGGGCTCATAAGATATTGTTTTATGTCATCAAATGCTTGTTGACATTCTTCGGTCCAAACGAAAGATACACCTTTCTTCATGAGTTGTGTAAACGGTCTGCATCGTCCAGATAAATTTGAAATGAATCTCCTGATGTACGCAAGTCGACCTTGAAATCCTCGTAGCTCTTTTAGGTTGCGTGGAGGACGCATCTCGTGAATGGCTTTGATCTTCTTAGGATCTACGTGTATACCTTTAGAGGTAATAACGAAACCGAGAAATTTACCACTAGAGACACCCAAGAATGACTTGGTGGGATTCATTTTGAGTTGATGTTGGCGCATGAGATTGAAGATAGTTCTCAAGTCTTGAATGTGATCTTCCTTCAGACGACTTTTGACAGCAATATCATCAACATAGCATTCAACAGTCTTTCTCAAATGATCTCGAAAGATAGTGCTCATGGCTCGTTGATAAGTTGCACCGGCGTTCTTGAGACCAAATGGCATCACAGTGTAGCAATAAACTCCTCAAGGAGTACGAAAAGAAGTATGCTTTTCATCGTCAGGATTCATCTTGATTTGATTATATCCGGAGAATCCATCCATAAAAGATAACCTTTCGAACCCACAGGTATTGTCAATCATGACATCAGTGATTGGAAGGGGAAACTCATCCTTTGGACAAGCGTCGTTCAAATCCCGAAAATCAATGCAAACTCTGATTTTCCCAGTCTTCTTCAAAACTGGAACAACATTAGCAACCCAGTCTGGATGTTGCTCTTCACGAATGAAACCACAAGCGATGAGCTTTCGAACTTCTTCATCAATTGCATCCATCATTTCAGGTTTGAAGCGTCGTTGTTGTTGTTTAACAGGTTTTGCATTAGGTAATATATTCAACTTGTGCGTAGCAATTTTGGGATCTAAACCTGGCATGTCTTCATAGCTCCAAGCAAAGACGTCAATATATTCGCGAATGAGACGAATCAACTCCTGCTTATCATCTTCAGGGAGATTCTTACTAATGAATATAGGACGGGATATACCGTTTTCTCCTACATCAATCTGGATTAGCTGATCTTCAGTAGGTGGTTCTCGTTTTTCAAACCGGAGCTTCCACTGATTGTCCATCTTTTGTACCCAAGGATCAGTTTCAGGGCTTTCTTCGAAGTCATCATCAGTAGCATCGTTGTTGATATCTGGAAATTCAACTGAGACCATGTTGGAGGATATGGCAATACGATGTACATGACCAATGCTAGTGTCAGAATCCCATGAAACTGTATCAGAAGAAACAGTGCGTTCATCATCATCAGATTCAATAATTTTAGGAGCTGTAGCCATAGTAGGAAATGTAAATACATAACCAAGGCCGAGCTTATTCCTCTTACTAGTAACATGAATAGGAGTTCGTCTCCCTCTTCCATAGTTGAGTCCACTCTTGAAATCATATCCCATTCTACGGATGATCTCTTTAGACTGAGTGCTGTAACGACGGAGTTGTAAATGTCCCGTGTCATCGTTTTTGCAATCTTCGGTATAAGAAAACTTTTGTTCTGGTCCTCTAATAAAGATTATTGGACTTTCGTCAGCTTTTCGAGCAGGAACTATAAAGTATGAACTATCTGTTGATTCCAATGATACATCTGTTTGGTAAGATTGTACAACTTCAATTGTGAGTGGCTTCAACCTATCTAACATATTTAAGTAACACTCAGCATGATATAACACATCAGTATACTGTAAAGGAGATGCATCTTTATTGATATTTATAACAGTGTTTACAGTATGACCTTTAGCCTTAGCAGGCTTAGTCAAATTGATAACAAGAGGGGGAGAAGAAGAACGAGGAGGAAGAGAAGGCTTGTTACGACGAAGGTCAATAACAAATGGCTCAGAAGAGGTGAGCTCCCTTTTTCCTTGGTCAGTCATAGAAATTGTCTTCTTGGCAGGAAGTCGAATGACCAGTGGTTCAGCATGTGAGGGCTTAGAGACGCGCCCTTTGACAGGAATCACAAGAGTATCCTGTGACTTTGGTTCTTGTTCCTTTTTGCTAGGAGGACGATAGATGGTTAATGGTTCAGAAGAAGAGGGTTGAGAGACGCGCCCTTTAACAGGAATTACAAGAGTGTCTTGAGATTCAGTTCCCTGCTCTTCTTCAATATCTAAAGCCAAGACAACTTTCATAAACTCGTCTTTGTACATGCGAGCATCGTTGCAGTATGCTTCGACGCCCTTGAAAGGATAAAGATCTGCAACTTCTTTTTGAACTTCTCCTTTGTCATCAACATATTTGAAACATTGATGAAGAGTTGATGGCACAATATTATGCTCATGAAGGAATGGTCTTCCCAGAAGAGCATTGTAGGAACAACCATAGTTATCAATGATGTAAAAGGTAACCTTTGTACGAAGATTGCCTATTTGGAATTTTAGGCGAATCTTGCCCAGAGGTTCACTTCTTCCTTGATTGAACCCCAGAATAGTAGTGATTGTACCAGTAAGACTGCGTACAGGAATTTTCAAAGCATCCAACATTGTTTTAGGCATAATGCTGAGTGCAGAGCCTGGATCTATCAAGATACGATCGACCTTCATGGTATCAACATACCCTGTGAAATACAAAGGGCGATCATGTCGATTATCTTCTAGGAGCATGTCATCTTGCGTGAAGGTAATATTTGGAATTAATTCCAACACGCTATGACAATGGAGACAAGAGAGAGGCTCTTTCTCTGGTTTCTTCAGAATTTCAAGACAATTTTCTGCCTGCAACAAAGCTTCACTTAACGTCTCTCGAGTTTCCTTAGAGAGGCGCAAGAGCTCGAATATTGACAATCTGGCAGGAGTATTGGCCAATTGAGCCAGTATGTCAAAGTTATACGGCTTCTCGAGTCCGAAAGAAATGGACTTCTTGAGAGCTTTATCGAAACGAGCTGGTTGTTTCCCTTTATCAGTAACTGCTGGTTTAGCAGGAGGAGGAGTTGGGTTAGTTGAAGATGAAGAGGGTTGAATTTCAGGAGGCGTGTCAGGAGTGGAAGATGAGGTTGGAGCTTCCTGATTCTCTGAGTATTCCTGTAAATAGGGCTTACCAGACCTGGTACCCAATAAGATCTCTTCTTCATTTAATGGTTCAAGAGAAACCATATTACAACTTTTAAACTTGCTTTTGGAATTTTTCTTTTGTTTAGATGAAGAAGAGGTGGAAGATTCAAAATCTGAGACCAGATCTGGATGAATCCACATGATTTCCCCTTTAGAAGTAGATAAAGGGACTAGTCCTTCATTTCGAAAAGGTGGAAGGTTTACAAGCTCGAGAGTGGTTCGAGGAATGGGAACTACACCATCTTCTATCTGCATTGGTGGAAATTCGCCGAACTGAACAGAGACGACATTAGCCGTCACCGTCTTTTCATCCTGTTCAAGAGTCACTGCTCCAGATTTGATCATCTCTTGTATTTTTCCTTTAAGCACATAACATGCTCGAGTAGGATGTCCGATAAATCTGTGGTAAACACAATACTTAGGATGATCAGTCTTACCAACCTCTTCCGGCCTTTTAGGGTCGGGTAATTGCAGTTTGTTGCTTTTTGTAAGACATTCAAAGATACCCATGATGTCATCTTCATCGAAAGAGTATTCTTCTTTAGGACGTGGTGCTCTTTGAGGTTGTTGTGATAGAATAGGTGCAGATTGAGCAACATTGACAGCCAGTGCTTCTTTACTTCTCAAGTCAATGGCCAACGTTTCTTTAGGAGCAGATGTATCTTTGCCTTTTCTATTATTATTCTGGCGATTGTTGTTAGAGTTTGAGCCATGATCGCCTTGGTCAGGATTCATGTGAACCCCCAATGTCTTGAATTTTTCAGCGCTAAGTTCTGCTGCTTTAGCATTGATAATGAAAGAAGGCCAGTCTTGGAATTGAGTTGCCCCTGTCCACATACTAACAATTGGCAAGAGATTATTCTTGCAAGTGTCAATGGTGACAGCAGATGGGGTCCCCATTGGCATCTTGAGAGCTTCGCGACGAAACCTCTCAATAAATTGCTCAACAGGCTCATTATTTCTTTGTTTGATTTTAATGAGGGCTGACATAGTCATGTCATTGACGCCTTCATAAAATCGTTCAAGGAACATCTGTTTAAAACCAGCAAAAGAAGTGATACATCCGTCTGGTAGACTTCGGTACCAGTCATAAGCAGCGCCAGTTAAGCAACTGACGAATACCCGAGTAAGAAGGGCATCATTAGGCTGAAGAGGATCAGTCATTAATTCAAAATGATTAATATACTGATTGGGAGATGAAGTGCCATCGAACTGCATAATGGTGGGGAATTTGTATTTTGGCGGAAACTGCATTTTCTTCCATTCGGCGGGATAGGGTTGTTTAATGCCCAACCGTTGTAAGCCTTTCCTTTGTGTATAGGCTTCAAATTGATTCCGTAATTGTTCAACAGCATCATTAGCATTCTCTGAAGATTGAGGATTGCTAGATTGATTGGTAATAGCCGGAGGAGGAACCGCATGGTAAGCATCACCCCCAGCACCAGTTTGGCTAAGAGTAACCTGAACTGGTACTGTGGTGATTGGAGGAGGTGGTACCCCCAGACCAGGATTCTGAGGAGTGGAAGAAACCAATGGTTCAGGAGTTATGACCGGTGGAATGTGCTGAGCCATAATAACATCATGCATTTTAGCCATCATTTCGGCCATAGTCTTCAATTGTTCTTCTAGTGCAACAATCCTTTGATTCTGATTGTTAGAACCAGAAGCATCTTGTTCTTCAGTAACGTATGCTGTCACTTCTCGTGCCATGACAAATGACACAGTTTGTTCAGAGCCATCACTGTCGACAGCAAAGTCCGAATTACCCCCATCATGAGAAGTAGACCGATCACTGTAAGGAAGATTCCTTTGACCGATTGTTTCTCGGCTTCGAGATCGAGTATGCTGGTAAACACCATCATCTGATTCTCTAAGTCGGTCAAGATAGTGCTGGCTAGGTCTTCGGGTCTTTCCGTGCTTACATTTACTACCCCTAGAGTCTCTGGAAGTCATGTTGACGGAGGCAAACATTACCTCTTCTTCATCATCACTCTTTTGATCAACAGAAGGGAAAGTTAGACGCTCGAAGACAGAACGTTTGGTTGTTTGGCAACAACATTTGATAACCACTTCGTGAGGATGATTGCAATGATGAACTTGTGATTGTTTGGAAGAACTGGGGGTGATATTCCGTTTCTGCCTGAGATGATTCCGAAGATCAGAGACAACGGGATGAGAAGAAGTAGCAGGGATATACTCATAGATGACATTTGGAACATGATTCCGATTTCGTAAACGTTCGATTCCATGAGTATAAAGAGAGGTACTCATCTGATTGGCGTAATTGTCAGGATTCCTTACCTCAAAAGGTTGATACTGAGGCAAGTTGATTTTAGCATGCTTGCGTTTTACAGAGGTAGGTTTTGATTGGGGTTTTCTATTAAGATATGCCCGTAAATCATTTAAACCGCCCCTGGGAACCTCAGTTTGTGAAACTTGTAATTTGCCTTGTTCGGATCGTGAAATCCGCAAATTAGGCAATTCCTGAATATTTGCCTTGGGAGTAGGTAAAATACCTCTCTGATTAGTACGAGAACCCTTGTTAAGGGGGATATTCGTACTAATAGGTGCAGAAGCACTATCAGTTGGATCCTCCTCGATAAGAATCGAAGAAGACTTGGAAAAGGCCAGAGGACCTTTCCCATTGTTTTGAGATGAAGGGATAGCTAAAGAGCATTTCCCTCTGTTATCTTTCAAGTTTTGAGCTTGGGAAGATTGGGAGAAGACCAAGGGGCCTTTTCCTTTTGATGGAATGGAAGAAGGAACAGCCAAAGGACTGTCCTCAGCAAACTGCGCCTGAGCAGTTTGGGGTTTCTGTATTCTGGAGTGATTCGGAGTAGACTGCGCCTAAGCAGACTGTGCCTGAGTAGACTGCGCCTGTTTAGTCAGGGCAGCAGCAGCAGAAGATTTGACTTGTGCCAATTTGGCACAAACTGTGCCAGAAGGAGGTTTGGTGGCAAATTGCGCCTGTTTCTCTAAAGAGAGAACAGACTGCGCCTGATTGTGAGGCAGAGATTGTGCTGTTTTGACATGAATTGTGCCAAAAGACGATTTGACAGCAGACTGCGCCTGTTTCTCTAAAGAGAGAACAGACTGCGCCTGATTGCCAGAGATAGACACTGGTGTCTTAGAAACAGCAGGTTGTGCCGAAGAAGTGGCAGCGTTCTTCATTAGAGAAGTAACAGAGTTCTTGGGAGCCCACACTGAGCGAGTCTTGCTCTTGACGGAAGTCGTAGTGCGGCGAGGAGTGCTTTGTGCATTAATCATTGCTTCGTAGGCCGTTTGGTCGACTTTCACGACCAAAGTCTTCTGCGTCGAGCCGATAGACGCTGTGTCACATTGAGTTGTCACCTTTTCATCAGAGGAAAAGGTCGTCCCCAGCAGAGTCGCCATTTTGTTTGCAAAAACAAAAGTATGATCTTTATTTCACAAACTTTGTAAAGAATATTACAAGAATTCTGGGAAAGTACAACTATAGGAATCCAATCTGAATGACGATCGCTTTATCCCTTGGACGATGTGAACTTTGAAGACTTGAATCTCTGAAGAACGCAGCAGCACTTGGACGAAAACTCTGATTTTTCTTGATCTTGTCCGTGATGTGTTGAATGGAAACGAAACTCTATTTATAGAGTTCTGAAATAACTGTTTTGGGCAGTTATTCTGGAGAGCGCCTGATTGAAGTGCGCCTGTTTTGAGCACGTATGACAAACTGCGCCTGTTTTCACTCCATTATCACGAACGTGCACCAACTGCTCTAGACACGTGGCATTATTTGATTAAAATACGTTTGGTCGTGTACAGTTAGTGAGACACGTGTTGGACATGTAGAGTGGTAGTTAGGCGTTGATTTAGTCAAAGCGCGCCTGTTTCAGGGACACGTGGCAAGCTCTAAATTGATGTTGTATTGAACTGCGCCTTCTTCACTGAGACGTAGGCACAATCTGCAAAGTGCGCTTGAATTCGGATGGAAGTAGGCGCTATCTGCTGAATTCAGAGGGAAGTAGGCGCAGTCTGCTGAGTTCAGATGGAAGTAGGCGCTATCTGCTGAATTCAGAGGGAAGTAGGCGCAGTCTGCTGAGTTCAGATGGAAGTAGGCGCAGTTTGATTAAACAGCACTTGGACAGCTGTCATATCTTCCTCGAGCGCCGCGCCATCAGAAGAATGATAGCGCCGCCTAGATCTTCGTGTTTGTCGAGTAATGATGACTCCATGTCAGCTAAGCGCGGTTTGTGAAGTGCGCCTCTGTGATGAAGAAATAGGCGCACTCTGAATTTGTTGGTGAAGTAGGCGCCATCAGTTGAATCAAACCTAGGCGCGGTTTGATTTTTTTTGAACCTACAATACTCTAGTTCGAATACCACCGTAATTCTAGGACCTACATGGGCCACCACTAAAAACGTGTCACGACC
Source organism: Iris pallida (assembly GCA_029216955.1). Taxonomy (NCBI): domain Eukaryota; kingdom Viridiplantae; phylum Streptophyta; class Magnoliopsida; order Asparagales; family Iridaceae; genus Iris; species Iris pallida. The sequence goes on from JANAVB010034417.1 coordinate 33,235,639, forward strand.
CGCACACTAAAGTAAGGGCACGAGAAGTGGGTACGTCCAGCCTACGTCGTAGTATCAGCGGTAGAACGTTGTCCTAGGTCACAACATCTAAAAATATAAGGTACCTATACAGTATATACACTCCGAGTGGAGGTGACAATACATAATACAGTCTCAATCACATCTAAGGCAGAAATTGCATGATGTCATAAATATGAAAATCTCAAAGGAAGTACAAACAGAAAGGAAAATAAGTCTAAGTGTCTAAACGACACAATAACAAAACATAATACAACTCAATCCCAAATGACAACATAAGTAAGATAAAGCCTAACTAAACTAGCCTTCGCAGTAGGGGTGATAACATCAGCTAGAGCTGGGTCCTCCTGAGAGTCCAGCTCGCAAGTGTCGTCTAGGGCTGCTCCATAATAGGTAGTGCAGAAAGCCTCATCCTCTGTAATATATCAACAGGTCCAGTCTGGACAGGAGCGAGCATAATACATCTCACGCAGTTCATATCAGGTCAGAAGATAATAAACATGCAATAGAGTACGATATGTGAATAACTGAAGGAATATACATGAAGTAAAAGAGATAACTGTAATAGAAATATCTACTATAAGTAGAGAACTATCAGTAACTAGTGAATCAGAGTACAAGATAGACATGTGAACAGGTGGAGGTGATTCAAGAGAGGTTGATCATGATTATACTACTTTGGAATTATTTACATGCTATTTCTACTCCCCCAGCCCCAATCAATACACAAGGATCCAGACATGTTACGCTAAGATTCAAGATTTCACTGCCTCATAGATGAGAGCACACGTAAAATTAATTCATGGGGCTCTGTGAACATGAGAGTACATGAGACTCCAGAGTATACATAAATAGTGAAGCATGACGATACATGATGTAAGTGAAACGCACAAAACATGAAGTACCTGATGCTCCTGAGGGGGATAACATCTCATGAAAAGATCTATATAGTACCAATCCGTGTTACCAACGTAACAACATACAAGTAAAGTAAATCTAGAGCAGGAATATAAGTTCTAGCAAGTATGAAACGGTCAGAGAATGTACTCGCCTGATATCCTGAGTATCTGGTAAGTGTAGATGTCCAGACAGAGTAGATGAGTCCTATTTAGAGCAACACAGGTCACAATGTGTTTAACATAAGGTAAATGAAGTTTGTAATGCAATCTACATGATTTTTAGTTCAAACTAGGTCAAAGTCAAACTTGGTCAACTCTGGGTCAACCCAAGTCAACATCTAGTCAAACTGGATCAACCTTAGGGTTTGGTTAACTGTAAGTCAACTATGTCAAGTCCATTATTCTAGGTCACTCTAGTCAACTTAGGTCAACACAACCTCTAGGCCTATACACCATTACCAATACAACCCTACCTATACAATACTCATTTATAATATATATACACTATATTGCACATATAGGTATCACTCATGTAATCAATATATATATAATTATGTAGGGAAGCTATATATATATGAACATACATACATACATATATATATATATATATATATATATATATTGAAGAAGGAAGAAGGAATTTAGAAAGTGAAAGTGTGTGTGTGGACTATGGAATACAAGTAAGGGTTTAAGAGCACATGGCATGGGGTTAACATTTAACCTAACTCAATTATCTCATGTTCATAAATCAGTTTAACATTCTAACTAATTTCTATTTCAGTTTACAACCCTTAAATCAATGTTCAGGTTACACTTTAACAGTACACAACCCATCTCAGTTAACAGACATTAGGATTTCTCAGGTTACAATAATCAAACTAAACTCATTTCAGTTTCACATTAAACATTAGAAAATCAAAACCCAATTTCTCATAACTGAAATCTCAATTAACAACCATTCAATTTTAGGTTAACATTTGATCTATATTTCAGGAATACACATAGGTAATGTTATTGCAATTCTCAGGTTAACACTCAGGAATTTCAGGTTACAGTTCTTTTCCTCATTCAATCCCCAATCCCATACACACTTAACCCAGTTACACTGGTTCAGTTTCAGGTTAAATCCAGACTAAACTAACATATATCACATCTCAATTTAGCATTAACCGTTAGAAATCTCAGATTTAACTTTTAACAGTGAATCAAAACCAAATTTAATCCCGACTGAAATCTCAGCTCAACTTATTCCTATTTACCAACATTTCACATTCCTAAAATTATCAGGTTTCATTCAACTTAATCTCAGGTTATTTAACCTCATTGAAACATGGATATCACTGCATTTCATTTCTCAGGAATAGGTTACATGCATTAACTGACAGTTCATATAAAAACTAAGCTGGAAAGATGAACTGATACATGAACTTTCCCATTTCGAACCGATAATTAAACCATTGGATTTAGAAATCAGGCATGTAGGTGTGTTCTCTATATGTTCACGTGTCTAGGGGGTGTCATTCGTGTCCACTAGAGTGGACACGAAGTGTCCAATGCCAAGAAATACATGACAGGAATCCTGTGGTGCACAGTTCGTGTACAGGCTCGTACACGCATGTCGTGACCTCGTGCACCCGACAAGAGTTGATTCATGACATGTGCTCGTGTCCCTGAGTTCGCCCAATATAGGGCTTCGTGCCTAGGACCCTGACACGAGCCCAAGTGTCGCCCTGGCCATACGGGAAGCCCGTATCAGATAGCAAAATTCGTGTGCACAGGCTGTGTACAAAACCAGTGTGCATAGGATTTCTCCTCCGACATGACACAAGGCGACACGAGACTCAAAGGGGGTGTTGTCAGACACTGCCCCTTGGTCTATGCCAAGTGGCAGGCCGCCACGTGGCGAGTCGTATCTACAGTACTGATCGGGTAGCAGGACACTGTGTGGTGTCAGCGCGCTCGTGGTGCGTATCCAAATTGGACACGAAAAGCATACTAATATCGACTCAGTCAAATTAATTTGTGATCTACAATTAATAAACTAATTTTCCAATCAATTAGATTTTGAAATTTAAAGAATTTATTTCTCACAAACATTTCATCGAACACCTTGTTAAAATCACTGATACGTGTCCGATACGGACACGAAATGGACACTACCTAGCACCAAACTAACTCTACTGCTAGGGTATACCTATATGCATTCATCTATGAAAATAAAACATGATTTTACAAGGGTTTCTTGAGATTTACCTATTGAGAATGAATCTCAATGAGAAGGGTGAGGTTGAGGGTTTTCCTTTGAATTTCAAATGACCAAAGCAATTCAATCCTAGCTAGCAAGTCCCTACTAGCTTCCACTATGGTAGAGGGTAATGATGCAATTGATTAGGACCAATTTGGGCTTGATTTGGATATTAGGGGAAGGAATTTAGGGAGGAACTTTTAGGGTTCTAAGCAAGAAGTAAAAAGAGGCAAGGGGCCTTGTTAATTATGCTTTATAGGAAGGGGGTGTTTGATGGCTGCTATAGATCAATTAGGGTTAGGTTTTAAGTCTAGATGAGTGGCTAGGAGTTGTCCACCCAATTCTAAGCTTTTCTATTGGTTCAACTAGTCATAGGGTTAACTTTTCCACAAATATCCTAAGAGTAAAACATCTTACCTAGAATATCTAGATATTAATAACCTTGTCATTACTAGGTTACCCGAATCAATACACTAAGCCCAAGGCTAATCTAGATTAGGCTAAGTTTCTAGGTCAAGCCTCAACCTAAAAAATTAGCACACATTTAATTAATAAAAATTTAAAATCACCAAAAAGTTAAAATGGCCAAAATACCCTCAAGCCAAAAATGTGGTAGTGACAGAATATGATCAGACATATATGCTAGTAGGCTGCAGACCACGACCCATACTTATTCATTCTTGTCTCATATATTCTTGTGGATTGAGATACACTGTAGATTACCATATCAGCCATGATATCATGATCTTGACAGTTTATACGTACTCTAGTCGAGCTGGAATCCGCTTGATACGTAGCTGGCTTGTTCACGAGCTCGCGTCCGAAAAGCGGGTGCGGGTCGTGACAAAAAGGGTGGTCACCAACCTGGGAAATAAGTATCTCATGGCGCCAGTGTCGATGAAGGAAGTTGAAGATGTAGTGCCCCGACCCGCAAGATACCTTATGATAGCTGGTTGGTTCGATGAAGCCTTATTGGACTTAGGAATATGCGAAGGATCGCTCGGAAGGATATACGATCGTGGTAGAAATCGTCTTATAATGTGAGTAGTGTTGAACCCTTCAAAGATCCTTTAGCTTCACGCTTAATAAAAGGACTGTATGTTATATTGCATGTCGAGTTTCTAAATGCTATTTTGCATGGAACCCAGAAAGATAATGAAAGATAATTAATCACACGATCCAAAAGCTATTGCGAACTACTTAATGAATTGTGTGCTTCGAATAATTTTATGAATGGTATCTTGCGTGCTTTGAAATAAAATACGTGACATGTGAAGCAAAAGTCCAAAATACTTGGGCGGTGAGTACGTCAAGCATCATCTCGATGAACGTATGCTAAAATAGATGCTAAGTCCCAAGAATTGGGCAGCAGTACATTGAGTATCGGTTGGAAAGATGTATGGTATCAAATATGTAGGAAAGGGATTGGGTAACAACATTCTATTATCCCGTCGCCGATATAGAATGTTGATTAAAACATGACGCTCGAATGAGAAAGATGGCAATATGAATGGGAAAGATGGCAATACGAATGAGAATGGTGGCTAAATTACTTAGTTTTTTATCATGCATTATATGTTTTCTTTATAGAGATGTTGCATATACTTGCATGGTCATGGACAATTTGTGCACAAGGTAGTTCTAAAACGGTACTCCGCGGCCGCAGACCCGGTTCATCCTGGGGGAACAAGCATGGTGTCGATGTACTGACATCGAGATTTTAGGACTTTCAGTGTGGGCTTGCAACCGCGCACTGAAAGGGGCACCAAAATCCTATGGTGCTGAAGCAGTAGCACGGTGATTCGGAAACCTCCTATGGGCTCGTAACCCATCTGGAGCTAGCCTTTCACCAGTAATACGAAGCTCAAGATGGCATGTCACTAGTGACCTTCATATAGATAGGTCTAGTGCTAATGATGTCTTATGCAGGCAGAGTAATTTATTACTCAATTACAGGAAATGATGTCGGTTGTTGGTAAGAATCACCTAAACGGTGACAATTATGATAATATGATATTGTTCCTAACAATGTCTTGTGCAGGCAGAGTAAGTATTATAAATGTACCGGGATGACTATACGACCGTGGGTAAGAATCACCAAGTGTGATACCTATATGCTTTACATTATGCTAGCTAAGAAATATATACTTGCTTTACTTCTGTTGGATATGAACTGCTAATTGACCCTGTGGCAACGAGAAAGACCACTTTTAATAATGTTCTATAACATGATTACTTAGTATTGTCTTCTTAGGTGAGTTGGGCCAGCACCGCTCGCCAGCACATAGATGATGTACTGACCTACGTTTATGGGCATTTTTAGGTGCTCATGCATGGGGGAATCATTTGATCAATGCTTGGCATCGATGAGTCGAATGGATGTGCAGAAGCGCTTCTTGCAAGATGATGTCTTCTGCTATATGGGACATAATGTATGGAACAATGTAACTCAGATGTACCAGTAAGATTGTAAGCAAAGTTGGCATATTCGATTGTAAACGCCTAAATGGCAAGTATATATTCAGTTGGCTATTCAAGAGTCTTGTAATCTGTTGTAAACTCTGTATTCGGCTGCAAGTCTTGTAATTGATTTCAAATATCAATAAAGAGATACATTTCTCCATATCTTGTGTGACTTCAATTTATCTGCTCGGTTTTGCTGTGTTGTCATTATTTTCTGAGAAATACCAGGAACTATAATGGTTTTGCCTTGTACAAGTACAATATAGACTTGTACAACATCATGTCCAGCGGTTAGTTTTCGAACCTCCTGGATCGGGGTGTGACATAATGGTATCAGGGCACGGCTTTACGTCCTTGGATTCTTATTCGATTTATTTCAAATTAAGTTGCTCTTACAATGACTCAAAACTGCTTCTGTGACAACTCAAAGTTGCTTCCGCAAGTATTCAATGTTGCTTCCGCGATTACTCAAAGTTGTTCCACAATGAATCAAAGTTTCTTCTGTGATAACTCAAAGTGCATCCACGATTATTCATTATTGGTTCCAAATTATCCTATGTTGTTTCCTTTGAATGAAAGTCCATTAATTCTCTTGACCGCTCACTGGGTGTTTTATACAATAAGTCTAAATATGTTGGCTGTGAATTGTGTATGCTGTAATGAATTCTTAATGATACCAGAACGAATAACAATGATGCGATGCAATAATAAGTTGCTATGTGTGCTGGATATCTTATGTGTGGGATTCATGGAAGTTGATTATTATACAGCAATCGACTGTAGGTGATGGCATGGTATATTGGAACAGCATGTGCATGAATTTCAATGAATGGAAATCGATAGAATCTTGAGTCGGTACTTATGGTCAGCAGAGCCACTACAGGATAGATAGTCTATATTGGATGTTTGTTTGGTATGAAAGGAATATTGTGTCGGTAATTGCTTGAGCTCTGAGTGGTATATTACATATACCCTCATCGTAATGAGATGTCCCCTGACCATGTTCGTAGCATAGTGATGCTTTACTTGTAAGGTATTGGGTAGTATCAAGTCGTAGCTGGGATTATGATTGATACATGACGGGTAGGCTTGTTCCTTGATAATTACGTTCAGATAAATCATTACAAGATTTGATGGTTAACATTATGCTGGGTAATAAGAAAATGAATATATAATAAATGCCTTGGTTGGGAATGGTACGAATTATAGATTCAGGAGATGACTTGAATCAGTTAGGTAAAAGGATTATAGGCTCAGTAACGATGTTGGGGTGTTGCTATCAAAAGATTTTGCGAGAACAAGTATTGCCTGAATATTGAATGATGTTGGAATTGAGTAATTGAAGTTGCATGTTGGATATCGACAAATTGATGGTGATGTTAGGCTCTTATCGAATGTTGCAAATGACTTAAAAGATATAGAGAGTTGCATCAACGACCGAAAAGTAGATAATGTGTTTGAGGAAATAGATAGCTTTTGCACAAGTACATTTATGCTTGAGAGAATTTGATTGTCCTGAATTAACAAGTTATGACCCTTGATTATTTTGAGGCATAGAGAATGAACACTTGTCCCATGATGCATGAAAGAGTAGATATTCCTTATGAGAGACTAATGGCTAGAATACAAATAAATATTAAGGTGCATTAATATGTAATAGATCCTATCGGTGAAGGATGTTGTCGCTTGAATAACAAGTTGGGTAGAATATAGAATTGTTGGATGATGACTTACCTAACTGAGTTATGCCATATCCGCTAAGATGACTGAGATACAAATGCTGGATGATTGATGCCATAGTGATTGGATCGGTATATGAATAGTAAATCTTCTTATGGAATCATAAGGAGATGATGCAAAACAAATATTGATGGTTAATGTGAATTGTTATGAGATGACCGTATTGGTGATAGCAAAAATTCATAAAGGATACTTTCGAAAGAAATACGATTATACAGTTGCCTTATTTGTTGGTTAAAGAGTACATATCGTATTGATGATCTAAAATATGGAAATTGAATATGTCGCGAAGAGACCAAAGGAAAGAGATTGTAAAAGAAAGACTATTGAGGTAGCAATGTTAGCTTGTGATGCAGAATAGTTAGCTCGATGGGATTGACACAATTTGGGTACGATAGGAGAATTCAAGTCGGATTGAGAAGGTGACGTTGCGTCTATCCAAGTAAAAACTATGATTTGCATGTTCAATGATGAAGTTTTATGTGATGGCTTTGAGATTGATCCATAAGAATTATCGGGTAGATTTTGTCGGTTGTGGGTAAGTCTAGAATGTGACTTCGTTGGGAATAACCCGATGATGGGTACGGGTAGAAAGACTTAACCCTAGAAAATCAGTTGGTTGCCTAGAATGTCGGTTGGTTGCCTAAGTTTCGAATTGGTTGGCTATGTCATTTCAGTTATCCAGTTTGGAATATAAGTTCATGGGACTGGGATGGTGTCCCAAGTCCCTTAGATTGGTCGAATTATAGATTGTCCCTGAGATAAGATAGAGTTGTCCCTATGATAAGAGTTGGTTGCCTCTAATATAAGAAATAAGTATGTCCCTAATTGCTATCCATCTGAGATGAGTTAGTTGAATGTCTGGTTTAGCTTAGAGTAGCTGACCATAGAGACTTGAATGATGGCTAAGTTGACTGTTGGAGACCATTAGGATGTCCCTATTGATGTTGTATGGGTATAGTCAGAATTAGTAAGATATGTCGAAAAGTAAACTTCAAAATTGAATAAAGATCAAAAAAATTATGTTACAAGTTGGACGGAGTGATGGATCATGTTGGCTTCGGAACTTGGTTGCCTTAATTCAAAATTTGTTGGAACTGGTGGGATTGTAATGGTTGGTTGGTTAAATCATATTGAGCTGTACGAATTGATGGTAGTCGCCTTGAGATAGTCGGAATAACTTTATTGATGGATAATTATATTGAAATTGAGAATAAGTATAACAGGGGATAGACTAGTACATGTAGTCAAAATCGACGAGAACGAATATAATTTTGAAATGACCCTCGAAATTAATGCTACTGGAAATGATAGTTGCACAGGTGAGATGATAATATGTTGGCTTGATCAATACGAGAAAAGATTTAAGTACTTCAAGAAATTTTACTATAATCGAATGATTACATGACTTCAAAGATGAATCATGATCGAGAAATATATGAGTTGCAAATAAAGTGTACGGATGCGAACGTTAATGGGTATGTGAGTTGATCAATGAGAATCGTGGTATTGAAATGGAATGTGGCTATTGGATTTATCAACTTTTGTGGCATGAATTACAATATACTTGGAAGGGAACTCTAGATTCGTTAGAAATTTGATATGACAATATCGGAATACTTTAGGAAATTTTTGAAATCGGTTGTGTAAAAAATTGTTCGAGTTGGAATTGGTAACATTCATTGTGTTATTAGTTGGTTGGAGAATTGAATAAGCGAATTTGGCTATACGAGATGCTCAAGGGAAATTGCTAACATTGGGAATAAAGTTATACTTGTAGCTCATTCATTTTCTCAATCACTGAACTTGGTTGAAATGCATATATTTCTGGGATGCCTAAAATACGTATATGATTCCAGCTAAGTGGTATGCTGAATTCAAACAAAGTCACGAGGAAAGATTTTCACATGCTAAGGAATTGTACGAGCATTGGAAGAAAGAACAAAGATGGTAAACTATTTCGAATCAAATTGGGGTATTGTGGCGAGATGGTACATTGCTTGAAATCAATCGAGATGCTGCGAAGAAATGTTAAATAGTGCAAGTTGGTCATGAAAAGTTTCATAAATTATGTTGAAGTTATGAGGATGAGTTTGGTTTAAGTTTCGAGGATGAAACTTTTTCTGAGTGGTATATATTGTAGTGCCCCTACCCGTAAGATGCCTTACGATAGCTGGTTAGTTCGATGAGCCTTGTTGGACTTGGGAATATACGAACGATCGCATGGAAGGATATGCGATCGTGGCAGAAATCTGTAGAAGCATGGAAAAGAGCATGATTACCCATGCGGCTCAGAACAGGAAAACTCATGCGGTTCAAAAACAGACGAGCTTTATGCGGCTCAAGAACATCATGCGGTTCAAAAGTCACTGACTTGGACATGCGGTTCAAGCAAACACCAAGTGGCCTTCTGCGGTTCGCTCCTACAATTGGCCATTAAGTAAAGGCCCTATTTAATGCTCTGACATAAAGGAGAACTGACGGCTCTGACATAAAGCTGCCATAAAGACCCTGTCATAATGGTAGACTCCTAGGAAAACGAAAGAAATCTCTGACACAAACCCCAAAATCCTTCATGCGGCCTTGACACGTGGATAGTCGCAAGCGGCTCAGGCAGAGGCCACCTCATGCTGCTCAGGCAGAGTCTACCCTATACGGCTCACGAGGATTATCTTCATACGGCTCACTGAGAAGCCATCTATCATGCGGCCGCCTACGCTCATGCGGCTCAGATCATTTTAATACGTGGCCAGTCTTATGCGGCTAAGTAGGGAACAATCCTCATGCGGTTCGGATTTCTTAAGTGGCTCACGGTTAAGACACGTGGCAGAAGATTAGTTTTCCCGCATCCCTACAGCTAACAGCATACTAATAGTGGGACACGTGGCATCAAATCAATCAAGGTTCATCAATAAATCCTAACAATCAGGTTTAGTGCCATCCTCATAATTACTGGGATCAAATCAGATCATTTGCAATCATACAAATTGAATACGTGGCGAGAGATCCGAGCTTGGCATAACAAATCATGAAGATTTATGGCAATCATCATTAATTGCCCACAGAGATTTGATACAATCTACATTAATTACCTAGATTTGCTACAATCAGAATGAAGGGCCCAGATTAATTGATTCCTAACCGCCGACTTATCAAGGAGGCAATCATTGCAAACCCTAATGATCGCATCCCACTGCTATAAATAGCAAGGTGCCATTTCCTTGCAAAAGAGGACTTCTTCGAAGAGCACCAGAGCACCTGAAGAGACTTGAAGAGAGAGAGCAGAGAGACAAAGGCCCACACAAAGGGTATCCTGAGAGCATTTCTTCCCCGGAGCCAAGGCTGCATCCGATCGTCCAAGGAGTAAGGCAGAGCTGCCGTCTCTTTACCGAGCCTCTACCGTCACCCCCCAGAATCTAAAATAAATAATTGTACTTAGATTGCTGTACCTAGGTTTTCGTCCCTAGGCTTTCTTTGTACAAGCGAGTTTGTATTGTGAAGTAAAAGTCCAGTCCTCCGATATAATTGTTCTGTTCTTTTATATTTTATGGCAAACACGATGGCGACTCTGCTGGAGACAAACTTCTCCATGGCTGAGGAGTTGGTGACGTAATCGGATGCAGCCAAACTTGGCTCCACACAACAGAAGATGGTCGTCCGCTTCGACCAACAGGCGTTTGAAGAAATGCTCTCCGACGGAAGCGCTGGCCCAGTCTAGAAGCGAACCCGCACAAAGAAGGCTCGTAAGGAGTGGAGGCTAAAATCATTTGCTCCTCCCCAAGCTCTGGACAGAGTACTCTCTGCTTTCCAAGACAGCGAAGGCAAGTCTCATGCGGCTCCACTTCAAGCCAAAGAAGACTCTGCTGTCCCCAAGTCCGGCAGAGAAAAGCACTATGATGCTGGACTTGTGGGGGCAAAGAGTGATTCTATGTGCTCCAAGAAGAAGCCGAACAAAGGTACTAGTCGCAAGCAGAACATTCATGCGGCCAAACTTGTCAGCCGCATGCATGATGACCAGGTAGCCGAAACTGCCAGCCAAATGCATAACACTCATGCGGCCAGGATTTCCAGCTGCATGGAGAAGACCTATGCGGCTGAGACTTCTAGCCGCATGAAGAAAGCCCATGCGGCTACGACTGCCAACCGCATGAAGACTGTTGATTCCAGCCGCATGCCGCCTGCTCCACGCGGCTCAGTCTTTGACCACCTTTCCTATGGTCTTGATCTCTCGTCCTCCCAAGAAGACATGTATGACTCTCTCCAGCACCACTTAGACTCTTCCTGCTATGTGCCCTTACGTACTAGAGTGAAGAAGTCTAGGGCAGCGCGAGCTTGGCAAGCTCAGTCCGCTGTCCCTACCTCTGACCATCCGAGCGTTCCACATACTGTTATGCGGACCTCTGATGGGAAGTTGTACATAACCACTCGAGTCCAGCCCCCGACGGCAAATGGACAGGATGGTTCCCAAAAGTCTCCCAAAATCCAGGGAGCAAACATGGTCATTTCGGACCCATCTGACTTGCGTGAGGCTATCCTCCACAAGCGCAAGGAAAGAGAAGGGGCCTCGGGGTACAAAGAGTCCTCCTACGGACGTCACTGCACCCAAGTCATCGTCAACTGCTGTTGTAATAACGCGATGGTACAAAAAGACCGGCAGTCCGTCTTCTAAAGAATGCGACAACCATGTTCAGAGGATGAGGCACTTCCCGTCGTCTCCTGCAACTCTGCTCAGAAAATCCTCGTCGATGGGAGAGGAAAGAAGACAAATGTTTCCAGCCTGAAGATTTGAACCACTATGACTAAGAGACTGTCGTCTAAGCGGTTGTCCACCACCGGAGTTTTCCAAGGTACCCGTTCAAAGACAAAATCTACTACAATGGGAGATTCATTGTCCACATCACTGGAGGTTGCTGGAACTGGGGGTAGCAATCCTCCGAACCTCCACGACAATCCAATGTTCCAAGAAGATGAGCTGGGGGAAACAACTCTCCCATTAGATACAGCAAATCCCGACGTCCCCGAGGACGTCCATAATTCCCAAGACGAGGCACACTCGGAAGCTGGGGGTACTGTTCCTTCTGAGTCCAAACCAGAGGAAAACATTCCCACATACCCCGATGAATTCTCGGTACAGGGGTATGATTTGGAGTGTACGCCATCCACCGTCCCTTCCACTTCTACTCATGTCAGGACGGCATTCATGACGAACGACGAACAAGATGGTCCCAATGATTGCCAACGCATCGACACTCTGGAGGCCATAATACGTACTTTGGTCAAATCGGTGGACGAAATCAAAGCAGCCCTCCCAACTCTGCAAGGAGGGACGCCTGGCCAAACAAACTTGGGACCCGCAGTAAATGCAGACTCGAACTCAAAGGCACCAAACCCGGGCAATAATCCTCCTGAGATGTCAGCTCCTACCACTGCAGACGAGGCCAGGGAGGCAAGAAGAGAGGTCCAGGAGCTCCGGGTCATGTTCCACGCCCGAAAAAACTGCCAAGACCTCAGGATACGACAACCGTATCCCGCTGCATGGAGAGATGTTCCCTTCCCACCAAAGTATAAACCATTCCACATCAATCCATATGATGGAAAGACCTCCGCAAGTCGGTACATCACTTACTTCAAGGTCACCACCGACTATCTACCCTATGACGATGCCATCCTTACACGATTATTCATCGGGGCATTGGAAGGGGTCGCCTTCGACTGGTACCGTAACCTGCCAGACAACTACATCCACTCCTTCGCCAGCTTCAAGCGCATGTTCTTGGAGAGATTCTACGAAGTAGGATAGGACATCACAATGTCCACCCTCATGGACGTCGTTCAAGGGGAGAAAGAGCTGACCAGGAACTATATTGAGCGGTTCCGCCAAACCGCCATGAAGTTGTCGTCCGGCAATCCGGACTCCTCCTTAATTGAAATTTGCCAAAAGAGACTGCTTCCAACAATCAGCCTCTGGATGGGTGAAAGTCAATTTAAGGACTGGAAGACGTTCATCATCAGTGCCACTAGCGCCGAGGATAGGTTAAAGAAGGCTCGCCAACTGGGATTGCACATCTCAGGGGAGAGGACAAGGGCAAGTGCCCTATTGCCAACAACAACAATGGGGGTAGCTTCTCCAACAATCGGGACAACAAGGGCAAGCAGGCTATGGTGGCCGACACAGCCCAGAAACCTGAGTCAAAATCGACAGACAAGCAATGGCCGCAAATGACCTACTCCTTCGAAGACGGTCATGTCAAGCCCATCTTGGACATGCTCATACTAGAAGATAGAATTCAGCTCCCTCCACCAAGACGGGAACCTCGGCCGGCGGAAATGGAGAGTCCAAAGTACTGCCATTACCACAGCTACGTCCACCACGCTACATACGACTGCTACCAACTAAAGCGATACATCCAACATCTTATTCGAAGGCTCTGGCCATTGATTTCGAGGAGGTAACCGTGGCAGCCAACATGGTGTCCATACAGTTTGGCAGCTTCCCTCCGATAGAGACTCAAGACGGCGTGATACCCATCCCTCGAGCGACAATGGAGATTGCTAATCTTCCACCTCCTCGAGATCAGGCTACTGGTCTGGTACCTCTCACCACGTCACGATGGAAGGTCATGTGGGTCCATCCAGATTTGGTACCAGAAGTGACTCAGTCTATACCACCCTTCATTGGCCGGAAGAAGGGTAGAAAGGTCAGATCCTGTCGCACAATCTCGGCAGATGTCGAAGAAGCCACAGCTGTCGTCACTCGGTCTGGTGCTCAATCCAAACCTACGCCAGATAACTCGGCTGAAGAGTATCAGCCGGCCACTGCTGACACTCTGGGACATTCCCAACCTCCGACGACCGACAAGCCTAGGCCGAAGGAGACTCGCTTTGACAAATCCTTCCGTAAAGAGGCACCTTATGGGCTGGAAAGGGCCTACAACTTTGACATCTTGGCATAATTGGCCAACACACCAGCCAAATTGTCATTATAAGAGCTCTTGAGACTCTCCAAGGATGTTCGCACGGCCTTGAGCGATGCACTCCAGAATGCCGACGCATATCTAGCTCAGGTCAACCTCACGGGAGAGAGCCCGCCTGCAGATCTCCAAGACAGTACTTGCACAGGAGCGATTCCCAACATTGTCTTCACTCCGCAGGATATGCTCATCAAAAGCAACCTGTAGGATCGACCATTATATTACACTGGATACATCGACGACGTAAAGGTGGATCGGATGCACATTGATCTTGGTTCTTCCATAAGCATCATCCCGAAGGTTCTGTTACATCATCTCCGTATTCCTATACATCGCCTGACGCCAACAAATACTGCCATCAGTGGTTTCAATTCGGGCAGGAGCTACCCGATTGGGAAGAATCGCTTGAAGTGCCAAATTGGCGAGTCAGAAGTAACCTGTTACGTCATAGATGCAGACACTTCCTACAATATCCTCTTGGGGCGTCCTTGGATACACGATTACATAATCGTGCCCTCCACGCTGTACCAGTGCTTCAAGTATGTCGACAAACACGGCTTCTTGAGGACAAAATTTGTCGACATCGATCCCTTCAAAGGGGTCGAATCCTACTTCTCAGACTCCTACCTATACGAAAAGTCGAAGAGGCACCTTGGTGAAAGAGATGTGCAAACTCGTACTGAGACGGCCACCGGATCAGAAGAACCTCTGACGATCCACCTCCAAGCTCGTAAACCTGGCAAGTCCGTACCCCTTATGGCTGCTCTGCGTAAGGACGCAATCAGCCTCTCAGCACAAGAAGAGCAAATGATAATCCGGCTGCCAAGGTCTGGCCAAGCGCCAAGACCCACAACGGAGCCACTGACAATCAGACTGCCTAGAGTCGGCCAACAATAAACGGAGAAGCTCAATCCCTCCGACAAACCATTGACGATACGTCTTCCCAAGAAGAATCGTCATCCCGATGCAAAGTCTGGGGCTTCTAGCGAGCCAACCACTCCCCATCCAGCATCGAGTACCAAACTGGGGGTCGCTAGTCTGCCAACAACTCCACGTTCTACTCCACCAGCAGAACTTCTGATGATCAAGTTGTCCAAGTCATCCTCTCAGTCTTCATTTATACAGGGGATGGCCGAAAAAGAACCAGAACTGGCCAAGTATGTGGCCGCTCACATTAATGTTCCATCCGTAGATGATGTAATCCCGCTAGAAAAGATACCTTACTTCATCAATAAAGGGCTATCTTTAAACTACATCGAGCTCAACAAGCTTTGTACAATGTATGCTATGGAACACGGTATAGGCACTCACCTACATACACAGGTAACAAATGTTTACACCACAAATCAGCTCACTCCTATGGAAGATGCTTATCGCATAATCGAGGAGGAGACCATCCAATCATCTTCGGTCGAAAGAATAATCTACAGCCCTTCACCATAGAAGAAGTCGATCTCGAATCAGACGTCGGAAGACTGTCTCTCTATTTATATAGCCCCAGTCCAAATATCTCGTGCAAAAATAGGGGTATGATCTAGAGACTACGCCAGGTTTGAAGTACGGTACTGGTCGATGATTACCTTCAAAGTCGCCAGTCCCGGCTGGCAAACCACAGGACTACTACAACAAGACCCGATGCAGACTGGAACAGTTATGCCTACAACGACCCCTGAGAGCTCAGATGAGGAATGCGACTGGCAGTTACACTCAACCGGATCACCAACTTCTGATCCGAATATCAGCATCGGGGACGTATTCAGGCAGGACTTGTCTGTTAACATGGCATTCGCTGATGCTAACGAAGAAGGTGAAGACTGTCCTGAACTCCTCGAATTAGAGCCGTGGGCCCAACAGCTGGATGCACAATGGGAGAAGCGGTTTGAACAAAGAGAGCCTCCTACTGAAGATGAGGTCATGCAAGTGGATCTAGGCAGCGACTCTTCTCCAAAACCAATCTTCGTTAGTAAAAGCCTGACAGACGAAGAGCGAAAATCACTACTGGAACTTGCCAAAGAATATATTGATGTGTTCGCCTGGAACTATGAAGACATGCCAGGGTTAAATCTCAATATTGCTCTTCTCAAACTCAACATTTGGCCAGATGTAAAGCCAGCCAAACAACAACAACGACGCTTCCGGCCAGGCATCATGGATGCAATCGAAGCTGAAGTCAACAAACTGATAGCTAGAGGCTTCATACGTGAGAAGCAACATCCAGACTGGCTCGCCAACATAGTATCGGTCCTCAAGAAGAATGGAAAGATTTGAATCTGCATCGACTTCCGCAATCTGAACGAGGCGTGCCCCAAAGATGAGTTTCCCCTCCCTATCACAGACATCATGATTGACAACACCTGCGGCTTCGAACGTATGTCGTTCATGGATGGCTTCTCGAAATACAACCAAATTAAGATGTCTCCCGACGACGAAAAGCATACATCGTTCCGAACACCAATAGGCACGTTCTGCTACACAGTCATGCCTTTCGGTTTAAAGAACGCTGGCACCACCTATCAGAGAGCCATGAGTATCATCTTCAGGGATCACTTGCGTAAGACCGTGGAGTGCTATATTGACGATATCGCCGTCAAAAGCCGCTCTAAGGAAGATCATCTGCATGATCTAAGGACAGTGTTCGACTTAATGCGAGCGCACAATTTGAAAATGAACCCTACAAAATCTTTCTTGGGCGTATCCAGCGGAAAGTTCTTGGGTTTCATCATTACCTCCCAAGGTATCCACGTAGACCCTGAGAAGACAAAGGCAATCATAGAAATTATGGAAATTACTGCTAGACGCGACTTGCCTAGGGAACTGGAATATGAGGTCCCGATAGGAGAAGTGTTTAAGCAACGGGTTGAGTATGAATGGATGCCTCCAATATGTCGCCATTACAACTGCTTTGTACACCCGTCTAGGGAGTGTCTCATAGGAGGCTCGAACGTGCACAAGGAGGGTAGAGAAGGAATAAGGACAGATAGGCGGGAGGAAGACATGAGAGAAAGGGAGAACATGCCCCAGGACAATAAGACGGAAGACACTGCAGCGGTACAAGGTGAAGGAGATATGGAGATGGACATGGTTCCTGGAATAGAGAGAGCCATTGTGGTTAATAGGAAGGAGAGGCATCAAAATACAGGGTCGCATGGGGGACAGCAGGACGAAGACCGGGGCTGAAAAAATATGGAGGGAAGCGTAGTGGTGTTCCGGGCGAAGGGGACTACAACAAATGAATCAGGGAGACTAACCATGGGAAAGGTAACAATGCGGAGGGAGGGCGCACCAAATGCACAGTCATGCGAGTCATAAACCAGACACAGAGGAGGGGCGGACAAAAGGGACTATACTGAGCAGCCGTAAGAGGCGCGCAGGGATTACGAACGAGGATGCAGAGAGGCCTGAGCATACGCATCAAGGAGGAATGGAGGTGCTATGTAATGATAACCCCAGGTGGATAGAAGTCCATCAGTTGGGGTCGACGAACAGAGGAGCAGCAAATATCCCCATGGAAGAGTTTCACAACGAGTTGATTAATCCTCCAATTAATAACTCGATTGGAGTAAACGGGGAGAACACCCATATTTAATGTCAATTATGCCATGGAATGTGAGGGGGGCATGTTCGTTGGGAAGATATAAGGAGATTTGAGAGGTGATTAGTAAAGAAAAGTGTAGCATAGTTGCTCTCTTGAAGACGAAGATCAAGTCTTCCAGGATGCTAGCCAGAAGAACCCTAATCCATGGAAGTAAACTAATAATCTACAAGTTTGTGATATGGCACAAATTTGGATTCGATAGGACTCCAGCTGTTGGGATGGCGATATGGTACATATGTCGGACCAATTGATATTGATGTATTTTCATAACAGAGGGGGTTTGAGGCTTGTTTTCGGAGCTGCATATGGTCACAATGATATAATCTTTAGGTAAGGATTGTGGAAGGAAATAGTTCGAGTCAGTATCTCGACTAATCAATTGCAAGGAATTTTGATGGTCATTATGGGTAATTTTAATACAATCCTCTCCAATTCAGAGAAGATGGAAGGAAGGGTGGTACCGGAACCGACACTACAGGTATTCCAAACTTGTTTTCTCCAGTCTAGTCTCCAAAAGTTAAATCGGTCGAGACACTTATGAATATGGCACAATAGGGCCTCACATAAGTGATTGCATGTCAGCTTGATTGAGCGCTAGGCAACAGTACGTGGTTCGATGTTTTCCCTACTGTTTGTGCGAAAGGACTAATGGCTGGCACTAGCGATCATTCCCCAGTATGCTTCTGTCTGCTGGTGAAAGCTCCTCATAAAATTTGGCCATTCCGGTTCAATAATAAATGGCCAAAAATGGCAGGTTATGTAGAGGCGATCAAGAAGGGGTTGAGCAACCTGGTCGAAGGCAACCCCCAGTACCAGCTTCCATCCACAAACTAAAGGAGACTAAGGCGAGCCTCAAAGGGTGGTACAAGACGATGCCCATACAAAAGCTCGAGGAGGAGGAGAAGCGGCTGTGGATCCTTCAGGAGCAGTTACAGGCGAATATTATAGACACGGTGGTTACGATCGAGGAAAGGAAGCTGAGTCAGGAATTTGGCAAGAAGCAGCAACTAGAGAAAATCGAATTGGGCACAGCGGGCGAAGTGTACTTGGTTGAAGGAGGGAGACATGAGCACAAAATTCTTCTACAACGTCGTTCGTACGAGGGAGCACCGGAATCATATTTCTAGGCTGAAAGGTCCAGACGACAACGAAGTAGGTGGCCAAGGGGAAATCCAAACAGAAGCGATAAGGTATTACTCCGAGTTGTATAACCAAACTTATTATATGAATATTTTTTCAGAATTGGTATACAAAAGTATAGCTCCCCTTCCCTAAAATTTTTGAATATTTTTTTATTTGATTTAAATGGTGATTTTTAGAATTTTTCTAAATAATTAGTTAGTTAATTATTACGGTAGATGACTTTAGCCATGTTTGAGTTTTGAAGTACAAGACGACTAGGAATCATGGCACGGATAGTGCAGTGGCGTGCTTTAACTAGTATTTAGCCATGGTAGGGGAAGGTCGAGCCATAGGATTGTTCTAACTAGAAAAACCAGGCCAAGTTGCGACTTAATCTCTATAGATAATTGTTGGTATAGTTTAATTAGTATAATTATTTTAGTGGATAAATAAGTATTTCTTATATAAAAGAGTTTTATATAATAAATAAGGTACTAAGAGTAATTTACTAGATTTTGGGTTGAGGATATATTGTAGGTATGTGTTATATAATTATCTACATGAGTACACGTGTACGGGTATATACATCTATTTAGATATATAAATGGGTTTATAGAATACGAGAATTAGGCTTTATGTATAAATGCAACTGTATAAATTAATTAATTTATTTAAATTTTATATATATAGAATTATGATTTGTATATAGTAAAAATATTGATTATATTTAAAATATTTTGTTGTCTGTGTGGAATTATAAGGATATATATATAAGGGTTTATATGTGTGTGTGTGTGTGTATATATATATATATATATATATATATATATATATATATATATATATATATATATATATATATATACATATATATATATAAAAAAAAAAAAAAAAAAAAAAAAAAATATATATATATACATATATATATATATATATATACACATATAATTATAGAGAAAAGGAGAGAAACAAATGAAATAAATAAAAACTAAACTAAAACCCAGCAGCCCAGGCCCGGCAGCTCTCAGCCGAACCCGAGCCTTTCCCCACCGCTCGGTTGCGTATAAACGAACGGGATCGAGGGGAAGGGAATAGAGAAGTGTATCAAACCCTAACCCCTAAACTAATCACCTACCTAGCCGTGACAACCAGGCGCACCTGTCTCGCGTGCGCAACGCTGCCGTCGTGGACCACCGTCGGCCTGGCATACGCACGGCCGTGCGCGGACAGCGCAACGCTGTGAACAGCAGCAACGCGATTCAGGTATGCCACTTCGCCGTCAATTTTTTCTCGAATATGCAACCAATTTCGAATCCGTAAATTCCTACGTGTAACCCACATGACCCTCTAGGGATCCCAGTAAATAGTTTTGAGGATCATAGAATAACCTGTCCGAGATATCGACGCAAAGTCGATAATATACTGTTTCGAAAACAGTTTCAAATCAGTCCCAAGTAGCCCTCTTTGGAGATCGATTCCTGTCAACCCATTAGGAATTTTAAAAAAAATTAAAGACACTTAAAGACAACATATAGGGCTTTCTAACCTATTTTTTATTTTCGAATTTTATTAATTATATGCAGAGAAAACAGTTTTAAAAATCGAGAATTTATATATGCAAAAATAGTTTAGAAATTTTGAAATCCTTCGATACGACATGCGTCCCGCCAATCTGGACGACATGGTCGCAAACCGAAAGCATCGAAACGCGCGTATCGGCTTCGTGGACGTGTGGGCTTTGACGGAATTCAAATTGGTTGCGTGTGCACGACGAATTTGATGCGTATCCGTCTAAATTTACCGTATCGGCTTTTTTGAAATTCTCCAATTACTTTGTGCACGTTCGTCAGATCGAGACGAAACTTGTGCCAACAGGACCGTATCATTTTTCTGGTCCTATATGCCAAGTTTGGTCCGATTCTAAGACAGTTGATCGGATCGCCGTTTTGCGGGCCCTACGATCCGATTCATTGGGCAATTTTGTGCACGGCCTGCCAGAATCCAACTTTGGACATATGGTTGGGTTCATATCAAAAAATTGAACATATTGACATATAGTTTGATGACTTTAGAGATTATAGACTTTGGTACGCTTTTCGGTACAAAGCGGGTCCAACGGCGGACATTATTTTGACCCAAAATTATCGTTTTACCCCTGTGTCCAGAATTGGACTTAAGGACAGGCAAACCTAGCTAATTTGACTATTCTAAGAATGTTGGCAATGTTTGTTTCAGCTTCTGGAGGCAGTTGTGAGACTTGGACTTTCTGACTTGTCGATTGACGATATATTATTGGTTCTCCGTGCAACCCTCAGGCAAGTATACCTTGTCGAACATATACAGTATTTACATTATTTTTTCTTTCTCTATTTTATTCCTTTTTATACTGTCACATGATTTCCCATATTGTGATTGGTTTGTCATCGACTATTTTACATATTTCCATATTTACGTGCACGTATAGGATATTCGACATTGCTTGATTATTGGTCTTTTCGTGTTATCTTATCTCGTGATTAAGTTGTCAGTTTCTATATCTTGTTTTTGACATGACCATTCTTGACTGGGAGTATCTTGCATTGTACTACAATTGAGATATACTCTAGATTGGGAGTGTCTTACATTGTACTACGACCTATAGCCGATTCTTTTATCTTGATATTGCTTGATTGACTTAACTTGAGACATACTATAGATTAGGAGTATCTTACATTGTACTATGACCTATAGCATATATTGATTGATTGATTGACTTGATTTGCGACACTATGAATTGGGAGTATCTTGTATTGTACTACGATTTATAGGAGTCTGCTTGACCTTGTATCCTTTAGGAGAGGAGATCGATACTAGAATTGGCTAATCTCGACTGAGAGTGTCCTGCTTTGTACGTCAATTGAAACCCTATAGATTTGGAGTATCTTGTATTGTACTACAAGCTATAGGAGTTCTGATTGATAGTCAGCCAAGTCTAGTATAACATATCCACATAACTCGTCGTCCTTCGATGTTCTTCTTGCAGTGTTCTTATCCTCCATACATGTTATTTACTATCATATTAGTAGGCATGTTTTATGTATCTTGCTAGTCCTCTGAGGACCTGATGATCTCTTCTTATAGCTGATTGCACGGGGTTAGTTATCTGAGCATGTGGTAGTTGACTTCAATCGCATGATTCAGGTATTTTGTTAGTGTTATTGATTTACTATCTTTTTCGTGCTTTTATGATATATCCTGCTTATCAGCTTAGCTTTATAGACTCATATTATTCTCGGAGTCTAATCAGGCATATATGCTAGTGGGCTGCAGACCATGACCCATACTTGTTTATTCTCGTCTTATATATTTTTGTGGATTGAGATACACTGTAGATTACCATATTAGCCAGGATACCATAATCTTGACAACTTATACGTACTCGAGTCGAGCTGGAGTTCGCTTGATACATAGTTGGCTTGCTCACGAGGTCGCATCCGAAAAATGGGTGCGGGTCATGACAAGTTTTTGTGGTGGCCCATACAGGTCAGAGCATATCGTATCGGTTACGTAACTGTACTGATACGAGCCTGCGAATATGATTAAACCCTTAGAAATCTCAATCCACTCTGCCTTGAAAATTCTCTTAGAAACGTCTCTGCCGCCTTTGTAATCTCGTATTCGTTCTCGATTATTCTCCCTTGCCCTCCCGTAACATTGATTCTCATCCCTTCCTATTTCGGGGTGACGAATGATCGTGCTGTCTAGAATTTATCAGAAATTCTTAAATTATAGTATAATATTACATGATTATTGAGTTTTGGTTGTTTATAGATATGAGGGATTATAGTTGCCATATGCCTAGATATCTGTCGGTAGAATTGTTAGCAACTAGTTTGAAGATTATAATATTTTAGTTTTGAGGAGTAGTGTGACCAAAGGTGGATAGAAGTCCTAGAGATTATGAAATTAAAAAATGATTAGGAGGAGGATATAAACTATTGAGGAATTAAAATTTAAGGAGATTAAGGTAATAGTAGACTTCCTTTTGAATTTTAAGTAATAGTTACGAATTAGAATTTCGAGGACGAAATTATTTTTAAGGTGGGTAGATTTGTAGCTCCCCTTCCCAGAATTTTTTTAAATATTTTTAATTTATTTGATTTAAATGGTGATTTTTAGAATTTTTTTATAAATAATTAGTTAGTTAATTATTACGGTAGATGACTTTAGCCATATTTGAGTTTTGAAGTACAAGACGACTCAGAATCATGGCACGGATAGTGTAGTAGCGTGCTTTGACTAGTGTTTAGCAATGGTGGGGGAAGGCCGAGCCATAGGATTGTTCTAACTAGGAAAACTAGGCTAAGTTGCGACTTAACCTCTATAGATGTCTTAATTATATATTAATTAAGATTATGATTTTAGGAGATCCGGTTGTGCCGATTTAGCTCTGACTGGACCCAAACCAGGCCCAAACCCAGGTAGACATGTAGTACATCCAAAAGATGTCCATGTAGATAATTGTTGGTATAGTTTAATTAGTGTAATTATTTTAGTGGATAAATAAGTATTTCTTATATAAAAGAGTTTTATATAATAAACAAGATACTAAGAGTAATTTACTAGATTTTGGGTTGAGGATATATTGTAGGTATGTGTTATATAATTATCTACATGAGTACACGTATATACGTGTATATACATCTATTTAGATATATAAATGGGTTTACGAGAATTAGGCTTTATGTATAAATACAACTGTATAAATTAATTAATTTATATAAATTATATATATATAGAATTATGATTTGTATATAGTGAAAATATTGATTATATTTAAATTATTTTGTTGTCTGTGTGGAATTTCTGGTATATATATATGTATAAATATAAGAGTATATATAAGGGTTTATATATATATATATATATATATATATATATATATATATATATATATATATATATATATATATATATATATATATATATATATATATATATATAAAATATATATTTTTTTTTTTATATATATATATATATATATTTTATATATATATATATATATATATATATATATATATATATATATATATATATATATTATATATATATATATATATATATATATATATATATATATATATATATATATATATATATATATTCTTTATATATATATTTTTTCTTTATATATATATATATATATATATATATATATATATATATATATATATAAAATATATATATATATAAAATATATATTTATATAAAAAAAATATATATATATATATATATAAAATATATATATATATGTATATACATATATACATATAATTATAGAGAAAAGGAGAGAAACAAATGAAATAAATAAAAACTAAACTAAAACCCAGCAGCCCAGGCCCAAGCCCAGCAGTTCTCAGCCGAACCCGAGCCTTTCCCCACCACTCGGTTGCGTATAAACGAACGGGATCGAGAGGGAGGGAACAGAGAAGTATATTAAACCCTAACCCCTAAACTAATCACCTACCTAGCCACGACAACCAGTCTCACCTGTCTCGCACGTGCAACGCCACCACCGTAGACCACCGTCGGCCTGGCAGACGCGCGACCGTGCACGGACAGCGCAACGCTGTGAACAGCAGCAACGCGATTCAAGTATGCCACTTCGTCGTCGATTTTCTTCTCGAATATGCAACAAATTTCGAATCCGAAAATTCCTACGCGTAACCCACATGACCCTCTAGGGAACCCAGTAAATAGTTTCGAGTATCGTAGAATAACCTGTCCGAGATATCGACGTAAAGTCGAGAATAAACTATTTCGAAAATAGTTTCAACACAGTCCTATGTAGCCCTATTTGGAGATCGATTCCTGTCAACCCATTAGGAATTTTAGAAAACTAATAAAAGACACTTGAAGACAACATATAGGGCTTCCAAACCTATTTTGTATTTTCAAATTTCATTAATTATATGCAGAGAAAACAGTTTTCAAAATCGAGAATTTATCTATGTAAAAACAGTTTAGAAATTTTGAAATACTTTGACACGACGTGCGTCCCGCCAATCCGGATGACGTGGTCACAAACTGAAAGCATCGGAAGGCACGTATCGGCTTCGTGGACGTGTGGGCTTTGACGGAATTCAAATTGGTTGCGTGTGCAACAAATTTGATGCATATCCGTCGAAATTTACCGTATCGGCCTTTTCGAAATTCTCTAATTACTTTGTGCACGTTCGTCAGATCGAGACAAAACTTGTGCCAACAGGACCGTATCATTTTTCTGGTCCCGTATGCCAAGTTTGGTCCGATTCTGAGACAGTTGATCGGATCACCGTTTTGTGGACCCCACGATCCGATTCAATGGGCAATTTTATGCACAGCCTGCCGAAATCCATCTATGGACATACGGTTGGATTCGTATCGGAAAACCGAACCTGTTAACATATAGTTTGACGACTTTAGAGACCATAGACTTTGGCACGCTTTTCAGTACAAAGCGGGTCCAATGGCGGACACCATTTTGACCCGAAATTGCCGTTTTGCCCCTGTGTCCAGAATTGGACTTAAGGACTGACAATCCTAGCTAATTTGACTATTCTGAGAATATTGGGAATGTTTATTTCAGCTTCTGGAGGCAGTTGTGAACTTGGACTTTCTGACTTGTTGATTGACGATATATTGTTGGTTCTCCGTGCAACCCTCAGGCAAGTATACCATGCCGAACATATACAATATTTACATTAATTTTCTCTTTCTCTATTGTATTCCTTTTATACTGTCACATGATTTCCCACATTGTAATTGGTTTGTCATCGACTGTTTTATTTGTTTCTAAATTTACGTGCACGTATAGGATATTCGATATTGCTTGATTATTGGTCTTTTCTTGTTACCTTGTCTCGTGATTGAGTTGTCAGTTTCTATATCTTGTTCTTGACTTGACCATTCTTGACTGGGAGTATCTTGCATTGTACTACAGTTGAGATATACTATAGATTGGGAGTATCTTACATTGTACTACGACCAATAGCCGATTCTTTTATCTTGATATTACTTGATTGACTTGACTTGATACATACTATAGATTGGGAGTATCTTACATTGTACTACGACCTAAAGCATATATTGATTGATTGATTGACTTGATTTGTGATACTATGAATTGGGAGTATCTTGCATTGTACTACGATTTATAGGAGTCTGCTTGACCTTATATCCTTTAGGAGAGGAGATCGATACTAGAATTAGCTAATCTCGACTGAGATTATCCTACTTTGTACGTCAATTGAAACACTATAAATTGGGAGTATCTTGCATTGTACTACAAGCTATATGGTTCTGAATGATAGTTAGCCAAGTCTAGTATTACATATCCACATGACTCGTCGTCCTTCGATGTTCTTCTTGCATTGTTCTTATCCTCCATACATGTTATTTACTATCATATTAGTAGGTATGTTTTATGTATCTTGCTAGTCCTCTGAGGACCTGATGATCACTTCAGGTAGCTGATTGCACGGGGTTAGTTAGCTGAGCATGTGGTAGTTGACTTCAATCGCATGATTCAGGTATTTTGTTAGTGTTATTGATTTACTATCTTTCTCGTGCTTTTATGATATATCCTACTTATTAGCTTAGCTTTATAGACTCATATTATTCTTGGAGTCTGTTACGACCCATACCCTAGAGTAAGGGCACGAGAAGTGGGTACGTCCAGCCTACGCCGCAGTGTCGACGGTAGAACACTGTCCTAGGTCACAACATCTAACAATATAAGGTACATGTATAGTATATACACTCCGAGTGGAGGTGACAATACAGAATACAGTCTCAATCACATCTAAGGCAAAAATAGCACGATGTCATAAATATGAAAATCTCAAAGGACGTACAAACAGAAAGGAAAATAAGTCTAAGTGTCTAAACGACACAATAACAAAACATAATACAACTCAATCCCAAATGACAACATAATAAGATAAAGCCTAACTAAACTAGTCTAGGCAGCAGGGGTGATAACATCAGCTAGAGCTGGTCCCTCCTGAGAGTCCAGCTCGCAAGTGTCGTCTAGGGCTGCTCCATAATAGGTAGTGCAGAAAGCCTCATCCTCATCCTCTGTAATATATCAACAGGTCCAGTCAGGACAGGAGCGAGCACAACACATCTCACACAGTTCATATCATGTCAGAAGATAATAAACATGCAATAGAGTACGATATGTGAATAACTGAAGGAATATACATGAAGTAAAATAGATAACTGCAATAGAAATATCTACTATAAGTAGAGAACTATCAGTGACTAGTAAATCAGAGTACAAGATAGACATGTGAACAGGTGGAGGTGATTCAAGAGGGGTTGATCATGATTATACTACTTTGAAATTATTTTCATGCTATTTCTATTCCCCCAGCCCCAATCAGTACAGAAGGATCCAGACATGTTACGTTAACATTCAAGATTTTACTGCCTTATAGATGAGAGTACACATGAAATTGATTCATGGGGGCTCTGTGAACATGAGAGTACATGAGACTCCAGAGTATACATGAATAGTGAAGCATGACGATACATGATGTAAGTGAAACACATAAGACATGAAGTACCTGATGCTACTGAGGGGGATAACATCTCATGAAAAGATCCATATGGTACCAATCCGTGTTACCAACGTGACAGCATTCAAGTAAAGTAAATCTAGAGCAGGAATATAAGTTCTGGCAAGTATGAAACGGTTAGAGAATGTACTCGCCTGATATCCTAAGTATCTGGTAAGTGTAGATGTCCAGGCAGAGTAGATGAGTCCTATTTAGAGCAACACAGGTCACAATATGTTTAACATAAGGTAAATGAAGTTTGTAATGCAATCTACATAATTTTTAGGTCAAACTAGGTCAAAGTTAAACTTGGTCAACTCTGGGTCAACCCAAGTCAACATCTAGTCAAACTGGGTCAACCTTAGGGTTTGGTCAACTGTAAGTCAACTAGGTCGTCCACTATTCTAGGTCACTCTAGTCAACTTAGGTCAACACTACCTCTAGTCCTATACACCATTACCAATACAACCCTACTTATACAATACTCATTTATAATATATATATACACTATATTGCACATATAGGTATCACTCATATAATCAATATGTATATAATTTATGTAGGGAATATATATATATATATATATATATATATATATATATATATATATATATATATATTGAAGATGGAAGAAGGAATTTAGAAAGTGAAATGTGTTTGTGTGGACTATGGAATACAAGTAAGGGTTTAAGAGCACATTGCATGGGGTTAACATTTAACCTGACTCAATTATCTCATGTTCACAAATCAGTTTAACATTCTAACTAATTTCCATTTCAGTTTACAACCCTTAAATCAATGTTCAGGTTACACTTTAACAGTACACAACCCATCTCAGTTAACAGACATTGGGATTTCTCAGGTTACAGTCATCAAACTAAACTCATTTTATTTTCACATTAAACATTAGAAAATCAAAACCCAATTTCTCATAACTGAAATCTTAGTTAACAACCATTCAATTTCAGGTTAACATTTGATCTATATTTCAGGAATACACATAGGCAATGTTATTGCAATTCTCAGGTTAACACTCTGGAATTTCAGGTTACAGTTCTTTTCCTCATTCAATCCCCAATCCCATACACACTTAACCTAGTTACAGTGGTTCAGTTTAAGGTTAAATCCAGACTAAACTAACATATATCACATCTCAATTTAGCATTAACCATTAGAAATCTCAGCTTTAACTTTTAACAGTAAATAAAAACCCAATTTAATCCCAACTGAAATCTCAGATCAACTTATTCCAATTTACCATCATTTCACATTCCTAAAATTCTCAGGTTTCATTCAACTTAATCTCAGGTTATTTAACCTCATTAAAACATGGATATCAGTGCATTTTATTTCTCAGGAATAGGTTACATGCATTAACTGACAGTTCATATAAAACTAAACTGGGAAGATGAACTAAAACATGAACTTTCCCATTTCGAACCCATAATTAAACCATTGAATTTAGAAATCAGGCATATAGGCGTGTTCTCCATATGTTCACATGTCTAGGGGGTATCATTCGTGTCCACTAGAGTAGACATGAAGTGTCCAATGCCAGGAAACACATGACAGGAATCCTGTGGTGCACAGTTCGTACACAGGCTCGTGCACGCGTGTCGTGACCTCGTACACCCGACACAAGTTTATTCATGACACATGCTCGTGTCCCTGAGTTCGCCCAACATAGGGCTTCGTGCCTAGGACCCTGATACGAGCCCAAGTGTTGCCCTGTCCATACGGGAAGCCCATATCAGAAAGCAAAATTCGTGTGCACAAGCTGTGTACAAAACCAGTGTGTATAGGATTTCTCTCCCGACATGACACAAGGCGACAGGAGACTCAAGGGGGTGTTGTCGGACACTGCCCCTTAGTCTATGCCATGTGGCAGGCCTCCACGTGGCATGTCATGTCCACAGTGCTGATCGGGTAGTAGGACACTGTGTGGTATCAGCGCACGTGGTGCATGTCCGATTTCGACATGAAAAGCACACTAATATCGACTCAGTCGAATTGATTTGTGATCTACAATTAATAAATTAATTTTCCAATCAATTAGATTCTGAAATTTAAACAATTTATTTCTCACAAACATTTCATCGAACACCTTGTTAAAATTACTGATACGTGTCCGATACGGACACGAAATGGACACTACCTAGCACCAAACTAACTCTACAGCTAGGGTATACCTATATGTATGCATCTATGAAAATAAAACATGATTTTATAAGGGATTCATGGGATTTACCAATTGAGAATGAATTTCAATGAGAAGGGTGAGGTTGAGGGTTTTCTTTTGAATTTCAAATGATCAAAGCAATTCAATCCTAGCTAGCAAGTCCCTACTAGCTTCCACTATGGTAGTGGATGATGATGCAATTGATTAGGACCAATTTGGGCTTGATTTGATATTAGGGGAAGGAATTTAGGGAGGAACTTTTAGGGTTCTAAGCAAGAAGTAAAAAGAGGCAATGGGCCTTGTTAATGATGCTTTATAGGAAGGGGTGTTTGATGGCTATCATAGATCAATTAGGGTTAGGTTTTAGGTCTAGATGAGTGGCTAGGAGTTGTCCACCCAATTCTAAGCTTCCCTATTGGTTCAACTAGTCATAGGGCTAACTTTTCCACAAATATCCTAAGAGTAAAATATCTTACCTAAAATATCTAGATATTAATAACCTTGTCATTACTAGGATACCCTAATCAATACACTAAGCCCAAGGCTAATCTAGATTAGGCTAGTTTCTAGGTCAAGCCTCAACCTAACAATTAGCACACATTTAATTAATAAAAATTCAAAATCACCAAAAAGTCAAAATAACCAAAATACCCTCAAGCCAAAAATATGGTAGTAACAAGTCTACCCTCCTTAAAAGAATTTCGTCCTCGAAATTGAAAGGTGAAACTGAACTGGTGAGAAGGATAGAAAATTATACCTCAAGGTCCAAAAAGATAAGGGTATCGCTCGCGCATCTCATCCTCCCGTTCCCAGGTAGACTCTCTTGGAGAATGATGCCTCCATGCGACGCAAACCAAGGGTATCGTCTAGTTCCTCAGTACCTTCTCTCGTCGATCCAGAATCTCTACAGGTTGCTCTGGATAGCTAAGAGTAGGTCCCACCTCGATCTCTGAATGATCGAGTACATGGCTAGGGTCCGCCAGGTACCGTCTCAACTGCGATACATAAAATACATTGTGGACTCCCACTAATGCAGGTGGCAAATCTAGCCTGTAAGCTACGTCACCAACTCTCCCGCTGATAACGAAAGGTCCGATGAAGCGCGGGCTAAGCTTCCCACCTCCACTAAAATGTATGGTACCACGTATCGGAGATATCCTCAGAAAAACCAGATCTCCGACCTAAACACAATAAATGTCTCAAATTAACTATAATAATCAAACATGATCAATAAAATCACAAAACAAACAATCCTCCTCCTAATCCTATCTCTAAGTTGTACCTAAAACTCGAACGGTCTACGGTGGCTATCGGTCCAATGCCGATGTCTGTCCTGCGCCACGCGAAGTCGATCTCTGATGAGCTTCACCTTCTCGGCTGCATCCACAACCATCTTAGGTTCCAATAAAGCTCGCTTCCCGACGTCATCCCAAGACAAGGGTGTACAACATCTACGCCCTTACAGTGCCTTGAATGGTGACATCTCAATGCTGGCCTGAAAACTGTTATTGTATGCAAACTCCACTAAGTGCAGGTGATCCTCCCAGGATCCTTCGAAATCCAAGACACAAGTCTGCAGCATGTCTTCGAGTGTCTGAATAGTCCTCTCTGACTGTCCGTCCGTCTGAGGGTGGTATGCCGTACTAAACTTGATCTGAGTACCCAAACTAGTCTGCAGACTCCTCCAGAAATAGGAAGTAAAACGACTATCCTGATCCGAGACAATGCTTATCGGAACCTCATGAATCCTGACGATCTGTCGCAAGTACATCTCCGCCAGCCTCTTTGTAGACGTACCTACTTTAAATGGCAAAAAGTGAGCTGATTTGGTCAACCTGTCTACGATGACCCCAATCGCGTCTTTCGCTCCTGGAGTACACGGCAATCCCGAAACGAAGTCCATTGTGATGTGTTCCCACTTCCATTCCGTAATGGGCAACGGCTGCAACAACCCTCCTGGCCTCTGCCTCTCTGCCTTTACCTGCTGGAAGACTAAGCATCTAGCGACGAAGCGTGCTACCTCCCGCTTCATCCCATACCACCATGCATGCTCCCTTAGATCTCTATACATCTTGTTTGCACCTGGATACATAGAGTACAAAGAATGGTGGGCCTCCTACATGACCTGCTCCCGAAGCTCTCTACTGGGCACACACAGTCTGGAACCATGCCTCAATGCACCATCCTCTGTAATGGTGAACTCCTCGTCCACCAACCCTGCTCGAGCCTGCTCTCGGATGCACCGCAGAGCAACATCATCGAACTGAGTCGACTTGATCCTCTCAATCAAGTCCGACTGAATCTGTAGACCCCACATTTGTATCTCTACTCCTGGCACTAGCACCTCGATCCCCAGGCTCTCCAGATCTGCTAGTAAGTGACGATTTGCCGTCAAACATATGGCTGTCGGATATTTGCTCAAAGCATCGACAGCCACGTTGGCCTTCCCTGGATGATACTGCAGTGCAATGTCGAAGTCCTTCATCAACTCCACCCATCTACGCTGCCTCATATTGAGCTCCTTTTGTACAAACACATACTTCAAGCTCTTGTGGTCTGTGAAGATCTCCACAGGCTCCCCGTATAAATAGTATTTCTACAACTTCAAGGCAAAAATAACTGTCGCCAACTCTAAATCGTGGGTAGGGTAGTTCTTCTCATGCGGATGTAACTACCTAGAAGCATAAGCAATTACCTTTCCATGCTGCTGTAAGACACAACCCAAACCCTTCCCAGAGGTGTTACTGTAGATAGTGAACACGCTTGATCCTGATGGCAAAGTCAGAATCGGAGCTGTCGTCAACCGCTTTTTCAACTCATCAGAAGTGACCTGACAGTCCTCTGACCAGATATACTCTGTGTCCTTTCGGGTCAGCCTAGTCAATGGCTCTGCAACCCGGAATAAATCCTGAATGAACCTCTTGTAGTAGCCTGCCAATCCCAAGAAGCTCCTGATCTCCCCAACTGAAGTCGGTGCTGCCCACGCCTCAATTGTCGTGATCTTCCTCGGGTCAACTGAGATCCCCTCTTAAGTCACAACATGACCCAGGAAATCAACTCGGTATAGGAAGAACTCACACTTCGAGAGCTTTCCATAAAGCTCCTCCTTCCTGAGAGTCTCCAGAACCACTCTCAAATGCTCCTCATGCTCCTCCGTGGTCTTCGAGTACACCAAAATATCATCGATGAACACCACCACGAACTTGTCTAAGTACTGGTGGAACACATTATTCATCAGGTTCATGAATACCACTGGGGCTTAGTCAACCCAAACGGCATCACCAAAAACTCGAACTGGCCATACCGCGTCCTGAAGGCTGTCTTCGGGATATCCTCCCTCTTCACCTTCACCAGATGATAACCTGACCTCAGATCAATCTTCAAAAATACCCTAGCTCCGCTCAACTGATCAAAGAGATCATCGATCCGCGACAGCGGGTACCTATTCTTGGTCGTAAGGTTGTTGAGTGTCCAGTAATCGATACACATTCGTACCGACCCATCCTTCTTCGGTACAAAGAGCACCGGTCCACCCCATGGTGAAGAACTAGATCAGATGAAGCCCTTGTCCTGTAACTCATCCACCTGTTTCTTTAACTCCACCAACTCGCTGTTGTTCACCCTATAGACGTGCTGAGAAATCGGCTCTATACCGGTTACTAAGTCTATAGAGAACTCAACGTCTCTGTCCGGTGGTAGTCCTGGCAAGTCCTCCGGAAAGACATCAATGAACTCTGCTATCAATGGATGTGGCACTGTCTGCTCCTCAACTGGAACTCTGCAGAAGACTCCGCTGCCCTGCTCCGTCTCCCGCCTGGCGAACTCGAACTCTGGCACTCCTAGCGGACAGAAAAGAACTCTATCACTGCGGCAATCTATACTGGCATGGTGCCCGCTCAAGTCCTCAATGAATCTGCTCAACCGGCAGAACTCTCCGGCATATTCCCCGACTATCAGGTTCCCCTGAAACAAACTCTCGAACTGCTGCTCTATGCCTCCCAGTGCTACATCCGGTAAGAACTACTCCTTGAACAGCGTCTTGAATGCTGCCCAAGTCTGCCCCTGAGTTCCAACTTGGGGGTTTGTCTGATACCAAGTGCGGGCCAGGTCCTGCATCTGGCTGGCTGCCGCCTCGATCTGAAGTCGGGTTGGTATCTCTGCCAACCGGAATATCTCCTCCATATGCTCTATCCAGTCGTCTGCATAGTGGATGCCCTCTGTAAAATAGAAATCCCTCGGACGTATCTTCTGGAACTCCTGGATGCCCGACGTCCACGGCTGGTACTGATGCTGCTGTAGAGCTGCTCCCTGGATGGTCACCATCTCCACTGTCGTCCAGACCAGCTGGTGAGCCTCGTCTATACCCTGATGGAAATCGGCAGTCTGACGCTACTGTTGCTGCTGGTAGGACTCCATTATCCTCTTTACGAAGGAAAATAGATAGCCCGCATCAACAATCCCCGCTGGTGGCTGCTGCTGTGGCTGAAGAACATCCGGAATAACCGGGGTCTGCCTCTGAACTGGTGGAGGTGCTCCTCCGAAGGCTCCAGATACTCCAACCTGAGTAGGTACTAAGGGAGCTGCCATCTCAGGTCCCGACTGAACTAGACTAGAAGTGGCAGACCTCTCTGACGTACCTCCCGTGGTGGGGCGCTGCGATCGTGTCTCAACCATCCCGGAGACCGATCAAACAAGAGACAATTTATGAGAATGAGTCAAAATAGCAAAGGAGGACAGTTTATATTCAAGGGAAGATAATAAGCTGCAAATTTAGATAAAAGGAATCTGATTAAGAGTTTTTCCTAATGTGATTGAGTACCTTCAAAATATTCTAATCCTACTGCAGGCTGCAGTGATACTCTAGTTCGAATACCACCGCAATTCTAGGACCTACATGGGCCACCACTAAAAACGTGTCACGACCCGCACACTAAAGTAAGGGCACGAGAAGTGGGTACATCCAGCCTACGTCGCAGTATCAGCGGTAGAACGTTGTCCTAGGTGACAACATCTAAAAATATAAGGTACCTATACAGTATATACACTCCGAGTGGAGGTGACAATACATAATACAGTCTCAATCACATCTAAGGCAGAAATTGCACGATGTCATAAATATGAAAATCTCAAAGGAAGTACAAACAGAAAGGGAAATAAGTCTAAGTGTCTAAACGACACAATAACAAAACATAATACAACTCAATCCCAAATGACAACATAAGTAAGATAAAGCCTAACTAAACTAGCCTTGGCAGTAGGGGTGATAACATCAGCTAGTGCTGGGTCCTCCTGAGAGTCCAGCTCGCAAGTGTCGTCTAGGGCTGCTCCATAATAGGTAGTGCAGAAAGCCTCATCCTCTGTAATATATCAACAGGTCCAGTCAGGACAGGAGCGAGCATAATACATCTCACGCAGTTCATATCATGTCAGAAGGTAATAAACATGCAATAGAGTACGATATGTGAATAACTGAAGGAATGTACATGAAGTAAAAGAGATAACTGTAATGGAAATATCTACTATAAGTAGAGAACTATCAGTGACTAGTGAATCAGAGTACAAGATAGACATGTGAACAGGTGGAGGTGATTCAAGAGAGGTTGATCATGATTATACTACTTTGGAATTATTTACATGCTATTTCTACTCCCCCAGCCCCAATCAATACACATGGATCCAGACATGTTACGCTAAGATTCAAGATTTCACTGCCTCATAGATGAGAGCACACGTAAAATTAATTCATGGGGCTCTGTGAACATGAGAGTACATGAGACTCCAGAGTGTACATAAATAGTGAAGCATGACGATACATGATGTAAGTGAAACGCACAAAACATGAAGTACCTGATGCTCATGAGGGGGATAACATCTCATGAAAAGATCTACATAGTACCAATCCGTGTTACCAACGTAACAACATACAAGTAAAGTAAATCTAGAGCAGGAATATAAGTTCTAGCAAGTATGAAACGGTCAGAGAATGTACTCGCCTGATATCCTGAGTATCTGGTAAGTGTAGATGTCCAGACAGAGTAGATGAGTCCTATTTAGAGCAACACAGGTCACAATATATTTAACATAAGGTAAATGAAGTTTGTAATGCAATCTACATGATTTTTAGTTCAAACTAGGTCAAAGTCAAACTTGGTCAACTCTGGGTCAACCCAAGTCAACATCTAGTCAAACTGGATCAACCTTAGGGTTTGGTCAACTGTAAGTCAACTATGTCAAGTCCATTATTCTAGGTCACTCTAGTCAACTTAGGTCAACACAACCTCTAGGCCTATACACCATTACCAATACAACCCTACCTATACAATACTCATTTATAATATATATACACTATATTGCACATATAGGTATCACTCATGTAATCAATATATATATAATTATGTAGGGAAGCTATATATATGAACATACATACATATATATATATATATATGTATATATATATATATATATATATATATATATATATATATATTGAAGAAGGAAGAAGGAATTTAGAAAGTGAAAGTGTGTGTGTGGACTATGGAATACAAGTAAGGGTTTAAGAGCACATGGCATGGGGTTAACATTTAACCTAACTCAATTATCTCATATTCATAAATCAGTTTAACATTCTAACTAATTTCTATTTCAGTTTACAACCCTTAAATCAATGTTCAGGTTACACTTTAACAGTACAAAACCCATCTCAGTTAACAGACATTAGGATTTCTCAGGTTACAATCATCAAACTAAACTCATTTCAGTTTCACATTAAACATTAGAAAATCAAAACCCAATTTCTCATAACTGAAATCTCAATTAACAACCATTCAATTTTAGGTTAACATTTGATCTATATTTCAGGAATACACATAGGTAATGTTATTGCAATTCTCAGGTTAACACTCAGGAATTTCAGGTTACAGTTCTTTTCCTCATTCAATCCCCAATCCCATCCACACTTAACCCAGTTACACTGGTTCAATTTCAGGTTAAATCCAGACTAAACTAACATATATCATATCTCAATTTAGCATTAACCGTTAGAAATCTCAGATTTAACTTTTAACAGTGAATCAAAACCAAATTTAATCCCGACTGAAATATCAGCTCAACTTATTCCAATTTACCAACATTTCACATTCCTAAAATTATCAGGTTTCATTCAACTTAATCTCCGGTTATTTAACCTCATTGAAACATGGATATCACTGCATTTTATTTCTCAGGAATAGGTTACATGCATTAACTGACAGTTCATATAAAAACTAAGCTGGAAAGATGAACTGATACATGAACTTTCCCATTTCGAACCAATAATTAAACCATTAGATTTAGAAATCAGGCATGTAGGTGTGTTCTCCATATGTTCACCTGTCTAAGGGGTGTCATTCGTGTCCACTAGAGTGGACACGAAGTGTCCAATGCCAAAAAATACTGGACAGGAATCCTGTGGTGCACAGTTCGTGTACAGGCTCGTACACGCATGCCGTGACCTCGTGCACCCGACAAGAGTTGATTCATGACATGTGCTCGTGTCCCTGAGTTCGCCCAATATAGGGCTTCGTGCCTAGGACCCTGACACGAGCCCAAGTGTCGCCCTGGCCATACGGGAAGCCCGTATCAGATAGCAAAATTCGTGTGCACAGGCTGTGTACAAAACCAGTACGCATAGGATTTTTCCTCCGATATGACACAAGACGACACGAGACTCAAAGGGGGTGTTGTCAGACACTGCCCCTTGGTCTATGCCAAGTGGCAGGCCGCCACGTGGCGAGTCGTATCCACAGTACTGATCGGGTAGCACGACACTGTGTGGTGTCAGCGCGCTCGTGGTGCGTATCCAAATTGGACACGAAAAGCATACTAATATCGACTCAGTCAAATTAATTTGTGATCTACAATTAATAAACTAATTTTCCAATCAATTAGATTTTGAAATTTAAAGAATTTATTTCTCACAAATATTTCATCGAACACCTTGTTAAAATCACTGATACGTGTCCGATACGGACACGAAATGGACACTACCTAGCACCAAACTAACTCTACTGCTAGGGTATACCTATATGCATTCATCTATAAAAATAAAACATGATTTTACAAGGGTTTCTTTAGATTTACCTATTGAGAATGAATCTCAATGAGAAGGGTGAGGTTGAGGGTTTTCCTTTGAATTTCAAATGACCAAAGCAATTCAATCCTAGCTAGCAAGTCCCTACTAGCTTCCACTATGGTAGAGGGTGATGATGCAATTAATTAGGACCAATTTGGGCTTGATTTGGATATTAGGGGAAGGAATTTAGGGAGGAACTTTTAGGGTTCTAAGCAAGAAGTAAAAAGAGGCAAGGGGCCTTGTTAATGATGCTTTATAGGAAGGGGGTGTTTGATGGCTGCTATAGATCAATTAGGGTTATGTTTTAAGTCTAGATGAGTGGCTAGGAGTTGTCCACCCAATTCTAAGCTTTCCTATTGGTTCAACTAGTCATAGGGTTAACTTTTCCACAAATATCCTAAGAGTAAAACATCTTACCTAGAATATCTAGATATTAATAACCTTGTCATTACTAGGTTACCCTAATCAATACACTAAGCCCAAGGCTAATCTAGATTAGGCTAAGTTTCTAGGTCAAGCCTCAACCTAAAAAATTAGCACACATTTAATTAATAAAAATTCAAAATCACCAAAAGGTTAAAATGGCCAAAATACCCTCAAGCCAAAAATGTGGTAGT
This sequence comes from Iris pallida, assembly GCA_029216955.1. NCBI lineage: Eukaryota > Viridiplantae > Streptophyta > Magnoliopsida > Asparagales > Iridaceae > Iris > Iris pallida. Next base: position 33,274,177 of record JANAVB010034417.1, read on the forward strand.
GACAGAATATGATCAGACATATATGCTAGTAGGCTGCAGACCACGACCCATACTTGTTCATTCTTGTCTCATATATTCTTATAGATTGAGATACACTGTAGATTACCATATCAGCCATGATACCATGATCTTGACAGTTTATACGTACTCTAGTCGAGCTGGAATCCGCTTGATACGTAGCTGGCTTGTTCACGAGCTCGCGTCCGAAAAGCGGGTGCGGGTCGTGACAAAAGGGTGGTCACCAACCTGGGAAATAAGTATCTCATGGTGCCAGTGTCGATGAAGGAAGTTGAAGATGTAGTGCCCCGACCCGCAAGATGCCTTATGATAGCTGGTTGGTTCGATGAAGCCTTATTGGACTTAGGAATATACGAAGGATCGCTCGGAAGGATATACGATCATGGTAGAAATCGTCTTATAATGTGAGTAGTGTTGAACCCTTCAAAGATCCTTTAGCTTCACGCTTAATAAAAGGACTGTATGTTATATTGCATGTCGAGTTTCTAAATGCTATTTTGCATGAAACCCAGAAAGGTAATGAAAGATAATTAATCACACGATCCAAAAGCTATTACGAACTACTTAATGAATTGTGTGCTTCGAATAATTTTATGAATGGTATGCTTGCGTGCTTTGAAATAAAATACGTGACATGTGAAGCAAAAGTCCAAAATACTTGGGCGGTGAGTACGTCAAGCATCATCTCGATGAACGTATGCTAAAATAGATGCTAAGTCCCAAGAATTGGGCAGCAGTACATTGAGTATCGGTTGGAAAGATGTATGGTATCAAATATGTAGGAAAGGGATTGGGTAACAACATTCTATTATCCCGTCGCCGATATAGAATGTTGATTAAAACATGACGCTTGAATGAGAAAGATGGCAATATGAATGGGAAAGATGGCAATACGAATGAGAATGGTGGCTAAATTACTTAGTTTTTTATCATGCATTATATGTTTTCTTTATAGAGATGTTGCATATACTTGCATGGTCATGGACAATTTGTGCACAAGGTAGTTCTTAGAACGGTACTCCGCGGTCGCAGACCCGGTTTATCCTGGGGGAACAAGCATGGTGTCGATGTACTGACATCGAGATTTTAGGACTTTCAGTGTGGGCTTGCAACCGCGCACTGAAAGGGCCACCAAAATCCTATGGTGCTGAAGCAGTAGCACGGTGATTCGGAAACCTCCTATGGGCTCGCAACCCATCTGGAGTTAGCCTTTCACCAGTAATACGAAGCTCAAGATGGCATGTCACTAGTGACCTTCATATAGATAGGTCCAGTGCTAATGATGTCTTATGCTGGCAGAGTAATTTATTACTCAATTACAGGAAATGATGTCGGTTGTTGGTAAGAATCACCTAAACGGTGACAATTATGATAATATGATATTGTTTCTAACAATGTCTTGTGCAGGCAGAGTAAGTATTATAAATGTACCGGGATGACTATACGACCGTGGGTAAGAATCACCAAGTGTGATACCTGTATGCTTTACATTATGCTAGCTAAGAAATATATACTTGCTTTACTTCTGTTGGATATGAACTGCTAATTGACCCTGTGGTAACGAGAAAGACCACTTTTAATAATGTTCTATAACATGATTACTTAATATTGTCTTCTTAGGTGAGTTGGGCCAGCACCGCTCGCCAGCACATAGATGATGTACTGACCTACGTTTATGGGCATTTTTAGGTGCTCATGCATGGGGGAATCATTTGATCAATGCTTGGCATCGATGAGTCGAATGGATGTGCAGAAGCTCTTCTTGCAAGATGATGTCTTCTGCTATATGGGACATAATGTATGGAACAGTGTAACTCAGATGTACCAGTAAGATTGTAAGCAAAGTTGGCATATTCGATTATAAACGCCTAAATGGCAAGTATATATTCAGTTGGCTATTCAAGAGTCTTGTAATCTGTTGTAAACTCTGTATTCGGCTGCAAGTCTTGTAATCGATTTCAAATATCAATAAAGAGATACATTTCTCCATATCTTGTGTGACTTCAATTTATCTGCTTGGTTTTGCTGTGTTGTCATTGTTTTCTGAGAAATACCAGGAACTATAATGGTTTTGCCTTGTACAAGTACAATATAGACTTGTACAACATCATGTCCAGCGGTTAGTTTTCGAACCTCCTGGATCGGGGTGTGACATAATGGTATCAGGGCACGGCTTTACGTCCTTGGATTCTTATTCGATTTATTTCAAATTAAGTTGCTCTTACAATGACTCAAAGCTGCTTCTGCGACAACTCAAAGTTGCTTCCGCAAGTATTCAATGTTGCTTCCGCGATTACTCAAAGTTGTTCCACAATGAATCAAAGTTTCTTCTGTGATAACTCAAAGTGCATCCACGATTATTCATTATTGGTTCCAAATTATCCTATGTAGTTTCCTTTGAATGAAAGTCCATTGATTCTCTTGACCGCTCACTGGGTGTTTCATATAATAAGTCTAAATATGTTGGCTGTGAATTGTGTATGCTGTAATGAATTCTTAATGATACCAAAACGAATAACAATGATGCAATGCAATAATAAGTTGCTATGTGTGCTGGATATCTTATGTGTGGGATTCATGGAAGTTGATTATTATACAGCAATCGACTGTAGGTGATGGCATGGTATATTGGAACAGCATGTGCATGAATTTCAATGAATGGAAATCGATAGAATCTTGAGTCGGTACTTATGGTCAGCAGAGCCACTACAGGATAGATAGTCTATATTGGATGTTTGTTTGGTATGAAAGGAATATTGTGTCGGTAATTGCTTGAGCTCTGAGTGGTATATTACATATACCCTCATCGTAATAAGATGTCCCCTGACCATGTTCGTAGCATAGTGATGCTTTACTTGTAAGGTATTGGGTAGTATCAAGTCGTAGCTGGGATTATGATTGATACATGACGGGTAGGCTTGTTCCTTGATGATTACGTTCAGATAAATCATTACAAGATTTGATGGTTAACATTATGCTGGGTAATAAGGAAATGAATATATAATAAATGCCTTGGTTGGAAATGGTACGAATTATAGATTCAGGAGATGACTTGAATCAGTTAGGTAAAAGGATTGTAGGCTCAGTAACGATGTTGGGGTGTTGCTATCAAAAGATTTTGCGAGAATAAGTATTGCCTGAATATTGAATGATGTTGGAATTGAGTAATTGAAGTTGCATGTTGGATATCGACAAATTGATGGTGATGTTAGGCTCTTATCGAATGTTGCAAATGACTTAAAAGATACAGAGAGTTGCATCAACGACCGAAAAGTAGATAATGTGTTTGAAGAAATAGATAGCTTTTGCACAAGTACAATTATGCTTGAGAGAATTTGATTGTCCTGAATTAACAAGTTATGACCCTTGATTATTTTGAGGCATAGAGAATGAAGACTTGTCCCTTGATGCATGAAAGAGTAGATATTCCTTGTGAAAGACTAATGGCTAGAATACAAATAAATATTAAGGTGCATTAATATGTAATAGATCCTATCGGTGAAGGATGTTGTCGCTTGAATAACAAGTTGGGTAGAATATAGAATTGTTGGATGATGACTTACCTAACTGAGTTATGCCATATCCGCTAAGATGACCGAGATACAAATGCTGGATGATTGATGCCATAGTGATTGGATAGGTACATGAATAGTAAATCTTCTTATGGAATCATAAGGAGATGATGCAAAACAAATATTGATGGTTAATGTAAATTGTTATGAGATGACCGTATTGGTGATAGCAAAAATTCATAAAGGATACTTTCGAAAGAAATACAATTATACAGTTGCCTTATTTATTGGTTAAAGAGTACATATCGTATTGATGATCTAAAATGTGGAAATTGAATATGTCGCGAAGAGACCAAAGGAAAGAGATTGTAAAAGAAAGACTATTGAGGTAGCAATGTTGGCTTATGACGCAGAATAGTTAGCTCGATGGGATTGACACAATTTGGGTACGATAGGAGAATTCAAGTCGGATTGAGAAGGTGACGTTGCGTCTATCCAAGTAAAAACTAAGATTTGTATGTTCAATGATGAAGTTTTATGTGATGGCTTTGAGATTGATCCATAAGAATTGTCGGGTAGATTTTGTCGGTTGTGGGTAAGTCTAGAATGTGACTTCGTTGGGAATAACCCGATTATGGGTACGGGTAGAAAGACTTAACCCTAGAAAATCAGTTGGTTGCCTAGAATGTCGGTTGGTTGCCTAAGTTTCGAATTGGTTGGCTATGTCATTTCAGTTATCCAGTTTGGAATATAAGTTCATGGGACTGGGATGGTGTCCCACGTCCCTTAGATTGGTCGGATTATAGATTGTCCCTGAGATAAGATAGAGTTGTCCCTATGATAAGAGTTGGTTGCCTCTAATATAAGAAATAAGTATGTCCCTAATTGCTATCCATCTCAGATGAGTTAGTTGAATGTCTGGTTTAGCTTAGAGTAGCTGACCATAGAGACTTATATGATGGCTAAGTTGACTGTTGGAGACCATTAGGATGTCCCTATTGATGTTGTATGGGTATAGTCAGAATTAGTAAGATATGTCGAAAAGTAAACTTCAAAATTGAATAAAGATCAAAAAAATTATGTTACAAGTTGGACGGAGTGATGGATCATGTTGGCTTCGGAACTTGGTTGCCTTAATTCAAAATTTGTTGGAACTGGTGGGATTGTAATGGTTGGTTGGTTAAATCATATTGAGCTGTGCGAATTGATGGTAGTCGCCTTGAGATAGTCGGAATAACTTTATTGATGGATAATTATATCGAAATTGAGAATAAGTATAACAGGGGATAGACTAGTACATGTAGTCAAAATCGATGAGAACGAATACAATTTTGAAATGACCCTCGGAATTAATGCTACTGGAAATGATAGTTGCACAGGTGAGATGATAATATGTTGGCTTGATCAATACGAGAAAAGATTTAAGTACTTCGAGAAATTTTACTATAATCGAATGATTACATGACTTCAAAGATGAATCATGATCGAGAAATATATGAGTTGCAAATAAAGTGTACGGATGCGAACGTTAATGGGTATGTGAGTTGATCAATGAGAATCGTGGCATTGAAATGGAATGTGGCTATTGGATTTATCAACTTTTGTGGCATGAATTACAATATACTTGGAAGGGAACTCTAGATTCGTTAGAAATTTGATATGACAATATCGGAATACTTTAGGAAATTTTTGAAATCGGTTGTGTAAAAAATTGTTCGAGTTGGAATTGGTAACATTCATTATGTTATTAGTTGGTTGGAGAATTGAATAAGCGAATTTGGCTATACGAGATGCTGAAGGGAAATTGCTAACATTGGGAATAAAGTTATACCTGTAGCTCATTCATTTTCTCAATCACTGAACTTGGTTGAAATGCATATATTTCTGGGATGCCTAAAATACGTATATGATTCCAGCTAAGTGGTATGCTGAATTCAAACAAAGTCACGAGGAAAGATTTTCACATGCTAAGGAATTGTACGAGCATTGGAAGAAAGAACAAAGATGGTAAACTATTTCGAATCAAATTGGGGTATTGTGGCGAGATGGTACATTGCTTGAAATCAATCGAGATGCTGCGGAGAAATGTTAAATAGTGCAAGTTGATCATGAAAAGTTTCATAAATTATGTTGAAGTTATGAGGATGAGTTTGGTTTAAGTTTCGAGGATGAAACTTTTTCTGAGTGGTATATATTGTAGTGCCCTACCCGTAAGATGCCTTACGATAGCTGGTTGGTTCGATGAGCCTTATTGGACTTGGGAATATACGAACGATCGCGTGGAAGGATATGCGATCGTGGCAGAAATCTGTAGAAGCATGGAAAAGAGCATGATTACCCATGCAGCTCAGAACAGAAAAACTCATGCGGTTCAAAAACAGACGAGCTTTATGCGGCTCAAGAACATCATGCGGTTCAAAAGTCACTGACTTGGACATGCGGTTCAAGCAAACACCAAGTGGCCTTCTGCGGTTCGCTCCTACAATTGGCCATTAAGTAAAGGCCCTATTTAATGCTCTGACATAAAGGAGAACTGACGGCTCTGACATAAAGCTGCCATAAAGACCCTGTCATAATGGTAGACTCCTAGGAAAACGAAAGAAATCTCTGACACAAACCCCAAAATCCTTCATGCGGCCTTGACACGTGGATAGTCGCAAGCGGCTCAGGCAGAGGCCACCTCATGCGGCTCAGGCAGAGTCTACCCTATGCGGCTCACGAGGATTATCTTCATACGGCTCACTGAGAAGCCATCTATCATGCGGCCGCCTATGCTCATGCGGCTCAGATCATTTCAATACGTGGCCAGTCTTATGCGGCTAAGTAGGGAACAATCCTCATGCGGTTCGGATTTCTTAAGTGGCTCACGGTTAAGACACGTGGCAGAAGATTAGTTTTCCCGCATCCCTACAGCTAACAGCATACTAATAGTGGGACATGTGGCATCAAATCAATCAAGGTTCATCAATAAATCCTAACAATCAGGTTTAGTGCCATCCTCATAATTACTGGGATCAAATCAGATCATTTGCAATCATACAAATTGAACACGTGGCGAGAGATCCGAGCTTGGCATAACAAATCATGAAGATTTATGGCAATCATCATTAATTGCCCACAGAGATTTGATACAATCTACATTAATTACCTAGATTTTCTACAATCAGAATGAAGGGCCCAGATTAATTGATCCCTAACCGCCGACTTATCAAGGAGGCAATCATTGCAAACCCTAATGATCGCATCCCACTGCTATAAATAGCAAGGTGCCATTCCCTTACAAAAGAGGACTTCTTCGAAAAGCACCAGAGCACCTGAAGAGACTTGAAGAGAGAGAGCAGAGAGACAAAGGCCCACACAAAGGGTATCCTGAGAGCATTTCTTCCCCGGAGCCAAGGCTGCATCCGATCGTCCAAGGAGTAAGGCAGAGCTACCGTCTCTTTACCGAGCCTCCACCGTCACCTTCCAGAATCTAAAATAAACAATTGTACTTAGATTGCTGTACCTAGGTTTTCGTCCCTAGGCTTTCTTTGTACAAGCGAGTTTGTATTGTGAAGTAAAAGTCCGGTCCTCCCATATAATTGTTCTGTTCTTTTATATTTTATAGCAAACACGATGGCGACTCTGCTGGAGACAAACTTCTCCATGGCTGAGGAGTTGGTGACGTAATCGGATGCAGCCAAACTTGGCTCCACACAACAGAAGATGGTCGTCCGCTTCGACCAACAGGCGTTTGAAGAAATGCTCTCCGACGGAAGCGCTGGCCCGGTCTAGAAGCGAACCCGCACAAAGAAGGCTCGCAAGGAGTGGAGGCTAAAATCATTTGCTCCTCCCCAAGCTCTGGACAGAGTATTCTCTGCTTCCCAAGACAGCGAAGGCAAGTCTCATGCGGCTCCACTTCAAGCCATAGAAGACTCTGCTGTCCCCAAGTCCGGCAGAGGAAAGCACTATGATGCTGGACTTGCGGGGGCAAAGAGTGATTCTATGTGCTCCAAGAAGAAGCCGAACAAAGGTACTAGCCGCAAGCAGAACATTCATGCGGCCAAACTTGCCAGCCGCATGCATAATGACCAGGTAGCCGAAACTGCCAGCCAAATGCATAACACTCATGCGGCCAGGATTTCCAGCCGTATGGAGAAGACCTATGCGGCTGAGACTTCTAGCCGCATAAAGAAAGTCCATGCGGCTACGACTGCCAGCCGCATGAAGACTGTTGATTCCAGTCGCATGCCGCATGCCGCCTGCTCCACGCGGCTCAGTCTTCGACCGCCTTTCCTATGGTCCTGATCTCTCGTCCTCCCGAGAAGACATGTCTGACTCTCTCTAGCACCACTTAGACTCTTCCTGCTATGTGCCCTTACGTACTAGAGTGAAGAAGTCTAGGGCAGCGCGAGCTTGGCAAGCTCAGTCCGCTGTCCCGACCTCTGACCATCCGAGCGTTCCACATACTGTTATGCGGACCTCTGATGGGAAGTTGTACATAACCACTCGAGTCCAGCCCCCGACGGCAAATGGACAGGATGGTTCCCAAAAGTCTCCCAAAATCCATAGAGCAAACATGGTCATTTCGGACCCATCTGACTTGCGTGAGGCTATCCTCCACAAGCGCAAGGAAAGAGAAGGGGCCTCGGGGTGCAAAGAGTCCTCCTACGGACGTCACTGTACCCAAGTCATCGTCAACTGCTGTTGTAATAACGCGACGGTACAAAAAGACCGGCAGTCCGTCTTCTAAAGAATGCGACAACCATGTTCAGAGGATGAGGCACTTCCCGTCGTCTCCTGCAACTCTGCTCAGAAAATCCTCGTCGATGGGAGAGGGAAGAAGACAAATGTTTCCAGCCTGAAGATTTGAACCACTATGACTAAGAGACTGTCGTCTAAGCGGTTGTCCATCACCGGAGTTTTCCAAGGTACCCGTTCAAAGACAAAATCTACTACAATGGGAGATTCATCGTCCACATCACTGGAGGTTGCTGGAACTGGGGGTAGCACTCCTCTGAACCTCTACGACAATCCAATGTTCCAAGAAGACGAGCTGGAGGAAACAACTCTCCCATTAGATACAGCAAATCCCGACGTCCCCGAGGACGTCCACAATTCCCAAGACGAGGCACACTCGGAAGCTGGGGGTACTGTTCCTTCTGAGTCCAAACCAGAGGAAAACATTCCCACATACCCCGATGAATTCTCGGTACAGGGGTATGATTTGGAGTGTACGCCATCCATCGTCCCTTCCACTTCTACTCATGTCAGGACGGCATTCATGACGAACGACGAACAAGATGGTCCCAGTGATTGCCAACGCATCGACACTCTGGAGGCCATAATACGTACTTTGGTCAAATCGGTGGACGAAATTAAAGCAGCCCTCCCAACTCTGCAAGGAGGGACGCCTGGCCAAGCAAACTTGGGATCCGCAGTCAATGTAGACTCGAACTCAGCGGCACCAAACCCGGGCAATAATCCTCCTGAGATGTCAGCTCCTACCACTGCAGACGAGGCCAGGGAGGCAAGAAGAGAGGTCCAGAAGCTCCGGGTCATGTTCCATGCCAGAGAAAACTGCCAAGACCTCAGGATACGACAACCGTATCCCGCTACGTGGAGAGATGTTCCCTTCCCACCAAAGTATAAACCATTCCACATCAATCCATATGATGGAAAGACCTCCGCAAGTCGGTATATCACTTACTTCGAGGTCACCACCGACTATCTACCCTATGACGATGCCATCCTTACACGATTATTCATCGGGGCATTGGAAAGGGTCGCCTTCGACTGGTACCGTAACCTGCCAGACAACTGCATCCACTCCTTCGCCAGCTTCAAGCGCATGTTCTTGGAGAGATTCTACGAAGTAGGATAGGACATCACAATATCCACCCTCATGGACGTCGTTCAAGGGGAGAAAGAGCTGACCAGGAACTATATTGAGCGGTTCCGCCAAACTGCCATGAAGTTGTCGTTCGGCAATCCGGACTCCTCCTTAATTGAAATTTGCCAAAAGAGACTGCTTCCAACAATCAGCCTCTGGATGGGTGAAAGTCAATTTAAGGACTGGAAGACGTTCATCATTAGTGCCACTAGCGTCGAGGATAGGTTGAAGAAGGCTCGCCAACTGGGATTGCACATCTCAGAGGGAGAGGACAAGGGCAAGTGCCCTAATGCCAACAACAACAATGGGGGTAGCTCCTCCAACAATCGGGACAACAAGGGCAAGCAGGCTATGGTGGCCGACACAGCCCAGAAACCTGCGTCAAAATCGGCAGACAAGCAATGGCCGCAAATGACCTACTCCTTCGAAGACGGTCATGTCAAGCCCATCTTGGACATGCTCATACTAGGAGATAGAATTCAGCTCCCTTCACCAAGATGGGAACCTCGGCCGGCGGAAATGGAGAGTCCAAAGTACTACCATTACCACAGCTACGTCCACCATGCTACATACGACTGCTACCAACTAAAGCGATACATCCAACATCTCATCGATTCGAAGGCTCTGGCCATTGATTTCGAGTAGGTAACCGTGGCAGCCAACATGGTGTCCATACAGTTTGGCAGCTTCCCTCCGATAGAGACTCAAGACGGCGTGATACCCATCCCTCGAGCGACAATGGAGATTGCTAATCTTCCACCTCCTCGAGATCAGGCTACTGGTCTAGTACCTCTCACCACGTCACGATGGAAGGTCATGTGGGTCCATCCAGATTTGGTACCAGAAGTGACTCAGTCTACACCACCCTCCATTGGCCGGAAGAAGGATAGAAAGGTCAGATCCTGCCGCACAATCTCGGCAGATGTCGAAGAAGCCACAGCTGTCGTCACTCGGTCTGGTGCTCAATCCAAACCTACGCCAGATAACTCGGCTGAAGAGTATCAGCCGGCCACTGCTGACACTCTGGGACATTCCCAACCTCCGACGACCGACAAGCCTAGGCCGAAGGAGACTCGCTTTGACAAATCCTTCCGTAAAGAGGCACCTTATGGGCTGGAAAGGGCCTACAACTTTGATATCTTGGCATAATTGGCCAACACACCAGCCAAATTGTCATTATACGAGCTCTTGAGACTCTCCAAGGATGTTCGCACGGCCTTGAGCGATGCACTCCAGAATGCCGACGCATATCTAGCTCAGGTCAACCTCACGGGAGAGAGCCCGCCTGCAGATCTCCAAGACAGTACTTGCACATGAGCGATTCCCAACATTGTCTTCACTCCGCAGGATATGCTCATCAAAAGCAACCTGTAGGATCGACCATTATATTACACTAGATACATCGACGACGTAAAGGTGGATCGGATGCACATTGATCCTGGTTCTTCCATAAGCATCATCTCGAAGGGTCTGTTACATCATTTCCGTATTCCTATACATCGCCTGACGCCAACAAATACCGCCATCAGTGGTTTCAATTCGGGCAGAAGCTACCCGATTGGGAAGAATCGCTTGAAGTGCCAAATTGGCGAGTCAGAAGTAACCTGTTACGTCATAGATGCAGACACTTTCTACAATATCCTCTTGGGGCGTCCTTGGATACACGATTACATAGTCGTGCCCTCCACGCTGTACCAGTGCTTCAAGTATGTCGACAAACACGACTTCTTGAGGATAAAATTTGTCGACATCGATCCCTTCAAAGGGGTCGAATCCTACTTCTCAGACTCCTGCCTATACGAAAAGTCGAACAGGCACCTTGGTGAAAGAGATGTGCAAACTCGTACTGAGACGGCCACCGGATCAGAAGAACCTCTCACGATCCACCTCCAAGCTCGCAAACCTGGCAAGTCCGTACCCCTTATGGCCGCTCTGCGTAAGGACGCAATCAGCCTCTCAGCACAAGAAGAGCAAATGATAATCCGGCTGCCAAGGTCCGGCCGAGCGCCAAGACCCACAACGGAGCCACTGACAATCAGACTGCCTAGAGTCGGCCAACAACAAACGAAGAAGCTCAATCCCTCCGACAAACCACTGACGATACGTCTTCCCAAGAAGAATCGTCATCCCGATGCAAAGTCTGGGGCTTCTAGCGAGCCAACCACTCCCCATCCAGCATCGAGTACCAAACTGGGGGTCGCTAGTCTGCCAACAACTCCACGTTCTGCTCCACCAGCAGAACTTCTGATGATCAAGTTGTCCAAGTCATCCTCTCAGTCTTCATTTATACAGGGGATGGCCGAAAAAGAACCAGAACTGGCCAAGTATGTGGCCGCTCACACTGATGTTCCATCCGTAGATGATGTAATCCCGCTAGAAAAGATACCTTACTTCATCAATAAAGGGCTATCTTTAAACTACATCGAGCTCAACAAGCTTTGTACAATGTATGCTATGGAACACGGTATAGGCACTCACCTACATACACAGGTGACAAATGTTTACACCACAAATCAACTCACTCCCATGGAAGATGCTTACCGCATAATCGAGGAGGAGACCATCCAATCATCTTCGGTCGGAAGAATAATCTACAGCCCTTCACCATAGAAGAAGTCGATCTCGAATCGGACGTCGGAAGACTGTCTCTCTATTTATATAGCCCCCAGTCCAAATATCTCGTGCAAAAATAGGGGTATGATCTAGAGACTACGCCAGGTTTGAAGTACGGCACTGGTCGATAATTACCTTTAAAGTCGCCAGTCCCGGCTGGCAAACCACAGGACTACTACAACAAGACCCGATGCAGACTGGAACAGTTACGCCTACAACGACCCCTGAGAGCTCAGATGAGGAATGCGACTGGCAGTCACACTCAACCGGATCACCAACTTCTGATCCGAATATCAGCATCGGGGATGTATTCAGGCAGGACTTGTCTGTTAACATGGCATTCGCTGATGCTAACGAAGAAGGAGAAGACTGTCCTGAACTCCTCGAATTAGAGCCGTGGGCCCAACAGCTGGATGCACAATGGGAGAAGTGGTTTGAACAAAGAGAGCCTCCTACTGAAGATGAGGTCATACAAGTGGATCTAGGCAGCGACTCTTCTCCAAAACCAATCTTCATTAGTAAAAGTCTGACAGACGAAGAGCGAAAATCACTACTGGAACTTGCCAAAGAATATATTGATGTGTTCGCCTGGAACTATGAAGACATGCCAGGGTTAAATCTCAATATTGCTCTTCACAAACTCAACATTCGGCCAGATGCAAAGCCAGCCAAACAACAACAACGACGCTTCCGGCCAGGCATCATGGATGCAATCGAAGCCGAAGTCAACAAACTGATAGCTAGAGGCTTCATACGTGAGGAGCAACATCCAGACTAGCTCGCCAACATAGTATCGGTCCTCAAGAAGAATGGAAAGATTTGAATCTGCATCGACTTCCGCAATCTGAACGAGGCGTGCCCCAAAGATGAGTTTTCCCTCCCTATCACAGACATCATGATTGACAACACCTGCGGCTTCGAACGTATGTCATTCATGGATGGCTTCTCGGAATACAACCAAATTAAGATGTCTTCCAACGACGAAAAGCATACATCGTTTCGAACACCAATAGGCACGTTCTGCTACACAGTCATGCCTTTCGGTTTAAAGAATGCTGGCACCACCTATCAGAGAGCCATGAGTATTATCTTCAGGGATCACTTGCGTAAGACCGTGGAGTGCTATATTGACGATATCGCCGTCAAAAGCCGCTCTAAGGAAGATCATCTGCATGATCTAAGGACAGTGTTCGACTTAATGCGAGCGCACAATTTGAAAATAAACCCTACGAAATCTTTCTTGGGCGTATCCAGCGGAAAGTTCTTGGGTTTCATCATTACCTCCCAAGGTATCCACGTAGACCCTGAGAAGACAAAGGCAATCATGGAGATGGGTCCCCCGAGAAATCTCCGAGAACTCCGAGGCCTCCAAGGGAGGTTAGCTTACATCATTAGGTTCATTTCCAACCTCTCTGGGCGATGTCAGCCATTCACCCATCTCATGAAGAAGGGCGTCTCATTCATATGGGATAAAGAATGCCAGCGTGCCTTCGACAGCATCAAAGAATATTTGTCGAACCCGCCAGTCCTGGTGGCCCCGGTTGCTGGAAAACCATTCCTGCTCTATGTACGAGCAATGGAGCATTCCCTCGACGCTCTGCTAGTACAAAACAATGATGCAGGCCATGAGCAAGCTATATATTATCTCAGCCGAATGATGATCGGACCAGAGCACCGATATACCGCCATGGAGAAGGAATGCCTCGCCGTGGTGTTCGCCATTCCAAAGATGCGATACTATGTCACGGAGCAAACCATATATGTGATATCATGAGTCAACCCCCTCAGGGTCCTCATGACGAAACCAGGGGCACTCAGCTCTCGCCTTGCTACATGGGCAATATTACTGTCCCCCTACCATATGATCTTCGTCCCACAAAAGGCTATTAAAGGTCATGCTCTGGCAGACTTTTTAGCAGCCCACCCAGGCCCGAAGTCGGCCAGAATATACGAAGACATCCCAGATGAGGTCGTCGACTCGCATGTAACCTCTTACTATGATATATGGCAAATGTTCTTCGACGATGACTCAAGGACCAGACCTAAGGGCAACATCGTCGTCGGAGTCGGGGTGGTGCTGGTTTCTCCTTTCGAATTGGTAATCAATCGCACTTACTCCCTCACAGAACCCTGCTCTAACAATGTGGCCAAGTACAATGCTTTAGTCATTGGTCTCCAACTTGCAAGAGAGCTGGGGATAGAATATCTTGAAGCATACGGCGATTCACAATTAATCGTCAATCAGATCCGGAGTTCATACGAAGTCCCCTATGAAGACATGGTCCCCTATTACCAAATAGCGATCAACATCATCTCGTCATTTGAGGGGTTCTTCATCGAACATGTTCCCAGACTCCAAAATATCGAAGCCGATGCCTTAGCAGGCCTTGCCGGTTCCCTAGCGGTTCCGAACTATGCTCATCAATCGGTGGATGTGATAGGCCATGAACTAGTCTGTCCCAAGAACAACGTTCAATTCGTGGCGAGTTATTCCGCTCAGATGATCGACGAAGCACAAGACTGGAGACAACCATTCATTGACTTCGTAGTCTACGACATTCTGCCGGAGGACCCAAAGGAAGCCACCTCTATCAGAAGGCGTTCTCTCAGATTCTTCTACGATACAAAGACGAAAATGCTATATCGCTGATCCTATGATGGATTATTGCTTCGATGTCTGTCAAACGCAGAAGCCAATGAAGCCGTACGCGAAGCTCATGACGGTGTCTGCGGGGCCCATCAGCTTGGCCCAAAATTGTAAGACTGTCTTCGCCGAATGGGCTACTACTGGCCCATGATGGTAGCAGATACGATAGACTATGCAAGAAAGTACAAAGCCTGCCATGTCCATGCGGACTTCATCCACCAGCCATCCGAATTTCTACATCCGACAGTGGCATCCTGGCCGTTCGAAGCAAGGAGAATGGATATCATCGGTCCGTTCGCTCCACCTTCTTTCCGAGGACATCGCTTCATACTTGCCATCAAAGATTACTTCTCCAAATGGGCGGAAGCTGTTCCGCTTACGGAAGTAAAGACTTCAAACGTGATCAGCTTCCTCAAGCATCACGTTATTTATCACTTTGGACTGCCCCGAAGGATCATCCACGATAATGGTTCGCAGTTCGCAAGCCACGCCTTCTATCGATTTTGCGACAAGTACCGCATCCAGAATATTGCTTCAACGCCATACAACCCAGCAGCGAATGGGTTGGCAGAAGCATTCAACAAAATAATCATCAAACTTCTCAAGAATTTCATATCATCCAACAAACGCGACTGGAACGAGAAGCTTGGTGAATGCTTATGGGCGTACCGTACCACAGTCCGAACAGCCACAGGGAACACACCATTCTCCCTGGTGTACGGGAGTAAGGCAGTTCTCCCATTGGAGACTCAAATACCCTCGCTCTGCATCGCTCTTACTTACCAATTGACGACAGATGATAACTATCGTCGCCGGCTACAAGAGTTGGAGGCCTTAGATGAAAAGAGCATCTTGGCTCAGCAACGAATCGAGCTATACCAAGCATGCATCTCCGGAGCCTTCAACAAGAAGGTTAAAATCAGAATGTTCCAAGTGGGCGATCTCGTTCTGGCAGTTCGGAGGCCGATGGTCATGACTCACAAAATCGCCGACAAATTTCAGCCAAAATGGGAAGGTCTATTTATCATTGAGGCCGTATTCTCCAAAGGTGCTTACCGCCTCGCAAAACAAAACGGAGACTTGCTCATGTTGCCCGTCAACGGCAAGTTCCTGAAGAAATATTATGTCTAAACGACATTTTCCCAATTCTAGATTATTGAGTTATGTACCCGCCGGTACCGCTGAACTCATATTCCCAATTCCAGATTATTGAGTTATGTACCCGCCGGTACCGCTGAACTCATATTCTAAATTCCAGATTATTGAGTTATGTACCCGTCGGTACCGCTGAACTCACATTCACGAAATCCCAGATTGCTGAGTTATGTACCCTCCGGTACCGCTGAACTCACATTCTCCAAATTCCAAATCGCCGAGTCATGTACTCTTTCGTACCGCTGAACTCACATGCCGACTCCAACTCTCCCAGATCATCGAGTTATGTACCCGCAGGTGCCTCTGAACTTACATTTCGGTCACTCTTGCAGATAGTAAGTCATGTATGACCATACCTCTGAACTTATTTCTCTGAAAGAGCTCCTCCCTCATGATCCACTACCCGCACTCTTAGTGCACAAAAAGGGTAACAGATCCACAAAATTTCCAAAACGACCACGTCGATGTTACCTCTGAGTCGTTTCATTTCTGCCAAAAACAAATTACCCCTCTACATAGAACTTCCATGTCCTCATTACCTCTGAGTCGTCCTATTTACCCCTTCATGGAGCCCACTCCTGCCATGTCCTCATTACCTCTGAGTGGGTAGGCTCCATCGAAGAAACTCTCATATTTGCCATGTCCACATTACCTCTAAGTAAAATATGTTGGTTCTCTCTTGACTTATTATTTGTACCAAAAAAAAAAACCCAGGGTACGCTAAAGATAATAGGTCCACGAATGTCCTCTGTTGACCATAAATATCTTCCGTTGAGTCCACTCCTGCCATGTCCTCATTACCTCTGAGTAGGAAGACTCCGTGGTAAAACCCCCATACTTGCCATGTCCTCATTACCTCTGAGTAAGTATGTTGGTTTTCTCTCTCGTCTTATTATCCGTATCCTGAACCAGGGTACGCCAAGGATAATAGGCCCACAAATGTCCTCTATTGACCACAAATATCCTCCATTGAGTCCACTCCTGCCATGTCCTCATTACCTCTGATTAAATATGTTGGTTCTCTCCTAATTTAATATTCGTACCCAGAACCAGGGTACGCCAAGGATAATAGATCCACAAAAAGTCTCCCATTGGGACAACTACTACAAACAAAGAACAGAGCGGATGTATTTCGTTCAAAATCAGTGACATTCATATGACTACGTCTCATTAGCAAGCCAGAAAAGTTATCTATTATTTCATTCAGACAAGAAGGGAAAGAGAATACATCGATGTCCAAAAGAAGCAAGACATAAACCGCAGCTAAAGACAGACAGAAGTATCAAAACAAAGACGAACATTTATGAGAGCCTACGAATCCTAGTTGCGGGGAAGCGTATACCAATCCCTCAACCATTTTGTACATGAAGGATGTACTTGAGCAAGATCCTCGTCCGAAATAGGAGGATCAGAACTCCCAGTACTACCGCCGTCAAACTGGGGCTCCTCCTTTACAGCAATGGGCGCCAGCTCTCCTTTCTGTTCCTCCGCTTCTAGTGTTACCTCCTCTTTAACAAGCGATGATTCTTATTTGGAAGGGGGCAGCAACTCTTCCTTCACAATGATCTCAGCCTTCGGCAGGGTTGCTGCGAGAATCAAAGATAAAAAAAAACAAAGTCAAAAGATGGTCAGAGCCTTACGCAGCGGACTCATGCGGATCTGATAGACAGGTCATTATGCGATTCGGTTTACGAAGTTTTCATGCGGCCTACTAAGACAACTCCCATACAGCTCGGACATGGGGTATACCCCCATGCGGCTCGGTTATAGGACATGTATGCGGCCCATACAACTCAAAACAGTTTGTATTAAAGGCTTGTGCATAAAACATGCAACAGAGCCGTCGTTAGGGTTTCGAAGAATATGACTTTCCCAAATCCTTACCCTTAACAGCAGGATGAACGTCGAAGTGAGCTTCGGGTGCCGCAGCCGACAAAGACGCCGCCTTCTTACCCTTCGCCGCAACAGTCTTCTTGGGAGCCATCCGTGATCGAAGAAGAGGATGACAATCGGGACAGGAAAGGTTTGGATTGAAGGAGAGAGTAAAGAAGTTTCTTCTCTTAAAATCCTCTTATTATAGGAGGACAAAAGAGGGAGGACACGTAGACCAATAACCGCTTCGGGTCGTGTGCTGCAGACAAAACAAAACCGACTCCTCGGATTTTGCCCCCTCTCTCATAAAGAAGATTCACCCAGGGCATAAAATCCAAAGATTTAATGAACCGACCCTTGGGATTCTCCCAAAAGACGGCTCTAAAACGAATTAAAGGCAATTAATAATACGTGGCAGGGAGCCCATGCGGCTAGAAAATATATGCGGCTAGACAGGCCATGCGGCAAGGAGGCCATGCGGCTCTGAAATCCATATGGCTAAGGAGGTCGTGCTGCTGAGATATCCATATAGTCCGAAGAATTTTCACATAGCCATGCTTCTTATTTAAAGTGTTTCAATTTTGCAAATTAAAAACTTTGAAGGGGGTCTTGTAGAAGCATGGAAAAGAGCATGATTGCCCATGCGGCTCAGAACAGGAAAACTCATGCG
Organism: Iris pallida; assembly: GCA_029216955.1. Lineage (NCBI taxonomy): Eukaryota > Viridiplantae > Streptophyta > Magnoliopsida > Asparagales > Iridaceae > Iris > Iris pallida. The sequence continues at coordinate 33,292,536 of JANAVB010034417.1, forward strand.
GTTCAAAAACAGACGAGCTTCATGCGGCTCAAGAACATCATGTGGTTCAAAAGTCACCGACTTGGACATGCGGCTCAGGCAAACACCACGTGGCCTTCTGCGGTTCGCTCCTACAATTGGCTATTAAGTAAAGGCCCTATTTAATGCTCTAACATAAAGGAGAACTGACGGCTCTGACATAAAGCTGCCATAAAGACTCTGTCATAATGGTAGACTCCTAGGGAAACGAAGAAAATCTCTGACACAAACCCCAAAATCCTTCATGCGACCTTGACACGTGGACAGTCGCATGCGGCTCAGGCAGAGGCTACCTCATGCGGCTCAGGCAGAGTCTACCCTATACGGCTCACGAGGATTATCTTCATACAGCTCACTCAGAAGCCATCCATTATGCGGTCTCCTACGCTCATGCGGCTCAGATCATTTCAATACGTGGCCAGTCTTATGCGGCTCAGTAGGGAAAAATCCTCATGCGGTTCGGATTTCCTATGTGGCTCACGGTTAAGACACGTGGCAGAAGATTAGTTTTCCCGCGTCCCTACAGCTAACAGCATAATAATAGTAGGACACGTGGCATCAAATCGATCAAGGTTCATCAACAAATCCTAACAATCAGGTTTAGTACCATCCTCATAATTACTGGGATCAAATCAGATCATTTGCAATCATACAAATTGAACACGTGGCGAGAGATCCGAGCTTGGCATAAAAATTATGAAGATTTATGGCAATCATCATTAATTGCCCACAGAGATTTGATACAATCTACATTAATTACATAGATTTGCTACAATCAGAATGAAGGGCCCAGATTAATTGATCCCTAACCGCCGACTTATCAAGGAGGCAATTATTGCAAACCCTAATGATCGTATCCTACTCCTATAAATAGCAAGGTGCCATTTCCTTGCAAAAGAGGACTTCTTCGAAGAGCACCAGAGCACCTGAAGAGACTTGAAGAGAGAGAGCAGATAGACAAAGGCCCACAAAGAGGGTATCCTGAGAGCATTTCTTTTCCGGAGCCAAGGCTGCATCCGATCGTCCAAGGAGTAAGGCAGAGCTGTCGTCGCTTTCCCGAGCCTCTTCCGTCACCCCCCAGAATCTAAAATAAACAATTGTACTTTGATTTCTGTACCTAGATTTTCGTCCCTAGGCTTTCTTTGTACATACGAGTTTGTATTGTGAAGTAAAAGTCCAGTCCTCCGATATAATTGTTCTGTTCTTTTATATTTAATGGCAAACAAAATCATCTTATAATGTGAGTAGTGTTGAACCCTTCAATGATTCTTTAGCTTCACGCTTAATAAAAGGACTGTATGCTATGTTGCATGTCGAGTTGCTAAATGCTATTTTGTGTGGAACCCAAAAGAATAATGAAAGATAATTAATCACACGACCCGAAAGCTATTGTGAACTACTTAATGAATTTTGTGCTTCGAATAATTTCATGACTGGTACGCTTGTGTGCTTTGAAATAAAATACATGACATGTGAAGCAAAAGTCCCAAATACTTTGGCTGTGAGTATATCGAGCATCAGCTCAATGAACGTATGCTAAAACAGATGCTAAGGCCCAAGAATTAGGCAGTAAGTACATTGAGTATCGGTTGGAAAGATGTATGGTATCAACAATATGGGAAAGGGATTGGGTAACAACATTCTTTTATCCCGTCGCCGATATAGAATGTTGATTACACCAAGACCCTGGAATGAGAAAGATGGCAATACGAATGAGAATGGTGGCTGAATTACTTAGTTTTCCTTATCATGCACTATATGTTTTCTTTATAGATAAGTTACATATACTTGCATGGTTATGGACAACTTGTGCACAAGGTAGTTCCAAGAACAGTACTCCGTGGCCATGGACCCGGTTCATCCTAGGGGAACAAGGATGGTGTCAACATACTGATATCAAGATTTTGGGACTTTTAGTGTGGGCTTGCAACCGTACACTGAAAGGGGCACCGAAATCCCATGGTGCTGAAGTAGAAGCACGGTGATTCAGAAACCTCCTATAGGCTCGCAACCCATTTGGAGTTAGCCTTTCACAAGTAATATGAAGTCCAAGATGGCATGTCGCCAGTTACCTTCAAATAGATAGGTCCAGTGCTAATGATATCTTATGCAGGCAGAGTAAGTTATTACTTAATTACAGTGAAGGATGTCGGCTAATGGTAAGAATCACCTAAACGGTAACAGTTATGATAATATGATATTGTTCATAACAATGTCTTATGCAGGCAGAGTAAGTATTATAAATATACATGGATGGCTATACGACCGTGGGTAAGAATCACCAAGTGTTATAACTGTATGCTTTACATTATGCTGGCTAAGAAATGTTTTCATGCTTTACTTTTGTTAGATATGAACTGCTAATTGACCCTAAGGCAACGAGAAAGATCACTTTTAATAATATTCTATACATGATTACTTAGTGTTATCTTCTCAGGTGAGTTGGACCAGTACCGCTCGCCAGTACATAGATGATGTATTGACCCACGTTTGTGGACATTTTTATAGGTGCTCGTACATGGGGAATCATTTTATCAATGCTTGGCATCGATGTACCAGTGAGATTGTAAGCAAAGTCGGCATATTCGGTTGTAAAAGTCTAAATGGTAAGTATATATTCGGTTGGCTATTCAAGAGTCTTGTAATCTGTTTTAAACTCTATATTCGGCTGCAAGTCTTGTAATCAACTTCAAATATCAATAAAGAGATGCAATTCTTCATATCTTGTGTGACTTCAATTTATCTGCTTGGTTTTGTTGTGTTGTCGTTGTTTAATGAGAAATACCAAGAACTGTAATAGTTTTGTCTTGTACAAGTACAATCTAGACTTATACGTCATCATGCCCAGTGGCTACTTTTCAATCGTCCGGGATCGGGTCGTGATAGAAGATATTGTTATGCGGGCAGATATGAACAAGTCGTCGGGGCCAGACGGGTTTGAAAGTGGGTTCTATAAGACTCACTGGGGAGAGCTGAAAGGGATGATCTTCGAGGTGATATCCGACTTCCTCGCTCATGGTCAGCTATTACATGAGATAAATCACACATTCCTCACGTTAATACCAAAGAAGGAAGGCACCACTGCCCTTTGTGATTTTCGTCCTATAGCTTATTGTAATTACATTTACAAATTAGTCACCTCGGTGATATGCCATCGCATGGAGGGTATTATGAAAACGCTGATATCTTCTTGGCAAGCAGCTTTCATAGAAGGTAGAGATATAGCAGATAACAACATGTTAGCCCATGAGATGGTTCAGCAGTTTAACAAGGTGGGAGGGCAGAAGGCATGCATCAAAATCGACCTCTGGAAGGCATAAGACACAGTTAACCGAGAATTTCTATGTCAGGTGATGCTCGGTATGGGATCCGACGCTGCTTGGGTGGACAGGATGCGGGAATGTATATCTACCCCGACATTTTCGATTATACATAGAGGACAGCCACATGTTTTTTGGTAGTAATCGGGGTCTCCGTCAAGGTGCCCACTTTTCCCGTACTTATTTACTATTGTGATGGAATATTTTTCCTGTTTGTTGGATTCTATAGTGATAATGAGACATATTACACCACTGTACAAACAAATTAATCCCCAAATATCATGCTTGATATATGCGGATGACCTCCTAGTATTTATGGTCCTATCGAGAGCTGGATTACAGAAGTTGGTAGAGATTTTGGAGGTGTTTGGAAGATACACTAGGTTTAAATTAAATTGCGAAAAAACAAAGATCTATTTTAACACTCATTATGTGGAGAAGGATGAGAAAGCACTGCTCCTGGGAGTGGAACGCGGAGACCTACCGGCTAAATACCTGGGTATATCGTTCGCAGTAAATTATGCGCGAGAGCAGGAGTGCCGTAGTCTGGTAGACTATGTGCAATGAAGAATTGATGGGTGGCAAGCCCAGTGTCTGTCATTCGGGGGATGAATTGAGCTAGTAAAAATGGTTATTACAGCGGTGGCTAATTACTTGTTACGGGCTATCCTACTACCTTCGACCACTATCACAAGAATAGTGCGGATCTGCACAAATTTCATCTAGAGAGGGCGAGTTCACGCCATTGTTTGGGAGGCTCTATGCCGACCGAGAGATGTAGGGGGTGTAGGTTTGCGATCTCTACGTACTCTTCTGGAAGTGGCCGGGCTGAAAGTGACGTGGAAATTCATCACTACTGATTCACTATTGGCCAAATGGATGAAGAGCAGATATTTCTCGTCGTCAAATTTTTTAGAGACTAGCTTAAACAATAATGCCTCGATTGTGTGCAAGAGAATTTTATCATACAGACTTAAGTTGAAAGGGATGATTTCCAGGGTGTCTTCAAAGATGGCAGTAAGACGAGCAATGGCACGACCCATAGATAATCCACCGAAGCCTGGCCGACCGGTATAGATGAAGCCCAGCTAGGCGACCACAGAGCATAGAATGGGTGAGCGATATTATACATGAGGGGGTTTGGAAGCCTGAGCTACACGGCAAAGCTCGTTTCCTTGGGGAAGAAATAAAGACAAGTCAAATTGACCCGAGCTTGGAAATGGACGAATGGATTTGGGTTGGTACTGGCAACAACAGATTTTGACAACGTGAAGTATATGAGAGTTGTCTGTTACACTCATCTAAATGGGAGTTTGCTGAGTTAGTTTAGACAAAAGGCGTAGCACGAAATATGCAATTGTGTGTATACAAACTGTGCATGGGTTGATTAATGACACAAGACAGGCTCCTCAGATTCGACGTTGGGATTGGGGACAGAGGATGTGTGCTTTACGGCTACCCACTGGAATCCATTGTCCATTTGTTCTTTACATGTAATATGGAATGTTATATTTGGAAAGTGCAACGGGACCTGCTTCAGCTATCGATGGGAGGAGCCAAAGACTGGAGCAACACCATAGAGGAGTTATACGAGAATCAGAGAAGGGAAAAGACTGGTACAATAAAGCTCGGATTAGGTTTGCGACAGCGGTTTGGCATATTTAGAGGGAGCGGAACAAACGAATTTTTGAGGGACAGGAAACACAAGTCAGAGGAATTTTCATAATATTGAATATGATGTGAGAGTAATGACGCGGCTAGCCTCTGGCCAGGCTCTGTAAGATGTATTTTTCTCCAAGAAATAAATAAATTACCCGGTTTCATATATATATATATATATATATATATATATATATATATATATATATATATATAGTTTTAATTTTTACTATAAATATCCTTTATCATAGCTTTGATTTTGGAAGCACAACAATTGTCAATTTATCCATATCAATTTCATATGTGTCATCTAGACGAGTCCACCTTCATTTAGGCATATTAGGTCCTACTTAAATGTGTCTCCATGCTCTATTTTATTGGACAACTTTCGGGTCAAAAAGGCCAATACTATCACCTACCGTAATACCGACGTCCTTTCCGATTGAAATTAGAGACCCAATTTCGACTTAAACCTTCTGAACCACTATATGATTTTGATTTACTCTTAGCCTATTACACACATGCCCCTAGTGTCCCACTCAATTGAGTTTTTATGTGCTACTTTTACACAAAGTCATGAAAGATATATTTTCGGGTTTTTCGAACCTAGTTAGTTATGCCGACTCAAAACTAGCCCAACCAATTATGGTAGAGACTATTCTAGGTTACTTTAACATTATTGGATCATGTTAGATTTTTATTAATTTCGTACAGCCATTGTAGGTCTAATTTAAGATTCAATCAATCAAATATTGACTTTTCAAAATAAGAGACCACTAAATCTTTTGAGTCTTATTCAAGTGTATCTTTGTATTTGGGCTATAAACCCAACCAAACCATACCAAAACCACTATACCTGAACCCTAACTCTCCTAATTAATGAACCCAACAAATACATCATCATAACCAACCGCTTCCTTCGCTCTATCTTCCAAAACCCGAGCCTCCTTCTTTGGCCGAACAAGACGGTACACCTGGCAGCAGCTGCCCTTTTCTCTACTTCCCGACTTGACGAGCTACCACCTCTACAATGACCCTAAGAGATCCCTCTTCAACCTCATCAATCCCCCAAGGAGCCTCGGCTATTCGTTTGGTTGGTAGATGGCGAAACTTGAAGGCTATTCTTAGCCGTAATGGAAAATCCGAACCAACAGGTTGGTTGACTTTGCACTAGTGTTTCATCACTTTTTATTGATCTATCCTCAACCAAACCAACTATAACTTGTACCTTTATGTGTCCCCTAGCTTCCCTAAAAGCCACAACTAGTGGATCGCAAGGGTTTGTCTATGGCACGAGTTTTACGACAAGGTATCCAGGCTGAACCTTGTCTGACTTAGCTGCTGTCTGTGCACCTCTGCAAAGGCCCATGACATCTCTGAGAGCCCTGGTTAGCACCCTAACAACCCTATTTAATCTCTCATTTTTGTAAATAAATTATCTATAGGTTTTGTAACGTGTTGTTGTCAAATCTTCGTCGTTTTGCAGTCGTAGTTCATGGTATCTACGTAGTTTGATATGTTAGGTTTTGTGCAACTAATTGCCATGAAATTCTCAATGTATAAAACAATAGAATCTTGAGATTTAATTTCTAAATATTATTTTAGTTGCATAAATTTCAGAATATTAAATTCTACTTTTTGTAATACTATGTTGATCTAATCTAATCGAGAAATTGCGACTTTGTGCGGCTAGTTGAACATGTCAACTAGTTACTACATTTTCGTATAAATATTATACATAGAATATATTTAGAATTATATTTCATATTTATTCCAGAATTATAATATATTTTTGTGAAAAGACTGTTGAGGTTTAATGGAGTACCAAGTTGTCTATAGAGTGTATAACTAGCTAACATGAATCTAGACTAGACTAGTTGTGTTGAAACCTAGTTTAACCCATAGATGAAATTGATGTGGTTGATGTATGACGTGTATTAGTGGGATTGTTGATTCATAGTTATTGTGTTACAGGAGTTCGTGATAGTGTAACTAGAGATACTGAAGTCGGACCATTGTACGCACACTTGGAGAATACATGCAAGTGTACCTGTCGAAGTTTTAGTATATTTGTTTGCTTTCATTATTGTTGATTATTTATTTCTTAGATCTAGATACTGTGAACATAAGATTAGTTGGTACTTAGAGACCAATTTGTATTCGGGTGCCGATGTCAGTTTGTAGATATCGGGTATCGATACTAGGCTTGACGTTGAATTTATATTCTTGTTACATTCGACACGATAGACCATAGGACACTGATACGATCATGATACAGAGTCTTACATGAGATATTCGGAGATACTAACTCTATGATAGGATCCAGGATTGATACTTGTATTTGAGATTTCTTTCATGACATGACATGACTTGAATTGATAGATTTAGACCATGGGGTGGGGAGAACAATTCCGTATATTAGGTGTCACGACCCGGACCCACTTTTGGGATATGAGTATGTGTCCAAGCCCAGCCTATGCCGCAGCATCGACGGTAGTATGCTATCTATGATAAGCATTATCTATACAAGTACACAGTTTACATATATCATCCATAACTAAGTCATGACAAAGAGATTAAACTTAAAGTCTTAACAAATAATTTAAAGAAAAATCTACTACAACTCAAGATAGTGGGGAACAAACTCGCTAGAAATAAATATAAAAGCAACTAGAACTAAAGTCCTCTAAGCCCACTAGCTAAGAATAATACAAAAGAGCATAAGGAAGAGATATGCTACTCCGCATCAGTAGAAGCAACCGGCACATTGGTAACGTCAGTTTCACCAAGATATGCACCATAAATCTCAGGGCAAACCATGTTGTCTAAAGCTAAAAAATAGTTATCCAGTCAGGATTGGAGCAAGTTACCATAACATTACACTACATAGTATAATATTCAAGAACGCAGAATAACAGTAAAGAAAAGATGAATATAACATGATATAAAAAGATTACCATATATCATGGAAACAGTTTGAGAGTACAACTGTGACATGGAACAGTTGGAAAGTACAATTATATCATAGAACAGTTGAAGGTACAACTAAGACACAAAAATAATTTGAGAGTACGACTAATACAAGGCAAACCACTATACAATATGTCAACACGAATCAAGTCATGTGTAGTGTGTATTTTAGAATGCAAGTGTTCTACATGTGGACGGATTAGGACATCTGGCAGTTGGTACGTGATGTGCAACGACTACTACTAACATTGACATTGGAAAAAAACTTGTACATTACGTAGACCACATGCATACTAGTTGTATTTCTCCTTCCGACTCTCTCACAAGTAAACATAATCACATTAACATTAACTTTAAACTTGAACATTGAATAATAAATATTAAACAATGAAATTGGAACATTGAACACTGATAAAAATTATTAGGTGATCATGTATGATGATAACAGCTACAACTCTCGTGCATTAAAATAGAAAAGGTAAACCAACAATGTCAAGGAATAGAACACATGCAAATGTAGGCTATAGTGATACTTGCCTTCTCCGATAGATGATGAAATCACAAACTCAAGACGTCGTAGCCCGATCTACCCCGTCACATAAACAACCACAAGTTGGATCTATGGTTTCCACTCTAAAAACCCTAGAAAGTGGCTAATGGGTTAACATAATTAATTTTATTTAATTCTAGAATAATCATCTAAAAATCCTAATTTAATAATATTAAAATTTGAAAAAAAATTAAGACAAGTTTCTGGCCAAAGAAAGTCACGGTTTCTAATTCAGGACCTATGGCATACAAATCGAGGTGTATTGTTGACTAACTAGTCAATAGATACAAACTCTATTATTTAAGCATGCAACCTAATTGATTACAGTGCCACGAGTGCACTAAAATCAACGGTGACACAAAATCATGATTTGGTCAAAAGTTATCGCCATTATGGCTAACCGTGACAAATCGATGAATCATCGTCCAAAACTGAGTTCTATGAATTAATTAAAATACTAGATAAAAGTATTAATTTCTGAAAAATTATATGTCATAGATATCTGTGTCTGTAACGTCCCAGTCCCAAAATACTTAGGACTAAGTACGTATCCATGTCAGCTGTACACATACGAAGTATACTCCAATATATGGAAACCTCGTACGTGTACATAAGCGGTGAAATACAGTAAACCATGATAACTAAATCTCATCCACCAAATAAGAGAATAATAATCTGAATCAACTATAAAATTTTTCATTTATACATGTAGTTGGACGGAGACAAATCCACTACCAACTAATTGGAATGAAAGAAAATATACAAGAAAATGATCGATAAAATGGCAAGACGAACCAATAGCAATCATCTTCGAAGGAATGGAGAAGATCATGGCCAAGGCTAGAACACCTGCAAAAAGTCACAAAGCATACACCTGGAGAGATCACCAGGTCCTCATTGGGACGTAACAAGATACATAAAGAATATGCCACATAACTGAATATATATAATATGTCATCAATCACAAGTAAAGTAAAATAGTCCCAATTGTAACAAGATCCAATATCTCATCGTCGAAATAGTGGACTACCCCTACAACCAAACAAGGATAAGGGGTAGTACACTATACCATGATGCGACATTGTCCCAAGCTACTAATGGAACGGGGGTGATATGACATTGACGAGGGATACCTTACCATTCTAATGTGTTTATGCAGTTAGGAACAAACCTTCAACGCATGATCACTCTGGCTCAGGTACAGGAAACTTAGGTATGGTCTCATCAGGACACCAGGGACTTCAAAGCATAACATTCCTCGAATGTCAAAGGCCAGCAGGAAATCAGGTATCAGGATCCAGGACCGTATCTCCAGCGGAGATAACCGACAATAATAGGAAAGTGCATATGTGGCCCATACATTAAGGAACTGTTCTTCCCACCCAATTCCTAGTAGAGTCACATCCATGTCTCCTATACCTCTACTAATTGCCAAGTCTCCTAATATGCCTCTATTAGCAGTTAGCCCTAACGCATGCGCACAGGTGATCAGCCATCACGCAAGTACCTCTACATGCTACTCATCTCACACATACCTCGTGGTACAACTGTGTCCAGGTTTATGCTATATGCTACAAATGGTAGTCCCTTAACTCTAGGTCCATATGTAATCAAAGGATAATAAGTAAAGCAAAGCTAATATCACTGACCAGATAATAAATCAGGAACTGTAATAATGGTACAGCTATAAGAACTGAAAATAAGTAAATAGTGATATACAATAACAAAAATGTAGACTAAATATAAGCAGTAAATATGGCAAGATTTCTTGCCTAAGGTTGTGTGCAAAGGGCGACATCCAATAGCTCGAACCGTCAGAAAAGTGAAGCAATAAAAGCCAAATCCCGCATACGTCATCGGATGCGGAAATAAACACCACGAACGTGTTCGAAAAATAAGATATGTCTAAAAAATGCCTGTCCAAAAGTCCAATTCTGGAACAGGGGCAAAATCATAATTTTGGGTCAAAATGATATCCGCCGTTGGACCCATTTTGCATCGAAACACGTGCCAGAACCTAGGGTCTCTAGTGTCAGCAAACTATATGTCTACGGGTCCGATTTGAGGAGACGAACCCAACCGTATGTCCAAAGTTGGATTCCGGTGAGTCGTGCACAAAATTGCCCATTGGAGCGGGTCGCGGGCCTGCCAAATAGGTGTTCCAGTCGACCTTCTCAGAATCGGACCAAACTTGGCATATAAGACCAGAAAAATAATATGGTCTTGCTGGCGCAAGTTTTGTTTCGATTCGACGAACGTGCACAAAGTAATTGGGGAATTTGCAAAAAGGCCGATACGGTAAATTTCGACGGATACGCGTCAAATTCGTCGCGCACACGCAACCAATTTGAATTCCGTCAAAGCCCACACGTCCGCGAAGTCGATACACACCTTTTGATGCTTTCGGTTCGTGACCACGTCGTCCGGTTTGGCGGGACGCACGTTGTATCGGGAAGATTTTTCTAAATTTTTATATTTTAAAGACAGTTTTTCGCTAAATTTTGAAAGTGAATTACTAACAGATTAATCAAGGAAAAAAAATTACAAGTTGGGTTTCCATATGGTATATGCTGTTATCAAACCTGTTCAAACAGATTTTCAATACAGTCGAGGAATCGGCAAAATTTTGCCTTTCAAGTTGAGGTTTCGAACTGCCAAATACCATGTTTTAGATATGGTTTTTACTCAACTTTACGTCGATTTTTTGGGTTGCTCGATCATCGATATCCAACTCCACTTATTGGGAATTTGAGAGGGTTATGTGGGCTATCCTCAGGATTTTACGGATCACGATTTCACCAACCATGGAGGAAGAAAGATGGGTTAGAATTTGGTACCTGGGGGTTGGCCTACTGTGCACAGACTTGTCGGGCGCGCTCTATTGCTACGCGCGGCGACGCGGCGGACTAGGACGCCTGGGTGGAACGGTGGAGGCCGACGGCCAGATGGTTGGCATGGGGTTTGGGGTTTGTTTAGGTTTTTCTGATATATATAGAGGATGGGACTCGGCGTGATGCGTGAAAGCTCGGGTACTGTTCGGTGAACAGTACCCGTGGGTTCTTTTCCCCATTAACAATCCATATATATATTTTTTTCCCCATTAACAATCTATATATATATATATATATATATATATATATATATATATATATATATATATATATATATATATATATATATATATTATATATATTTTATATATATATACACACACCCCCCTATAATTCAATACTAAATTCAAATATATATGGGAAATTATTTTCTAATAAGGTAAACTTTTAGCATAAAATTAACAAAATATTTTAATGTAAATATTTACGCATAGTATGTACGCATATATTATATAGTATATTAAGAACACACAAATATATATAAGAACAAATATTGTTCTAGTCTGATATCACAACCATCAAAAATATATATATATATATATATATATATATAAAAAAATATATATATATATATATATATATATATATATATATATATATATATATATATATATATATATATATATATATATTTCTAGAATTTTCAAAAAATAAAATAAAAATATATTTTGTACAAAAAATAATTAAGAAATACTTTATATTATCTAAAATAAATAAATAACTCTCAAAAAAATTTCTAAATATCCAAATAAAATATTTTAGAACATTTTACTAAAATCTTCTAAAAGCAACTACAATATATATATATATATATATATATATATATATATATATATATATATATATATATATAAAGTATCACTTACTTGCTAGCTTTATTATTCACAAACAAAATCACAAAAATTAATTACAAGGTTAGAAAATACCAAACAACTACTTAAAATAAAAATGAAAAATCAGGGGTTTACAATGTCAGCTTTCTAAAATTTCAAACGGATAGCAAATCGAGTTCGGGATCTCTCGAGAAACAAATTACTGGAAAAAAATTATGTCATAGATATCTGTGCGATATGTCGATTTTTGGACAACCAACAATCAAATAATTATCCAAAAATTCATATATAAAACTCCAAAAAAATTACTTTTTCGAAAAACAAACCTCGATACGCTTCTAAGAAAAAACGGTGAATGAAATGGACGTCTGGATTGATAGCAATCGCCTCGTGAAGTTGGAGGATCTCCAAGATCAAACCACAAAGGAGGCTAGAATAATAAACTAGAGTTTTTTAGATTTAATATATATATATACATATATATATATATATATATATATATATATATATATATATATATATATATATATGAGAGAGAGAGGCGGTGGGATGAGTCAGCTGGGCGCGATAGGTGGGCCCGGTGGTAGCTGACTGGGCTGCTGACTGTGTAATTAATTAATTTAATTACAGAAAATTATTAAAAATTTATTTTAACTCCAAATAAATCAAAATAAATCCCAAAAAAATCCAAAAAAGTTCTAAAAAATTCAAAAAAATATTTTTAGGTGTCTAGAGCCTAAATAAAAGTTTGGCCTCAAAATATGATCGTGTAACCTCATGGTAAATCTTAAAAGCCTATGGAAAAATAAATTATATAGGTTTTAATTATCTAAATATCCCCTAAAATTATAAAAAAAATCGAAAATAATAAAATAAATTTTTTGGGGCTATCTAGGGACCCTAGTGGCCATATGTGACCCTAATTTATCATACCTCACCTATATGCTTAGGTACGCACCCATGTGATCCTAAAATCAAATCCCTATTTAACAATAATTCTAACCACTTTATACCTAATAATAATAATAATAATAATAATAATAATAATAATAATAATAAACATTCTCCAAAATAAAAAAATAAATTTTTAGGAAACTAAATACAACATCAAGCTACATTGATGCATCTAACCTTGTCGGACTTGGTTGTTACCCAACTCGTATACCATTGTCTCTCTAGCAGAGCTTTGGTAATTAGTGACACGTTTTCCCTTGATCCCACGACACGGTGCCTAGGGCGATAACCTTGCTAAGGTGCTTGCGAGCCTTAGTGGCTAAAGTCTGATATACGGAAAATGTTTTCATGTGCATTTTGCTTACTTGGTTATTGTAGTTACCCTTCAGTACTTTGTATCTTCTTTACTGTTACATTGGCATGTTGTATGTACCTTGTTACATTTCTCTTAGGACCTGGTGATCTCACCATGTAGTCGACCGAGCAGAGTCAGTTTGCTGATCATGATAGTGTTGCTATTTCTGATTCAGATATCTTTTGTGATTATATATTTACCTCTATTTACTTATATTCTGCTTGTTAACCTACTATTTGTAGACTAATATTATTTCCTTCGAGTCTATTTGGACAAGTGTAGCATGGGATGCAAACAATGATATATATTATCCATTCTTGTCTTCTATATTGTTGTCGATTGAGACTTAGAGATATTATTGAGTTATATAGATAGTTGGTCATTACTATATAGCTTATACGTATTCGAGCTGGGCTAGAGTCCACTTAATACGTAGCTGGCATGTTTACCTATTCCTAGTCCTACGTATTTTGGGACTGGGGCAATATAAAGACCAGTATAAAATCTCGGTGTCATATTGCTCTTATTGCTTGACTTACTTGCAAGATTTTATACTCCGCATACTTTTCTTATTGCTTGTATAGTAAATAGATATTCAGTCATACTCATACTTTTAGTTGCTAAATATTGGCATGAACTATATTCACCCCCTCTATAGTTTCCCTTATTAGCATGCATCCTAACTACTTGAATGTTTCTGGCACCACAAGCCGTCTTGGACCGTAGCTTTGTTAGATGATGATCCTTTCAGTATAGGTAGCAAGCCCTATTGAAAGTTCCTGAATCACTAGTACTAGTACGTTAGCACAGCTACCCATGCCAGTACGTTGGAACCATTCCTCCTATACCGATACGATCATAGTGCCCCGGCAATTCATTCTAGGAACATATAAACTTTGTGCACAAGTTGTCCATAACCATGCAAACACGTGAATAGTTACACTCTACATAAATGCTTGGTATAAAAAATATAATAATTATATAAATCTCTATTCAGCATACACTATAAAACACCTCTTTTACATTACCATACTTACACAATTTCTCGTCTAGGGATACTACCTTGGTGACCAAAAGGTCCCAAACCTTTCCATGTTACCATTCTTATGAAACCTGTCACGACCCGCACCCACTATGAGGGTACGAGAACGTAACAACGCCCAGCCTACGCCGCAGTGTCGGCGGTAGAACGCTGTCCTAGGTCAACATACATCTAGCAATATAATAATAAGCAGTAAATGAACTCAATCACAACTAAGGAGGAAGAGAACACAATATGATATAGAACTCAAGGAAATACTAAAGATGGAAAAGTCTAAGATAATATCCCAGCAAATATCCAGAGTACATATCTCAGCTTACAGAAGGAAAGAAAATATACAACTCAACATCTCTGAACAGAAGTAAAGACTAACTAAACAGACTCAAGACAACATGAAAATAAGTTAAGGCCTAACTAAACTAGTCTAGGCAGTGGGGTGAAGTCCTCAGCTAGAGCTATCCGAAGAAGGTATCCTCCCAGGCCTCCTCCTCGTCCTCTATAATATTTTCAACAGGTCCAGTCAGGACAGGAGCGAGTACAGTACATCTCAACAGTTCATAGCAGGTTAGAAAATATAATCATGCAGTAAAGTAAGATATAGATACTGAAGAAATGCAGTATGTAAACAAAGAGAGGAACTGTAATGGAAATATCTACTATAAGTAAAGAGCTAATAGTGACTATTGAGTCAGAGTAAAATATAAACATGTGAATGGCATAGGAGGTTCATGACTACAGCTAAGAGAGTGATTCATGACTACAGCTACTGGAATAATATTCACATGTCTATTTCTACTCCCCCATCCCCAATCGATACACAAAGATCTGTTCAAGTTATGTTAAGATTCGTGAAACTTCACATGGCTCATAAAATGAGTGATACGTGAAGGTGATTCATGGGGGCTCTGTGAACATGAGAGTACATGTGTCACAGGCGGTTCGTGAATCAGAGGAAGCATAGAGATACGTGATGATTTGTGAAACGCACAAAACATGCTGTAACCGATGCTCCCGAGGGGGATAACATCTCATGAAAAGATCCATATAGTACCAATCCGTGTGACCAACATGACAGTATCAATTAAAGTAATTTAAAACAGGAAAATAATTCTAAGCAGGATATGAAATGATCAGAGAATGTACTCGTCTCGTATCTGAATGTCTGAAGCAAATGTACTGTCCGAGGAGAGGTGTCTGGCTCCTAATCAGAACAGCACAAGTTACAACAAGTCTAAAATGATATAATGAAGTCCTACTATGCATTCTACATGATTCTAGGTCAATCTAGGCCAAAGTCAACTCTTGGTCAACTCTGGTCAACTACACTAGTCAAACTAGGTCAACTAGGTCAAGACTGACCCTAACAAGTCTAATAAGTCTCACTAGGCCTAACCAAGCCTAGTCTAGCAATCACACACCAATCATAAGGCTATACAAGCTATCAACCCTACAATTTATATATACTCATATATACACATGCCCATATTAGTTTAGACCACTAGGCATATCACACATGGCATAGGTTCATACATCACATGGCATTTTAGCTAAGTTATCATAACATGGCTTACATTGCATAACATAGGTTAGGCATATAACATGGCATGTGAATTAAACACTAACTTATGGCATTCAAACATATCATATCCCATATTGTATCTACATGGCCTACATCTTAGTTTAAGACAAAACATACATAGCCAACATTGTATAGGCTAACATTGCATATATATATATATATATATATATATATATATATATATACTCACTACACATAAGGCATACCTATATATATATGGGAAATTTATCCATGGCTAAACTCATTAATGTGTGTGTGTGTCAATACAATTGTGTAAGTGTGTGTGTTCATAGCAATGTGAGTATCATGTAGATATGTGTATGTGTCAATGAAAGCATGTGAGTGTGAAAGGAAGACAGTGTTAACTGTAAAACCTGTGGGGGGTGTGTGTTAGAAAACTGAGAAAACAGTGAGTGACATACATGAGTGTGTGTGATAAGAGAGGGTAAAAATAGTGTGGCATGGCATGAGGGAAGAAAATCAGTGGCAAGAGAGGGTGGCCTGTATGTGTGTCCTGTAGAACAGTGTGCAGGAAAAACAGTGCATCATCAAACAGTAAGTGAACAAACAAAGAAAAGGAAAACAATTCATTGTTCCCCCCTTTCCCTACAATCTCAGTTAAGAAGAAAACCCAACAGTGCAATATTCTATGAATCTCAGGTTTGTATTCTCAAAACAGAATGTGAACTTCCCCTTAAACTCAGGTTTACATCACATATATAAAAATGAAATCAACAGTTCAATACTCATGAATTCTCAGGTCTGTGGAACAGGAAATCAACTTGGCAGTGTATATACACAGGTTTTTATATACCAAACAAACTCAGATTAACATAAGGCAGTGGGAAAGAAAAGGAAATCCAAATCAATCCATCTACCCTAAACTCAGGTCCTAATGAACTCAAATTTTGAGTTAACAACATCAGAGATTCTCAGAAATCGATTTCAGGAACCACACTTAATCAAATCAAAACTCTCTTACACATCTCAGTTAACATATTTTCAGGTTTTGATACTAAACTCAGTTTTCAGAAAAAAAAAATTTCAGTTTAGCTTATATGTTCCCAGGATTTTGAAATACATTCTCAGGTTTATATACATAAATCTCAGTTAAGAAGGAAATCATTCAATCTCAGGTTTTTGCCTACAGGAATCAAGAACAAAAGGAAAAAAACCAGTTTCAATATTCCCAAAGCAGTTGACATTCAATAATAGGAACTGGATTCTACTTCCAGGTTTCAACCCACATTCAAACACCCAGATTTACAGGAAACAACATACATATAAATATTCAGTTCAGTCATATGAAAGAAAACAGTTTATACATAGCATTCTCAGGTTTTATATAGGGAAATCAATTCAGTTTTAGGGAGATCCCAACATAATTGAAAAGGGAAGGAAATAAATTCAAGATGGCATTTAAGAACCAATCTCAAGGTTTTTGCTAGAACACATCTCAGTTCAAATGATACATTCACAGGTTTGATCAGTTAACATAAGAGGAGGAAATCAACCCAATATCAGTTATTAAGAAGTAAATGCTCTTGTCAAAAGGAAGGAATTCAATGTTCAGTGTATCAGTGAACAAAAAGGAAACCAATTCACAAACTAAACAATATGGTTAACACTATTCTCAGGTTTTTAGCAGTAAAATATGATTTAAACATCAGGATAAGGACCCAGTTCAATTCATTTTAATGAAGAATGAAACATTCAATTATCAGATTAATAAACCAATGAAGGAACCCAATCTCACATTCAAACTTCTAACTCACTACCAAAAGCCTTTAATTGAATACAAAAGCTTAGCCAACATGTATTATGAAATGTGGGTAATCATCATTAGTGAAAAAAACAACATAATGACAGGGAATTAAAATGGTTTCAAAACTGGAAACTCACTGTATCAGTGAGTATCAGAAAAATCCCATTTCTCATGTTCGAAACCAAAATACCACATTAAACCTAAAACTAATATATAACATAATATAACAGGGGTTAAACATGATAATTAGGATCTATTTAATCATTTAAACTTAATCTAAAACATTCAAAATCGATTTTAAACAATAGAACAACACACAGCACACACACGCACACAGTGCTTGCCCCGTGCAAATGAAATAACGTGTCCGACACGATACGTGGGGCCCTGAAAATTGGGGAACCCCGTGTCAGTATTAGCCCCTAGCTACACGTCAAATTTGGCGTGTCGAGGAGCCGTGTCCGTGTCGCAATCACGCCCGAGCAGCAGGGCACGCACAGTGCCTGTGCACGCGCGCGCGCGACCACGTGTTCGCGTGTCCGTGTGGACTCGACACGACACTAAGACACGACACAAACCACAGAAATGTGTAAGCGAGACCCAAACATAAATTCCTATTCAAACAAAACTCCATAAATCACACAAAATGCCCATTGGGGCATTTCAACAAACACCTAGCAGTGTGCACTGATACGTGTCCAGAACGGACACGAAACGACACTAAAATTTAGGAAACTCTATTCCTACAGTTTGGCTAAGGTTAGGACAACCTAGAAATGATTTTTACAGAATTTAAAATGGATTGGAGAGGGTTATACCTATAGGTGTTCAAACTCCCAAAAAGCTCAAAGAGAAGGATTTCTCAACCCACCAAAACTCTTCCAAATTGTTCCTTTCCTGTCAAAAATTATTTCCAACAGCAAGAGCACAATATTTAGAGCCTATTGGAATTTGTTTGAAGGAAAAAGGACTTAATTTGGATTTAATAGGAATTTATGAAGATGGAACATTACCTTTTTCTAAAAACTTGATGAACCCTAAGAGAGAGGCTAGCCCTAATCCCTAGGAGAGTATTTATAGAAGGGGGGCTGTCATGTGGCTGGCCATAGGGCCCTAGGGCTAGGTTTAGGCTAGTTGGTTGAGTCCTATTTGGTTTAAGTCATGATTATGACTTGTGACTTCACAAGCCATTCTTAGACCAACTAATTCCTAATTCAAGTTCTAATGAATCACTAACCACTAACTTGAGTCACACTAGGTTAGACTAGGGTCCACTTGACCTAACCAAACCCAACTAACTATGGTTAGTTCCTAGGTTGGTCTACATGAGTCAAAACTAGTCAAAAATCAAACTAGTCCAAATAAATCCAAAATAAATCTTAAAAATTCCCATAAATTCTAATAAATTATAATAAATCCAATAACCCTAAAGATGTCAAAAATACCCTAATCACATGGCTAGGCTCTAGGGTAGGCAGTATCTACTAATCACTTGCACAACACCGAAACCACAAGTCATAAATTTAAATAGTTTAAAATTAATTAAAAATCACTAAAAATTCTAATATGAAATAAATATCATTAATTAATAATTATAATTACAAAATTTCAAAATTACCCTCATTTTAGAAACTGGGTGTTACAATCCTACCCACCTTATAAAAATTTCGTCCTCGAAATTAAGATAGTAGCAGGCCTTCTAGGTTAAACCCCCAGCAATCATAGTCTCAGAATCTACCTTAAACATACAGTTGAAAAGTGTAACCTATGGGGTCATGGCATGCAATATCAGTCTGTGGTCTCTTCTAGTTATACCAACCATGCTACAGTACTAGGCAATCACAAGGTATCAAAACATACAAGCAAGGGATGCATCAAAATTCTCAAAAAGGAATACTAAGGTTAGGTCAAACTCACCTCCAGCTAGGTCTGAGAACCAGAACTCCCTCCTGGAAGCAGGGCCCTGGTTGGGGCAGGTATAGCAGGGCAGTGCTGCATCCAGTGTGCAGCTGAACCACAGATTAGGCACAATCCTAGTCTCTTTCTAGAGTTGTTTCGCTTGTGTCCAGACTTCTTGCAGTAGGCACAGATAGGCTCCGGCTCAGCTGGCCTCTGCTGGACAGGAGACTGGGCTGGGTATGATGATATAGGCTGGATAAATGGGTACTCCTCAGACTCTGGGTAGGACTGGGTACTGCTCCTCGCCCTCTTGGAGCTAGGCTCTCCTCCTAGAAGCACAAAGTCCCGCAGACGTAGCAACCTCTGGATTTGCTCTCTCATGGCCTCCTCATGAACTCTCTGTGACTCCATCATCCTTTCTTGGAAAAATGCGAACACCTGGGCTGCATCAAGTGGCAAACCCCCGGGTGGTGCAGTAGGGAGTACAGAGGGTAGGGAAGGGCTCTCGGTCTCAGGCAAATCCGCAGCTCTCTCCTGAACGACAGGAGATGAAGGAAGACTCTCTAGCGAGGCTACCACCATCTCCTCAATGGCAGGAGGTGCCACCACCCCATGATCAGATAGAGGGATAACTACCTCCTGAACAGTAGGAGGTGGAGGCACACTCTCAGTAGCTGCAGCTGCTCTCAGGCGACGGGCTCGGGTCATGGGTGCCATACTGAAAGAAAGAGAAAGGAAATAAAATATAAATCAATCATCAAGGCTGACAAACTGGTAAATATCAACAAAGGAGAACTAGCTACAAGAATTTCTATTTTAAGCCAGGCTATACTATCATTCCTAAGACAAGGGCCTAATCACAAGTCATCAAATCATCATACTAAGAAAAAACTACATATGCATAAGCTCTATAAAGTTAAGAAGATCTCTACTCCTAAATTATTTAATGATGGAAACAATTTATAATAACTGGAATGAAGAGAGAGACGATATATTTAAGAACCTTTCTAAGATACAATCTGATAATCATATGCGTCTGTCCAAAAATCATGATACTCAGAGTCCTCGCCACGCTAGTAAGCAAGGCTGCGATAAACGGTAGAGTACATAACAGGGGCATGCACCTCTATAATCATGTCGTCTGGAATTCTCGCTATGCCGACTAGTATAGCTGCGAGGAATTCCAAATCTCATAACCAAGATACGTACATCCGAAGTCAGGTCTCTATGTTTCCGCCACGCCAGCTAATATAGCTGCGATAAACTCTAGGTTCCATAACCAAGTAGACGTTTTACCATCCCTGTATTCTCGTCATCATATGTTATCAGAAAATATCGTAACTCGGGCCATAAAAATTTATCTCGATAGAAAAATCAAATCAACAACGATCCAACAAAAATCATATTCGATAATCAAGGAGTGAGAGCAACAAAGCAAGGGTAATGATTTAAATTAAAGTTTAAACAAGATTCTCTAGGGTCGTCCCAGGAATCTTTCAAGGAATCCCAACAGTGATTGAGTACCTTCAAATATGTATCCTAATCCTACTGCAGGCTGTAGTGATACTCTAGTTCGAATACCACTACATAAACAGACTTGCATGGGCCACCACTAAAAACGTGTCACGACCCGCACCCACTGTGAGGGTACGAGAACGTAACAACGCCCAGCCTACGCCGCAGTGTCGGCGGTAGAACGCTGTCCTCGGTCAACATACATCTAGCAATATAATAATAAGCAGTAAATGAACTCAATCACAACTAAGGAGGAAGAGAACACAATATGATATAGAACTCAAGGAAATACTAAAGATGGAAAAGTCTAAGATAATATCCCAGCAAATATCCAGAGTACATATCTCAGCTTACAGAAGGAAAGAAAATATACAACTCAACATCTCTGAACAGAAGTAAAGACTAACTAAACAGACTCAAGACAACATGAAAATAAGTTAAGGCCTAACTAAACTAGTCTAGGCAGTGGGGTGAAGTCCTCAGCTAGAGCTATCCGAAGAAGGTATCCTCCCAGGCCTCCTTCTCGTCCTCTGTAATATTTTCAACAGGTCCAGTCAGGACAGGAGCGAGTACAGTACATCTCAACAGTTCATAGCAGGTTAGAAAATATAATCATGCAGTAAAGTAAGATATAGATACTGAAGAAATGCAGTATGTAAACAGAGAGAGGAACTGTAATGGAAATATCTACTATAAGTAAAGAGCTAATAGTGACTAGTGAGTCAGAGTAAAATATAAACATGTGAATGGCATAGGAGGTTCATGACTACAGCTAAGAGAGTGATTCATGACTACAGCTACTGGGATAATATTCACATGTCTATTTCCACTCCCCCATCCCCAATCGATACACAAAGATCTGTTCAAGTTATGTTAAGATTCGTAAAACTACACATGGCTCATAAAATGAGTGATACGTGAAGGTGATTCATGGGGGCTCTGTGAACATGAGAGTACATGTGTCATAGGCGATTCGTGAATCAGAGGAAGCATAGAGATACGTGATGATTTTTGAAACGCACAAAACATGCTGTAACCGATGCTTCCGAGGGGGATAACATCTCATGAAAAGATCCATATAGTACCAATCCGTGTGACCAACGTGACAGTATCAATTAAAGTAATTTAAAGCAGGAAAATAATTCTAAGTAGGATATGAAATGATCAGAGAATGTACTCGCCTCGTATATGAATGTATGAAGCAAATGTACTGTCCGAGGAGAGGTGTCTGGCTCCTAATCAGAACAGCACAAGTCACAACAAGTCTAAAATGATATAATGAAGTCCTACTATGCATTCTACATAATTCTAGGTCAATCTAGGCCAAAGTCAACTCTTGGTCAACTCTGGTCAACTACACTAGTCAAACTAGGTCAACTAGGTCAAGACTGACCCTAACAAGTCTAATAAGTCTCACTAGGCCTAACCAAGCCTAGTCTAGCAATCACACACCAATCATAAGGCTATACAAGCTATCAACCCTACAATTTACATATACTTATATATACACATGCCTATATTAGTTTAGACCACTAGGCATATCACACATGGCATGGGTTCATACATCACATGGCATTTTAGCTAAGTTATCATAACATGGCTTACATTGCATAACATAGGTTAGGCATATAACATGGCATGTGAATTAGACACTAACTCATGGCATTCAAACATATCATATCCCATATTGTATCTACATGGCCTACATCTTAGTTTTAGACAAAACATACATAGCCAACATTGTATAGGCTAACATTGCATATATATATATAATACATATATACTCACTACACATAAGGCATACCTATATATATATGGGAAATTTATCCATGGCTAAACTCATTAATGTG
The DNA here is from genome assembly GCA_029216955.1 of Iris pallida. NCBI lineage: Eukaryota > Viridiplantae > Streptophyta > Magnoliopsida > Asparagales > Iridaceae > Iris > Iris pallida. The sequence goes on from JANAVB010034417.1 coordinate 33,315,736, forward strand.
TGTGTGTGTCAATGCAATTGTGTAAGTGTGTGTGTTCATAGCAATGTGAGTATCATGTAGATATGTGTATGTGTCAATGAAGGCATGTGAGTGTGAAAAGAAGACAGTGTTAACTGTAAAACCTGTGGGGGTGTGTTAGAAAACTGAGAAAACAGTGAGTGACATACATGAGTGTGTGTGATAAGAGAGGGTGAAAATAGTGTGGCATGGCATGAGGGAAGGAAATCAGTGGCAAGAGAGGGTGGCCTGTATGTGTGTCCTGTAGAACAGTGTGCAGGAAAAATAGTGTATCATCAAACAGTGAGTGAACAAACAAAGAAAAGGAAAACAATTCATTATTCCCCCCCTTCCCTACAATCTCAGTTAAGAAGAAAACCCAACAGTGCAATATTCCATGAATCTCAGGTTTGTATTCTCAAAACAGAATGTGAACTTCCCCTTAAACTCAGGTTTACATCACATATATAAAAATGAAATCAACAGTTCAATACTCATGAATTCTCAGGTCTGTGGAACAGGAAATCAACTTGGCAGTGTATATACACAGGTTTTTATATACCAAACAAACTCAGATTAACATAAGGCAGTAGGAAAGAAAAGGAAATCCAAATCAATCCATCTACCCTAAACTCAGGTCCTAATGAACTCAAATTTTGAGTTAACAACATCAGAGATTCTCAGAAATCGATTTCAGGAACCACACTTAATCAAATCAAAACTCTCTTACACATCTCAATTAACATATTTTCAGGTTTTGATACTAAACTCAGTTTTCAGAAAAACAAACAAGTTCAGTTTAGCTTATATGTTCCCAGGATTTCGAAATACATTCTCAGGTTTATATACATAAATCTCAGTTAAGAAGAAAATCATTCAATCTCAGGTTTTTGCCTACAGGAATCAAGAACAAAAGGAAAAAACCAGTTTCAATATTCCCAAAGCAGTTGACAGTCAATAATAGGAACTGGATTCTACTTCCAGGTTTCAACCCACATTCAAACACCCAGATTTACAGGAAACAACATACATATAAATATTCAGTTCAGTCATATGAAAGAAAATAGTTTATACATAGCATTCTCAGGTTTTATATAGGGAAATCAATTCAGTTTTAGGGAGATCCCAACATAATTGAAAAGGGAAGGAAATAAATTCAAGATGGCATTTAAGAACCAATCTCAGGGTTTTTGCTAGAACACATCTCAGTTCAAATGATACATTCACAGGTTTGATCAGTTAACATAAGAGGAGGAAATCAACCCAATATCAGTTATTAAGAAGTAAATGCTCTTGTCAAAAGGAAGGAATTCAATGTTCAGTGTATCAGTGAACAAAAAGGAAACCAATTCACAAACTAAACAATATGGTTAACACTATTCTCAGGTTTTTAGCAGTAAAATATGATTTAAACATTAGGATAAGGACCCAGTTCAATTCATTTTAATGAAGAATGAAACATTCAATTATCAGATTAATAAACCAATGAAGGAACCCAATCTCACATTCAAACTTCTAACTCACTACCAAAAGCCTTTAATTGAATACAAAAGCTTAGCCAACATGTATTATGAAATGTGGGTAATCATCATTAGTGAAAAAAACAACATAATGACAGGGAATTAAAATGGTTTCAAAACTGGAAACTCACTGTATCAGTGAGTATCAGAAAAATCCTATTTCTCATGTTCGAAACCAAAATACCACATTAAACCTAAAACTAATATATAACATAATGTAACAGGGGTTAAACATGATAATTAGGATCTATTTAATCATTTAAACTTAATCTAAAACATTCAAAATCGATTTTAAACAACAGAACAACACACAGCACACACACGCACACAGTGCTTGCCCCGTGCACACGAAATAACGTGTCCGACACGACACGTGGGGCCCTAAAAATTAGGGAACCCCGTGTCAGTATTAGCCCCTAGCTACACGTCAAATTTGGCGTGTCGAGGAGCCGTGTCCGTGTCGCAATCACGCCCGAGCAGCAGGGCACGCACAGTGCCTGTGCACGCGCGCGCGCGACCACGTGTTCGCGTGTCCGTGTGGACTCGACACGACACTAAGACACGACACAAACCACAGAAATGTGTAAGCGAGACCCAAACATAAATTCCTATTCAAACAAAACTCCATAAATCACACGAAATGCCCATTGGGGCATTTCAACAAACACCTAGCAGTGTGCACTGATACGTGTCCAGAACGGACACGAAACGACACTAAAATTTAGGAAACTCTATTCCTACAGTTTGGCTAGGGTTAGGGCAACCTAGAAATGATTTTTACAGAAGTTAAAATGGATTGGAGAGGATTATACCTATAGGTGTTCAAACTCCCAAAAAGCTCAAAGAGAAGGATTTCTCAACCCACCAAAACTCTTCCAAATTGTTCCTTTCCTGTCAAAAATTATTTCCAACAGCAAGAGCACAATATTTAGAGCCTATTGGAATTTGTTTGAAGGAAAAAGGACTTAATTTGGATTTAATAGGAATTTATGAAGATGGAACATTACCTCTTTCTAAAAACTTGATGAACCCTAAGAGAGAGGCTAGCCCTAATCCCTAGGAGAGTATTTATAGAAGGGGGGCTGTCATGTGGCTGGCCATAGGGCCCTAGGGCTAGGTTTTGGCTAGTTGGTTGAGTCCTATTTGGTTTAAGTCATGATTATGACTTGTGACTTCACAAGCCATTCTTAGACCAACTAATTCCTAATTCAAGTTCTAATGAATCACTAACCACTAACTTGAGTCACACTAGGTTAGACTAGGGTCCACTTGACCTAACCAAACCCAACTAACTATGGTTAGTTCCTAGGTTGTTCTACATGAGTCAAAACTAGTCAAAAATCAAACTAGTCCAAATAAATCCAAAATAAATCCTAAAAATTTCCATAAATTCTAATAAATTATAATAAATCCAATAACCCTAAAAACGTCAAAAATACCCTAGTCACATGGCTAGGCTCTAGGGTAGGCAGTATCTACTAATCACTAGCACAACACCGAAACCACAAGTCATAAATTTAAATAGTTTAAAATTAATTAAAAATCACTAAAAATTCTAATATGAAATAAATATCATTAATTAATAATTATAATTACAAAATTTTAAAATTACCCTCATTTTAGAAACTGGGTGTTACAAAACCACTGAACAATAATCATTTTGTCTAAAGCAATAGAACAAAAAATTTATATAATACTCTATTACATTGCTATAATCCATATGATAAGATACTACCAATGTACGAAAGTCTACTTTATAGTAGTAAGTTTAAATAATCCATATGATAAAATAAAAGACGTCTATTTACAAGTCTAAATAATCATTTACAATTCTATGTTCTACAACAATAAGTTACAGAAATGAGATTACTCTTTTTATCCATCTTGGTTTGTCTCTTTTATTATTAGCATGTAATGATTATTATATATATATATATATATATATATATATATATATATATATATATATATATATATATATATATATATATAAAATATATATATATATATATATATATATTATATATATATAATAATAATAAAAGTATATATATACATATATATATATTAAAATAGTTACAATATTAATAATAACGATAATAAATATATTACAAAAAAACTAATAATGATAATAGTAATAATAACATATATATACATATATCGATATATACTAACATATTACATGTATACATTTTCGAAATAAATAATAATGAATCCTCATCTCTGCTCTTCCCCTCATTCCATAGTTTTTAAGAAAAAGTAGAAAGAGAAGAAAAGAGGATTTGAGAGAGCAAGAGAGATCTGTGTGAGAGAGGGGAAAATAGCTCACCTTTGGAGAGCACTGCTCCGGCACGGCGGCTGGCTCAGCTGCAGACAGGGTGGGTTTGGTCGAAGAGGCCGACGGGGCTTGAGGAGGCACCATGGGCGAGAATTTTTACCACGGGGGCTTTGGTAGCTGGCTTAGTCGACGGCGATGGAGAAGAAGTGGAAGGAGGACGGAGGCGGCCGCAGTGGTTGACCTTTTTTGCTGACCTTGGACAGCCAGTGGTTGGATCTGGAGGGCACGACGGAGGATGGTGGCAGGTTGGGAAGTGATGGTGGTGATGTCACGAACCACAACGGATTTGGGGCACGAGTTTATTGGTACGTCCAGCCTATATCACAATATCGGCGATAAAATACTGTACAGGTCAATCAATACTATTTAAACAATCTAACATATGAGAAAAATAACCTGTCAACAGTAATCTCAACTCTGAACGGAGGAATAATATATCATCTAAAATCATATACTCAAGCACAAATATCTATGGGAAGATAATAGCACGAAGAGATATCAGATAATGATGTGATGAAATGGAGGAGTCAGTAGCATAACTCAAATACACAACAGATTCTAGAAGTCTAATGTCTCAATAATACATGTCTCAATGAATATAACATCCTGAGTCTCAATAACTAGAGACCAATTCAGTTATAATGATCTTATCTAACTAGCATCCAACTAGAAAGGCTAAGATACTCTGTCGGGGGATTCACTCCTTGCTTTCTCGGAGAACCCTAATAGGTAGGGCATGTATCCTCGAGCTTGTCAACTGAAAAATATATCCAGCCAGGATTAGAATAAGTACAAACATGATAAATATTGATAACATGATATAAACTATATAATAATAAAAAGAATGTACGGATACAATAAACATGGTATCATGAAGTACGAAACAGTAAATAAAAAGTAGGCAATAAATAAGGTAAACATCATATGAGTGAGAAGGAACATGTGAAGGAATAAATCAACTAATACTAAGTGTTTTTGAAATACCATGTTCCATATGTGATCGTCTGTGCATGATCCAACTATTAGCCACTATCTACATTATCTACGGTCTATCATGAACTACAATAATCACGGACTATTATGTTTGATCACATATATACTAAGGCATTTCCTCTCCGCCCAACTAGTATTCGCGGACTTAAGTCACAACACGAAACATGTAATCATGATAAACAAGATAACCATGGTAATTATGATAATCACAAAAAATTATGAAACATGATAAACATAGATAGAATTCACAAATACTAATCACGTGTATCAAGTGTATCATAATCAAAGAACACATATAATAAATGAAATAGAGAAACTAATCAGGGAATGAAAGAGATTAGGAAATACACATGTCTGTGGTCCTTATGAACGAGTGAGGATCGATATCTAAAGTGGTATCACAAAGACGTAAAGATGAAATATTAATTATCAACTGGTTTTTCGGTGTGTTAAAATTTGATTTCTAGAATGAAGTATTATTTCTAGGTCAATTCTAGGTTATGGAAGTCAAACTCGATCAATACTAGGTTTCTGTGGTCAAACTAGGTCAATTTGACTCGAGGGTTAACTTTTAGGGTCAAACTAATCAACTCTAGTCAAAACTAGGTCGTACCTAAGTTTCTAGGCCCATACCTTGTCATACTAAGGTAATCTAACCTATACTAAGCAATACTAGGCTTATCCTATGTAATTACCAATTTTGGGTGCACATAGGGCTATATATGTATTACCTTAACCTTTCACACATTTACCTAACATTACCCTATCTATTTGGTAATATCCACTTACCTAATCATATTACCAATCTCCATGTGGTTTGTTTCTAGCTTGCTCATAAGTCCCATATGCCTATTACTCTTACTTGCATCCTAGGATATGGCATCACTATGATGCCTATGATACCATACCGATTCATGCCCCACGATTCTAATATCCTTATAGGGCACGTGGATACCTATGTACCCATACCCTTCTCATAACCTTATCTCATATAGATTTCTATATATATGCATATGCCCAATACCCAATCATGTACCCTTTATGGATACTTACCCATACCCTCACACATATGTATCCATACTAATCATTACCTATTTAGTATAAACCAATATCCTTTTATAGCCTATATGTATCTATATCTTGACACCTACCCATACATATATCAATACTCATATCATTATCCACATGCACATACTATATGTATACTCTTATATACCCATATATGTATCTCTAGTTCATATATATATATATATATATATATATATATATATATATATATATATATTTTTTTTTTTTAATATATATATATATATATATATATGTATATATATATATATATATATATATATATATATATAAAATATATATATATATATATATATATAAAAAGAAAAAAAAAAAAAAAAAAATATATATATATATATATATATATATATATATATATATATATATAAAATATATATATATATATATATATATATATATATATATATATATATATGTTAGTGGTTTATAGAATATAGTTTTATGTGATTGTAGGTTAGTGTTTGTGACCATTGGAGTGTTGGGACAGATTAGGATCGATCCAAAGACCTTAGTTTAGTCGAGTTGACCGACAAGTTGACCAAGTTGACAAAAGTCAACTTTGGGTCAAACTTGATCCAATTCAACTCAAACGAACTCCGAATGACCTGAAATTTTGTGTATGACCTAGAAATTAGTAAACGGACTAGTTGACCAATGTTTGACCAGGTTTGACCAGTGTTGACCAGGTTTGACCAGAGTTGACCAAGGGTTCACTTTGACCAAAAGGGACCTAGAAGCATATAGCCTTGTATTGTAGCTATTTCCTTTGATATTTTAGACTTGGTTGTGACATGTGTATACTTTAAATAGGTTTATATTGCCCCAGTTTAGCTACACTTCATCATCAGCAGTTCGGTTTCCCAAGCGAGTACATTCTCTGATCTTTTCATACTTGTTTGGATATGTTCTCTTGTTATAGACTAGTATACTGGATGCTGACACGATGTTCACACGGATTAGTACCCTATGGATCTTTTCATGCGATGTTATCCCCTCGGATACATCGAGTATATCATGTTCATGCACTTTATCGTGTTCATCATGTACTCCATGTATTCATGTTTATCCATGTACACTCATGTGTTATTCATGTACACTCATGGCCATATGAGCTCCATGTATAAAGTAGTTGTTATCCATGTGCAATAACATATCATAACTTGATCCTTGTGTATTGATTGGGGACAGGGAGAGTGTAGTTGGTTATGTGATCATTATCCCTAGTAGGTATTCATGTGCAACTCCATAGTTTATCCATGTGCAACCCAATCCTGTTTACATAACCAATTTATGCTCTAAATCACGTAGATAGTTACATTTCTCTACTTATTATATTTATATCTCATCTTGATATTCCCTTTTTTGTTGATTTTCTTTACAGCGTCTCATGTATAATTTTCTATAGCTTGCTTTCTATGTCCAACCCTGATATGAACTGTTGTGAGAGATATGTGCTCGTTCCGTCCTGATTGGACATGTTGAAAATTTTACAGGTGATGATGAGGAGTACTGCCCTACTTATTATGGCATTGGCTTAGATGACACTGGTGACGTGGACCCTCAGGAGGATCTAGCAGTCGCTGAGGACTTGCCCATAGTCTAGCTGAGACTTAGTATTTTATTGTCATTTTATTTGAGACATTATGAGTTGTACATTATGTTTTGTTCTGGTGGTTTACACCTAGACTTTTATTTATATCTGTGACTTTCTTGAGATTCTTTCTACTATTCCATCTTAGTGTTGTGATTGAGTTACTTATCATTTATTCTCCATTCGAAGCATATTCTAGATTGTGTTAGATATTGTGACTCAGGACAGCGTTCTACTGTCGACACTGCGACGTAGGCTGGGCGTACTTCACTTCTCGTGCCCTTTCACTAGGTGCGGGTCGTGACACATGTTTAGTGGTGGCCTATGCAGGTCGACAATCACAACTAGTGCAATTTCGTAGTGGTACTCGAATTAGAGTATCATTACAGCCTGTAGTAGGATATAAGATATAAGTTAAGGTACTCAATCACATTAGAAAAACTCTTATCAAATTCTTGTTGCTAATTGTCTCCTTTTGAAAACAACTATCCTCCTTTGATGATTTTGCTTCTTTTTCAGTAATTGATTCCTTGTTTAATCTGTCTTCAAGATAGTTATGGAGACACGATTTCATCTCTCCGATCCATGCAGGTCGAGATTCATATTAGTACGATATCTACTTAGCACAACGACTTAGTTGTACTTTTACGAGCCTCCTATAGAATATAGAAAGTAAGGTGTTAGAATGAGAGGATACTCAATCACTATTAGAATTTCCTGAGAGATTCCTAGGACGACCCTTGAGAATCTCATTTTGAGCTTCAAATTAAATTCCCTTTTCCTTATTTTAATCCACCTTTCTCCCTTGATTCTTGCATCTTGTTTGAACTCTTTTCACCAATACCCTTACTTTCTTGTGCTTAATAATGGTTAGGAAGATGGCTACACTGCTATATACTCATTGGTCAAACACATGGCTAGAAGGATTACATTAAGGAATTGGAATACACGGAGACTTTGACTAAGTTATAAGGGCATTTTTCTAAATGGTTGATATTAATGATTAGTAGTTTGTAAGTTGGAATATTACCAGGGAAATTTATCTTGAGATTCTAAGTAGTAATCACCAGAGGATTATAAAATTATATTTTGATACTGGAGGAAAATAGTTAGAATCTATATAAATTGATTTCAGGAATTGATGTGATTCATGAATTATTGGATTATGATTATACATCTTTGAACGCATATAGATTGGTTTGATAATGAAAAAAAGGGGAGGTGGCAGTATGAACTATTAAATTGAGTCGTACAAGTTACGATGTATATGTTTATTGAATTTCAAATTTAAGTGGAAGCAATGATATTAAAAGTGTGGTTTAAAAGATTGGGAAGATATAAAAACGATTTTTTTTGGAAAAAAAATCTCAAATTTGGAATCGTGTCACTTTATTGAAGATTTAAAAATCTATTTAGATTTTGGTTTAATAAGTAGTGATTATGTTTCAATGACTTATAAAGAGAAATTATGGTTGATAAGCGCGTTAAAATACTGAGCTGTAAATGCTAGATTGCCGTGATAAGCTAAATGTCTATCTTGAGGACTATTTGAGACAAGTTGGGAGTTTTTAAAGTTATGAAGTGATATAGAATTTTATGGATTCATGATTCATTAACTCTGGAGTTTAAAGTTGGATTAAAATGTTAAATTTTGGAAAGGTTAGTAGTAACGTGATAAAAGTTACTATGAGATTTGTGAAAAGAATTTAAATGTTAGTCGTGATTAGATTGGATGGCTTAGAGTGAATACAAATTGCGGTAGTTATTTTGAAATTTCTTTTTAAAAGAATGCAATGGTTGGACATCAAGGTAGCCTTAATGAGATAGAAGTGTTCCACACTAATTGCCATATCACTCATGACTATAATAATAGCATATACTCAAGTGTTGTTAGTCGTCTGCCAAACTATGTGACTGTATCTCAATTTTGACTTACTCAACCTTTCCTCAAATCTAGATCTTTTATTATGACTTTCTAACCGTTTGTATTTGATCGTTCCTTAACAGTATTCTTCCTTTAGAACTGTGTCCCTAAATTATTTCACTGGATTCTTAATTAAATTTATTTCATGCTTCAACTTGATTTCCTTTATTCTTGTATTAATTGTCACCTCTTGAACCCTTACCTTCTATTTTAGATTCTTTGACGTTCCTTACCGTGACTTTGATATTCAGAGTGTAATACTAGTTGTTATCCTCCAACAAACTTCACATGCAAGACCTAGACGAGTCCACCTTCATGTAGATATATCATGTCCCACTAAACACGTCTCCTTGTACACTATTTTCTTGATGAGACTTTCTGGTCAATAAGACTAAACTATAGCCCATACCATGATACTAAAATACTTTCTGACTTAAATTCGAGATCCAACCATGACTCAATTCTTTCGACCCGACATGTGATGGTGTTCTTCTTGTTTCCTTAAATGCTTAACCTTGTACCTTATCTTGATTGCTTGACCCGTTTAGTTAAGGATCATGGACTTTTTTTTCTTCTTCATTATTACCTCCCTTACTTATATTTTGACTACCTTACGCTGCTAATTTAGGCTTAGTTTTGCAAGCTTATCTCTTTTTCGAGCTTGATCATGACATATTTTATTGGGTCGACCCACTAACATATTGTCTAATCAGAACCGGTGTATGATGGTCTGATCAACCTATTGCACTTTGGTTCGCTTTCATATATTACTCTACGTGGATAGATGCATAGTTAAACTTGCCCTAGAGTCTCATCCACGACAGCTTTGACAATTCTCCTTAAATTATTTTTGTCGTCTATGAACCACGTATTGTACTCAATAGCATCGTCTTTGAACTCTTTTTGCTTTTGTCTTTCACATATTTCAGAAAGATAAGGCACTGTACTTAATAGGTCAACCCAAGGTATCACGTTTAGCTTCCTTATCAAAAGGAGGAAATTGACTTATTTCTATATCCTCGCAGTATCCTTTAGGATTTCAATAGTATTGAATTCTAAACCCTTGATCGCGACCAGTCGACTTGGTCATTCTCCTTATTATCTAATGTTTGGAACCTTATTCAATTGAATTAATTCAATTGTGACATGGATTTCAAGTCTTGGATACTCGTGCCCAGACTTCAATGACCTCGTTCTCCATCTTACCCAAACCTCGATTCATCCTGGAATTGATCAACTTAGATCATATCGAGACTAAATTTTCTTATATATATATAGTGTGCTTGGATTTTAGTGCTATTGACAAGTCGTGTATAGAAGCATAGAAAATAAGAAGAAAAGCCCATGCGTCTCAGATAGAAAGTGTCTCATGCGGCTCAGGAATCCGTTAGACATTCATGCGGTTCAAAAGTCCTTTAAAGCCTCATGCGGCTCGGATAGCTCTATGCGGCTCAGGAAGGAGCCACGTGGCCCAAAGCAGTTCGCCTTTACAGCTGGCCATAAAGCAACTGCTTCATTAAATGCCCTGACGGCAGCTCTGACAGAAAGACGAAGTGACAGCTTTGACATAAAGCTGAAAAGATAGCTCTGACATGATGGCGTGCTCCTAGGGAAAAGAAGAAAATCTTTTATAGCTGGCATAATCCGCCAAGTCCAAAGCTTCCTATGTGGCTGCCACTCCTATGCGGCTGTCACCCCTATGCGGTTGCTCTCTTCATGCGGTTGCTCCCTTCATGCGGTTGCTCTCTTTATGCGGCTGCCCCCTTCATGCGTCTGCTACCTTTATGCGGCTGCCACCTTCATGCGACTGCCTCCTTCATGCGGCTGCCACCATCATGTGGCTGCCACCTTCATGCAGCTGCCACCTTCATGCGGCTGCCATCCTCACACGGCTATCCCTCTCATACGGTCGCCACCCTCATGCGACTGCTACCTTCATGCGGCTAGGAGTGTGGGGGCCACCCATATGCGGTTCATTTAGAGACTGCATTCATGCGGCTCTGTCAGGACGTCCTACTCATGACAGTTGAGACACGTGGCGGTCCTCATGACAGATGAGATACGTGGTGATCCTCATGACAGTTGAGACACGTGGCGATCTTATCCCCTCGAAGTTATGGCTGCTAGCGAATCATAACAACCCAGATTTGTTATAATCATCATAATTACTCGGATCAAATTAGATTTGTTGTAATTAAGCAAATTGAACACGTGGCGGGAGATCCGAGCTTGTCATGATAAATTATGAAGATTTATTGCAATCAGCATTAATTACCCATACGGTTTTGGCGCAATCAAAAATCAACTGCCCAGATGTGATGCAATAAAGATTAATGGACCAGATTACTGGCCGCCGACTTTTCAAAGGACAATCATTGCAAACCCTAATGATCACACTCCCACTTCTATAAATAGCAAGGTGCCATTCCCTTGCAAACCCTGAAGAGAAGAGGGAAGAAGAAGAACAGAGAGAAGAATTCCAAAAAGAGACTCTCTCCACCCGGCTGGACACATAGACAGACAAAGGCAGGCACAGAAGATTCTTTCCACACATCCCGAGAGCATTTCTTCATCAGAGTCAAGGCTACGTCCGATCGTCCAAGGAGTTAGGCAGAGCTGCCGTCGCTTTCCCGAGCCTCTATCGTCACCCCCCAGAATCAAAAATAAACAATCGTACTTAGATTGCTATACCTAGGTTTTCATTCCTAGGCTTTCTTTGTACGAGAGAGTTTGTATTGTGAGTCTAAGTTAAGTCCTCCTATAAAATTGTTCTGTACTTTTATAATCAATGGCAAACACGATAGAGACTCTGCTGGGGACTAACTTCTCCACGAATGAAGAGTTGGTGACGCAATCGGACGCAGCCAAACTTGGCTCCACTCAACAAATACTGGTTGCCCGGTTCGACCAACAGGCGTTTGAAGAAATGCTCTTCGACGGGAGCGCTGGCCCGGTCCAGCGACGAGCCCGCACAAAGAAGGCCCGCAGGGAGTGGAGGCCCAAATCATTCGCTCCTCCCCAAACTCTCGAAGAAGAAAATACTCTCATGCGGCCCCACTTCAGGCCATAGAGGACTCTGCTGTCCCCAAGTCCAGCAGAAGAAAATACTATAATGTTGGACTTGCAAGGGCAAAGAGGAACTCTATACGGTCGAAGCCGCATAAGGTTGCCAGTCGCATAGAGAAGGCTCATGCGGTCGCAACCGCCAGTCGCATAGAGAAGACTCATACGGCCATAGAAGTCAGCCGCATGCAGAAAGCCCATGCGGCCAAAATTGCCAGCCGCATGCAGGCAGCCTGTACGGTCATGACTTACAGCCGCATCCCGAAGGTTCATGCGGCCACCGCTCCTAGCCGCATACAGAAGGTTTATGCGGCCACAAAAGACAGCCGCATGCAGACAGCCTACACGACCACCGATCCCAATCGCATACCATCTGTCCCATGCGACTCACAGTCAGCCTTTGACCGCCTCTCATGCGGTCCTGACCTTGGAGGCTCTCTGGAGTATATGCCAGACTCTGTTGTGGCCAACTTGGACTCTTTCGATTATGCACTCTTGGGTGCCAAAGGAAAGAAATCTCGGTCAGTACGGGCTCGTCGAGCTCAGTCAGCCGTCCCAACTTCTGACTATCTGGGCGTCCCGCTTACTATTACGCGGGCCCCTGATGGAAAGTTGTACAGAACTACCCGTATCCAGCCCCCGGCGGCCAACGAACGGGATAGTTATCAAGAATCTTCCAACAATGATCAGGGACAAGTACTCATACTACCCCCACATCAGGGAGCAGGCAGGATGCCAACACACTCATGTGCTCAGAACTCCCGGGCCCACAAAATGAGTGACTTGCGCAACACGATTCTTCACAAACGTAAGGAAAGAGACGAAGATATGGCGTACAGAAAGTCCTGTCAGGGACATCAATGCACCCAAGTCATTGTCAACTGCTGCTGCAATAAGGTGGCAGTACAAGAAGACCGACGGTCCGTCTTTCAACTGCTGCAACACCCAAGCTCAGAAGACGAGGCGCTTCTCGTTGCCTCATACAATTCTGCATTGAAGATTCCTGGCAGCGATAGAGGAAAGAAAACAAATGTCTCCAGTCCAAGAATCTCGACCGGCGTAACCAAGAAACTCTCTTCTAAGCAGTTGTCTACCACCGTTACAGGAGGAGTTTACCAAGGTACCTGCTCAAAGACAAAATTTGCCACACTTGGAGATTCGTCGTCCACATCTCTGGGAGGTACTGGAGCCGGGTGTAGCACTCCTCCCAATATCCACGACATTTCAGTATTCCAAGAAGACAATCCAGGGGAAACGGTTCACCCAACAGATGCAGCAGATCCCGACGTCCCCGAGGACGTCCATAACTCTCATCACAAGGCAAGCTTTGAAGCTGGGGGTACCACTCCTTCTGAATCCGAACCAGAGGAGAACATTCCCACACACCCTAACGATTTCTGTGTACAGAGGTACGACTCAGAGGGCACGTCCTCCACCGTTCATTCTATCTCTCCTCATGTGAGGACGGTGTTCATGACGGACAGCAACCAAGATGGTCCCAGTGATCGCCAACGCATCGACACTCTGGAGGCCATATTGCATGCCTTGGTCAAATCCGTGGACGAGATCAAAGTGGCCCGACTCTGCAAGGAAGGATGCCTGGCCAAACAAGCTTGGGACCGACGGTCAATGCGGACTCGAACTCAGCCGCACCAAATCCGGGTGATAATCCTCCTGAAATATGGGCTCCCACTACTACAGACGAGGCTAGAGAGGCAAGAAGAGAGGTCCAAGAGCTTCGGGCTATGTTCCACGCCCGAGAAAACTGCCAAGACCTCAGGATACGATAACCGTACCCTGCTGCGTGGAGAGATGTTCCCTTCCCTCCAAGATATAAAACATTTAACATCAATCCATATGATGGAAAGACATCTACAAGCAGGTACATCACCTACTTCAAAGTCACAACCGACCATCTACCTCATGACGACGCCATCCTTACACGGTTGTTCATCGGGGCACTAGAGGGGGTCGCCTTTGACTGGTACCGCAACTTCTCAGACAATTGTATCCATTCCTTTGCCGGCTTCAAACGTATGTTCCTGGAGAGGTTCTACAAAGTAGGACAAGACGTGACAATGTCCACCCTCATGGACGTTGTCCAGGGAGAAAAGAAGCTGACAAGGAACTATATCGAGTGGTTTCGTCAAACCGCGATGAAGTTGCCTTCCAGTAACCCTGATTCCTCCTTAATTGAAATTTGCCAAAAGAGGCTGCTTCCCACGATCATCCTCTAGATGGGCAAAAGTCAGTTTAAGGATTGGAAGACGTTCATCATCAGTGCCACTAGCGTAGAAGACAGATTAAAGAAAGCTCGCCAATTGGGATTGCACGTCTCAGAAGGAGAGGACAAGGGCAAATGCCCTAGCGCCAACAGCAACAATGGTGGTAACCCCTCCAACATTCGAGACAACAAGGGCAAACAAGCTATGGTGGCCGACACAGCCCCAAAACCTGAATCAAAGCCGACAGAAAAGCAGTGGCCTCAGATGACCTACTCCTTCGAGGACGGCCATGTCAAGCCCATCTTGGACATGCTCATACAAGGAGGTCGGATTCAGGTCCCTCCTCCAAGGCGTGAACCTCGTCCTGCAGAGATGGAGAGCCCCAAGTACTGCCACTACTACCGCTATGTTCACCATGCTACGCAAGACTGCTACCAACTGAAGTGATATATCCAGCATCTCATCGACTCTATAGCCATGGCCATTGATTTCGAAGAGGTGACCGTAGCAGCCAACATGGTATCGGTACAATTTAGCAGCTTTCCTCCGACAAAGAATCAAGATGGAGTAGTGCCCGTCCCTAGAGCAAGGATGAAGGTCACCAACCTTTCACCTTCCCGAGACCAGGCTACTGATCTAGTGCCCCTTACCACATCACGGGGGAAGATCATGTGGGTCCGTCCAGACTTGGTACATGAGGTAACTCAGTCCGTACCTCCCTCCACCAGCAAGAAGAAGAGTAGAAAAGTCAAATCATGCCGCACAATCTCAACAGAGTTCGAAGAAGCTACTGCTGTTGTTACCCTCTCCGGCGCACAAACCCAACCTCCACCGGGTAACTCAACTAAAGACCATCAATCGACAGCTGCTGATGATCCAGGACCTTCTCAGCCTTCGACGACCGACAAGCCTAGGCCGAAGGAGACTCGCTTCGACAAACCGCTCCGAAGAGAGACGCCTCATGGGCTGGAGAGGCCCTACAACTTCGACATCTTGGCACAATTGGCTAACACACCGACCAAATTATCGCTATACGAGCTCCCGAGGCTCTCCAAGGATGTTCGCGTCGCATTAAGCGAGGCACTCCAGAATGCCGACGCATATCTGGCTCAGTCGAATCTCACTAGAGAAAGCTCACCTGCAGATCTCCAGGACAGCACTTGCACGGGTTCAATGCCAAACATTATCTTCACTCCGCAGGATATGCTTATCAAGACCAACATGCACGATCGCCCTCTGTATTATACTAGGTACATTGGCGATATCAAGGTGGATCAGATGCATATTGATCCCAGTTCTTCCATAAGCATCATCCCGAAGAGCTTACTACACCATCTGCGTATCCCAATGCATCGCCTGACACCGACAAGCACCGCCATCAGCGGTTTCAATTCAGGCAAAAGCTATCCGATCGGAAAGATTCTCTTGAAGTGCCAAATCAGCGACCTTCAGTCAGAAGTGACCTATTATGTCATAGATGCAGACACTTCCTACAACATTCTCCTGGGGCGTCCCTGGATACACGACTACATGATCGTGCCCTCCACACTGTACCAGTGCTTCAAGTACGTCGACAAGCACGGCTTCGTAAGGACAGAATTTGCCGACATCGATCCCTTCAAAGGGGTCGAATCCTACTACTCAGATTTATACTTTTACGAGAAGTCGAAAAAGCACCTGGTCGAAGGAGATACTCAAGCTCAAACAGAGGCAACAACTGGATCAGAAGAACCGTTGACAATCCACCTCCAAGCCCGCAAACCTGGCAGAACTGCACCCCTTACGGCCACTCTGCGTAACGACGCAATCAGCCTCTCTGCACAAGAGGAGCAGATGATAATTCGACTGCCAAGGTATGGCCAAGCGCCAAGACCCACGGCAGAGCCATTGACAATCAGGCTACCTAGAGCTAACCAGCAACCAACAGAGGAGCTTAATCCCTCTGTCAAGCCGATGACGATTCGTTTTTCAGAATAAATCGGCAGCCGAATGCTAAGCCGGGGACTGCTAGCCAGCCAAGAACTCTCCATCCAGTACCGAGCACCAAACTAAGGGTGGCTAGTACGCCAATGACTCCACGTTCTGCTCCACCCATAGAGCCCCTGATGATTAAGCTGCCCAAGTCATCCTCTCAGACTTCATTTACACATTGGGTAGCTGAAGAAGAGTCAGAACTGACCAAGTATGTGGCTGCTTATACTGATGTGCCCTCCACAGATGATGTAATCCTACTGGAAAAGATACCTTACTTCATCAATAAAGGGCTATCTTTGAATTATCTCGAGCTTAATAAGCTTTGTATAATGTATGCTATAGAACACGGTATAGGCACTCACCTGCACACACAGGTAACAAATGTCTACACCGCAAACCAACGTACTCCAGTGGAAGACGCTTACCGCATAATTAAGAGAGAGGATCATCCAATCATCTTCCGCCGGAAGAATGATCCACAACCCTTCAAGATGGAAGAAATTGATCTCGAACCCGACACCGGGAGATTGCCCCTTTATTTGTATAGTTCCCAATCCAAGTACCTCATGCAAAAATAAGGGTATGATCTGGAAACTACACCAGGCTTAAACTACGGCACTGGACGGCGGTTACCCTTATAATTGCCGGTCCCGACTGGTAAACCACGAGACTATTACAACAAAACCAGATGTGGGCTAGGTTATGTTACACCGGCAACGGTCCTGGAAAGCTCAAACGAGGAATGCGACTGGCATTCACACTCAACCGGATCACCCACTTTCGATTCGGATGTCAGCATTGGGGACATGCTCAGGCAAGTCTGATCCGTTAATATGGCGTTTGTCGACGCCTATGAAGAAGATGAAGATATTCCTGAACTTCTTGAGTTAGATCCGTGGGCCCAACAACTAGATACGCAATGGGAAAAGTGGTTCGAACAAAGAGAGCCTCCCACAGAGGATGAGGTTGTGTAAATTGATCTCGGTGATGAGTCCTCTCCGAAGCCCATCTTCGTCAGCAAGAATCTAACAGATGAAGAGCGGGAATCGCTACTACAACTCGTTAGAGAATACATCGACGTGTTCACCTGGAGCTACGAAGATATGCCAGGACTGAACCCCGAGGTTGCACTCCACAAACTCAACATTCGTCCAGACGCAAAACCGGTCAAGCAACAGCAACGACGATTCCGTTCCGACGTCATGAATGCCATTGAAGCTGAGGTCAACAAACTGATAGCCAACGGCTTCATCCGCGAGAAATAGCATCCAGACTGGGTCGCCAATATAGTACCAGTCCTCAAGAAGAATGGAAAGATTCGAATCTGCATGATGAGTTCCCCCTCCCTATCACAGACATCATGATTGACAACACCTGCGACTTTGAGCGTATGTCATTCATGGATGAGTTCTCGGGGTACAACCAAATCAAGATGTTCTCTGATGAAGAAAAGCATACATCATTCCGAATGCCAATTGGCACATACTGCTACACAGTCATGCCTTTCAGTATAAAGAATGCTGGCGCCACCTATCAAAGAGCTATAAGCATCATCTTCAGAGACCACCTGCGCAAGACAGTAGAATACTATGTCGACAATATTGCCGTCAAAAGCCGCTCTAAGAAAGATCATCTGCATGATCCGAGGACAGTCTTCGACCTGATACGAGCGCACAATTTGAAGATGAATCCCACAAAATCCTTCTTGGGCGTATCCAGCGAGAAGTTCTCGAGTTTCATCATTACTTTCCAGGGTATTCACATAGACCCTGAGAAGACGAAGGCAACCATGAAAATGGGTCCCCCGAGAAATCTTCGTGAACTCCGAGGCCTTCAAGGGAGGCTGGCCTACATCAGGAGGTTTATCTCTAACCTCTCCAGACGATGTCAACCATTTACCCACCTCATGAAGAAGCGTATTTCATTTATATGGGATAAAGAATGCCAGCGCGCCTTCGACAGTATCAATGAATATCTGACGAACCCTCCAGTCCTGGTAGCCCCGGTTGCTGGAAGACCCTTCCTACTCTATGTAAGAGCGATGGAACGTTCTCTCGGTGCTCTGCTAGCACAAAACAATGATACAGGCCACGAGCAGGCTATATATTACCTCAGCCGAATGGTGATGGAGCCGGAGCATCGATATACTGCCGTGGAGAAAGAGTGCCTTGCTCTGGTTTTTGCCATTTAGAAGATGCGACACAACGTCATGGGACAAACCATCCATGTCATATCAAGAGTCAACCCCCTTAGGGTCCTCATGACCAAGCCAGGAGCACTCAGCTCTCGCCTCACTACCTGGACGATATTACTGTTCCCCCTACCACATGATCTTTGTCCCACAAAAGGCTGTTAAGGGTCAAGCTCTGGCAGACTTTTTAGCAGCTCATCCAGGATCGGAGTCAAACAGAATAGACGAAGAGATTTCAGATGAGGTCACAAATTCAAATATGGCCTCTCACGATACTGTATGGCGAATGTTCTTCGACGGCGCTTCTAGAACTGGACCCAAGGACAACATCGTTGCTGGAGTCGGAGTAGTGCTGATTTCTTCCTCTGGGCTGGTGATCAGTCGAGCTTATTCCCTCACGGAGCCCTGCTCAAACAATGTGGCCGAGTACAATGCTTTGGTCATTAGCCTCTGACTTGCGAAAGAGCTGGGGGTAGAGTACCTTGAAGCATACGGCGACTCGCAGCTAATCGTTAACCAGATCAGGGGCTCATACGAAGTACGTCATGAAGACATGATCCCCTATCACAAAATAGCGATTGACATCATCTCGTCCTAGGAAGGGTTCTTCATAGAACATGTTTCCAGGCTCCAGAACATTGAAGTCGATGCCCTAGCAGGTCTCGCCGCTTCCTTAGCAGTTCCAAATCATGCTCACCACTTGGTTGACATAATAGGACGTGAATTGGTTTGTCCCAAGGACAATGTTCAATGTGTTGAGAGTTACTCCGCTCTGACCGTTGACGAAGCACCAGACTGGAGATAACCATTCATCGACTTCGTTGTCTACGACATCCTGTCGAAAATTCCAAAGGAAGCAACTTCTATCAGAAGGCGTTCCCTCAGATTCTTCTATGATACAGAGACAAAAATGCTATATTGACGATCATACGATGGATTACTGCTTCAATGTCTATCAAATACAGAAGCCAAAGAAGCCGTACGTGAAGCTCATGATGGCATCTGTGGGGCCCATCAGCCCGACCCGAAACCACAAGACCGCCTTCACCGAATGGGCTATTACTGGCCCACGATGGTTGCGAATGCAATAGACTATGCACAAAAATACAAAGCCTGTCAAGTCCATACAGATTTCATTCACCAGCCATCCGAGTTTCTACATCCGACGGTGGCATTCTGGCCATTCGAAGCATGGGAAATGGACATCATTGGTCCGATCACTCCACCTTTGTCCCAAGGACACTGCTTCATACTCGCAATCACAGATTACTTCTCCAAATGGGCGGAGGCTATTCCGCTGGCAGAAGTGAAGACTTCAAACGTGATCAGCTTCCTCAAGCATCACGTCATCTATCGCTTTGGACTGCCCCGAAGGATCATCCATGATAATGGTCCACAGTTCGCAAGCCACGCTTTCTATCAGTTTTGCGACAAACACCGAATCCAGAATATTGCTTCAACACCATACAACCCGGCGACTAATGGTCTGGCTGAAGTATTCGATAAAATAATCATCAAGCTTCTCATGAAGTTCGTGTCATCAAACAAACACGACTGGAATGAAAAGCTCGGTGAATGCTTATAGGTGTACCGTACTACAGTGCGGACTGCCACCGAAAACACACCATTCTCTCTGGTATACGGAAGTGAGGCAATTCTCCCACTGGAGACTCAAATCCCTTCACTCCGTGTCGCTCTTACCTACCGATTGACGACAAATGATAATCACCATCGTCGACTACAAGAGTTGGAGGCCCTAGATGAGAAACGCCCGTTAGCTCAACAGCGAATCGAGCTGTACCAAGCACGTATCTCCGGAGCCTTCAACAAAAAGGTTAAAATCAGAACATTCCAAGTGGGCGATCTCGTTCTGGCAGTTCGGAGGCCGATGGTTATGACTCACAAAACCGTCGACAAGTTCCAGCCAAAGTGGGAAGGCCCGTTCATTATCGATGCTGTATTCTCTAATGGAGCTTACCGCCTCGTAAAACAAAATAGAGACTTGCTCATGTTGCCCATCAATGGCAAGTTCCTAAAGAAGTATTACGTCTAAAATGACATCCTACAAATTTCCCAGATTGACGAGTTATATACCCCCTGGTACCACTGAACTCGCAGTTCAACTGCAAATGACGAGTTATGTATCCTCTGGTATCTCTGAACTCACATTCCAATTCCAAATATCCTAGATTGTTGAGTTATGTACCCGCAAGTACCGCTGAACTGATACTCTGGTCAATACAGATAAATCTATATCGTATCTTTTAGGTAGTAAGTCATGTATGATCATACCTCTGAACTTTCTTCCTAAAAGAGCTCCCTCCTTATGATCCAATACCCGTACTTTCAGTGCACAAAAAGGGTAACGGATCCACAAATTCTCCGAAACAACCACGTCAATGTTACCTCTGAGTTGTTCCCCTTCCATCAAAAACAAACCGCCCC
This sequence comes from Iris pallida, assembly GCA_029216955.1. NCBI lineage: Eukaryota > Viridiplantae > Streptophyta > Magnoliopsida > Asparagales > Iridaceae > Iris > Iris pallida. The sequence continues at coordinate 33,337,083 of JANAVB010034417.1, forward strand.
TCACATAGAACTTCCACGTCCTCTTTACCTCTGAGTTGTTCTATGTACCCTTCATGGAGCCCACTCCTGCCATGTCCTCATTACCTCTGAGTGGGAAGGCTCCATCGAAGAAACTCTCATATTTACCACGTCCTCATTACCTCTGAGTAAGTATGTTGGTTTTCTCTCTCGTCTTATTATCCGTATCCAGAACCAGGGTACGACAAGGATAATAGGTCCACAAAAAAGTCTCTCAAAGAATAGTACGAATGTATTATGTTTATTCAAAATCAGTTACATTCACATGACTACATCTCATGAGCAAGCCAGAAAAGTTCTCTATCATTTCATTCAAACAAGAAGGAAAAAGATTACATTGATGTCCAAAAGAAGCAAAACACAAACTGCAGCAAAAGACACACAGAAATATCAAGACAAAAGACAGACATTTATGAGAGCCTACGAATCCTAATTGCGGGGGCGCATATACCAATCCCCCAACGATTTTTCATTTGAAGGATCTAATTGAGCAAGATCCTCGTCCGGAGTAGGAGGGTCAGAACTCCCAATACTACCGCCGTCAGACTGGGGCTCCTCCTTTACAGCAACTTCAATAGGCGCCAGCTCTCCTTTCTGTTCCTCCATTTTTGGTATTATCTCCTCCTTAACAAGCGATGACTCTTGTTTGAGAGGAGGCAGCATCCCTTCCTTCACAATGATCTTAGCCTTCGGCAGGGATGCTGCAAGAATCAAAGATAAAAAGAAACAAAGTTAGAAGATGACCAGAGCCTCATGCGGCCCAGTCCAGATGAGCTTATGCGGTCCTGTTTGAGGAGGCTTCATGCGGTTCGATTCAGAGAGACTTATGTGGCTCTGTTCGATGGGTCATTATGCGGTTCAGTTTATGAAGTGTCTATACGGCTACTAGACAAACTTCCATGCGGCTCGGACATGGGGTATACCCCTATGCAGCTCGGACGTGGGACGTACATGCGGCCCATACAATTCGAACAGTTCGATGAAGACGAGGGACGCATTAAAGGCTTGTGCATAAAGCATGCAACACAATCGTCTTTGTTAGAGTTTCGAAGTATACGATCTGCCCAAACCCTTACCAGCGATGGTGGGATGAACGTCGGGGTGAACTTCAGGCGCCGTTGCTGACGAAGAAGGCACTCCCTTACCCTTCGCCGTGGCCTTGGAAGACTTGGGGGCCATTGTTGATTGATGAGCAGAGAAGAAAGACGAAGACAGCAACTTAGGGCAAAAAGAGTTGAAGACAAAAGAAAGTAAAGAAGTCTCTATGACCAAAAATGCTCATATTTATAAGCAGAAGGAGGGGGGGACGCTTCGATCTGCGTGCTGCATAAAAATAAAATCGACTCTCGGTCATCGAAGAAAATACGAATATTTAAAACCGACCATTGGGATCCTGCCCCAAAAGGCGGCTTTAAATCCAAACCAAATCAAGAGCAATTAATGAGACGCACACGTGGCAGGAGACGTACACGTAGCAGGGAGTCTATACGGCCAGACAGTCCATACGGCTAGGAAGTCCATGCGGTTAGGAGGTCCATGCGGCTAAGAAGCCCATGCGGCTAGAACATCCTATGCGGCCAGAAGAATTTACCTAGCCATGCTTCTTATTCAAAGTATTTCAATTTTGCAAATTGAAAACTTTGAAGGGGGTCTTGTAGAAGCATGGAAAATAACAAGAAAAGCCCATGCGGCTCAAATAGAAAGAGTCTCATGCGGCTCAGGAATCCGTTAGACATTCATGCGGTTCAAAAGTCCTTTAAAGCCTCATACGGCTCGGATAGCTCCATGCGACTTAGAAAGGAGCCACGTGGCCCAAAGCAGTTTGCCTTTACAGCTGGCCATAAAGCAACTGCTTCATTAAATGCCCTGACGACAGCTCTGACAGAAAAGCGAAGTGACAGCTTTGACATAAAGCTGAAAAGATAGCTCTGACATGATGGCGTCCTCCTAGGGAAAAGAAAAAAATCTTTTATAGCTGGCATGATCCGTCAAGTCCAATGCTCCCTATGCGGCTGCCACTCCTATGTGGCTGTCACCCCTATGCGGTTGCTCTCTTCATGCGGTTGCTCTTTTCATGCGGTTGCTCTCTTCATGCGGCTCCCACCTTCATGCGATTGCCACCTTCATGCGGCTGCCTCCTTCATGCGGCTGCCACCTTCATGCGGCTGCCATCCTCACGTGGCTATCCCCCTCATGCGACCGTCACCTTCATGCGGCTGTGTCACGCCCCAGAACCAGAATACTGGAGAGCGGGGGCAGACACAGCCAGCTACGTATATTGAAATAGAATACATATCAACAATACGGTCACGGCTGTCTAGATATGAGGGTTTACTACAAGCCAGCAGTCTCTTAAGGTCAAGCCTATTGTCTCAATCTCAAGCAATTAACAGAGTTACAAGATGTTAGAGCATCAAATATATATATAAGGCGTCCCAAATATTACATATTGGATGATCATGAAGCTAGCCGTACAAGAATGATAGGACTAGCAAGAGTTCAGTCATACATGATCAACCCTAGGATTTGTTAATCATGTTACAGCCCATAGGCAGACAGTAAGGAAATGTGCATCGAGCTAACAGGTGCTCGTCGGCAAACGCCTCAAAAGAATAAATTTACATATAAGTGGGTGAAACAAAAAGGGAAGACCCACTCGTAGCCCGGGTTCCGTCTAGTTGTCACCATTGGGCTGGAAGCTCGGTAGATCCCCGGGAGCCGCTCCGAAATCTGGCCATACAAAACCAGCTGGGTCAAACCCCAGAAAGAGCAAGTGCCACAAAGGAGGCCACAAATAAGAACAAAAGCCAGAATATCAAAACATAAAGAAGAAAAGGAAAAGTACAAGTAAATAAAAGTACACAGAGCGATAAACGACTAGGGACGTGGAACCATTCCGGGAGCCAGGTTACAATCCTTAAACCAAACAAGGACCGGGATTGTACCCCTTCGCCTGAATAGCTCACTGTCTCTACCCATTTATCGTTAGAGATAAGTAAAACAATCATGATCAAGAGTTCCAGGTATAGGGGCTAGACAAGACTCTAGACAGGGCTGGACACCATTCATTCACAATCGGCCAAGCAAGTACTACGGCTTACTACTTTAACTAACTAGGGTTATCACAAGCCTAATTACTAACAAGATGCAAGTGAGAAACTCCCAGTCCCAAGCCCTGCAGACCATCCAGTTATCCTTCCGCGGGTTGAGAGTTATAGGTGGGTACATCGCCCGGGAGACAAATGTACCCTTAGGTGACTTAGAGGGTGCAACACATGACAGTGTGCTGGAAATGTGCTCTACTCGTCGGCAAGCTACAAGTCCATTTATGCCTCCAGATAACGAGACTGCCTGTGACCGGGAATTCTCCATGTTCTAATTTGGTCTATTCATTACCTAGTCCAATTTTAGTGTGAGTCCCTGGCCGTGGTACCCAGGGAGTCACCTCCTAGCATAGTGCAAGACAAGACAAGTGATTTGCACAGAGCAACAAGTAGTACACCCACGGTGTCAAGACAAGTCAAGTCGAGTCAAGAGTGTGCCGCCACGGGCCACTAGCAAGTGAAGCCAAGTCATACCAAGTCAAGTCAAGTTAAGTTATCAAGTCATGCCAAGTCGGGAGTGCGCCGCTACGGGCCATGATCAAGTTAAGTCAAGGGAACTTCATGCCCAGGTCTGGTTGGTTCGTATGCAGATACAGTGTGAAAATACAAGTGCAAGCTACAAATATCCAGTTACAAGTGCAGGTTGAAGATTAACAGGTTACAAGTTACAAGTTACTAATATTAAGGATTACTAGATTGCAAGATGAACTACAGGTTACAGGTGATAGTTATAAAAGATAAGCTAAAGTCTGCAATTCATAAGGAACCAGCCAGAATAAGCCAAGACTATTAAAACAGAAATCAACTCCAAGTTGTGTCCAAAGTGTATCAAGTCGGGCCAGGTAGTGTTGTGAGTTACAAAATATCAGAAGCTCCAATCCATAATAAAACGAGAGGGCTATTGAAGGTCAAACGGGCACCAGAGGTCCTGTACGCAGGCCAGCATACGCAGGGGCTATACGCAGGCCATACGCAAGGGGAGCAGTACGCAAGCCATACGCAATGCACAGTACGCAGGCCAGCATACGCAAGGGAGCAGTACGCAGGCCATACGCAATGCACAGTACGCAGGCCAGCATACGCAGGGGCTATACGCAGGCCATACGTAATGCACGGTACGCAGGCCAGCATACGCAGGGGCTATACGCAGGCCATACACAAGGGAGCCAGGTTTGCACGAAAACCAAAACAGCGGGCCCCACGCACGTGGGCGTGCGTATAGGGTCAGCAGCAGCGGCGCCCACGAAATGGAGCTGGGGCCCACGCACACGTGGTGCGTGCGTGTAGGGGCTCAAAAGGCTCATGATGGGGACAAGGGAGAGGAGGCCACGTGCTGGCTGCGTAGAGGGGCACTACGCAGGGGAGGCTACGCAGAGTGCAATACGCAGGGTGCAATACGCAGAAGACCCTAAGCAAGGGCTCTACGCAAGCAACACTACGCAGGAGCTCTACGCAAAGGCCGTACGCGGGAGCCGCGTGGCCAACAAGAGGGAAAGGCTGTGTTCTTCTCCTACCTCTGTCCGAGAGGAAGAACACCCACCCCAAAAACTTGCAAAAATCCATAACTCTTTCAATTGAAAACGAAATCAGGTTTTGCAAAGACCAAAGTTGTGTAAAACTTGATTCTCCTCAACATGGAAACCTCAAAGACGCCAAAAATCAAATTTTATGAAATAAATTCGAGGAAAACTGAGATTCATGAAAGTTCAGATCTAAGGAGACCCATGCTTCAAATCCAGAAACTCCAAGTTCTAATGTTGTTCATGGTGAACTAAGCTATCTAATGGACAAATAAAAGGGGTTCTCATGTGGTGGCCAAAAAGCACTTGCCTATGGGTTAAGGAGTTGTGTGGAAGAAGGAAGAAGAAGAAGATGGAGAAGTAAATGAAAATAAAGAGGAGAGAGAAAAGTTAGGTGGGATATAATGAGGGTGGTTGTGGTGTTCTTGAGGGTGTAGAGTAGGTTAAGGGGTTCCAATGCAAAATAACCAAACCAAACCAATTAAAACCGAGCCGAACCAAAACCCAAAATACGAGAAAACCCAAAATTCTTGCAAGTCAAAAAAATTAAAAATACAAGCCAAAATCCAATCTACGAGTATAAATACGAAAATACGGGAAATGAGGGTGACAACTCTACCCACCTTCAAAGAATTCCGTCCTCGGAATTTAATCAAGGAGCTAGAGATTGCCACAACAAGCTATACTAAGCACAGACAAGCTACACTAAGCAGTTCAATCATACAACCATACAATGCAAGCAAGGAAGGGAAAAGTGTAAGGCATAAGAAAGACATTATACCTTACGAGTCAAACAGGTAGGGATATCGCGATCGGATGTCGTCCTCACGCTCCCACGTTGACTCGCCTAGAGAGTGATGACCCCAAGCAACACGGACTAAGTTAATAGTCTTGTTCTTGAGCGTCTTTTCTCTCCGGTCCAAAATAGACACAGGCCTCTCCTCATACGAAAGGTTGGTACCAACAACCAATTCCGAATGATCTAGGATATGGCTCAGGTCCGGGATGTACCGTCTTAATTGGGATACATGGAATACATCATGTACCTCACTTAGTGACGGCGGAAGAGCGAGACGATAGGACACATCGCCTACTCGCTCCAGAATATCAAACGGCCCTATATACCTAGGACTAAGCTTTCCCCGTACGCCAAAACGAATGACGCCGCGGGTAGGCGAGATCCTAAGGAATACATGGTCGTCGACGGCAAATTCTAAGGGACGCCGATGAGCGTCGGCCCAATGGCGCTGGCGGTCCTGAGCAACTCGGATGTGATCTCTGACTTTCCTGACCACTTCAACCGTCTAAGAAATCAGTTCTGGACCGAGCATCTGCCTCTCTCCGATATCGTCCCATGCTAACGGGGATCTGCATTTCCTGCCATACAGAGCCTCGAAGGGTGCCATCTGGATACTGGCCTGGAAACTATTGTTGTACGAGAATTCCACCAGGTGCAGGTGGTCCTCCCACGAACCACCGAAGTCAAGGGTACACGACCGCAACATATCTTCGAGAGTTTGTATAGTACGCTCTGACTGCCCATCTGTCTGCGGATGATACGCTGAGCTAAACTTGAGACGAGTCCCCAAACTTTGATGAAGACTGCGCCAAAAGTGCGATGTGAATCTCGTATCCCTGTCTGATACTATGCTGACTGGCACCCCGTGAAGTCGGACGATCTGCCTGAGATACATCTCTGCTAGCTGTGCCGTCGACTGTCCAACTCTAAAGGGAAGAAAGTGTACCACCTTGGTAAGTCTGTCCACAATGACCCAAATAGCATCTCTGCCTGCCAGAGATCTGGGTAACCCAGTCACGAAATCCATGGTTATGTGTTCCCATTTCCATTCTGGGATCGGTAAAGGTTGAAGAAGTCCAGCTGGCCTCTGATGTTCAGCCTTGACTTGTTGGCAAACCAAACATCGAGAGACATACCGGGCTATCTCCCTCTTCATACCATTCCACCAAAAGTACCGACGAATATCTCTGTACATCTTCGTGCCGCCTGGGTGAATGGAATACTGCGAACTGTGAGCCTCTGCCATGACTTCCTGTCTGATATCTCCGCTGGGTACACAAAGACGCGTGCCGTGTCGAAGTGTACCATCCTCATGAATACATAACTCTGGCCTTCTCCCTGCCTCGCACTCTGCTCTGAGCCGCTGAATCTTGGAATCTGTTAACTGTGCTGTCCGGATCCTCTCAACTATGGTGGACTGTATCTGTAGGCTGGCCATCAAGGCCACATTGGAAGGGAGAATCACTTCAATTCCCATCTTCTGAAGATCTGCCAATAGCTCTGGTTGCGCCGTTAGAAGGTAGACTCCGGCTCTCCGGCTCAACGCATCTGCTACAACATTGGCCTTCCCTGGATGATACTGCAAGTCCACATCATAGTCCACCAGTAGCTCGAGCCATCTTCTCTGCCGCATATTAAGATCCTTCTGGGTGAAAACATACTTCAGGCTCTTATGATCAGTAAATATCTCCACTCTGTCTCCGTACAAGTAGTGCCTCCACAACTTAAGTGCAAACACTACTGCTGCTAGCTCCAAGTCGTGGGTCGGGTAATTCTTCTCATGATCACGGAGTTGACGTGATGCATAAGCAATTACCTTCCCATGCTGCATCAAAACACATCCCAATCCTCTGCCTGAAGCATCGCAATAAACTGTGAATCCTCCGGTCCCATCTAGAAGGGTGAGAATGGGAGCCGTTATCAAACCTCGCTTCAACTTCTCAAATGATTCCTGACATTCTGCTGTCCAAACGAACGGCACATCCTTGCGGGTCAACTGGGTCATCGGCGCTGAAATCCTTGCAAAATCAGAGACGAACCGCCGGTAGTAGCCGGCCAATCCTAGAAAGCTGCAAACTTCTGCTACTGAGCTGGGTACTGGCCATGCCTCGATAGCCACAATCTTCTGGGGATCCACTTCCACTCCTCCTCTGGTAATGATGTGACCCAAGTATGAAATACGATCGAGCCAGAACTCGCATTTACTGAACTTGGCGTACAACTGGTGCTCTCTGAGAATCTGAAGAACCACACGGAGATGCTGCTCATGCTCCGCCTCACTCTTGCTGTAGACCAGGATGTCATCAAGGAATACTATCACAAACTGATCCAAGTAAGGCATGAAAATACGGTTCATAAGGTCCATGAACACTGCCGGCGCATTGGTCGCTCCAAAGGGCATAACTAGAAACTCCCAATGCCCGTACCTAGATCTGAACGCCGTCTTCGGGATGTCCTGCTTTCTGACTCTGATCTGGTGGTATCCTGACCGCAAGTCTATCTTCGAGAAAACTGAAGCCCCTTTGAGTTGATCAAACAAATCATCTATCCTTGGAAGAGGGTATCTGTTCTTGATTGTCACTGAGTTCAAGATACGATAATCAACACATAGCCTGGACGTACCATCCTTCTTTTTTACAAGAAGCATCGGGGCTCCCCAAGGCGATCCACTTGCACGAATGAATCCCTTGGTCCTGAGTTCTTCAATCATCTTGTACAAAATTTCCAACTCTGAAGGCGCCATTCTGTAGACTCGCTCTGATACTGGTGCTGTCCCGGGAATCAAGTCAATGGTGAACTCGATCTCCCGCTCTGGTGGCATCCCTGGAAGTTCCTCTGGGAAGACATCTGGAAACTTTTCAACTATCCGGGGCAACTGCACTGCTGCTGCTGCCATCCGCAATACTGGAGGAGATGGTTCTACTGTGCCTCTGGTAAATGAAAACTCTGGCTCTCCGGGAATACTAAAGACAACTCTGCCAACATGGCAGTCTATCCTAGCATAATGGTTCCTCAACCAATCCATGCCTAGGACTATATCATAGTCCGCCATAGGGAATTCTATGAATCTAGCGGGGAACTCTCTACTGCTAACTACGATTCGACACGAGGAAAACACTCGATCTACTCCCACAAGACCATTACCGGTAAGTATATTGAGCCTCACTGATAATGACTCGGGCTCCAATCCCATCCGTGTCGCGAATCGTGCAGACATGAATGAATGCGATGCACCAGAATCAAATAATACAGATGCTGGAAAGGTGTTGACGAAAATAGTACCTGCCACTACCTCACCTGGTGCAACTTCTTCTTCCATGGTCATCATCATTGCCTGACCTCTAGCTGCGGGTCCCCTCTGCTGGAAACCCCTCTGTCGGCTCTGTGCTGGAGCCTGGGTGAACTGCTGCTGGTTCTGCTGTTGAAAGGCCTGGGCCTGGGGCGCCAATGGCCTCGGGTACTGCTGTTGCTGCTGCTGCTGCTGGACTGGAACTGGGGCTGGTCCCCTCACCGAAGAACTAGAAAGGTTGGATGAGGATGGACCTTCCCTATTCGGGCAGGTCCCTATCTTATGATCTGCTCCTCCACAAGCGAGGCACAATCCCTGTGCCCTACGACACTCTGCCACTACATGGCCCAGCTTCCCGCAATGAGAACATCCCACCGTGGAAGACTGCTTCTGCTTCTGCTGCTGCGGGTACGTCGGGGTCGAATGCTGAACCGACGCCACTGAGGCCGCCCGCCTCGGAGTTCCAATGGTTATACCCCTAGCTGCCGGGGCTGGAGCTGAAGATTGGTGCATCTGGTTGTGGGACCGCTTTCTGCCTCCGGTCCTGTCCATAATTCTCCGGGAGGTATACTCATGCCTCCTTGCTGCTTTCAATACTGCATCGAACGTCTGGTGCTCGAACTGTTCTACAGCCAATAATATCTCCAAATGCAGTCCTTGCTGGAACCGCTGAGCCCTATCGAACTCGGTTGCCACCAAGGTGGGGGCGAACCTACTCAATCTAGAAAACTCGGTCGCATAGCCATCGACCGTCCTGCCTCCTTGCTTCAAGTTGGTGAATCTGGTCTGCAGGTCGTACCGTGCCACCGCATCGAAGTACTTTGTCTGAAACCTCTCTCTGAACGTCGCCCAAGTGACTGGTGTTGCTAACCCCATGGCCTGAGCTGCCCACCAATCGCGAGCCAAGTCTAACAACTGTAGGCGTACCACCGCCACCTTATCATTATCAGGTGTCCTAGCTGCTTCTAGAACCACCTCGGTATCCTGAAGCCAAGCATCCGCGGCAATCGCATCTTCACTGCCGTCAAAGAAGGGAGGGTTCAAGCGCTTGAAACTGTTGGCCGCCTGATTTCCTTGGGGACCTCCTCGGTTTAGTGCATCATGAACTTCTTGGTGCAAGGCGTCGCCTCGACGATCTTGGGATGCAAGCAGTTCTCTGATAAGCCCCACCAAAGGTCCCTCATCCTGTCTAGCTGGTTGAACGGGCGGAGCTGCCTGAACTGGAGGTTCCGGGCCTCCGGAAGGCATAACTCGAGAGGCTACTCCAGAGTGCTGAGCTTGATCTTCCTGGCGCTGGAGTGCTTGTCGAGCTTCCTCTGGCTGGTTGGCACGTCCGGGAGTAATACCGCTGAAGAAGATGACATAGGGAACAATAAGAAAAGGACCAGGACAGATCAATTATACAAGCAATATGATCAGGTCAAGAATCTCAGGGATTTGAAGATACGAGCAGAGATCAAGGGCGAATATTGATTGAGACATCTATTTGGTAAACCCTCACATTTCTTGAATGCCAAGACCTGCATGGGCCACCACTTAAACCGTGTCACGCCCCAGAACCAGAATACTGGAGAGCGGGGGCAGACACAGCCAGCTACGTATATTGAAATAGAATACATCTTAACAATACGGTCACGGCTGTCTAGATATGAGGGTTTACTACAAGCCAGTAGTCTCTTAAGGTCAAGCCTATTATCTCAATCTCAAGCAATTAACAGAGTTACAAGATGTTAGAGCATCAAATATATATATAAGGCGTCCCAAATATTACATATTGGATGATCATGAAGCTAGCCGTACAAGAATGATAGGACTAGCAAGAGTTCAGTCATACATGATCAACCCTAGGATTTGTTAATCATGTTACAGCCCGTAGGCAGACAGTAAGGAAATGTGCATCGAGCTAACAGGTGCTCGTCGGCAAATGCCTCAAAAGAATAAATTTACATATAAGTGGGTGAAACAAAAAGGGAAGACCCACTCGTAGCCCGGGTTCCGTCTAGTTGTCACCATTGGGCTGGAAGCTCGGTAGATCCCCGGGAGCCGCTCCGAAATCTGGCCATACAAAACCAGCTGGGTCAAATCCCAAAAAGAGCAAGTGCCACAAAGGAGGCCACAAATAAGAACAAAAGCCAGCATATCAAGACATAAAGAAGAAAAGGAAAAGTACAAGTAAATAAAAGTACACAGAGCGATAAACGACTAGGGACGTGGAACCATTCCGGGAGCCAGGTTACAATCCTTAAACCAAACAAGGACCGGGATTGTACCCCTTCGCCTGAATAGCTCACTGTCTCTACCCATTTATCGTTAGAGATAAGTAAAACAATCATGATCAAGAGTTCCAGGTATAGGGGCTAGACAAGACTCTAGACAGGGCTGGACACCATTCATTCACAATCGGCCAAGCAAGTACTACGGCTTACTACTTTAACTAACTAGGGTTATCACAAGCCTAATTACTAACAAGATGCAAGTGAGAAACTCCCAGTCCCAAGCCCTGCAGACCATCCAGTTATCCTTCCGCGGGTTGAGAGTTATAGGTGGGTACATCGCCCGGGAGACAAATGTACCCTTAGGTGACTTAGAGGGTGCAACACATGACAGTGTGCTGGAAATGTGCTCTACTCGTCGGCAAGCTACAAGTCCATTTATGCCTCCAGATAACGAGACTGCCTGTGACCGGGAATTCTCCATGTTCTAATTTGGTCTATTCATTACCTAGTCCAATTTTAGTGTGAGTCCCTGGCCGTGGTACCCAGGGAGTCACCTCCTAGCATGGTGCAAGACAAGACAAGTGATTTGCACAGAGCAACAAGTAGTACACCCACGGTGTCAAGACAAGTCAAGTCGAGTCAAGAGTGTGCCGCCACGGGCCACTAGCAAGTGAAGCCAAGTCATACCAAGTCAAGTCAAGTTAAGTTATCAAGTCATGCCAAGTCGGGAGTGCGCCGCTACGGGCCATGATCAAGTTAAGTCAAGGGAACTTCATGCCCAGGTCTGGTTGGTTCGTATGCAGATACAGTGTGAAAATACAAGTGCAAGCTACAAATATCCAGTTACAAGTACAGGTTGAAGATTAACAGGTTACAAGTTACAAGTTACTAATATTAAGGATTACTAGATTGCAAGATGAACTACAGGTTACAGGTGATAGTTATAAAAGATAAGCTAAAGTCTGCAATTCATAAGGAACCAGCCAGAATAAGCCAAGACTATTAAAACAGAAATCAACTCCAAGTTGTGTCCAAAGTGTATCAAGTCGGGCCAGGTAGTGTTGTGAGTTACAAAATATCAGAAGCTCCAATCCATAATAAAACGAGAGGGCTATTGAAGGTCAAACGGGCACCAGAGGTCCTGTACGCAGGCCAGCATACGCAGGGGCTATACGCAGGCCATACGCAAGGGGAGCAGTACGCAAGCCATACGCAATGCACAGTACGCAGGCCAGCATACGCAGGGGAGCAGTACGCAGGCCATACGCAATGCACAGTACGCAGGCCAGCATACGCAGGGGCTATACGCAGGCCATACGCAATGCACAGTACGCAGGCCAGCATACGCAGGGGCTATACGCAGGCCATACACAAGGGAGCCAGGTTTGCACGAAAACCAAAACAGCGGGCCCCACGCACGTGGGCGTGCGTATAGGGTCAGCAGCAGCGGCGCCCACGAAATGGAGCTGGGGCCCACGCACACGTGGTGCGTGCGTGTAGGGGCTCAAAAGGCTCATGATGGGGACAAGGAAGAGGAGGCCACGTGCTGGCTGCGTAGAGGGGCACTACGCAGGGGAGGCTACGCAGAGTGCAATACGCAGGGTGCAATACGCAGAAGACCCTAAGCAAGGGCTCTACGCAAGCAACACTACGCAGGAGCTCTACGCAAAGGCCGTACGCGGGAGCCGCGTGGCCAACAAGAGGGAAAGGCTGTGTTCTTCTCCTACCTCTGTCCGAGAGGAAGAACACCCACCCCAAAAACTTGCAAAAATCCATAACTCTTTCAATTGAAAACGAAATCAGGTTTTGCAAAGACCAAAGTTGTGTAAAACTTGATTCTCCTCAACATGAAAACCTCAAAGACGCCAAAAATCAAATTTTATGAAATAAATTCGAGGAAAACTGAGATTCATAAGTTCAGATCTAAGGAGACCCATGCTTCAAATCCAGAAACTCCAAGTTCTAATGTTGTTCATGGTGAACTAAGCTATCTAATGGACAAATAAAAGGGGTTCTCATGTGGTGGCCAAAAAGCACTTGCCTATGGGTTGAGGAGTTGTGTGGAAGAAGGAAAAAGAAGAAGATGGAGAAGTAAATGAAAATAAAGAGGAGAGAGAAAAGTTAGGTGGGATATAATAAGGGTGGTTGTGGTGTTCTTGAGGGTGTAGAGTAGGTTAAGGGGTTCCAATGCAAAATAACCAAACCAAACCAATTAAAACCGAGCCGAACCAAAACCCGAAACACGAGAAAACCCAAAATTCTTGCAAGTCGAAAAAATTAAAAATACAAGCCAAAATCCAATCTACGAGTATAAATACGAAAATACGGGAAATGAGGGTGACAGGCTGCTACCTTTATGCGGCTAGGAGTGTGGGGGCCACCCATATACGATTCATTTAGAGACTGCATTCATGCGGCTCTGTCAGGATATCCCACTCACGACAGTTGAGACACGTGGCGGTCCTCATGACAGTTGAGACATGTGACGATCCTCATGACAGTTGAGACACGTGGCGGTCTTATCCCTTCGGAGTTATGGCTGCTAGCGAATCATAACAACCCAGATTTGTTATAATCATCATAATTACTCGGATCAAATCAGATTTGTTGTAATTAAGCAAATTGAACACGTGGCAGGAGATCCGATCTTGTCATGACAAATTATGAAGATTCATTACAATCAGCATTAATTGCCCATACGGATTTGGCGCAATAAAAAATCAACTGCCCAGATGTGATGCAATCAAGATTAATGGTCCAGATTATTGGCCGCCGATTTTTTAAGGGGCAATTATTGCAAACCCTAATGATCATACCCCCATTTCTATAAATAGCAAGGTGCCATTCCCTTGTAAACCCTAGAGAGAAAAGAAGAGAGAAGAAGAACAGAGAGGAGAATTCTAAAAAGAGACTCTCTCCATCCGGCTGGACACACAGAGAGACAAAGACACACACAGAGGATTCTTTCCACACATCCCGAGAGCATTTCTTCATCAGAGTCAAGGCTACGTCCGATCGTCCAAGGAGTAAGAAAGAGCTGCCGTCGCTTTTTCGAGCCTCTATCGTCACCCCCAGAATCAAAAATAAACAATCATACTTAGATTACTGTACCTAGGTTTTCATTCCTAGGCTTTCTTTGTACAAGCGAGTTTGTATTGTGAGTCTAAGTTCAGTCCTCCTATAAAATTGTTTTGTACTTTTACAATAAATGGTAAACATCGTGCTTTAAACTTTCAATTTTGATCATCTTTAGAATAGTAACACTTTATAGTTAATTTCAGTTATTTTTTATAATCACCAGTTTGCAAATAGGATGATAGACTGCCTTACAGCACAATGATTTATTATTTTTTCCTTATCTTTTCCAGAATGGCACCCATGACCAAAGTTTGTACCCAGCTCACAGCTACAATTCTGGATGAGACTGAGATTGTATTTCCTCCTTCTATTGCTTAGGAGGTGTTAGTAGCCTCATTGGAGAATTTTTCTCCATCTCCTATCCTTCAAGAGAGGGCTGTAGTTCAGTCGGAGACTGAGGGCCTCCCTTTGCCTCCTAGAGTGGTACTCCATGCCATTCCTGATGGGGCTTATATTTACAGACTCCTTCAGGATGTGCAGGAGGTACAAAGACTTCAGGCTGAGCTTATGAGAGAGTAGAGTCTCAGTATCCAACTGTTGTGGGATTACATGCATTCGAGGGGAGAGCCTAGTCCCAAGAGAGCGAGGAACATTTTATACCCAGAGCCTCAGGAGTACCCAGGCTTCCAGCCTAGACCAGCCTATCCAGTTCAGATTCCTGTCCAGCAGAGGCCAGTTGAGCGGGTGCCTACCTGTACTTTCTGTAAGAAGCTTGGGCACGTATGGAAGGACTGTAGGAAGAGACTAGGATTGTGCCTATTTTGTGGGTCAGCTGCACACAAGGTATGAGGCTGTCCTACTACACCTGCCCCTAGTCGAGGCCTACCTCCGGGAGAGAGTTCCAGCTACCAGACCTAGTAGAGGTGAGTTCTTGACCCATACCTTATCATATCTTGATGATTACTGTACCCTACCATATTGTTTGCATGTTTGATACCATATGACTACTTTTGATCTAGTATGACTATAGTGGCTAGATGGGACCCCAGACTGATTACCTACCATAATCATGTATGATATCTTTCCAACTGCATGATTTAGATAAGTTTTCTTAAGACCATGATTGTTGGAGATTTGACCTAGAAGGAGTAGGATCATCTTAATTTCGAGGACAAAATTATTTTAAGGAGGGTAGATTTGTCACACTCACTTTTTAATTTTAAGGGTATTTGTAGTTGTGATTATTTGAATTTTTATGATTTTTATTTGAATTTTTTTCTATTTATTAATTAGATTGATTGCAGTGCGATTTGATTGGTTGTAGACTGGTGACTTGGTAGGATAAGTAGTTTGACCTTAGTCAACCTTCACTAGAAGCCTAATAAGGTAATTAAAATTCATATTTTGGTTTTTAAAAATTATTTAGATTTAATCTCTATTTTTGGAGTGGTTTAAATAATTTTTAAGTCATTTTTGCATTAAGCCTTTTTTGAGTTTTTTTTTGGACAAGGGCGTTCTTGCAACTTGAGAGTGCTTGACCCATGTGTAAACCCTAACCCTAATACCCCCTCCTTTGGCCGGCCACAGCAGCCCCCCCTTTCGTTTTACTTTTGTGAGAAAGCACGTAGCCTCCAAGTGAAACCCTAATAGATCTCCTCCTCCAAAAATCCTATTTCCTTCATCTGGAGTCCGTTTCTCCCCAAATGAACTCCTTTGCACTCGTCTAGAAGAGGATGATCTGCTGGAGTATTACTGACGAGGAGGCGGAGGCAATTGCTTGAGGGGAATCGACCAACACGACGACCGAGGGACTCCATTTATTGAGTTTTTGATACTCAATAGGTAAACCCTTTTCTACCATAGTTATTTTGAATTTTCTTTCGTATTTGCATCCATATAGGTACCCTTGACATGTCCCTGAAGTTTGGTTTGGTTTTGACTTCGTTTGATAGCGGTATCGGACACGTATCGGTCTCACGTTGCACGTGTTCGGCAAAATACCACTTAGAATTGAAAAGTGTTAATTTTCGATTCTGTTTTCACGATATCCTTCCTTATATGATTTTTAATAACTTTTGTGAAGATAGATCGGAAATCGACACGATTTCGGCATCCAAACGGATACGGACACGCGTGCACGAGATCCAATGGACGGTCCCGTGCATGCCCTACAGTCTGTGCGTCATAACTCGATACACAGAGCTCCGTATTGCGTAAAACTTTACAAGCACATAGGGGCAACCTCTACCCACATGCCCGTAAAATTTCATGAAGTTTCGTAGAGCGAGCGCGGAGAAATCGTACGTGCACTGGTCGACTGAACTGTGCACTCGGGCTAAAATTCGTCGCTGACACGGCCTTCGTACGCGAACACGGCACGTCGAGGACCCGTACGAGGAGTTTGAACACATAGCCCTATACCTAGACTACCCAGGGACTCGATCCCAAGTCATGGCGTGGCCCGACGTGCGAGCCACGAGCGACGAACCGTATGCACGAGCATGCACGCACGGGCGCACGCAGGCCGCGCGTTATTGCGCGAGCTGCTGTGTCGCATCGCTGCGACTTCGTGTCGTGTCGACATGTCCTAGACCTACCCCGTGACCCTACCTAGCCGTGTGTACGAGCACGAGGCTTCTCGTTGCGCGTGTGACACGCAATCGAGCGAGAACACCCTCTTCGACACGCGAAATCGATTTTTCGATACGCATTCTCCGGACACGACACGGACACGATTTTTGGACCCCTGAGTACCCGAACGCATCACGTAGGTTGAGACCAACGTGTATGCCGAGATTTGTGAGTTGATTTGGTGTATTTTGCGTTTTGAGTCATTTTGTCAAAATTGGGTTTTTCGTGTTCAATGTTTTGAATAGAAATGTAATTTTTCGATCCTTTGACTTTTAATTGGTATTTTCTGATTTATTAGTTCATAAATGATATTT